>CM055116.1:774142921-774742921 GCA_029206835.1 Rana muscosa | reverse complement strand
ATTTATTATACTGCGGAGGAAGTTCCCCATCAGGTCCGCTCATCCAATGACGTAGGCGGGGTCTGACATACGAGGGGGCGGACCTGATGGGGAACTTCCTCCACAGTTTAGAAAAAAAGGGGGACAAATGTTTGGACTTTGAATGAGGCGCAAACAAAATGTCCACACCTCAATAAAACATGAGGAAAAGTTCACGCCTCCATCCCTATGCTGAATGCAACATAAAAGGGGGGGAAGGTTTAGACTTTGAATGATGTGTGTTTGTACAGACCAAAAAGATAATATAGATAAAAACATCCATGTGTTTATTCCTAAAACATACATTGGCATGACATGGTAAACATATCATGCATGCTACAGTTTAACAGACTTGCAAAGAATGATGATAAAACGCATGGCACTTCATGATAAAAATATGCATATTGGATATGAAACAGAATATGATCAAAAAGAAAACATATGTTGATAGAATATACATTGAATATACATTGAAAGCATCAGGATAGACCCGACGCGTTTTGTGGACTGCATCCACTCATCAGGGGCCATGCATCCATGTTCTAAAAAGGAACAAAAAATATATATATGAATGATCATTCTAGTCTATTAAATCAATACCATGAGCAATTTATTAAAATTGCTAAAGGGTTCCTGGCCATAGCGAAAAGTTGATTACTCACATCTGAAATGAGACATGTGATAACGTGTGTCAGAGGCCGGTCAATTATGTCTCGCCCAGGAACTGAGAAAGGGATCCGGTGAAAGGAGCCGGGCGCACGGCTGCAACTCCCCATGAGGAAAGAGTGCAAGATATCATGGATGATAGGGATTCTGAAGTGAATAAGATTGATAGAATTTATATGGTGTAAATGACCTTGTCAGTGTATAAAAGTATACAAGAAAGAAGCACCATAGCCGTGATAGAAAGTATAATTAAAAGTGAAAAGGGTATGGTTGAAATAAATAACTGTCCATCAGGGACCCAAGGTAAAATAATATATAAGAAGTAGCATAGAAGAAAAAGAAAAGGATAAGGTGAAGCCAAAGGGTGATGAGAAATTACCCATAACGAGAAACTGAAAAAGAAAAAGAAAAGAAACAGGAGTGATTGTTGAATCAATAAGTGGAATTAAATTACCTTATAGAAAGGATTGTGGTGGGACATGGAGGGAACTCCAAAACCCCCGAAGTGGAACTGCACAGGAGTGCTTGCAACAAAAGCAGTGGGTGTATGAGGACTGCGGACCCCAAGACCGGCATAGCCACCAGACCCCCTTCAGCGTCACGCTGAATGACACAGAGAGGGAGAGAAACAGCCCGGCAGCAACGATCATCTCGCACCGGAGTGACTCCCCTCGTGTCAGTCAAGCTGGTATAAAGGCGCTTGCGTAATGCGACGCCCGATGAGGACGTCACACATGCAACGCAGACTGCGTGGCGCCGATTCGCAATGGAAGCGCCCGCCCACTCCCCCATGTCAAGTAGAGAGGGAGGAGAAGGAGGGGCGCCCAGAGCGAATCGCAGCTCCCGGGGATGAAACACAAACCAGCCTACTGACCACAGAACACCTAGCAACATGTCAGAGCCAATGAGTGGGAGGGCCAGCAATGATGCATATAAATATGGGCCATGCACTGTTGATTGCATATTGACAAAAGGTCTAACAAAATGGGGCCGGCCATCAACAATGAAGACGGACCACCTAACACTCCTCCATCCCTATAATATGAGAAAAAAAAGGGGGACAAATGTTGGGACTTTGAATGAGGCACGAACAAAAAGTCCACGCCTCAATGAAACGTGAGGAAAAGTTCACGCCTCCATCCCTATGCTGAATGCAACATAAAAGGGGGGGATGGTTTGGGACTTTGAATGAGGTGTGTTTGTACAGACCAAAAAGATAATATAGATAAAAACATCCATGTGTTTATTCCTAAAACATACATTGGCATGACATGGTAAACATAACATGCATGCTACAGTTTAACAGACTTGCAAAGAATGATGATAAAACGCATGGCACTTCATGATAAAAATATGCATATTGGATATGAAACAGAATATGATCAAAAAGAAAACATATGTTGATAGAACCATTTGAATATACATTGAAAGCATCAGGATAGACCCGACGCGTTTCGTGGACTGCATCCACTCATCAGGGGCCATGCATCAATGTTCTAAAAAGGAACAAAAAATATATATATGAATGATCATTCTAGTCTATTAAATCAATACCATGAACAATTTATTAAAATTGCTAAAGGGTTCCTGGCCATAGCGAAAAGTTGATTACTCACATCTGAAATGAGACATGTGATAACGTGTGTCAAGAGTTCCTCCACAGTTTAATACATGAATAGACCCGCCCCTTCTCACGTTCCGCATCAGGTCCTCAGCTTTACACCTACGTCATTGGCTGAGTGGACCTGATAGGGAACTTTAGAAGGAGCGGGTCTATTCATTTATTACACTGCGGAGGAAGTTCCCTATCAGGTCCGCTCAGGCTCAGCCAATGACATTTCGTGTGGACAGCGCTGGACATCGGATCCCTGTGGGACACTGGAATTCATCGCTGGAATGTTTTTTTTTATTTTTTATTTTTTTATTTTTAATAAAGGACTTTCCCAACGGTGTCCGTGTATTTTTTTAAAATTTTTTCACACTTTCTTTGTGAAATGGTAGGGGTACAATGTACCCCATTACCAATTCACACGGGGGGGTGTGGGATCTGGGTGTCCCCTTTGTTAAAGGGGTCTTCCAGATTCCGATAAGCCCCCTGCCCGCAGACCCCCACAACCACTGGGTAAGGGTTGTGGGGATGAGGCCCTTGTACTCATCAACATGTGGACATCCTCCCCATGTTGAGGGTATGTGGCCTGGTACGGTTCAGGAGGGGGGGCGCTCTCTCGTCCCCCCCTCTTTTCATGCGGCCTGCCAGGTTGCATGCTCGGATAAAGGGTCTGGTCTGGATTTTTGGGGGTACTCCATGCCATTTTTTTTTTATTTGGGGTGGAGTTCCCCTTAAAACCCATACCAGACCTAAGGGGCCTGGTATGGATATTTGGGGGGAACCGCACGCATTTATTTTTTAATTTGTGGCAGGGTTACCCTGAATATCCATACCAGACCTGAAGGGCCTGGTAATTGAATTAAGGGGAACCCCACGCTTTTTTTTTTTTATCAATGACTTTTCTATGTATTGCCGGGAGCCGACAATTCATTATAGCCGCGAGTGAGTTTTAAATGACATTTTTTCCTTCAGAAATGACACTTTGTGCAGGGACAGTTCTAAGCACGGGAAACAAGCGCGAATAGTCCTCAGAAGTTCGGGTCCCCATTGAACATCCAGGTGTCCGCTCAACTCTAACCATAATTGATGGAACCATGAATTCTGAGCTGTACCAGAAAATCCTAAAGGACAATGTCTGGCCATCAGTTTGTGACCTCAAGCTCAAGTGCACTTAAGTTATGCAGCAGGACAATGATCCGAAACACAACAGCAAGTCCACCCCCAAATGGTTCAAACAAAGCAAAATTTAGGTTTTGGAGTGACCTAGTCAAAGCCCGGACTTAAAGTCTATTGAGATGCTGTATCATGACCTTACACAGGCCGTTCATGCTGGAAAACCCTCCAATGTGGCTGAATTAAAACAATTCTGCAAAAGAAGAGTGGGCCAAAATTGTTCTACAGCAATGTGAAAGACTCATTGGCAGTTATCGCAAACGCTTGATTGCAGTTGTTGCCGCCAAGGGTGGTACAACCAGTTATTAGGTTTAGGGGGCAATTACTTTTTCACATAAAGCCAGACAGGTTTGGACAGCTTTTGTGCCTTAATAAATTAAAGCATCATTTAAAAACTGCATTTTGTATTTACTTGGGTTATCTTTGTGTAATAATAACATTTGTTTGATGATCTGAGTCATTTTTAAGGCCTGTACACACGATCGGATTATCCGACGGGAATTGTGTGATGACAGGCTGTTGACAGCACAGGCAATCTGTACGCTCCATCGGACAATTGTTGTCGGATTTTCCGCCAACAAATGTGGGATAGCATGCTTTAAAATTGTCTGCCAACAAATGTGTGTTGTCAGATTATCTGATCGTGTGTAAACAAGTCCATCGGACAAAACTCCAAAGTACAAACACGCATGTTCAGAAGCAATACTAACTATAACACAACATTAGCAGAAGTTGCCCAAAGGATGGCGCTAAAGAGCTGAAAAACCACATAGTTTTGTGTTTGTTGGCCAACAATTGTGTGCTGTTTGTATGCAAGACAAATTCCTGGCCAACGCCTTTCAGACAAAAGTCCTACGCTTTGTCCGTGGAAAATGCGATCAGATGTATGATGCTTTCGTTTCACACAAAACCAGCTGGATATTCTGACACATTATGGTACAACAGGATAAGTGTATGTAGCGGGTGTTTGAATTTATGTGAGGACTCTGGTGGTCTGGGGTTCCTTGGGGCCTACAGGTGGCGTTGTTGCCTTGGGCCGGAGCTGAACTCACACCGCAAACTGTGCCTTTTTGTCCTCCCCTGGAACTGGTACAGCGGGGCGGGGAACCCGCTGTGACGCAAAGGGAGAGGTCATAAAAGGGGCGGATGCCCTGACCTTCAGGGGCAGAGAGTTGGAGGACGCGGCCGCACCCAGGCACCTTCAGCTTGGGTGCTGGCGTTCCGGTGTTCCGGGCCTAGGCGCCCTTGGCCTAGCCGGAGCGGAGATGGAGTCCATCTCAGGCACCTTTAGCCTGGGGTGAGGTACTATGGCGGATGCCTGGGGCTCAGTACCTTCGACTGAGTTCCGCGAGGGTGGAGAAATCCGAGGGGACCCTAACTCCTTGGGTGCCCGTGTCTGAGTTCGTGAGGACTGGTGCGCAGTAACTTCTCCGAAGAGCCCGGCGCGGCATCGCTGGTGACGGAGAGGCCTCCATTTCTCCCTTGGACGGATTTCTTCCTCTGACAGGGGCAAAGTGAGCGAAGGTAATTCATGTTCTATATTACCTAGTCAGTGGCAGTGACTATTCACCACTGGTGACAGCACAGTGGGCAGCAGCAAGAAGGGAAAGGATTGTGCCTCGATCTGTCCCCATTTTCCAAAGGAGAAAGATTGTTTTATTGCTTGGCAAGAAGAATAAAACTGAGTTGTACCTATTCACTGTGTGGAACTTGGGTTACTAAAGCAAAGGAGACAGGGACGAAGGACTGGACTTGACTCTAGGACACCTACACAAAAGCCCAATCTTCTGGCCTTCACCTCTTAGTTATGGAGGACATGGGCCGTGGTGTGTATCATCTCTCTCTCCCAGGTACCCCTAGACAACAGCCATATAACCGATAAAGAAAAGGGAGAGGGGTGAGGCCGCTACACGTGGGGGCATCGTATCCGGGATAGGTGTATGGTGTCTGAAATTGAACTTTGCTGCCCGGAGGAGTTCAGAGTAGGTCGGCCATATTGGCCAACGCGCCACGAGGCAACCCATAACTGTGTAGTTCGTGGGCGGGGCAAGGGAAAAGCCTGCAAACAAGTGAGAAGCCCGCGAACGAGTGCAGAAGGTGGGAGGAGTCTGGCCACGTGGACGTACGCACGTGGAGATTCCGGCGCAGGTGGGTCAGTGCGCAATGGAGCAGCAAAGAGAGAGGATGGCTTCAAGTGCTCCGTGGATTTCTGTTTCTTCCTTTGCGGATATGTCTTCTCTGGCTGCTCCGATGGATACGGGGATAAGACTAAGGCCCCGGGGGCGATTGGCTCTCTTTACCTGCAGAGACATGGAAGCCCTCTGTGTGATCTGTCCCGGCTGTTCGGGACTGTGGTACAGCTGAAGCCGTTCGGGCGCTGTGAGGTCTGCAAAGAATTTCTCTTCGAGGTGGAACCATTCACAGAAAAGCCTCGGGCTTTCCACCTCAACTACCTCACAGGGACTGCCACTTCGGAGGGAGAGATCGATGCTGGTGCGTTCCCCGTGCGCACTGATCAGGGCGAAGTGACTGCCCAAGCGGAAGTGAAAAGAGAGAAATCCGAGGATGCTGCCTCGGTCACCAGCAGCTCCCTGCTCCGGCCACCGAAGAGAAAAGTCGGCCTAGTGATGGCCTTGTGTGGTCGTGGAAGAGCTTCACCCCACTGCTTGCCTGGCCTGGATGGCTCCGGTAGGAAAAGTCCTGGACATCCCTGTTCTTTTAAAGGCCCAGGTGAGCCAGGGGTTGGGACTGTCTGCGTGGTTAAAAGTGGCGGTAGCCCACAGTCGGTAGAGGCCGTCAAAGGGGATAGTTCCGTGACTGGGAATTATCTGCCCGCTGAGTGCTACGACACCTCTGACCTGGATTCATTGTCTGACAATGGCGATGATGGGGAGATAGACGAAATCTTCCACCAGAAGGGATGGGACAAGATGAAGCTACCCTCGTCCTGTGTTGCAAGGGACCTGCCCATGTCTACTGGAGATAGTACACCTCGGGTAGAGGCTTCGGTGCCAAGGGAAGAAGCTGGTTCTCTGTCTGAAGTTCCCCTTTTGGATTCAACATCTATTTCACCTGCTCCTGTTGCGGGAGTGCAACGTCAATCACTGCGGGCTCCTAGGCCCAGGTCTACCGAGGTGGTGAATGCACCTCGCCACCCAGAAGCGATTGTTCCACCTGGAGAAGGAGACCGAGCTACTATGCCACCTTTGTCAAGGCTGCAGCGTCTCTTTGGCCAGAAGGTTGCTCAGGAATATGGGTGGGAATACCCGTATCTGCCTCGGGAACTGCTCTATGAGGTGGAGGTCTTTCGGCAAAGATGGTATGATACCTTTGTATGGGACAAACTGAAAGTACAGTAAGCATGGCGGTACCTTTCCTGTTCACCAACGGTCACCAAGAAGTTTCAGGACTGTAAAGCTAAATGGATGCTGGGAAGATACATTCATGCGGACAAAGTGGTGATCTGCCGCAAGGAAGGAAATAGTGTTGAGTACCATGTGGAGGCTTTTGATGATCGTCTGAAGCCTATATCATTGCCTCATCCAAGGTTTTACCTGTAAGAGAAAAAAAAGAGAAGAGAGGGAAAAAGACTCCTGTGTGCTTTTCTTTTCTATTCCTGGCTGAACTTTTCGGAGTGCCTTTCCTCGAACACAGGGACTGTGCCCTAGTTTATTTTTGTATTTGGGCAGTTCTACTCGTTGGAGATATGGGAGCTGTTTTTGTTTGTTCTCCCTCCTTCTCCTGGCACTCAAAAGAAATCAGTGACTTTGGGTTTTAGATAGTGTAGGGTCACAGAGAAAATGATCAAGAGGAAAGTTCATCTGGAAGTGATGAGTGTCTTGACCGCGACACTGTGTTGCGCAACGATTGTTTTTTTTTTTTACATTATGCAGCACTTATTGGAGTGAATGGGTTTCTTCTAGGATAGACTCATTCATTCCAAGCAAACACACATGTTGGTAGGATGTATGTTTCTTTCTTTCCCTCTGCAGGAGACTCGTCTGTTAAGACTACTGAGAATGGGTGGTCCTTAGATAGTCAGAGGGAGGGAAGAATGTAAATGTGTGAGATATTTAAAGTGTTTTATTGGAAAGTTTTATAGTTATATTGTTTTAAGTTTTCCCTTTCCCATTCAGGTCTTGGCACAATTCAGGGCTAAATTGTGTAGTTTGGTTTCTGGGCTGAACTTATGTCACCACCCTTGTGGGATATGGGTTTGTACCAGACACTGGGGACCAGTGTCAAATCACCAGGGGGAGAGTGTAGCGGGTGTTTGAATTTATGTGAGGACTCTGGTGATGTGGGGTTCCTTGGGGCCTACAGGTGGCGTGGTTGCCTTGGGCCGGAGCTGAACTCACACCGCAAACTGTGCCTTTTTGTCCTCCCCTGGAGCTGGTACAGCGGGGCGGGGAACCCGCTGTGACGCAAAGGGAGAGGTCATAAAAGGGGCGGACGCCCTGACCTTAGGGGCAGAGAGTTGGAGGACGCGGCCGCACCCAGGCACCTTCAGCTTGGGTGCTGGCGTTCCGGTGTTCTGGGCCTAGGTGCCCTTGGCCTAGCCGGAGCGGAGATGGAGTCCATCTCAGGCACCTTTAGCCTGGGGTGAGGTACTATGGCGGATGCCTGGGGCTCAGTACCTTCGACTGAGTTCCGCGAGGGTGGAGGAATCCGAGGGGACCCTAACTCCTTGGGTGCCCGTGTCTGAGTTCGTGAGGACTGGTGCGCAGTAACTTCTCCGAAGAGCCCGGCGCGGCATCGCTGGTGAAGGAGAGGCCTCCATTTCTCCCTTGGACGGATTTCTTCCTCTGACGGGGGCAAAGTGAGCGAAGGTAATTCACGTTCTATATTACCTAGTCAGTGGCAGTGACTATTCACCACTGGTGACAGCACAGTGGGCAGCAGCAAGAAGGGAAAGGATTGTGCCTCGGTCTGTCCCCATTTTCCAAAGGAGAAAGATTGTTTTATTGCTTGGCAAGAAGAATAAAACTGAGTTGTACCTATTCACTGTGTGGAACTTGGGTTACTAAAGCAAAGGAGTCAGGGACGAAGGACTGGACTTGACTCTAGGACACCTACACAAAAGCCCAATCTTCTGGCCTTCACCTCTTATGGAGGACATGGGCCGTGGTGTGTATCATCTTTCTCTCCCAGGTACCCCTAGACAACAGCCATATAACCGATAAAGAAAAGGGAGAGGGGTGAGGCCGCTACATGTAAATAGGTAAAAAAAAAAAAAGAAGCGCACACCCTAGAAATGGATTATTACTAAATCTTCTACAGATCTATATCAGAAGTCAGTGGCTTTTTTTTTTTTTTTTTGTTCTTTTACACATGATATTATTTTCCAGACTTTTTCAGATAATCATTTTTCATACTAATGCTGAATTGCACCCACAAATCTACATACACTGTTGAACTTTATTGTCCGTCAAAACATTAGCAATTCTGATCAGCCACTCTTGCACTTTACCCACCCCTGCCACATTTCATAGTCTGTTGGGCGTTTTAAAAAAAAAAATTCACATGTAGCCAGGCGCTGTGTTCAGCAATTCGGAGAATCAGACATTGGGTTGGATTTACTAAAACTGGAGAGTGCAAAATTTGGTGCGGCACTGCATAGAAATGAATAAGCTTCCAGGTTTTTTGTTACAGCTTAATTAAACAAACTGAATTAGAAGCTGATTGGCTACCATGCACAGCTGCACCAGATTTTGCACTTTCCAGTTTTAGTAAATCAACCCCATTACATTTTATTCTTCTCTTAAGAAACTGATGTTATGTTTTACCACTCTCTTCAGCCAGCAGATGAAGTGCTAAAGCCCATAGACTTCTATGCAGAGTGCTGAAAATCCGGGAAGTTGAAGTTTGAGACAGCAGCCATATAATGGGGCCAATTGACTCCCAAACTACAGATACTAGAAGGCATTCTGAGGTAGAAGGTGTTGATATGATTTTTTTATAAACTGCATGGTAAAGTTCTTCTTGGCACTGAGGAAGTCAGAGAGACAGCACCTCTGTCTGAATATTCCCTGACAGCTGGCGACCATACATAGACCACAGGAAACTGGAGACCACAGCGAAGATCCGAGCCTGAGACTGGGAGTAAAGACATCCCGGGAGCAGGGCAGCACTGTCCAACTCACAGTACCTGCACAGCCATGTGAGACTGCAGCATCCACTCACCCTCTGCTTCTCACAAGTGATCACTGAACGCTTTTGGGGAGTGACTGAGGGACCCCTCCTTCTACAGCGAGAGGTCACTGCAGCATCCCAGGGACTGGTGACAGGGCTGCTTGCCCATTTCTAAGACTGCCAGCAGGGACTAAGCCACTGACACCAGATCTACCAAATACATACCACATAGACTGCAGTCTATACAGCACTTATTCCAAACCTAAACCGCATCTATAACCTATATAGGATCATACTGTTTATGCTGATTTGGATGCAAAATGTCATCTTATGCCAAGTCCTTATGGTTAATCACTTTGTATGCTAAAATGTGTTGTTACCATTGGTAATCCTTTTTAAACTTGCCTAGTTACCAACCTTATTTCATGACAATATATTAGGTTTGCATTTATTACTTGGTTTGGTGTCTGTTTTCTTTGATATAGAGCTACTTTATTTTTATTTTCTATTTTAAATGATAGAGACAGAATAGCAACCAAAAATCCTGAAAAAAAACACATAAAACAAGTGCTATAAATCACGTTGTAGTTCAGTGAGTAAAATAAGTATTTGATCCCCAAGCAAAACATGACTTAGTACTTGGTGGAGAAACCCTTGTTAGCAAGCACAGAGGAAAAACGTTTCTTGTAGTTGGTGACCAGGTTTGCACACATCTCAGGAGGGATTTTGGTCCACTCTTCTTTAACCTGCTGAGCGGTATTCCCGAGTGTGGCTCGGGGTGGATTTTCAGTATCAAAAGCGGTAAACCCGAGCCACACTCGGGATTGCCTCATCCATGTAGAGGTTAGACAGTTGCAATTCGTTTAGTTCCGAATTAGTTTTTTAACAAATTTTGACAAATTAGTTAATTCCGAAATTTCCGAATTTTTCAATTTCCGAATTTTCGGTTTTATGGATTTCCGAATTTTCGAATTTCGGAATTTTCGAATTTCCGAGTTTTGAAAATCGGAAATTCGGAAATTCCGAATTCCGAATTTCCGAAATTCTGCATTTTCGAATTTCCCGAATTTCCGAAAAAAGCAAAAAAAGAATGAAACGAAAACTAAAAAAACACATTTTTTGAATTTCCCGAATTTCCGAAAAAATCAAAAAAACTAATGAAACGAAAACTAAAAAAACAAATTTTTCGGCAGTGCACATGTTTAGTAGAGGTTACTTACCTTGTCCCCTGGATCCTGCGATGTCTCCCTGCTGTGATCTGCGAGCCGCTGTGTCTCGCTCGATTCACAGTGCCGAGCTCCGTTCCCTGCGAGCGTTGCGACGCACGGGGACGGAGCACGGCGCCAATTCAAAAAGTAAAAAACACAAAACACATACAGTACACTGTAATCTTACAGATTACAGTACTGTATCAAATAATTACACACACCCTTTGTCCCTAGTGGTTTGTCCAGTGTTCTGCATGCACTTTTACATTATAAATACTTTTCTTTCTGCCTGGAAACTGGAGATTGTCCATAGCAACCAAAAAGTGTCCCTTTACATCAAAAGTGGTTTTAGACCAGCTAGAAAACAGCGATAATAAATTAGAATCACTTGCAGGATTGAGCAAAAGTGATTTGTGGGGAAATTTGTCATCAAACACTGAAAAACACTGTTATTATTATTATATTATTATTTGTTATAATTATTTTATAGTTATTTATTATATTATAATTTATGATTTCGTGTTTCAAACTTTATCATACCCGAGATGTCTACTAGACTCCTGTTTGGACAGATTTAAGTGAGTTATTCCTAAGAATTACAGGCCTACAATATAAAACGCCAAATTTCCATGGAAAATAATGGTACCGCTTTCAGCACCTAAAATCTGAAGTAATCATACCGCCAGGGAGGTTAAAGATCTTCTCTAAATCCTTAAGGTTTCTTGGCTGTCTCTTAGCAACTTGAAGTTTCAGTTCCCTCAAGATGGGTCGTGGATGGGTATTTTAGCATGACAATAACCCAAAACATATCGCCAAGGCAACAAGGCTCGAGAAGAAGCACATTAAGGTCATGGAGTGGCCTAGTCAGACTCCAGACCTTAATCCTATAAAAAATGTATGGAGGGAACTGAAACTTCGAGTTGCTAAGAGGCAACCAAGAAACCTTAAGGATTTAGAGAAGATCTTTAACCACTTAACCACCGTCCACCGCCGAATAATGGCGACAGGGTGGTTCCTTAACTCTGGGAGGGCGTTATATAACGTCCTCCAAGAATCGCGCTCCCGCGCACCCCCTGGGATGGGTACACGGGAGTCTCTGTGACCGCCGGGTCCAGAGGACGTCCCCCCCCCTCCTGCCGCCCTCCGGTGCTTCTACCGACTCACGGCTACGATCAAAGCCAGGATTGTTTTTTTTTTTTTTTTTTATTTCAGGCTTCCCAGCCTAGAGGTGAGATGTGGGGTCTTATTGACCCCATATCCCACTGTAAAGAGGACCTGTCATGCCATATTCCTATTACAAGGGATATTTACGTTCCTTGTAATAGGAATAAAAGTGATCAAAAAAAAATTTTTTGCAGAAAAACGTGTCAAACTAAAATAAATAAAGTAAAATGAACAATAAAAAAAATATTTTTTTTTTAAAGCGCCCCTGTCCCCGTGTGCTCGCACGCAGAAGCAAACGCATAATAAGTCCTGCCCACATATGAAAACGGTGTTCAAACCACACATGTGAGGTGTTACCGTGAACGTTAGAGCGAGAGCAATAATTATAACCCTAGACCTCCTCTGTAACTCAAAACATGTAGCCAGTAGAAAAAATTAAAGCGTCGCCTATGGGGATATTTAAGTACCGAAGTTTGACGCCATTCCATGAGCGTGTGAAATTTTGAAGCGTGACATGTTAGGTATCTTTTTACTTGGCGTAACTTCATCTTTTACATTATGCAAAAACATTGGGCTAACTTTACTGTTTTTTGTTTTTTTTAAGCACAAAACTGTTTTTTTCCGTAAAAAACGCATTAGAAAAATTGCTGCGCAAATACCGTGCGAGATAAAAAGTTACAACGACCCCCATTGTATTCTCTAAGGTCTTTGCTAAAAAAAATATATAATGTTTTGGGGTTCTAATTTTCTAGCAAACAAATGATGATTTTTACATGTAGGAGAGAAATGTCAGAATTGGCCTGGGTGCTCCAGAACGCCTGAAGGTGCACCCTGCTTGTTGGGCCTCTGTATGTGGCCACGCTGAGTAAAAGTCTCACATGTGGTATCACCATACTCGGGAGGAATAGCAGAATGTGTTTTGGGGTGTAATTTGTGGTATGCATATGCTGTGTGTGAGAAATAACCTGCTAATATGACAATTTTGTTAAAAAAAAAAAAAAAGAAAAAAGAATCTTGATTTTGCAAAGAATTGTGGGGAAAAATGACTTCAAACTTCAAAAAACTCACAATGCCTCTTTCTAAATACCTTGGAATGTCTTCTTTCCAAAAAGGGGTCATTTGGGGGGTATTTGTACTTTTCTGGCATGTTAGGGTCTCAAAAAATGAGATAGGCCGTCAGTACTTCAGGTGTGATAAATTTTCAGATATTGGCACCATAGCTTTTGGACTCTATAACTTTCACAAAGACCAAATAATATGCACTAATTTGTACTTATTTTTACCAAAGATATGTAGCAGTATAAATGTTGGCCAAAATTTATGAAAATAAATTACTAATTTGCTAAATTTTATAACAGAAACAAAGAAAAATTCATTTTTTTACAGAATTTTCAGTCTTTTTTCTCTTACATGGCGCAAAAAATTAAAAACCCAACGGTGATTAAATGCCACCAAAAGAAAGCTCTATTTGTGTGAAAAAAAGGACAAAAATTTCATAGGGGCACAGCGTTGCATGACTGAGTAATTGTCATTCAAAATGTGAGAGCACCGAAAGCTGAAAATTGGTCTGGTTATTAAGGGGGTTTAAGTGCCCAGTGGTCAAGTGGTTAAAGAAGAGAGGAACAAAATCCCTCTTTATATGTGTGCAAACCTGGTCACCAATTACAGGAAACCCCAAAGGTTTCTCCACCACCACCATGTACTAAGCCATGTTTTGCTTAGGGATCAAATACTTATTTTATTCACTGAACTGCAACTCAATTTATAATATTTGTATCGTGTTTTTTCTGGATTTTTGATTGATATTCTGTCTCTATCATTTAAAATACATATATGATAAAAATTATAGACCCCTCATTTCTTTGTAAGTGGGCAAACCTACAACATCTGCAGGGGATCAAATAATTATTTTCCCCACTGTATATACACGTAACTTACCTGTAACCCCGATCAACAAAGAATGCTAATTTTAAGTGCATTTACCCATAGCAACCAAAGAGAATACATTGTGCTGAACTCAGACCAGCACACAATGAATTCCGATCAATTGATATGTGACTTAATTTTAGAAGTAGCAAGGTGTATTTATGTAACACAATATTGCTTTTATCTTCAAGGTGACAGCACAGGCAACCTGTATAACTCTGACCGCAATGAGCGTCGACCGTTGCTATGTTACAGTATATCCACTGCAATCACTACGACATCGCACTCCTCGCTTAGCCATGGCTGTTAGCCTGGGTATTTGGATAGGTAATTAAACTACCATTTGTAATGTGTACACTTTAATTTTACGTATGCATATAAATTGTATATATTACCATGGGTATCGCTTTAGCTGGTAACATTGTGTTACATATTAAAAGTGAGCAGATTTATTCAGTCATGAATAACTATGTAAGTATAAGAAAATTATGGAAACATTTTGTGTGAGAAGTTTGAATATTAATATGTTTTTTATGTATTGCCTCCCCTCTTTCGTCTGAATAAAAGGACTTTTTCAGAGTTTGAGATGTAGGAGCAGAATTCAATTATTTTTAGAGTATAAGAGCAGCTTATGTATTCAACAGTTTTATGTGTTACTGAAGCTGGCCATACATTATACCATTTTTTTGTTCAATGTCCTTTAGATTTACCTTCAGCTATGTATTGCGGCCTGCCTGGTTGCATACAAATTCAAAGTGTTTTGATTTGACCCTTATATTAGATGGGTTTGATAAATCTAAAGGAAAATTGTACAAGAAAATTCTATAATGTATGGCACGCCTTAGTTGTAAATTTCATGCTAACCCAGTGACTAGAGAAGAAATGTACTGTAATGTTATTTATTACAAAAAACAATTACCTGCCTCCAGGCAGTTTTTTTAGACACTTGAACGGATGTTTATATGCCCATAAACTGACTAATTATTCATGAAAGACCAATTGTCATGAATAGAATGAGCCTGTTTTGGACCAGTTTAACCCCATTCACATTTGGGCGATTAGGTATTTTGCAGAATCAGTGCGATTCTGCCTGCGATTCCAAAATGTGGTGCCATTTATGCTGCAAATATTGTGCTGCAAAACACGCGTGTAAAATCGCATCTGCTTCAGGGCCAAAATGTGTTCCTCAGCTTCTTTGGTGCATCAAACGTGCATTGTGAAAACCCATTCAAGTGAATCGGCTGCCTTATGCGCGACACGCGAAAATGCCTGTGAATTGCGCTTTAAAAATTACTAGTGGGAACCCACGTTCTCGCTAAGCGATATGTGAACAGGGCCTTCAGATAAAGGTAGTGGGAATAGAATGCTTCACTACTTGAATTGAGTGTATAACTTTTTTTTCAAATATTATTCTTTTGTTAACTTTGTTCATGTCTTCAAATCAAATAATAATAATAATATTATTAATACATTTTTAAAAATTGTTCCCATCAGAGCTACAGGGGCAACTTTGATTTCTTGCTACTGAGAAATTTAAATTGGAACTGAACACAAAAAGTGAACATTTGCTATGTTATAGTGAATAGCTAGAAATGTTCGATGTGCCTAAGCCCTGCCCTAAAACATCTACTTTTTGCCTGTAATTCTTCCTATTGTCTATTCACTCCTATGCCAACTAGGGATGGGCCCGGTGCTCGATTCGAACCCACGTTCGAATCGAGCACCGGGCGTTCGCTCGCTCGGCGAGCCCAGAACTATTTGGGCCGTTCGCATCACATTCGTGTGATGCGAGCGGCCCCGCAATGCATTGCGGCCGGCGCGGCCGGCGCAGTGCATTGCTGGCTGATGATTGGCCAAGCATGCACTGTGACCCCGCATGCTTGGCCAATCACAGCGCCCGAAACTCGGAGAGCAATAATTGGCTACAGGCAGGACGCCTGTAGCCAATTACAGCTCAGGGGCTTTAGTACACGCCCCACCATTTAAAAGGCCGCCACGCCGTCGGCCCCGGTCACATGAGTTCCGGCTTTAGGAGAGATCAGTCTGCTGATTCTGTCTTTGCTTGATACTGAAAGATTTGCTCTTCTTTGCTAAACCATTGGCTATTTCTTTGCTAAACCATTGCTACCTAAGTCATTGATCGTTCATTGCTGCTGATTGCACAGTTAGTGTGTTATTAGCTGCTGCTGGGGATTAGTCTGGTGCGTGCTTACTGTTAGTACAATATTGCAGTAGTACCAACCGCAGTGCTGTTAGCACAGCATTGCACCCCAACAGCACCCATAGGACTTCTAGTGTGTTAGTGGCAGCAAACAGAGCTCCTATATTTTCTTCTCAGAAGCACCCATAGGACTTCTAGTGTGTTAGTGGCATCACACAGAGCTCCTATATTTTCTTCTCAGCAGCACCCATAGGACTTCTAGTGTGTTAGTGGCTTCACACAGAGCTCCTATATTTTCATCTCAGAAGCACCCATAGGACTTCTAGTGTGTTAGTGGCATCACACAGAGCTCCTATATTTTCTTCTCAGCAGCACCCATAGGACTTCTAGTGTGTTAGTGGCATCACACAGAGCTCCTATATTTTCTTCTCAGAAGCACCCATAGGACTTCTAGTGTGCTAGTGGCATCACACAGAGCTCCTATATTTTCTTCTCAGCAGCACCCATAGGACTTCTAGTGTGTTAGTGGCATCACACAGAGCTCCTATATTTTCTTCTCAGAAGCACCCATAGGACTTCTAGTGTGTTAGTGGCATCACACAGAGCTCCTATATTTTCTTCTCAGCAGCACCCATAGGACTTCTAGTGTGTTAGTGGCATCACACAGAGCTCCTATATTTTCATCTCAGAAGCACCAATAGGACTTCTAGTGTGTTAGTGGCATCATACAGAGCTCCTATATTTTCATCTCAGAAGCACCAATAGGACTTCTAGTGTGTTAGTGGCATCACACAGAGCTCCTATATTTTCTTCTCAGCAGCACCCATAGGACTTCTAGTGTGTTAGTGGCATCACACAGAGCTCCTATATTTTCATCTCAGAAGCACCAATAGGACTTCTAGTGTGTTAGTGGCAGCAAACAGAGCTCCTATATTTTCTTCTCAGCAGCACCCATAGGACTTCTAGTGTGTTAGTGGCATCACACAGAGCTCCTATATTTTCATCTCAGAAGCACCCATAGGACCTCTAGTGTGTTAGTGGCATCACACAGAGCTCCTATATTTTCTTCTCAGCAGCACCCATAGGACTTCTAGTGTGTTAGTGGCATCACACAGAGCTCCTATATTTTCTTCTCAGAAGCACCCATAGGACTTCTAGTGTGTTAGTGGCATCACACAGAGCTCCTATATTTTCATCTCAGAAGCACCAATAGGACTTCTAGTGTGTTAGTGGCATCACACAGAGCTCCTATATTTTCTTCTCAGCAGCACCCATAGGACTTCTAGTGTGTTAGTGGCATCACACAGAGCTCCTATATTTTCATCTCAGAAGCACCAATAGGACTTCTAGTGTGTTAGTGGCATCACACAGGGCTCCTATATTTTCTTCTCAGCAGCACCCATAGGACTTCTAGTGTGTTAGTGGCATCACACAGAGCTCCTATATTTTCTTCTCAGCAGCACCCATAGGACTTCTAGTGTGTTAGTGGCAGCAAACAGAGCTCCTATATTTTCTTGTCAGCAGCACACATAGTACCTATAGTGTGTTAGTGTCAGCACCCATAGGACCTACAGTGTGTTGTGAGCACACATAGGAGCTCTATTTTTTATACTATATACACTACCGACTACAATGGCTGGAAGACCGCCAAGGAGAGGCAGAGCGTGCCGAGACAAGAACACAGGGCAGGCAGGCTCTGTTTCTAGAGACAACAGTGCTGGCCGTGGACGTGGTCGTGCATCGTCATCAGCACGTGGCCATGGGACACGCTTGTCTTTGTTTTCGGCAGCTGGACATGTGGAGCCGCATCATGCCGAAGGCTTGGTAGAATGGATGACCAAGCCCTCCTCATCCTCCTCATCCTCTCTCACCCAGGCTCAGGGTACTGGCAGAGCAGCTGCCAACGCGTACTCAATGGCATCATCAGCCACCCCTTCCCTAGACCCACCATGTCCTCCTGAGGAGTCCCCCGAACTGTTTGAGCACAGTGTTGAGTACATGCTCCAGGAGGATGCCCAACGATTCGAAGGCTCGGATGATGATACCCAGCTTGAGGAAGTCAGTAGTGTGCGCGCAGAGAGAGGGGATGCTGAAGGACAGCAATCTGGCAGTACTGTTCCAGCAGCTGCAGCTTACTGCCAGGTTTGCTCTAGTGGTGAAGAGGGAGGGGATGATGAGGTCGCTGACTCCACGTGGGTGCCTGAAGGGAGAGAGGAGGAGGAGGAGGAGGAGGATGCGGCGTCACATGTCCAACGAGGCAGGATGCCCCCTGGAGGCCAGCTAGAGGCCAGCACAGCAACTGTACCACACCGCAGAGCTCCGCCTGTGCAGGGCGCTGCCTCTGCACGTTATCACAAAAGTTCTTTGGTGTGGGCCTTTTTTGAGACGAGTGCATCAGATCGCACCACTGCTATTTGCAATATTTGTCTCAAGCGTATCTCGCGTGGCCAAAACATCAGCCGCTTGGGCACCACAAGCATGAGCAGACATATGTCGACCTGCCATGCAGCTCGTTGGCAAGCACACATAAAAGACCCACACCAAAGAACAAAGCGGACCTCTCCTTGCTCCTCATCAGCTGGGATCTCCATCCCCACTATATCTTCAGTCCTCTCTGAAAGCTGCTCTGAGAGGACTGAAGGTGTAGACTTAGGTGTGTCACAACCAAGTACTTGCAGTACACCGACGTCCGATTGTAGCAGGCAAATTTCCCTGCCCCAGCTGCTGGACCGTCGAAAGAAGTATACTCCCAGCCATCCACATGCCCAGCGGTTGAATGCTAGCTTGGCTAAATTGCTAGCACTTCAACTGCTGCCTTTTCAGTTGGTAGACTCGGCCCCCTTCCGTGAGTTTGTTCAATGTGCGGTTCCTCAGTGGCAGGTTCCCAAACGCCACTTTTTCTCACGGAAGGCGATTCCGTCTCTCTACCGGCATGTGGAAGGCAATGTCCATGCCTCGCTGGACAGGGCGGTCAGCGGTAAGGTGCATATTACCGCTGACTCATGGTCCAGCAGGCATGGACAGGGACGTTATCTTTCTTTCACGGCCCATTGGGTCACTCTATTGGCAGCTGGGAGGGATGCAGGACAAGGTGCAGTAGTGTTGGAGGTTGTTCCGCCACCACGCCTCCAAAATGCTACTACTGGTTGTGACACACCTCTCTCCTCCACCCCCTCCTCTTCTTCTTCCTCCATGTCCTCTTCGAGTGCTCTGTCCTCGGAACCAGCGGTGCTCCGTAGGCGTACAAGGGGCTACGCGAGTACGCAGGCAAAAAGATGCCATGCCGTGCTTGCGCTGGTGTGTTTGGGGGACAGGAGCCACACTGGGCCAGAGGTTCTGCCAGCTCTGCAGGGGCAGGCCGAGAGGTGGTTGACGCCACGCCAGTTTAAGCCAGGAATGGTCGTTTCTGACAATGGCACCAACCTCCTCTCCGCCCTGCGACAGGGGCAGCTCACCCATGTGCCCTGTATGGCTTACGTCCTCAACCTGGTGGTGCAGCGGTTCTTGGGCAGGTTCCCAGGCTTACAGGATGTCCTGAGGCAGGCCAGGAAAGTCTGTGTGCATTTCCGCCGATCTTATAATGCCAGTGCTCGGCTGACTGAGCTGCAAAAGGAGCTGAACCTGCCCAAGAACCGCCTAATATGTGACATGCCCACCAGGTGGAACTCAACGTTGGCCATGCTGCAGCGACTGCACACACAGCAGAGGGCCATCAATGAGTACCTTTGCGACTACGGCACCAGGACAGGGTCAGGGGAGCTTGGCTTTTTTTCCCCACGCCAGTGGAGCATGATCAGGGATGCATGCACTGTCCTCTCACCATTTGAGGAGGCCACGAGGATGGTGAGCAGTGACAGTGCATGCATCAGTGACACTGTACCTCTTGTCCACCTGTTGGAGCATACGCTGCATGGGATAATGGACAGGGCACTTGAGGCAGAACAGAGGCAGGAAGAGGAGGACTTCCTTGCCTCTCAAGGCCCCCTTTATCCAGACAGTGTTCCTTCTGTCCCACCCATCACACAGGAAGAGGATGAGGATGAGGAGGAGGAGGAGGAGGAGGATTGTGTGAGCATGGATGTGGAGCCTGGCACTCAGCATCAGCAGCAGCAGTCTTTTAGGGATGATGTACAGTCCCAACAAACCAGTGGACTTGTACGTGGCTGGAAGGAGGTGGCTGGCGATCATGTCATCCTCAGTGACCCAGAAGACTCCGGACCGAATGCCTCAGCTAACCTACACTGCATGGTACTCCCTGATCCTGCAAAGCCTGCGGAAGGATCCTCGTGTTCTTCGGATCAAGGAGAGGGACCATTACTGGCTGGCCACTCTCCTTGATCCACGGTACAAGGGTAAGGTTGCGGACCTTATCTTGCCGTCGCAGAGGGAGCAGAGGATGAGACATCTCAGGGAGGCCTTGCAGAAAGGTCTGTGCAATGCGTTCCCAGAAACTGGGAGGTTACAAACTCCTGGTCCTGGACGACGAGTTGCTGAGGCTTCGGTCAGTAGCAGAAGGAGCGGTGGGGAAGGTGGACATCTGACCGATGCGTTCAGACAATTTTTTAGTCCGCAGCCCCAAGGTATGATCGGTTCCAGCAACCATCGCCAGCGTCTGATATACATGGTGCAGGAATACCTAGGGGCAAGGTCAGACTTGGACACCTTTCCCACCGAAAATCCTCTGGCTTACTGGGTCCTGAGGATGGATCACTGGCCAGAGCTTGCACAGTATGCAATTGAGCTACTGGCCTGTCCTGCATCCAGCGTTCTTTCCGAACGCACATTCAGTGCTGCTGGAGGATTTGTCACCGATCATAGGGTGCGCCTGTCCACCGACTCGGTTGATCGACTGACCTTCATAAAAATGAATCAGTCTTGGATCACCACCAGCTACCAGACACCTGAAGCGGATATAACGGAATAATTTATAATGTCACATCCCTTCAAGACTGCCTATGCTGATGCTGAGTGACTGTCCTGTTATGTTCACTGACTATCCTCTTCCTCCTCCTCAATGATCCATGCCACCACACCAGTGCCTAAGGCACAATTTTTCAGCCCCTGTATAACAGGGGCGTGTAATTACAATTTTTTAAAAAGATGCTTCGCAACAGGTTTGACTGCTGTGCTCCAAGTACAATATCTGTGAGGGGTTGCAGTGTTGTGGCACCAGCACCAGTGCCTAAGGCACAATTTTTCAGCCCCTGTTGGGGCGTGTAATTACAATTTTTAGGCAATGCTTTGCAACAGGTCTCATTGCTGTGCTCAGAGTACAGTATCTGTGAGGGGTTGCAGTGTTGTGGCACCAGCACCAGTGCCTAAGGCACAATTTTTCAGCCCCTGTATAACAGGGGCGTGTAATTACAATTTTTTAAAAAGATGCTTCGCAACAGGTGTGACTGCTGTGCTCCAAGTACAGTATCTGTGAGGGGTTGCAGTGTTGTGGCACCAGCACCAGTGCCTAAGGCACAATTTTTCAGCCCCTGTTGGGGCGTGTAATTACAATTTTTAGGCAATGCTTTGCAACAGGTCTCATTGCTGTGCTCAGAGTACAGTATCTGTGAGGGGTTGCAGTGTTGTGGCACCAGCACCAGTGCCTAAGGCACAATTTTTCAGCCCCTGTATAACAGGGGCGTGTAATTACAATTTTTTAAAAAGATGCTTCGCAACAGGTGTGACTGCTGTGCTCCAAGTACAGTATCTGTGAGGGGTTGCAGTGTTGTGGCACCAGCACCAATGCCTAAGGCACAATTTTTCAGCCCCTGTTTAACAGGGGCGTGTAATTACAAATCTTGATCTAATAGTTCACAGCAGGGCCCATTCCTGCGCCCACCAAGAGTAACTATGAGGGCCTACAGTCTTGTGGCAACACCGTCCACCACCACCACCACCACCAAAGGCCCAATTTTTCTGCCCTGTTCAACAGGTGCATGCAATTACAAATCTTGATCTAATAACTCACAGCAGGGCCCATTCCTGCACCCACCAAGAGTAACTGTGAGGGCTTACAGTCTTGTGGCAACACCGTCCACCACCACCACCACCAAAGGCCCAATTTTTCTGCCCTGTTCAACAGGTGCATGCAATTACAAATCTTGATCTAATAACTCACAGCAGGGCCCATTCCTGCACCCACCAAGAGTAGTTGTGAGGGCTTACAGTCTTGTGGCAACACCGTCCACCACCACCACCACCAAAGGCCCAATTTTTCTGCCCGGTTCAACAGGTGCATGCAAGTACAAATCTTGATCTATTAACTCACAGCAGGGCCCATTCCTGTGCCCACCAGTCTTGTGGCTACACCAACATCTAATAGGGCAAATTTCTGCAGAGTATATACGGCAGGCCCCTACTTTCAAACATCCAACTTACAAACGACTCCTACTTGCAAACGGCAAGAGAAAACAGGAAGTGAGAGGAAATCTACCCCTAGGAAGGGAAATTCTATCCTGTTAGATTTAATTTGGGAAAAAGGTATCTCCTCTCTACTGATGCTTTATCACCAATCCTTGTTTCAATTAAAACCCCACTTTTCCAAAAACATTTGTCATTGGGACGGAAAGTGAGGTGACATGTTCTGAACAGATGTGCAAAGACAGCAAATGTTACAGGGGTGATAACCCCTCCCTATGTTCTCCAAAAAGCTTAAAAATTGATTTTTTTGGGATGGAGCTACACTTCATAATGTACCTGTTCAGATTCTACTTAAGAACAAACCTACAGTCCGTGTCTTGTTTGCACCACCTATATACTGCTGTTCAGAGTATATAGGGTTGTAGGTATAGGGTTTTATTTTGGGTGCGGGGTCCCCCTTAATATCCATACAAGACCCAAAGGGGCTGGGGTGGGGGGGGGGGGGTGATGGGGTAGCCATGCCATTTTTCTCAAGGATTTTCAGCCATATGGCGGCCAGGACAAGACATGACATTAAAGCCGCAAGTGGTTTTAAATGGCTTCTTTTTTTCCTTTACAAATGTCATTTTGTGCAAGGACAGTTCTAAACACGGGAAACACATGCCACTTCACAGGCATACTTTAGACACCCCCCAGGTACCATATTTAAAGGAAAATTTCACTTTTTTTTTCACTTTATGCATCATTAAAATGACTGCTCCCGAAAAAACGTTAGTTTTTAAAATTTCTTTTTGCATAGATATATGTCCCCTGGGGCAGGACCCGGGTCCCCAAACCTGTTTTATGACATTAACATGCATATTGGCCGTTGTAATTAGCAATTTTGATTTCGAACGTTCGCGTCCATTATAACGAATAGGGTTCGAAAATTCGCGCGAACTTTCGGTCCGTTCGAAGGTTCTGGTGCGAACCGAACCCGGGGGTGTTCGGCTCATCCCTAATGCCAACAGCCTTGTAGTTGTGAATCTGCAGTGTGGGATTAAAGTGTTCAACTTTTCACTAATTTTTTTAAGGTGAACGAGCACTATATATGACCTGACACCCCCGGACCCTCCTCCTATGCACTTACTTCCATGGGTGATTAGCTGTCACTGCCCATGCAGTCGGTGCAGTGGTCCGGAAAATTGAAAGACCTGTTCTTCTTCCCCTTTATTACTTAGGGCTTCTAGGAAGGATCAGGGTGATGGGATCGCAGGCATCATGCATACCACAAACATGCATAGAGAAATAAAAACACCAACAGTAGATATACTATAATAATTTTATTTTATTTAAATACACAATCTCTTTAAACTTTTTTTTTTTTTTTTTGGAAAGTATTGGCCACGGCCTGATTCATTGGTTTATTAAAATAAATTAATATAACACCACTTTTATTTTCATCAACTTCATATTCTTAACCAAATATTTTCTCAATAACCAATATCCAGCCCAGCCACTGAGACTCGAGCTGATTCAGCATTTGAACTTAAACTTTACCTTAAATCTCCCAATCGACATGAGGGTTGCCCATAGCAACCCTTCTGTCCAAACACCCCAGACCGCGGCTGACTCTATGCATGTTTGAAGATTGACATTAAAAATATCTAAACCTATATCTGATAGGTGTACCCCGTCCCGTCTATATAGACCTTGGATACCCCCTTCAAGCTCAAAATGGCGAAATTACATACCCAACTCCAGAGCTAAAAACTTCTCCAATGCTCTATTTAACCATTTACGAACTTTCTCCAGTGGCTTGAAAACTATAGATTCTAGCCAAAGTAAGCGCGGTATCGGATATATAATAAGAAGGAACCCGCGCTTAGGACTAAAGGTATTGGGCTGCTGCCTCCCCATAAGGCCCCTGTACACAAGGGCTATAAGAAATGATTGATATATGTGTGGGGTATGTGGCGCTCCCAAGTAGAGGGTAAGGGTTATATAAGTGAGAATGAAATTCCGTATGAAACCAGATAAAGTACTAGAACGATTGGAATAGTTACCAAATGTCCAAAAATAGTAGTGGAAGGGACAGCAATTACCTCTCCCTGACCCCAGGTATTTTATGTTATAGGATAAGTTGATGGTATATCATGTGTGTGAGTTACAAAGTGCTAAGTGCATGAGTACATATATTTTTAGGCCACTGTCAGGGTGACAGAAAAAAGGGGGGGTAAAAAAACCCTGTGCTTAATTTGGCCAATCAACGGTCAATAGTATAATAAACTGTTGTAGTGCATAAAAGAATGATAAAGTGAACAATCAAGTGAAGAAAGGAAAAGGAATAAAATTCCCAGTGTTAAACAAATAAAATAGACAATGTGAAATTCCCAATGTTAAAGTTTCAAGAGTCCACCATACAACTATGTATGGAGATCCAGATCATTCATACGATAAGGTATATATTTTGTCCCAACAGTTTGAAAATTATCCAATCAGGAACAATTCAGCAGGTGACTTTTGTGTGAGTCCATGCATTTAGCATAATCCAGGTGACACTTGTGCTCCCCCTCAAGATACCCTACTCACCAGAAGATGAAACCCCTGCAGGGGTACACAGCATGTAGGTGAGTGGTTCGTTGGCTTGGGATGGTGTGCTGTATCTCTCCTGGTCCTGGGGTTCCTGTGCGTCCCTGGGCTGGCTGTACCGGCATATGGTAGTGTTCCTCAGGATAAAAGAACAGGAGCCACCATAACGTATTCCAGTTTTATTTAAAATAGTAAAACATCCAAGGTAAAAGACATCCGAGATAAAGTATAAAGCAAAGCAGAAATCTAATGGCCTTCGCTGCCTAGGGCTGCAGAAGGTAGGGGATTTGAGAGTCCCGCACTTAGTCCCTGAGTCTATCCGAGCAGCGGTGTGTAGTGGCGTGCATTCCACCGCTCAGAACCAAGGAACCGGAAGTGACGTATCGGCGTGAGAGGACCAATCACTTGACGCGTTTCGTCATGTGACTTCACCTCACGCCACTACACACCGCTGCTCGGATAGACTCAGGGACTAAGTGCGGGACTCTCAAATCCCCTACCTTCTGCAGCCCTAGGCAGCGAAGGCCATTCGATTTCTGCTTTGCTTTATACTTTATCTCGGATGTCTTTTACCTTGGATGTTTTACTATTTTAAATGAAACTGGATTACGCTATGGTGGCTCCTGTTCTTTTATCCTGAGGAACACTACCATATGCCAGTACAGCCAGCCCAGGGACGCACAGGAACTCCAGGACCAGGAGAGATACAGCACACCATCCCAAGCCAACGAACCACTCACCTACATGCTGTGTTGGTATGGTGGACTCTTGAAACTTTAACATTGGGAATTTCACATTGTCTATTTTATTTGTTTAACACTGGGAATTTTATTCCTTTTCCTTTCTTCACTTGATTGTTTACTTTATCATTCTTTTATGCACTACAACAGTTTATTATACTATTGACCGTTGATTGGCCAAATTAAGCACGGGGGTTTTTCTGTCACCCTGACAGTGGCCTTAAAAAATATGTACTCATGCACTTAGCACTTTTTAACTCACACACATGATATACCATCAACTTATCCTATAACATAAAATACTTGGGGTCAGGGAGAGGTAATTGCTGTAAGCGCGGTATCACCTCAGAAAAAAAACAACACCGTGCCTGGAGAGGTTAATTTCAAGAATTTAAATGTATCTTTCAAATAATTAATCAAATCAAATGTCTTCATTTTCCCAATATCATTACCGCCGATATGTAAAATCAATATATCTGGAGCATCATACATGGCATACATCCTACCCAACTTGAACACCAAATCCTCCCATACCATACCCCTTCGTCCACACCAATGAACACGAAAGGCGGAAGGATCCAGGCCCAAATTCTCCGAATAGATTCTATTTGCTGCTCGCTTCTGCGCCCAAAAAACAAAAGAATGCCCCACAATCCAAACCTTATGGGGAGAACCTGAAATAAAACAATAATTAGAAAGGATGAATGTATCATTTATAAGAACTTGACTTCCATCTTCCTATCCTCTTAATAGTACTCTCCTCAAGACCAATCCTAGCGGCTTCTGTAGCCGCTCCGATTCGAAATGAATGAGATGTTATTTTGAGATGGTTTAACCACTTAACGACCGCTCACTGTATATATACGTCGGCAGAATGGCACCGACAGGCACAATCACGTAGAGTGTACGTGATTGCCTTTGTACAGTTGGGGGGTCCAATCGGACCCCCCTTCTATACAGTGAGCGGTGGCTAAGTGTCCGGGAGCGTTCCGGGATGAGGGGGCAGCCATTCGTTTCTGGCCACCCCCTCGCGATCGCTCCCGGCGAATAGAAATTCCCCCTCTGTCTGTGTCAGACAGAGGGAGCAGGAGGAAGTGATGTCATCTCTGGTGCGGCGCTCACATATACCGAGCGCCGTACAAGAGAAGACATCAGGTCAGTGCACACAACACTACACTGACACCAGGACACATAGGGACATAAATCGCCCCCCCAGGCCCCCCCAGACACCCCAGATCACCCCCCAGATCACCCCCCAGCCCCCAGTCACAGTGTCACTGATTGCAGTGACCATTTATTTAGTGATCACTGCAATCAGTGACATTTGTGACTGTAAAAGTGTCACCAAAGTTTAGTCTTAGGTCCAGTGTAGCCCCCTAACCCCCCCTAATAAAGGTTTAACCCACTGATCACCCCCCAGATAACCCTTTCACCCCCTATCACCACTGTCGCTAAGCGATCATTTTTCTGATCGATGTCTTAGCGTCAGTGATGCCGATCGGCAGCCAGTAATTTTTTTTAGGTTCGCCGCATGTTTTTATAGCGTCAGGTACCCCAATATATTATCTAATAAAGGTTTAACCCCCTTGATCGCCCCCCAGGTAACCCTTTCACCCCCTATCACCACTGTCACTAAGCGATCGTTTTTCTAAACGCTGTCTTAGTGTCTGTGATGCAGATCGGTAGCCGGTAATTTTTTTTAGGTTCGCCGCAGGTTTTTATAGCGTCAGGTACCCCAATATATTATCTAATAAAGGTTTAACCCCCTTGATCGCCCCCCAGGTAACCCTTTCACCCCCTATCACCACTGTCGCTAAGCAATTGTTTTTCTAAACGCTGTCTTAGTGTCGGTGATGCAGATCGGTAGCCAGTAATTTTTTTTAGGTTCGCCGCATGTTTTTATAGCGTCAGGTACCCCAATATATTATCTAATAAAGGTTTAACCCCCTTGATCGCCCCCCAGGTAACCCTTTCACCCCCATCACCACTGTCGCTAAGCGATCGTTTTTCTAAACGCTGTCTTAGTGTCGGTGATGCAGATCGGTAGCTGGTAATTTTTTTTAGGTTCGCCACAGGTTTTTATAGCGTCAGGTACCCCAATATATTATCTAATAAAGGTTTAACCCCCTTGATCACCCCCCAGGTAACCCTTTCACCCCCTATCACCACTGTCGCTAAGCGATCGTTTTTCTAAACGCTGTCTTAGTGTCGGTGATGCAGATCGGTAGGCAGTAATTTTTTTTAGGTTCGCCGCATGTTTTTATAGCGTCAGGTACCCCAATATATTATCTAATAAAGGTTTAACCCCCTTGATCGCCCCCCAGGTAAACCCTTTCACCCCCATCACCACTGTCGCTAAGCGATCGTTTTTCTAAACGCTGTCTTAGTGTCGGTGATGCAGATTGGTAGCTGGTAATTTTTTTTAGGTTCGCCGCAGGTTTTTATAGCGTCAGGTACCCCCATATATTATCTAATAAAGGTTTTAACCCCCTGATTGCCCCTAGTTAACCCTTTCACCAGTGATCACCATATAAGTGTTACGGGTGACGCTGGTTAGTTAGTTTGCTTTTTATTGTGTCAGGGCATCCGCCGTGTATATAACCCAATAAAGGTTTAACCCCCTGATCGCCCGGCGGGTGATATCAATTAGGTTTTAGCGTCAGAGAGGGTCTGAGTCACACCCCAGGCAGCGTCAGGTTAGTGCCAGTAACGCTAACACCCACGCGTGAAGCATACACCCCCCTTAGTGGTATAGTATCTGAACAGATCAATATCTGATCTGATCAGATCTATACTAGCGTCCCCAGCAGTTTAGGGTTCCCAAAAACGCAGTGTTAGCGGGATCAGCCCAGATACCTGCTGGCACCTGCGTTTTGCCCCTCCGTCCAGCCCAGGCCACCCAAGTGCAGTATCGATCGATCACTGTCACTTACAAAACAAAAACACACATAACTGCAGCGTTCGCAGAGACAGGCCTGATCCCTGCGACTCCAGTGCTGTAGGAGGTGATTTCACCACCACAGTTTAAAAAAAAAGCAAATATGCCGAAGCATTGGGGCAGCAGGGGCGGAGTAGCAATTTTGCTCCTAATGCCACGTACATACGGTCGAAATTCCGACGGAGGCTTGCCCGTGGAAAAGTCCGACCATGTGTGTGCGGCATAACTTTTTTGCGGGAGGATGACCCATGCTTCGGCATATATAAATGGTGCGTGTATGCCCATCATTGGAAGTGGGTGGATGAAGGGCGGTATTCTAATGGTGGGCATACCCACCGATCAATCTCTTTTTTCGTTCAGCCAACTGGCTGCATGAAAAAAAAGATTACAATACATGTCCAACAAGGACCAGCAACGTACTGGTATGTTGCTGGACTTTGAATGTTTATACCAGAATGATGCCTGCGGGTTTAGGTATCATCTTGGTATCATTCTTTTCAGCCTGCGGCCGGCTTTCATGTAAAAGCAATCCTAGCGGCTAATTAGCCTCTGGACTGCTTTTACAAGCAGTGGGAGGGAATGCCCCCCCCCCGGATATAAAAAGCGCCATTGGGAAATTGGGAAAGCATTTTATCACACCGATCTTGGTGTGGTCAGATGCTTTGAGGGCAGAGGAAAAATCTAGGGTCTAGAAGACCCCAGTTTTTTCAAAAAAGAGTACCTGTCACTACCTATTGCTATCATAGGGGATATTTACATTCCCTGAGATAACAATAAAAATGATTAAAAAAAAAAATACTTGGAAGGAACAATTTAAAAATAAAATAAAAAGCAAAATTAATAATAAAAAAAAAGAAAAAAAAAAAAAGCACCCCTGTCCTTGCCCAATGGCGAACGCAAGCGTCGGTCTGGCGTCATATGTAAACAGCAATTGCACCATGCATGTGAGGTATCACCACGAAGGTCAGATCGAGGGCAATCATTTTAGCAGTAGACCTCCTCTGTAAATCTACTGGAGTAACCTGTAAAGGCTTTTAAAGGCTTTTAAAAATGTATGTAGTTTGTCGCCAATGCGCGTTTGTGCGAAATTTTAAAGCATGTCGTGTTTGGTATCTATGTACTCGGCCTAAGATCATCTTTTTTATTTCATCAAACATTTGGGCAATATAGTGTGTTTTAGTGCATTAAAATTAAAAAAAGTGTATTTTTTAACCCAAAAAATGCGTTTGAAAAATCGCTGCGCAAATACTGTGTAGAAAAAAAAATGCAACACCCACCATTTTAATCTGTAGGGCCTTTGCTTTAAAAATATATATAATGTTTGGGGGTTCAACATAATTTTCTTGCAAAAAAAAAAATGTTTTCATGTAAACAAAAAGTGTCAAAAAGGGCTTTGTCTTCAAGTGGTTAGAAGAGTGGATGTAAGCTTCCTAATGTTGTGTATAAAATGCCAGAACAGTTCAAAACCCCCCCCAAATGACCCCATTTTGGAAAGTAGACACCCCAAGCTATATACTGAGAGGCATGTCGAGTCCATGGAATATTTTATATGTTGACACAAGTTGCGGAAAAACGACAATTTTTTTTTTTTTTTTTTTTGCACAAAGTTGTCACTAAATGATATATTGCTCAAACATGCCATGGGCATATGTGGAATTACACCCCAAAATACATTCTGCTGCTTCTCCTGAGTACGGGGATACCACATGTGTGAGACTTTTTGGGAGCCTAGCCACGTACGGGACCCCAAAATCCAAGCACCGCCTTCAGGCTTTCTAAGGGTGTAAACTTTTGATTTCACTTCTCACTGCCTATCACAGTTTCAGGGGCCATGGAATGCCCAGATAGCACAAAACCCCCCCAAATGACCCCATTTTGGAAAGTAGACACCCCAAGCTATTTGCTGAGAGGTATTGTGAGTATTTTGCAGATCTCGCTTTTTGTCACAAAGTTTTGAAAATTGAAAAAAAAAATATATATATATATATTTTCTTTCTTCATTTTCAAAAACAAATGAGAGCTGTAAAATACTCGCCATTCCTCTCAGCAAATAGCTTGGGGTGTCTATATTCCAAAATGGGGTCATTTGGGGGGTTTTGTGCGATTTTGGCATTTTATGGCCTTCGAAACTGTGATAAGTAGTGAGGAGTGAAATCAAAAATTTGTGCCTAGAAATCCTGAAGGCGGTGCTTGGTTTTCGGGGTCCCGTATGCGGCTAGGCTCCTAAAAAGTCCCACACATGTGGTATCCCCGTACTCAGGAGAAGCAGAAAAATGTATTTTGGGGTGTAATTCCACATATAACCATGGCATGTGTGAGCAATATATCATTTAGTGACAACTTTTTGTAATTTTTTTTTTCTCATTATTCAATCACTTGGGACAAAAAAAAATATATTCAATGGGCTCAACAGACCTCTCAGCAATTTCCTTGGGGTGTCTACTTTCTTAAATGGGGTCATTTGGGGGGGTTTTGTGCTATTTTGGCATTTTATGGCCTTCGAAACTGTGATAGGTAGTGAGGAGTGAAATCAAAAATTTGCGCCCTTAGAAATCCTGAAGGCGGTGCTTGGTTTCCGGGGTCCCGTACGCGGCTAGGCTCCCAAAAAGTTCCACACATGTGGTATCCCCGTACTCAGGAGAAGCAGCAAAATGTATTTTGGGGTGAAATTCCACATATAACCATGGCATGTGTGAGCAATATATCATTTAGTGACAACTTTTTGTAATTTTTTTTTTTTTTTTTTTTAGTCATTATTCAATCACTTGGGACAAAAAAAAAAAATTCAATGGGCTCAACATGCCTCTCAGCAATTTCCTTGGGGTGTCTACTTTCCAAAATGGGGTCATTTGGGGGGGTTTTGTACTGCCCTGTCATTTTAGCACCTCAAGAAATGAGATAGGCAGTCATAAATTTAAAGCTGTGTAAATTTCAGAAAATGTACCCTAGTTTGTAAACTCTATAACTTTTGCGCAAACCAATAAATATACGCTTATTGACATTTTTTTACTAAAAACATGTGGCTGAATACATTTTGGCCTAAATGTATGACTACAATTGAGTTTATTCGATTTTTCTTATAACAAAAAGTAGAAAATATCATTTTTTTTCAAAATGTTCGGTCTTTTTCCGTTTATATCGCAAAAAAAATAAATCGCAGAGGCAATCAAATACCATTAAAAGAAAGCTCTATTTGTGGGAAGAAAAGGACGCAAATTTCGTTTGGGTACAACATTGCATGTCCGCACAATGTACAGTTAAAGCAGCGCAGTGCAAAATTCTGAATTCACCTCTGGTCCTTTAGCTACCAAATGGTCCGGGGCTTAAGTGGTTAAATGAAGCTGCACAAGGCACTTCTTCGAAACTGCTGAAAATTGGTAAATAGTTAATGGAGCACCGTCCCTATGAATAAACAATAAATCAGAAATGGAAGGGCGAATATCAAGGTAATACCGAAGTGCTGCTATCGGGCAAATATTTTTATTCTTACAACCTCCTAACGTTACCCAAGTCCCTACACCCATGGGATCTGTCTTACTTACCCTTAGAAAAAGACGTAGCTGTTCTTTGAGTACTATAATATTGGATAATAAAAAAAAACAACTCCTGGTCTTGGAGGCAGGAAGGATTTCAGAAATTCTAAAAGCCCCAAAAAATGCCAGGGTAAATAGCGATTTAAACAGGACAGCTTCATAAACCGATGAGCATACTAGGGAAGTAGCCCTGCAAATCTGTGCCAAAATGGCAGGAGTAATGGGAGATCTAACATCTTTTTGTAGACTACCCTTCCTATACCTCTTCAAAACCTGCCGAACAGAAAAAAAATGTAATGATGGTTGTAACGCCAAGTTTCGTCTAAAAGCCTCATCATGTCAGCCATGACAGGCCACTAAAGCTCCTGTAAGCTTCCAGTATTATGTCAATGTGTTGGAACAAAAGGGGGCTTTGTTCAGGAAACTTTTCACATAATACACTACAATAAATGACAAAAGCCTGCAACCAGCTGTAAAAAGACTTAATTAAAGGTCTGCGGCCCTCATCATCAGCTTTGTCATCTCTCCTCTCATATTTAGATGATTCCCTAGAAGGAGGAAGAATTGTATTTAAATCTATATATTCACTCTTCCAAATTTTTTCCTTAACAGCAACTGATATATGGAAACCTAATGGAGAAAGAAAACATGGCATGCACTCCTTATCAGTTCTTTCTGTCATGCCTCTTGCTGTATCAATACCACGGGCTGAAATCAAGGGAAGAGAGGGCTGAGGTATGTGTCTAGGATCAGCTGAGACTGCAGACCAGACCCCTGCTATATTATTATAACAATTACTAGCCCTGCCCTACTCTGGCAGAGCCTGTGACCTAATGACAGAGATTATTTGCTCTAAAGACGCAGATAACATAGACAGTTGAGAGGCTGTGTCAAACTCACCATCCAACCCCTGAGTTCCGCTACCTCCAGGGGCTGATATGGGCGATGTACACCGCACAGGGATACTGCCGTTTTGCTGATCAGCGTGGCAAGATGTCACACTTGTCCTGTGTGCTGCTCCTCTTCCCTCGCGACCACCAGGCTGGTTCAGGGGCAAGGCTGACCACTGAGGGGAACTCCTGGCAGATGCTGCTGTCCCCTGAGATTTCCGTCCTTGGTCCCGAGATCTCGATTATGCGCATGCGCGCTGACCCCTGGAAGACAAAAAAGACCTATCTAGGCACCCGTTGTCAGCAGCGGGCAGAGCTGGACCCGCATTCCTTAGCAGTGGATGCTTTCTCTTGCTCGTCCTCTGTCCCTCCTCTTCCTCCTGAGCGACGCCATCGGCTTGAACGAACTCCAGAACCACAACAGCTGGAAACTCTGCCTCCGCTGCAGACAGACATGGCTGCTGAGAGATGGTCATACCGCTCGGCCCAGGTGCTGTGCTGCTTCTTCCAGAGACCAGGTCAGAAGGTAAGGTAAGGCACTGCCGGATCCACTCCTCTCCCCCCGCAGCCTCCGCTCTTTCCAGCAACTGACGGATTAGGGTCTTAATGATGTAGAATACGCCTCTGCCTGCTTCTCCTGCTGATTTTCTTCTGGTGACTGGCACCGACCCATTCATAAAATGCCTTTAAATAGGCCAGTACTGACTTCTAGAAATATCCTATAATGTCAGCTGACCTTACCAACCAATCCCTGCTTGCCCTTTCTCCTTTCCAGAACCATCTAAAACACCTGACTTATCTGACCAATCCTTAACTGAGTTTCTACCTTCCAGAGTCCCTTTCTTGAACTTTAAATGACCCCTGACCTTCTGGCCCTTACTGAAACCCAGCTGAACTATAACCTATCTTTTTTTTTTTAACTATCAGTTTGCTGCCGATGCCCTGATCCCATGAGGAAAAGGGGGCCTAAACGGCTATCCCTTTTCCTTTCCCATTCTGTTTAGTCATGTGCTGGCACATGACCACGTTGACCTATCAGAATCACTCTGGTCTGTCCCAGAAGCCCTAAGGAAAGATGGAGAATAGGGATGGGGCTTTTAAATCCCTGAATCGTGGCACGGGCTGTGTGGGCAGTGATAACTTATTACCCATGGAGCAGAGGTAAGTGCAGCAGGGCCCAGAGTGGGAGGAGAGGATGTGAGTCTGTAGGGCAGTGGTTCTCAACTCCTGTCCTCTGGACCCATTAACAGGCCAGTAAGTATTACCTTGGGGAGATGCAGACTAAAATACTGCAATCACTGAGCAGCAATTGATATCACCTGTGGTGTATTTCAGTTATCTTGCAAACCTGGCCTGTTAGTGGGTCCTGAGGACAGAAGTTGAGAACCACTGCTGTAGGGTGTTAGTTCACCTTTTTATTTTTTGTGGAAAGGTGGACTTACATTTTAAGGCATTTTCAGCAGACTGGATTGAAATTTGTAGACGTCACTACAATGTTACTCACGTTTCTACCTATTCAAGGCTCTGTTATTAGGAGGCAAAGCTCTAGCCTTTCATTGGGCACAGCTTTACTTCCACTACAAAAGAGATTTTAAGTAGCTTAATTTTCCTTTAAAATTGCTTGTGATTAATTATTATGCCGCGTACACACGACCGTTTTTCATGACGAGAAAAATGCCATTTTTTACTTTGGTCATTAAAAACGATCGTGTGTAGGCTCCAGAGCATTTTTTGCGATGTGAAAAATGGGCATTAAAAATTTGGAACATGCTCTATTTTTTCTCGTAGTTTTTCACGTCGTCGTTTTTCTCGTCATGAAAAACGGCCGTGTGTAGGCTTTAACGACGTGAAAAAAACGCGCATGCTCAGAAGCAAGTTATGAGACGGGAGCGTTCTGGTAAAACTAGCGCTCGTAATGGAGATATCACATTCGTCACGCTGTAACGGACTGAAGAGCACAAGGCTGAAAAGCGCGAATCGTCTCTCACCAAACTTTACTAACACGAGGATCAGCAAAAGCAGCCCAAAGGATGGCGCCATCCGAATGGAACTTCCCCTTTATAGTGCCGTCGTAGGTTTCGTACATCACCGCTCTTTGTTCGAGCATTTTTTTCACGATCGTGTGTAGGCAAGGCAGGCTTGAGAAGAATCATGTAGAGAAAAACGTTGTTTTTTCAATGACATTAAAAATGGTCGTGTGTACGCGGCATAAGGTGTAGCTAATAGCCACTAAAACTATAGAACAAATTCATCCTTATAGAAGAAGCTACATTAGCGGCATGTAGTAGCATTATTGCAATGGTTAGTCATATATAGTTGAAGCATTGTGTGATCATGCACAGGGCCGGTGCTACCACTGGGCAAACTAGGCAGCCGCCTAGGGTGCACTGCTGCCTAGGGCGCCCCGGCCGCTGGTTTCCCTACTCTCTGTCTCTGAGCCATGTACGTTTTCGGTGTTGTATTATAAATACCTCTGTAATAAATGTTATAACCTCTAGTGGGCGCTGCTGGGATAAAGCGTGCACATCTAGGGGGGTGCAGGGGATGCCTCTGCTGCATGTTACTCAGGCAGCTGCTCTGTAGTTTTCATTATAGAGAAGCAGCACTGGAGGACATGTTCTGATGGAACGGAAGCAAACATCCCCTGCACGCCTCTATGATCAGTGCTCTCTACTGCAGCCGAATGCTTCCTCTAGTGCCAGCTCCTGTCACACTGATGCTCGGGCAAAGGGGGTGGATTCAGGGGCGGAGCCAGGGGGCCGGTAAAATTAGGTTTCGTCTGGGGTGTCAAAAATCCTTGCACAAGCCCTGATCATGCAATATTGATTATACTACTTGTGTAGTTTCCTCCACGGGGTATTATTTTGTCCATCCATTTAGCACTCATATGCTACCCCTAATAATATTTTGGTAGCACAACTTAGCTACTAAAAATCTGTGTAGCTCTAGCCTATTCAGATGATCGCCAGTTAATTGGTAAATCTCTTAGTAGCTAAACATTAAAATCACCAGTGTGGCTTAGCCCTAATTTAACATATTGCATATCTTTTTTTCACATTTACCACTTACAGCCAGCAGATTTCTGTTGGGATTTACTACAATGCTGTGAATTTACTTGTATTACCAATTACCAGGTTACCAATCATTAAATCTAATAGTTGCATAAGTTTTATTTTTTAGGCATTTTTTACCTTATTTACCCGGTGATCCTGCCAGTAAGACACTTGCTGACTTGCGGTGACAATGCTCATTCACTGTACATTTATATAGGAGCAGTGTTGTCACCCTAGGTTGCTCTCTCCTGATTAGGGATGAGCCGAACACCCCCGGGTTCGGTTCGCACCAGAACCTTCGAACGGACCGAAAGTTCGCGCGAATTTTCGAACCCTATTCGTTATAATGGACGCGAACGTTCGAAATCAAAATTGCTAATTACAACGGCCAATATGCATGTTAATGTTATAAAACAGGTTTGGGGACCCGGGTCCTGCCCCAGGGGACATATATCAATGCAAAAAGAAATTTTAAAAACTAAAGTTTTTTCGGGAGCAGTCATTTTAATGATGCATAAAGTGAAAAAAAAAAAGTGAAATTTTCCTTTAAATATGGTACCTGGGGGGTGTCTAAAGTATGCCTGTGAAGTGGCATGTGTTTCCCGTGTTTAGAACTGTCCTTGCACAAAATGACATTTGTAAAGGAAAAAAAGAAGCCATTTAAAACCACTTGCGGCTTTAATGTCATGTCTTGTCCTGGCCGCCATATGGCTGAAAATCCTTGAGAAAAATGGCATGGCTACCCCATCACCCCCCCCCCCCACCCCAGCCCCTTTGGGTCTTGTATGGATACTAAGGGGGACCCCGCACCCAAAATAAAACCCTATACCTACAACCCTATATACTCTGAACAGCAGTATATAGGTGGTGCAAACAAGACATGGACTGTAGGTTTGTTCTTAAGTAGAATCTGAACAGGTACATTATGAAGTGTAGCTACATCCCAAAAAAATCAATTTTTAAGCTTTTTGGAGAACATAGGGAGGGGTTATCACCCCTGTAACATTTGCTGTCTTTGCACATCTGTTCAGAACATGTCACCTCACTTTCCGTCCCAATGACAAATGTTTTTGGAAAAGTGGGGTTTTAATTGAAACAAGGATTGGTGATAAAGCATCAGTAGAGAGGAGATACCTTTTTCCCAAATTAAATCTAACAGGATAGAATTTTCCTTCCTAGGGGTAGATTTCCTCTCACTTCCTGTTTTCTCTTGCCGTTTGCAAGTAGGAGTCGTTTGTAAGTTGGATGTTTGAAAGTAGGGGCCTGCCGTATATACTCTGCAGAAATTTGCCCTATTAGATGTTGGTGTAGCCACAAGACTGGTGGGCACAGGAATGGGCCCTGCTGTGAGTTAATAGATCAAGATTTGTACTTGCATGCACCTGTTGAACAGGGCAGAAAAATTGGGCCTTTGGTGGTGGTGGTGGTGGTGGTGGACGGTGTTGCCACAAGACTGTAAGCCCTCACAGTTACTCTTGGTGGGTGCAGGAATGGGCCCTGCTGTGAGTTATTAGATCAAGATTTGTAATTGCATGCACCTGTTGAACAGGGCAGAAAAATTGGGCCTTTGGTGGTGGTGGTGGTGGTGGACGGTGTTGCCACAAGACTGTAGGCCCTCATAGTTACTCTTGGTGGGCGCAGGAATGGGCCCTGCTGTGAACTATTAGATCAAGATTTGTAATTACACGCCCCTGTTAAACAGGGGCTGAAAAATTGTGCCTTAGGCATTGGTGCTGGTGCCACAACACTGCAACCCCTCACAGATACTGTACTTGGAGCACAGCAGTCACACCTGTTGCGAAGCATCTTTTTAAAAAATTGTAATTACACGCCCCTGTTATACAGGGGCTGAAAAATTGTGCCTTAGGCACTGGTGCTGGTGCCACAACACTGCAACCCCTCACAGATACTGTACTCTGAGCACAGCAATGAGACCTGTTGCAAAGCATTGCCTAAAAATTGTAATTACACGCCCCAACAGGGGCTGAAAAATTGTGCCTTAGGCACTGGTGCTGGTGCCACAACACTGCAACCCCTCACAGATACTGTACTCTGAGCACAGCAGTCACACCTGTTGCGAAGCATCTTTTTAAAAAAAATTAATTACACGCCCCTGTTATACAGGGGCTGAAAAATTGTGCCTTAGGCACTGGTGCTGGTGCCACAACACTGCAACCCCTCACAGATACTGTACTCTGAGCACAGCAATGAGACCTGTTGCAAAGCATTGCCTAAAAATTGTAATTACACGCCCCAACAGGGGCTGAAAAATTGTGCCTTAGGCACTGGTGCTGGTGCCACAACACTGCAACCCCTCACAGATACTGTACTCTGAGCACAGCAGTCACACCTGTTGCGAAGCATCTTTTTAAAAAATTGTAATTACACGCCCCTGTTATACAGGGGCTGAAAAATTGTGCCTTAGGCACTGGTGTGGTGGCATGGATCATTGAGGAGGAGGAAGAGGATAGTCAGTGAACATAACAGGACAGTCACTCAGCATCAGCATAGGCAGTCTTGAAGGGATGCGACATTATAAATTATTCCGTTATATCCGCTTCAGGTGTCTGGTAGCTGGTGGTGATCCAAGACTGATTCATTTTTATGAAGGTCAGTCGATCAACCGAGTCGGTGGACAGGCGCACCCTATGATCGGTGACAAATCCTCCAGCAGCACTGAATGTGCGTTCGGAAAGAACGCTGGATGCAGGACAGGCCAGTAGCTCAATTGCATACTGTGCAAGCTCTGGCCAGTGATCCATCCTCAGGACCCAGTAAGCCAGAGGATTTTCGGTGGGAAAGGTGTCCAAGTCTGACCTTGCCCCTAGGTATTCCTGCACCATGTATATCAGACGCTGGCGATGGTTGCTGGAACCGATCATACCTTGGGGCTGCGGACTAAAAAATTGTCTGAACGCATCGGTCAGACGTCCACCTTCCCCACCGCTCCTTCTGCTACTGACCGAAGCCTCAGCAACTTGTCGTCCAGGACCAGGAGTTTGTAACCTCCCAGTTTCTGGGAACGCGTTGCACAGACCTTTCTGCAAGGCCTCCCTGAGATGTCTCATCCTCTGCTCCCTCTGCGACGGCAAGATAAGGTCCGCAACCTTACCCTTGTACCGTGGATCAAGGAGAGTGGCCAGCCAGTAATGGTCACTCTCCTTGATCCGAAGAACACGAGGATCCTTCCGCAGGCTTTGCAGGATCAGGGAGGCCATGCAGCGTAGGTTAGCTGAGGCATTCGGTCCGGAGTCTTCTGGGTCACTGAGGATGACATGATCGCCAGCCACCTCCTCCCAGCCACGTACAAGTCCACTGGTTTGTTGGGACTGTACATCATCCCTAAAAGACTGCTGCTGCTGATGCTGAGTGCCAGGCTCCACCTCCATGCTCACACAATCCTCCTCCTCCTCCTCCTCCTCCTCCTCTTCCTGTGTGATGGGTGGGACAGAAGGAACATTGTCTGGATAAAGGGGGCCTTGAGAGACAAGGAAGTCCTCCTCTTCCTGCCTCTGTTCTGCCTCAAGTGCCCTGTCCATTATCCCACGCAGCGTATGCTCCAACAGGTGGACAAGAGGTACAGTGTCACTGATGCATGCACTGTCACTGCTCACCATCCTCGTGGCCTCCTCAAATGGTGAGAGGACAGTGCATGCATCCCTGATCATGCTCCACTGGCGTGGGGAAAAAAAGCCAAGCTCCCCTGACCCTGTCCTGGTGCCGTAGTCGCAAAGGTACTCATTGATGGCCCTCTGCTGCGTGTGCAGTCGCTGCAGCATGGCCAACGTTGAGTTCCACCTGGTGGGCATGTCACATATTAGGCGGTTCTTGGGCAGGTTCAGCTCCTTTTGCAGCTCAGTCAGCCGAGCACTGGCATTATAAGATCGGCGGAAATGCACACAGACTTTCCTGGCCTGCCTCAGGACATCCTGTAAGCCTGGGAACCTGCCCAAGAACCGCTGCACCACCAGGTTGAGGACGTGAGCCATACAGGGCACATGGGTGAGCTGCCCCTGTCGCAGGGCGGAGAGGAGGTTGGTGCCATTATCAGAAACGACCATTCCTGGCTTAAGCTGGCGTGGCGTCAACCACCTCTCGGCCTGCCCCTGCAGAGCTGCCAGAACCTCTGGCCCAGTGTGGCTCCTGTCCCCCAAACACACCAGCGCAAGCACGGCATGGCATCTTTTTGCCTGCGTACTCGCGTAGCCCCTTGTACGCCTACGGAGCACCGCTGGTTCCGAGGACAGAGCACTCGAAGAGGACATGGAGGAAGAAGAAGAGGAGGGGGTGGAGGAGAGAGGTGTGTCACAACCAGTAGTAGCATTTTGGAGGCGTGGTGGCGGAACAACCTCCAACACTACTGCACCTTGTCCTGCATCCCTCCCAGCTACCAATAGAGTGACCCAATGGGCCGTGAAAGAAAGATAACGTCCCTGTCCATGCCTGCTGGACCATGAGTCAGCGGTAATATGCACCTTACCGCTGACCGCCCTGTCCAGCGAGGCATGGACATTGCCTTCCACATGCCAGTAGAGAGACGGAATCGCCTTCCGTGAGAAAAAGTGGCGTTTGGGAACCTGCCACTGAGGAACCGCACATTGAACAAACTCACGGAAGGGGGCCGAGTCTATCAACTGAAAAGGCAGCAGTTGAAGTGCTAGCAATTTAGCCAAGCTAGCATTCAACCGCTGGGCATGTGGATGGCTGGGAGTATACTTCTTTCGACGGTCCAGCAGCTGGGGCAGGGAAATTTGCCTGCTACAATCGGACGTCGGTGTACTGCAAGTACTTGGTTGTGACACACCTAATTCTACACCTTCAGTCCTCTCAGAGCAGCTTTCAGAGAGGACTGAAGATATAGTGGGGATGGAGATCCCAGCTGATGAGGAGCAAGGAGAGGTCCGCTTTGTTCTTTGGTGTGGGTCTTTTATGTGTGCTTGCCAACGAGCTGCATGGCAGGTCGACATATGTCTGCTCATGCTTGTGGTGCCCAAGCGGCTGATGTTTTGGCCACGCGAGATACGCTTGAGACAAATATTGCAAATAGCAGTGGTGCGATCTGATGCACTCGTCTCAAAAAAGGCCCACACCAAAGAACTTTTGTGATAACGTGCAGAGGCAGCGCCCTGCACAGGCGGAGCTCTGCGGTGTGGTACAGTTGCTGTGCTGGCCTCTAGCTGGCCTCCAGGGGGCATCCTGCCTCGTTGGACATGTGACGCTGCATCCTCCTCCTCCTCCTCCTCTCTCCCTTCAGGCACCCACGTGGAGTCAGTGACCTCATCATCCCCTCCCTCTTCACCACTAGAGCAAACCTGGCAGTAAGCTGCAGCTGGTGGAACACTACTGCCAGATTGCTGTCCTTCAGCATCCCCTCTCTCTGCGCGCACACTACTGACTTCCTCAAGCTGGGTATCATCATCCGAGCCTTCGAATCGTTGGGCATCCTCCTGGAGCATGTACCCAACACTGTGCTCAAACAGTTCGGGGGACTCCTCAGGAGGACATGGTGGGTCTAGGGAAGGGGTGGCTGATGATACCATTGAGTACGCGTTGGCAGCTGCTCTGCCAGTACCCTGAGCCTGGGTGAGAGAGGATGAGGAGGATGAGGAGGGCTTGGTCATCCATTCTACCAAGCCTTCGGCATGATGCGGCTCCACATGTCCAGCTGCCGAAAACAAAGACAAGCGTGTCCCATGGCCACGTGCTGATGACGATGCACGACCACGTCCACGGCCAGCACTGTTGTCTCTAGAAACAGAGCCTGCCTGCCCTGTGTTCTTGCCTCGGCACGCTCTGCCTCTCCTTGGCGGTCTTCCAGCCATTGTAGTCGGTAGTGTATATAGTATAAAAAATAGAACTCCTATGTGTGCTCACAACACACTGTAGGTCCTATGGGTGCTGACACTAACACACTATAGGTACTATGTGTGCTGCTGACAAGAAAATATAGGAGCTCTGTTTGCTGCCACTAACACACTAGAAGTCCTATGGGTGCTGCTGAGAAGAAAATATAGGAGCTCTGTTTGCTGCCACTAACACACTAGAAGTCCTATGGGTGCTGCTGAGAAGAAAATATAGGAGCTCTGTTTGCTGCCACTAACACACTAGAAGTCCTATGGGTGCTGCTGAGAAGAAAATATAGGAGCTCTGTTTGCTGCCACTAACACACTAGAAGTCCTATGGGTGCTGCTGAGAAGAAAATATAGGAGCTCTGTTTGCTGCCACTAACACACTAGAAGTCCTATGGGTGCTGCTGAGAAGAAAATATAGGAGCTCTGTGTGATGCCACTAACACACTAGAAGTCCTATGGGTGCTGCTGAGAAGAAAATATAGGAGCTCTGTTTGCTGCCACTAACACACTAGAAGTCCTATGGGTGCTGCTGAGAAGAAAATATAGGAGCTCTGTTTGCTGCCACTAACACACTAGAAGTCCTATGGGTGCTGCTGAGAAGAAAATATAGGAGCTCTGTTTGCTGCCACTAACACACTAGAAGTCCTATGGGTGCTGCTGAGAAGAAAATATAGGAGCTCTGTGTGATGCCACTAACACACTAGAAGTCCTATGGGTGCTGCTGAGAAGAAAATATAGGAGCTCTGTTTGCTGCCACTAACACACTAGAAGTCCTATGGGTGCTGCTGAGAAGAAAATATAGGAGCTCTGTTTGCTGCCACTAACACACTAGAAGTCCTATGGGTGCTGCTGAGAAGAAAATATAGGAGCTCTGTTTGCTGCCACTAACACACTAGAAGTCCTATGGGTGCTGCTGAGAAGAAAATATAGGAGCTCTGTTTGCTGCCACTAACACACTAGAAGTCCTATGGGTGCTGCTGAGAAGAAAATATATAGGAGCTCTGTGTGATGCCACTAACACACTAGAAGTCCTATGGGTGCTGCTGAGAAGAAAATATAGGAGCTCTGTTTGCTGCCACTAACACACTAGAAGTCCTATGGGTGCTGCTGAGAAGAAAATATAGGAGCTCTGTGTGATGCCACTAACACACTAGAAGTCCTATGGGTGCTGCTGAGAAGAAAATATAGGAGCTCTGTTTGCTGCCACTAACACACTAGAAGTCCTATGGGTGCTGCTGAGAAGAAAATATAGGAGCTCTGTTTGCTGCCACTAACACACTAGAAGTCCTATGGGTGCTGCTGAGAAGAAAATATAGGAGCTCTGTTTGCTGCCACTAACACACTAGAAGTCCTATGGGTGCTGCTGAGAAGAAAATATAGGAGCTCTGTGTGATGCCACTAACACACTAGAAGTCCTATGGGTGCTGCTGAGAAGAAAATATAGGAGCTCTGTTTGCTGCCACTAACACACTAGAAGTCCTATGGGTGCTGCTGAGAAGAAAATATAGGAGCTCTGTTTGCTGCCACTAACACACTAGAAGTCCTATGGGTGCTGCTGAGAAGAAAATATAGGAGCTCTGTTTGCTGCCACTAACACACTAGAAGTCCTATGGGTGCTGCTGAGAAGAAAATATAGGAGCTCTGTTTGCTGCCACTAACACACTAGAAGTCCTATGGGTGCTGCTGAGAAGAAAATATAGGAGCTCTGTTTGCTGCCACTAACACACTAGAAGTCCTATGGGTGCTGCTGAGAAGAAAATATAGGAGCTCTGTGTGATGCCACTAACACACTAGAAGTCCTATGGGTGCTGCTGAGAAGAAAATATAGGAGCTCTGTTTGCTGCCACTAACACACTAGAAGTCCTATGGGTGCTGCTGAGAAGAAAATATAGGAGCTCTGTTTGCTGCCACTAACACACTAGAAGTCCTATGGGTGCTGCTGAGAAGAAAATATAGGAGCTCTGTGTGATGCCACTAACACACTAGAAGTCCTATGGGTGCTGCTGAGATGAAAATATAGGAACTCTGTGTGATGCCACTAACACATTAGAAGTCCTATGGGTGCTGCTGAGAAGAAAATATAGGAGCTCTGTTTGCTGCCACTAACACACTAGAAGTCCTATGGGTGCTGCTGAGAAGAAAATATAGGAGCTCTGTGTGATGCCACTAACACACTAGAAGTCCTATGGGTGCTGCTGAGAAGAAAATATAGGAGCTCTGTTTGCTGCCACTAACACACTAGAAGTCCTATGGGTGCTGCTGAGAAGAAAATATAGGAGCTCTGTTTGCTGCCACTAACACACTAGAAGTCCTATGGGTGCTGCTGAGAAGAAAATATAGGAGCTCTGTTTGCTGCCACTAACACACTAGAAGTCCTATGGGTGCTGCTGAGAAGAAAATATAGGAGCTCTGTTTGCTGCCACTAACACACTAGAAGTCCTATGGGTGCTGCTGAGAAGAAAATATAGGAGCTCTGTGTGATGCCACTAACACACTAGAAGTCCTATGGGTGCTGCTGAGAAGAAAATATAGGAGCTCTGTTTGCTGCCACTAACACACTAGAAGTCCTATGGGTGCTGCTGAGAAGAAAATATAGGAGCTCTGTGTGATGCCACTAACACACTAGAAGTCCTATGGGTGCTGCTGAGAAGAAAATATAGGAGCTCTGTTTGCTGCCACTAACACACTAGAAGTCCTATGGGTGCTGCTGAGAAGAAAATATAGGAGCTCTGTTTGCTGCCACTAACACACTAGAAGTCCTATGGGTGCTGCTGAGAAGAAAATATAGGAGCTCTGTTTGCTGCCACTAACACACTAGAAGTCCTATGGGTGCTGCTGAGAAGAAAATATAGGAGCTCTGTTTGCTGCCACTAACACACTAGAAGTCCTATGGGTGCTGCTGAGAAGAAAATATAGGAGCTCTGTTTGCTGCCACTAACACACTAGAAGTCCTATGGGTGCTGCTGAGAAGAAAATATAGGAGCTCTGTGTGATGCCACTAACACACTAGAAGTCCTATGGGTGCTGCTGAGAAGAAAATATAGGAGCTCTGTTTGCTGCCACTAACACACTAGAAGTCCTATGGGTGCTGCTGAGAAGAAAATATAGGAGCTCTGTTTGCTGCCACTAACACACTAGAAGTCCTATGGGTGCTGCTGAGAAGAAAATATAGGAGCTCTGTGTGATGCCACTAACACACTAGAAGTCCTATGGGTGCTGCTGAGATGAAAATATAGGAACTCTGTGTGATGCCACTAACACATTAGAAGTCCTATGGGTGCTGCTGAGAAGAAAATATAGGAGCTCTGTTTGCTGCCACTAACACACTAGAAGTCCTATGGGTGCTGCTGAGAAGAAAATATAGGAGCTCTGTGTGATGCCACTAACACACTAGAAGTCCTATGGGTGCTGCTGAGAAGAAAATATAGGAGCTCTGTTTGCTGCCACTAACACACTAGAAGTCCTATGGGTGCTGCTGAGAAGAAAATATAGGAGCTCTGTTTGCTGCCACTAACACACTAGAAGTCCTATGGGTGCTGCTGAGAAGAAAATATAGGAGCTCTGTTTGCTGCCACTAACACACTAGAAGTCCTATGGGTGCTGCTGAGAAGAAAATATAGGAGCTCTGTTTGCTGCCACTAACACACTAGAAGTCCTATGGGTGCTGCTGAGAAGAAAATATAGGAGCTCTGTTTGCTGCCACTAACACACTAGAAGTCCTATGGGTGCTGCTGAGAAGAAAATATAGGAGCTCTGTGTGATGCCACTAACACACTAGAAGTCCTATGGGTGCTGCTGAGAAGAAAATATAGGAGCTCTGTTTGCTGCCACTAACACACTAGAAGTCCTATGGGTGCTGCTGAGAAGAAAATATAGGAGCTCTGTGTGATGCCACTAACACACTAGAAGTCCTATGGGTGCTGCTGAGAAGAAAATATAGGAGCTCTGTTTGCTGCCACTAACACACTAGAAGTCCTATGGGTGCTGCTGAGAAGAAAATATAGGAGCTCTGTTTGCTGCCACTAACACACTAGAAGTCCTATGGGTGCTGCTGAGAAGAAAATATAGGAGCTCTGTTTGCTGCCACTAACACACTAGAAGTCCTATGGGTGCTGCTGAGAAGAAAATATAGGAGCTCTGTGTGATGCCACTAACACACTAGAAGTCCTATGGGTGCTGCTGAGAAGAAAATATAGGAGCTCTGTTTGCTGCCACTAACACACTAGAAGTCCTATGGGTGCTGCTGAGAAGAAAATATAGGAGCTCTGTTTGCTGCCACTAACACACTAGAAGTCCTATGGGTGCTGCTGAGAAGAAAATATAGGAGCTCTGTTTGCTGCCACTAACACACTAGAAGTCCTATGGGTGCTGCTGAGAAGAAAATATAGGAGCTCTGTTTGCTGCCACTAACACACTAGAAGTCCTATGGGTGCTGCTGAGAAGAAAATATAGGAGCTCTGTTTGCTGCCACTAACACACTAGAAGTCCTATGGGTGCTGCTGAGAAGAAAATATAGGAGCTCTGTGTGATGCCACTAACACACTAGAAGTCCTATGGGTGCTGCTGAGAAGAAAATATAGGAGCTCTGTTTGCTGCCACTAACACACTAGAAGTCCTATGGGTGCTGCTGAGAAGAAAATATAGGAGCTCTGTTTGCTGCCACTAACACACTAGAAGTCCTATGGGTGCTGCTGAGAAGAAAATATAGGAGCTCTGTGTGATGTCACTAACACACTAGAAGTCCTATGGGTGCTGCTGAGATGAAAATATAGGAACTCTGTGTGATGCCACTAACACATTAGAAGTCCTATGGGTGCTGCTGAGAAGAAAATATAGGAGCTCTGTTTGCTGCCACTAACACACTAGAAGTCCTATGGGTGCTGCTGAGAAGAAAATATAGGAGCTCTGTGTGATGCCACTAACACACTAGAAGTCCTATGGGTGCTGCTGAGAAGAAAATATAGGAGCTCTGTTTGCTGCCACTAACACACTAGAAGTCCTATGGGTGCTGCTGAGAAGAAAATATAGGAGCTCTGTTTGCTGCCACTAACACACTAGAAGTCCTATGGGTGCTGCTGAGAAGAAAATATAGGAGCTCTGTTTGCTGCCACTAACACACTAGAAGTCCTATGGGTGCTGCTGAGAAGAAAATATAGGAGCTCTGTTTGCTGCCACTAACACACTAGAAGTCCTATGGGTGCTGCTGAGAAGAAAATATAGGAGCTCTGTTTGCTGCCACTAACACACTAGAAGTCCTATGGGTGCTGCTGAGAAGAAAATATAGGAGCTCTGTGTGATGCCACTAACACACTAGAAGTCCTATGGGTGCTGCTGAGAAGAAAATATAGGAGCTCTGTTTGCTGCCACTAACACACTAGAAGTCCTATGGGTGCTGTTGGGGTGCAATGCTGTGCTAACAGCACTGCGGTTGGTACTACTGCAATACTGTACTAACAGTAAGCACGCACCAGACTAATCCCCAGCAGCAGCTAATAACACACTAACTGTGCAATCAGCAGCAATGAACGATCAATGACTTAGGTAGCAATGGTTTAGCAAAGAAATAGCCAATGGTTTAGCAAAGAAGAGCAAATCTTTCAGTATCAAGCAAAGACAGAATCAGCAGACTAATCTCTCCTAAAGCCGGAACTCATGTGACCGGGGCCGATGGCGTGGCGGCCTTTTAAATGGTGGGGCGTGTACTAAAGCCCCTGAGCTGTAATTGGCTACAGCCGTCCTGCCTGTAGCCAATTATTGCTCTCCGAGTTTCGGGCGCTGTGATTGGCCAAGCATGCGGGGTCACAGTGCATGCTTGGCCAATCATCAGCCAGCAATGCACTGCGCCGGCCGCGCCGGCCGCAATGCATTGCGGGGCCGCTCGCATCACACGAATGTGATGCGAACGGCCCAAATAGTTCTGGGCTCGACGAGCGAGCGAACGCCCGATGCTCGATTCGAACATGGGTTCGAATCGAGCACCGGGCCCATCCCTACTCCTGATTAAGACTATAAGCTGATGTCTGGGCTGACAATCATAGCTGAACAATTCAGTGGAGGGACCTAACGCCCTTTATGCACTCAAGGATTTTGGTTGAAAACAGACAGTGAACAAGTAAAAAAAAAAATGCGCTCATCTTCTGCATTGTAAAATGTCATGGCAATTACCCTGTATAAAAAAAATATTTTTTTTCTTCTTTTACAATAGATTTTTATTGTTTTCCAAGAGTGACAAAACAAGCAAACAAGAAAAAGGAACAGGCAGTTGTGCATACATGCTTGTCATTAAACATAGAATAGTACATATGATCAGTGTCAACAATAATGACAGAAGAACAAATATTTAATGCTGAGGACCTGCGCAATATTCAGTCCAAATTTTCCAATTGAAGGAGTTGATAGTTAGTAGGCATTCGAAGATGTAGTTTCGTTGAACTAGTGACTTTACCTCCAATATGTTAACAGTCTCATTACCCTTCCAATTTTGGAGCACTAGTGTGCGAGCAGCCAATGGCACGCGTAAAATAACAGGTCTGAAATTTGAGGTGAATTTCTCAATACCAATATGGAAAATTGCAAGTTCAGGGTTGGGCTGTGTTATACATCCCGTGGTTGATGAAATTAGTTGGCATTCCCAAAAGGCTTGTAGAAGGTGCCCTGTCTGACCATAGGTGCGCCAACATAGAGAAGACGTGTCAGGAAATATTTTTGCTAGTCTATGGGGAGTGTACTGCCATCTATTGTAGATCCTAAGCATCATTTCCCAATGGCTGATACAATGGGAAGCTTTGGAGATTCCCCTGAAAGCCGACTTCCACTGGTCTGCTGTAAAAGCGAGGTTTACTTTTTTTTTTTTCTGGAACTGGAATACACTGGAACTTCAAACATTGGTGTGAACTTTGATATTGAAAACCATAAAATCCACTTTCCATGCATTTTTGATGCAGATAAAAATGCACTGGACTGTATATGGTGTGAACTGGCTCATATTGGTATTGATGTTCTAAAGTATTGAAGTGGATGTTAATAATCTGGTTCCCGGACAGATACAACTTTATTCCAATAAAGTTCAGGCGGACATTCCAAAGGCAAAAGCAATATACAAAAATTAGTGTAGCGCTGATTAATGAGACCAAACATCTGTGCATGAACGCACAAATAATAAGTGAGTCACTGACTAGCAGTGACAATGTAGATATGGTGGGTGTTCACCCACTATAGCACATGTGATAGTGTATACATATGTAGCGACCACCTCCACTCTCCTGTTTGTCTCGTCTCGTCTTTCTCTTCTCTAGGGGTACCTTAGAGGGGAGGGAGCGGGGACACCACGCCTGGCTTCCACCACAGGTGTTAGTGCGGTATAAGCAACGGTTTTGTATTACCTTCGGGTCAGTGCTGTGCACCTGGATCCTCCCTCCAAGAGTCACAGTGAACCATGTCCGTTAGAAAATGAGCTCCACACCATTAAAGTTCAACACTCCTTTATTCTTCTTGTCTGAACACAAACAGTTGAACTCCCTTGATAGAACAGAACAGAAAAGGAGGTGTGGATGCGAACAGGCCCAGACACAATGTAAGTTGCCACTTCCCTTCCTAGAAGTGTGTCCTGGTCTCCGCACGAGGGTAGATTTTCTTCTAGGTGGTCTCCGACGAGAGCCTCACTTGTCACCGGCAATATGCTGCACCGGGTCTTCAAATGAGGAGCTCCCCCCGGTCCATTGCGCCTTCCGGATTCGGGTACCCAATCCCTGAGTACCCTAGGATCTCCTTCCCTCGCGGAACCCAGTGTTGGGCACTGAGCTCCGGACCTCCATCTAAGTATCTCACCCCAGGCTAAAGGTGCCTGGGATGGAACTCGACCTCCGCTGTCCTCTGGGCCTAAGCCACCCAGAGGAGCGACACGACCCACCGTCCGCAAGCTGAAGGTGCCTGGGACTTCGACCCCGTGACCAAGATGGCCGGCCCCCTTTATACCCTCTCCCAGCAAGCACGGCGGGTTCCCCGTCCCACCATACTGCTGCCGAGGGAGGACAAAAAGGAGGACGGCACACAGCGATAATCCAACCCAACCCAGGGCGACAGCGCCACCCAATGGGCCGCGGTAAATCACACATCACTGGTGTCACTTCCAAATTCAAATTTACACCCGGGAAAGTACATACCCGCTACACTCTCCCCTCGGTCCTTTGACACTGGTCCCCAGTGTCTGGAGTAAATCATGCCCTCAACAGCTGACATAATCCAATCCAGAAACCGACTAACAATTTTTTCCAAAAAAAAAATTTGGAAAACTATCCAACTAAACATTGTGTCTGAGCCCTGTAAAGAAAGGGAAATAAGACAAACAAGAAACAACTATTTTGACACATGACTTAGAATCACATTTCACATTTAACTTTTCCCACCCATCCTGACTAAGAACCACCCCATTCTCAGTGATCTTGAAGGGTTGCTCTCCTGCAGAGAGGAAAAAAAAAAAACAACACACATAAACCCTGACACATATATTCGTGTGGGAGAAAATAAACTTCTTCAAGAAGAAATCCCCTTTCTCCAGAGTGAGTGTATGATAAGTGTTTAAACGTTGCGCAACACTGCCACCTGGTGACAGCACCGCGGTAACTGCACTCGTGGAGCTTTCCTCTTTTCTTTCGGCCCTATCTACCCCAGAGTCAATAATCTCTTGCTGGAAAGTGAAGAGCAAACAGGAACAGTTCTTCATTCCTCTGGGCACAAAAGCAACGGGCCCCAGAAAGTTCAGCAACATAATAAGAACAAACAGAGTCTTTCTCTCTCCTATAAGTAAAAGCGGGGATGCGGCAGAACAAGTGGTTTCAAGTGCTGATCCATGGTCTCCAGATGATACTCCACATCTTCTCCTTCTTTGCGTCGAATCAACACTTTATCTGCATGGATGTGTCGTCCCAACATCCACTCTGCCTTGCAGTCTTTAAAACGTTGAGAGGCCTTTGGAGAGCATGCCAGGTACCTGCGGGCGTGGGGAACCTGAAGGTGGGTCAACCCAAAGTCATTGTACCAGCGCTCCCGGCACACTTCCACCTCATAGAGCAATTCCTTAGATAAATATGGATACTCCCATCCATAGTCTGCAGCAACCTTCTGACCAAACAGCCGTTGCAATCTCGCCAAAGGAGGCATAGTAGCTTTGTCCCCTTCACCAGGCAAAACTATCGAGTCCGGGTGGCGAGGGACCTTGATCACATCTGATCTGGGCATAGGTGCCCGCAGCAGCAGTCTCTTTTCCCCGGCCTTCGATACTGATGGCACCGGGGATGTAGAAGCAGGCTGGGGACCGGACCTCTCTTCAGGCGCTGATGCCTCCACCCGGGGTGTACTTTCCCCTGTTGACATGGGTGGATCTCTGGTTCTCCGAGATGAAGCGAGAGGTACTTTGTCCCAGCCCTTCCCAGCAAACAAATCGTCTATGGCAGCGTCGTCTCCCATGTCCGAGAGCGACTCCAGGTCAGAGGTGTCACACTCCTCCGCGGGTATGTAGCCGGTTGTAGAAACAGAGCCACCACCTCCCGCGGATTCGCTAGGCCATGACTTCCCGACACCTCCGCCCACACACCAAGTCTCCCCGCCTGGCTTACCTCGGCCTTTTCTTGAAGCCGGACGTCCGGAACTCTTGTCGACGGATTCATCCGGGCCGGGTGTAAGCGGGCGAGACGGTCCACCACAACCTCTAGTCGGGGGTACCATGCCGGTCTTCCTCTTCGGTGGTGGACGCTGCGAGACAGTGGTGACCGAGTCAGCATCCTTGGATTTCTCCCATTGAAATTTTACGACCTCCTCCGCGGTCGTTGCAGTGTGCGCAGGGGTGACTCTCACAGCAGTGATTCCTCCTCTCTTAGTGGTGTTGCCTGAAGCCCGGCCAGGGTAAATGGTTCTCGGCCTCTCCACCGCCGGATCCACTTCGAACAGGAACTCCCCACAGGCCTCACAGCGTCCGAACGGCTTCAACTAGCACACCAGTCCCGAACACCCGGGACAAATCACACCCAGGGCCTCAACGTCCATGCACGAGTACAGGGCGAATCGACCCCTTGGCTTTAGTCGGATCCCCATATCCGTTACTGGAGCATCAACAGTCAAAGTCGTGGTGGAAGGGTGAACTGGAACCCACGAGGTGTGTCCAAACATGGCGACCTGTTGCTGATCCATCGCACACTGCAAAGTTTTTTGCGCCAACGTCCCATGTGTAGTCCCTCACACGTATCGGACTCCTCCCCTTTGCTCCAGTTCGCGGGCTTTTCTTCTTTTCTGTTTCTGAGTCACGCCCACGAACTAAGCGGTGGGGGTGTGCCTGGTGGCGCAGTGCAACTAGAAACCCCCACGTGTAGTCCCTCACACGGCTGGGTTTCCCCCTCTCCTCGCTCTTCTGCGTGGGCCTTTCCCTTCAATGGGTCATGTCCACGACTTTGAGCACCGGGGTGCACTTCGGCCAATGAAGGCCCGCCTGTTCGCTTAACTCTTCCAACAGACACGTTCAATACTGTGGTGCACAAACACTATACCGGACCCGAGCCCCCACGTGTAGCGACCACCTCCACTCCCCTCTTTTTCTCGTCTCTTCTTTCTCTTCTCTAGGGGTACCTTAGAGGGGAGGGAGCGGGGACACCACGCCTGGCTTCCACCACAGGTTTTAGTGCGGTATAAGCAACGGTTTTGTATTACCTTCGGGTCAGTGCTGTGCACCTGGATCCTCCCTCCAAGAGTCACCGTGAACCATGTCCTTTAGAAAATGAGCTCCACACCATTAAAGTTCAACACTCCTTTATTCTCCTTGTCTGAACACAAACAGTTGAACTCCCTTGATAGAACAGAACCGAAAAGGAGGTGTGGATGCGAACAGGCCCAGACACAATGTAAGTTGCCACTCCCCTTCCTAGAAGTGTGTCCTGGTCTCCGCATGAGGGTAGATTTCCTTCCAGGCGGTCTCCGACGAGAGACTCACTTGTCATCGGCAATATGCTGCACCGGGTCTTCAAATGAGGAGCTCCCCCCGGTCCATTGCGCCTTCTGGATTCGGGTACCCAATCCCTGGGTACCCTAGGATCTCCTTCCCTCGCGGAACCCAGTGTTGGGCACTGAGCTCCGGACCTCCATCTAAGTACCTCACCCCAGGCTAAAGGTGCCTGGGATGGAACTCGACCTCCGCTGTCCTCTGGGCCTAAGCCACCCAGAGGAGCGACACGACCCACCGTCTGCAAGCTGAAGGTGCCTGGGACTTCGACCCCGTGACCAAGATGGCCGGCCCCCTTTATACCCTCTCCCAGCAAGCACGGCGGGTTCCCCGCCCCACCATACCACTGCCGAGGGAGGACAAAAAGGAGGATGGCACACAGCGATAATCCAACCCAACCCAGGGCGACAGCACCACCCAATGGGCCGCGGTGAATCACACATCACTGGTGTCACTTCCAAATTCAAATTTACACCCGGGAAAGTACATACCCGCTACACATACATATGTTGATAAGTGCAATAAAAATAAACACACAGTGAATTGGTAAATATTGAACATTAAAGTCCATAAAGTGCATAGAAAAAGTAGACTTCCAGATGAGGTATGGATATGTAGTCGAAGTAGACCAATCAGATGCCTGAAACAACTTCTAGTGGTTTTAAAGTAGTTTTCAAGTAGAAAGTAGGGTACTCTAAACGAAAACGATGGACATACATTCGGTGGACATACATTCCGTACAACAGTGAGTCAAACCAGCTCTGAACCCTTGGTTCCTGGTGCTGCAACGCTGGAAACATGCCACGCTGGATGCGGTACTGCGGCTCCAAACCACATTCTGATTGTACAATCTCTAAACAATCTCCTCCAGCCTATCCAACCTCACACATCAGATTCCCACCCACTAGGTGCTCTCTGATATCTTTGTTTTTTCTAGCACCGATGAAGGGGTCATTTTTGTGCCTTGGTGACACTTTGGATTGTCCCCTGACTTTTTTGGGAATAAAGTTGTATTTGGACCTCTTAGCAGTGATGTGGCACATCAATTTAAATTTTTGCTAATTTACAAAGCTTTTCTTTTTTTAGCAATACAATCCCGATAGCAAATTTGTCATACAGAATGATGTTTTTTTAGTGTCTCTTATCAGCACTGAGCTTTGACTGGACAGGCTTGCATAGTGTACACAACGAGTGTGGTTTGCTATAGAATATACCCTCCAGCATCTAAAGATATGCCAGCTAAACCATGACATGCCTAAACTAAAAAAGAGAATTTCCAAAAATCCTCTAGGTTCTGTACATGGGGGCTAGGGTATCGTACTGTTCATGTGCATATCTGTGTGCGCATGTTCAGAAGTTCAAGCGTTAGCCAGTGTACAGTAGGGATGAGCCGAACACACCAGAACGCACCAGAACCTGCGAACGGACCGAAAGTTTGCGCAAATGTTAGAACCCTATTAAATACAATGGACGCGAAAGTGCTAATTATAACGGCTAATATGCATGTTATTGTCCTAAAAAGGGTTTGGGGACCCGGGTTCTGCCCCAGGGGACATGTATCAATGCAAAAATACGTTTTAAAAACTGCAGTTTTTTCTGGAGCAGTAATTTTAATGATGCAAAGAGAAAAAAAAAGTTAAATATTACTTTAAATATCGTACCTGGGGGGTGTCTAAAGTATGCCTGTGAAGTGGCATGTGTTTCCCGTGTTTAGAACTGTCCCTGCACAAAATGACACATTTGTAAAGGAAAAAAAGCCATTTAAAACTGCTTGCGGCTTTAATGTCATGTCTTGTACTGGCAATATGGATGAAAATCTTTGAGAAAAATGGCAGGGCTACCCCATCACCCCCCCCCCCCTTTGGGTCTTGTATAGATATTAAGGGGAACCCTGCACCCAAAATAAAACCCTATACCTAAAACCCTATATACTCTGAACAGCAGTATACAGGCGGTGCAAACAAGACAGGGACTGTAAGTTTGTTTTTAAGTAGAATCTGTTTGTAATTTGGAACAGGTAAATTTTAAGTGTAGTTGCAGCCAAAAAATCAATTTTTAAGCTTTTTGGAGAACATAGGGAAGGGTTATCACCCCTGTAACATTTGTTTTGCTGTCTGTGCACCTGTTCAGAACATGTCACCTCACTTTCCGTCCCAATGGCAAATGTTTTTGGAAAAGTGGGGTTTTTATTGAAACAAGGATTGGTGATAAAGCATCAGTAGAGAGGAGACACCTTTTTTCCATATTAACTCTTACAGGAGAGAATTTCCCTTCCTAGGGGTAGATTTCCTCTCACTTCCTGTTGTCTCCTTCCGTTGCAAGTAGGAGTCGTTTGTAAGTTGGATGTTTGAAAGTAGGGGCCTGCCGTATATACTCTGCAGAAATTTGCCCCTTAGATGTTGGTGTTGCCACAACACTGTAAGCCCTCACAGTTACTCTTGGTGGGCGCTGGAATGCCCTGCTGTGAACTATTATATCAGGAATTGTAATTACATGCCATTGTTGAACAGTGGTAGGAAAAATTGGGCCTTTGGTGGTGGTGCTGGTGCTACAACACTGTAAGCCCTCACAGTTACTCTTGGTGGGCGCATGAATGGGCCCTGCTGTGAATTATTAGATCAAGAATTGTAATTGCATGCCCCTGTTGAACAGAGGCAGAAAAATTGGGCCTTTGGCACTGGTGCTGGTGCCACAACACTGCAACCCCTCACAGATACTGTACTTGGAGCACAGCAATGAGCCCTGTTGCAAAGTATTGCATCAAAATTTGTAATTACACGCCCCTGTTAAACAGAGGCTGAAAAATTGGGCCTTAGGCACTGGTGCTGGTGCCACAACACTGCAACCCCTCACAGATACTGTACTTGGAGCACAGCAATGAGCCCTGTTGCAAAGTATTGCATCAAAAATTGTAATTACACGCCCCTGTTAAACAGGGGCTGAAAAATTGGGCCTTAGCCACTGGTGCTGGTGCCACGAAACTGCAACCTCTCCCAGATACTCTAGTTGGAGTGCAGGAATGAGCCCTGCTGCAAAGCATTGCATAAAAAATTGTAATTACATGCCCCTGTTAAACAGGGGCTGAAAAATTGGGCCTTAGCCACTGGTGGCGGCACCCAGAAACAAAAATGTTCTTCAAAGCTATCAGCAGGATCATTGAGGAGGAAGAGGATAGTCAGTCAACATAACAGGACAGTCACTCAGCATCAGCATAGGCAGTCTTGAAGGGATGTGACATTTCAAAATAAATTATTCTGTTACATCAGCTTCAGGTGCCTGGTAGCTGGGTGTGATCCAAGACTTTATGAAGGTCAGTCGATCAACCGAGTCGGTGGACAGGTGCACCCTGTGATTGGTGACAAAGCCTCCAGCAACACTGAATGTGCGTTCCGAAAGAACGCTGGATGCAGGACAGGCCAGTAGCTCAATTGCGTACTGTGCAAGCTCTGGCCAGTGATCCATCCTCAAGACCCAGTAAGCCAGAGGATTTTCGGTGGGAAAGGTGTCCAAGTCTGACCTTGCCCCTAGGTATTCCTGCACCATGTATATCAGACGCTGGTGATGGTTGCTGGAACCGATCATACCTTGGGGCTGCAGACTAAAAAATTGTCTGAACGCATCGGTCAGACGGCCACCTTCTCCACCGCTCCTTCTGCTACTGACCGAAGCCTCAGCAACTCGTTGTCCAGGACCAGGAGTTTGTAACCTCCCAGTCTCTGGGAACGCGTTGCACAGACCTTTCTGCAAGGCCTCCCGGAGATGTCTCATCCTCTGTTCCCTCTGCGACGGCAAGATAAGGTCTGCAACCTTACCCTTGTACCGTGGATCAAGGAGAGTGGCCAGCCAGTAATGGTCCCTCTCCTTGATCCGAAGAATACGAGGATCCTTCCGCAGACTTTGCAGGATCAGGGAGGCCATGCAGCGTAGGTTAGCTGAGGCATTCGGTCCGGAGTCCTCTGGGTCACTAAGGACGACATGATCCGCAGCCCCCTCCTCCCAGCCACGTACAAGTCCATGGGTTTCTTGGGACTGTAAATCATCCCTAAAAGACTGCGGCTTTTGATGCTGAGTGCCAGGCTCCACCTCCATGCTGACACAATCCTCCTCCTTCTCGTCCTCTTCCTGTGTGATGGGTGGGACAGAAGGAACACTGTCTGGGTAAAGGGGGCCTTGAAAGGCAAGGAAATCCTCCTCTTCCTGCCTCTGTTCTGCCTCAAGTGCCCTGTCCATTATTCCATGCAGCGTATGCTCCAACAGGTGGACAAGAGGCACAGTGTCACTGATGCATGCACTGTCACTACTCACCATCCTCGTGGCCTCCTCAAATGGTGCCAGGACAGTGCATGCATCCCTGATCATGCCCCACTGGCGTGGTGAAAAAAACCCGAGCTCCCCTGACCCTGTCCTGGTGCCGTAGTCGCACAGGTACTTATTGATGGCCCTCTGCTGCGTGTGCAGCCGCTGCAGCATGGCCAACGTTGAGTTCCACCTGGTGGGCATGTCACATATAAGGCGGTTCTTGGGCAGGTTCAAATCCTTTTGCAGCTCAGCCAGCCGAGCACTGGCATTATATGATCTGCGGAAATGCACACAGACTTTCCTGGCCTGCCTCAGGACATCCTGTAAGCCCGGGTACCTGCCCAAGAACCGCTGCACCACCAGGTTAAGGACGTGAGCCACATAGGGCACATGGGTCAGTTGTCCCTGTCGGAGGGCGGAGAGGAGGTTGGTGCCATTGTCGCAAACCACCATTCCTGGCTTAAGCTGGCGTGGCATCAACCACCTCTCGGCCTGCCCCTGCAGAGCTGACAGAACCTCTGCCCAGTGTGGCTCCTGTCCACCAAACACACCAGCGCAAGCACGGCATGGCATCTTTTTGCCTGCGTACTTGCGTAGCCCCTTGAACGCCTATGGAGCACCGCTGGTTCCGAGGACAAAGCACAGGAAGAGGCCATGGAGGAAGAAGAAGAGGAGGGGGTGGAGGAGAGAGGTGTGTCACAACCAGTAGTAGCATTTTGGAGGCGTGGCGGCGGAACAACCTCCAACACTACTGCACCTTGTCCTGCATCCTTCCCAGCTGCCAAAAGAGTGACTCAATGGGCCGTGAAAGAAAGGTAACGTCCCTGTCCATGCCTGCTGGACCATGAGTCAGCGGTAATATGCACCTTACCGCTGACCGCCCTGTCCAGTGAGGCATGGACATTGCCTTCCACATGCCGGTAGAGAGCCGGAATCGCCTTCCGTGAGAAAAAGTGGCGTTTGGGAACCTGCCACTGAGGAACCGCACATTGCACAAACTCACGGAAGGGGGCTTAGTCTACCAACTGTTGAAGTGCTAGCAATTTAGCCAAGCTAGCATTCAACCGCTGGGCATGTGGATGGCTGGGAGTGAACTTCTTTCGACGGTCCAGCAGCTGGGGCAGGGAAATTTGCCTGCTACAATCGGACGTCGGTGTACTGCTAGCAGAGTGCCCGCAAGTACTTGGCTGTGACACACCTAATTCTACACCTTCATTCCTCTCAGTGCAGGTTTCAGTAGGACTGAAGGTATAGTGGGGTTGGAGATCCCAGCTGATGAGGAGCAAGGAGAGGTTCGCTTTGTTCTTTGGTGTGGGTCTTTAAGGTACGCTTGCCAACGAGCTGCATGGCAGGTCAACATATGTCTGGTCAAGCATGTGGTGCCCAAGCGGCTGATGTTTTGGCCACGCGAGATACGCTTGAGACATATGTTGCAAATAGCAGCGGTGCGATCTGATGCACTCAACTCAAAAAAGGCCCACACCAAAGAACTTTTGGAATAACGGGCAGAGGCAGCGCCCTGCACAGACGGAGCTCTGCAGTGTGATTCAGTCGGTGTGCTGCCCTTACGCTGGCCCCCGGAGGGCATCCTGCCTCCTTGGAGATGTGCCTCCTCCTATCAGGCACCCACGTGGAGTCAGTGACCTCGTCATCCCCTCCCTCTTGATCACTGGAGCAAACCTGGCAGTATGCTGCAGCTGCTGGAACATGACTGCCAGATTGCTGTCCTTCTTGAGCATCCCCTCTCTCTGCGCTCACGCTACTGCCTTCCTCTAGCTGTGTATCATCATCATCAGGCCCTTCAAAACGCTGGGCATCCTCCTGGAGCATGTACCCAACACTGTGCCCAAACAGTTCGGGGGACTCCTCAGGAGGACATGGTGACGAGGGAAGAGGACGCGTTGGCAGCTGCTTTGCCAGCTTTGACAGTACCCTGAGCCTGGGTAAGAGAGGATGAGGAGGATGAGGAGGGCTTGGTCATCCACTCTACCAAGTCTTCAGCATGATTCGGCTCAACACGTCCAGCTGCCGAAAATAAGGACAAGCGTGTCCCATGGCCACGTGCTGATGACGATGCACCGCGTCCAAGACCAGCACTGTTGTCTCTAGATACAGAGCCTGCTTGCCCTCTTTTATTGGCTCGTGACTGTCTGCCTCTCCTTGTTGGCCTTCCAGACATAGTAATGGCCTGCAGGGAGATGGGAAAACCAGCAATTGGGTAGTGTATATTGTGCTGGAGGCACACAACACCACTGTAAAGGCTGCAGATGTCTGTATTAGAGAACACCAGCAATAAAGGGTAGATACAGGTGTATACTGTGCTGTGCTGGAGGCACACAACACCCACTAACTCCTGCAGATGCCTGTATTAAAGAACACCAGCAATAAAGGGTAGATACAGGTGTATCTTGTGCTGGAGGCACACAACACCCACTAACTCCTGAAGATGCCTTTATTAGAGAACACCAGCAAAAAAGGGTAGATACAGGTGTATACTGTGCTGTGCTGGAGGCACACAACACCCACTAACTCCTGCAGATGCCTGTATTAAAGAACACCAGCAATAAAGGGTAGATACAGGTGTATATTGTGCTGGAGGCACACAACACCCACTAACTCCTGCAGATGCCTTTATTAGAGAACACCAGCAAAAAAGGGTAGATACAGGTGTATACTGTGCTGTGCTGGAGGCACACAACACCCACTAACTCCTGCAGATGCCTGTATTAAAGAACACCAGCAATAAAGGGTAGATACAGGTGTATATTGTGCTGGAGGCACACAACACCCACTAACTCCTGCAGATGCCTGTATTGGAGAACACCAGCAATAAAGGGTAGATACAGGTGTATATTGTGCTGGAGGCACGCAACACCCACTAACTCCTGCAGATGCCTTTATTAGAGAACACCAGCAAAAAAGGGTAGATACAGGTGTATACTGTGCTGTGCTGGAGGCACACAACACCCACTAACTCCTGCAGATGCCTGTATTAGAGAACACCAGCAATAAACAATAGATACAGGTGTATATTGTGCTGGAGGCAAACAACCCCCACTAACTCCTGCAGATGCCTGTATTAGAGAACACCAGCAATAAACGGTAGATACAGGTGTATAGTGTGCTGGAGGCACACAACACTCACTAACTCCTGCAGATGCCTGTATTAGAGAACAACAGCAATAAAGGGTAGATACAGGTGTATACTGTGCTGGAGGCACACAACACCCACTAACTCCTGCAGATGCCTGTATTAGAGAACAACAGCAATAAAGGGTAGATACATGTGTATACTGCGCTGGAGGCACACAACACCCACTAACTCCTGCAGATGCCTGTATTAGAGAGAACAACAGCAATAAAGGGTAGATACAGGTGTATACTGCGCTGGAGGCACACAACACCCACTAACTCCTGCAGATGCCTGAGAAAAGAACACACTGTCCCTGCCTATCTAGCTCTTTCCCTGCACGCCTGAACACACTACACAAGGCCTCCGCGCTGGCGGCCTTATATAGTGTGGGGCGTGTACTAAACCCCCTGAGCTATAATTGGCCACAGGCATCCTGCCTGTGGCCAATTATGGCTCTCCTCGCTGCCGGCGCTGTGATTGGCCAAGCATGCGGGGTCACAGTGCATGCTTGACCAATCATCAGCCAGCAGTGCACTGCGACTGGCGCAGTGCATTGTGGGCCGTTCGTATCACACGAATTTGATGCGAACGGCCGACAAAGTTCTGGCTTCGTCGAACGGACGAATGGCCGATGTTCGATTCAAACATGGGTTCGAATCGAACACCGGGCTCATCCCTATTGTACAGTACCCATATACTGCTACTTAGAAGTTCCAATGATAAATAATTGTACATTTGCTGCCTTTTTCCAATGACAGCATAGAATATGAGACTTTTTGATATGCCTAATTTAATCTTCAGCAGGTTGGTAATTTTTAGGTAAAAAGTTAGAAGCACCAGAATTGCACCACATTTACACTAAAATGCATACGATCAGCGCACCATCTTGTCGTATCCCTGTTTTTGTTTATTTGCTTTACTAAATAAGCCCCTGTGAGTTGTTAATATGGCTGCTTCCTCTCTGTATTATGTTACTAATTGCAGCAGAACAAGTGACCTTGTATAATTATATCTTACTCTTTGCTTCATATGATGGGCTTTTTAAGATCTATAATTTTTTTCCAATTATCGTGATACATTTGTAGTAATTTGAGAGTGCGTGACTGGGATAGAATTGTAGAACTTGATCTATTTTAAATGTCATTTCAGTGGAAACAAATTGCATTGCTAGCTATGCTATCCAACCTGGTGATGTAGATTTAACATTTTTTTTCATATAACACAGTTACGCTATACTTTAAATAGCAACTTCAGCCAACAAATCAATATAGTAATTTCAGTTGTGTTTTTAAAGCAAGGGAAATTAAAAAAAATATGAAGACATGGTTATGATCTGTAAATATTTTAATATATCTTTTCATGTGGCAACACTGAAGAAATTACACTTTGCTACAATGTAAAGTAGTGAGTGTACAGCTTGTATAATAGTGTAAATTTGCTGTCCCCTCAAAATAACTCAAGACACAGCCATTAATGTCTTAACCACTGGCAGCAAAAGTGGGTCCAATTAGCCATTTTCCCTCCCCGGTGTCATGTGACTCGTTAGTGTTACAAGGTCTCAGGTGTGAATGGGGAGCAGGTGAGTTAAATTTGGTGTTATCGCTCTCACTCTCTCATGCTGGTCACTGGAAATTCAACATGGCACCCCATGGCAAAGAACTCCCTAAGGGTGTGAAAAAAATAATTGTTGCTCTACATAAAGATGGCCTAGGCTATAAGAAGATTACCAAGGGTTGGAGGGTCAGCCTGTCAGTGCTCAGACCATATGCTGCACACTGCATCAAATTGGTCTGCATGGCTGTAGTCTCAGAAGGAACCTTTTCTAAAGATGATGCACAAAAAAGCCCGCAAACAGTTTGCTGAAGACAAGCAGACTAAGGATGTGGATTACTGGAACCACCTCCTGTGGTCTGATAAGACCAAGATAAGCTTATTTGGTTCAGATGGTTTCAAGCATGTGTGGTGGCAACCAGGTGAGGAGTACAAAGACAAGTGTGTCTTGCCCACAGTCAAGTATGGTGGTGGGAGTGTCATGGTCTGGGTCTGCATGAGTGCTGCCGGCACTGAGCAGCTAAAGTTCATTGAGAGAACCATGAATGCCAGCATGTAGTGTGACATACAGAAGCAGAGCCTGATCCCCTCCCTTCGGAGACTGGGCCTCAGGGCAGTATTCCAACATGATAACGACCCCAAACACACCTCCAAGATGACCACTGCCTTGCTAAAGAAGCTGAGGGTAAAGGTGATGGACTGCCCAAGCATGTCTCCAGAACTAAACCCTATTGAGCATCTGTGGGGGATCCTCAAATGGAAGGTGGAAAAGCGCAAGGTCTCTAACACCCACCAACTCCATGATGTCGTCATGGAGGAGTGGAAGAGGACTCTGTTATATTCTTAATATCTAAAATTTAATTGGCCATAAAAACATTATATTGAGAATATGAATTCCTATAATTTTATGAATGGTGATTTTTAAGCTAATAATTCCAAATGTGACATTTGAACTTGAAGTTATCAATTTCTAGAAGCTGTCAAGACATATTTATTAATATTCTAAATATCTTATATCTTAAGCATGTAGACTGATGTTCTGTTTAAAAAGATGCATTCTTAGGCAGACTGAATGTCCCTCACCCACATCCTGTAATTCTACACACTGTTAGAATTTCGGCTACTTCCTATGGAGAAATCATGTCTAAGTGAAAACAGATGTTGTTCCTCAAATGTCATGTGGGAGTGGTTACTGTTCAGGCGCAAATTTGAAGAAAGGATTCTGAAGTTTATAAAATTAGTTGAGCTGAAAGCTAGGCTTTCTCTTTTCATCCTTCATCCATCTACAGAAGCACACAGACTTTCTTCAGCTGCTATTCAGCATACACAGGGTTAATCAGCCATTTTTAAGGACATCTTTAGAAGTCAGAAGAAGCACGAGGCATTTCATATATTGAACTTTCTTTTATACTTGAACACTATTTTGAAACCTTTATGAAGCTATTGAATTAATATACTGTAACTGTATTCATTCCTTTTTAGTGTGTATAATAAAACACTAGACATGTGCATTCGTTTTCGTCCGAATGCATTTTCGTCCGAATTTCAGGTATTTTCCTTATCGTTTTAACAAACGAAAACGAAAATGCAGAATCCGAAAACCGAAAGATCCGACATAAACAAATGCTTAATTTTCGTTTTCGTTGCAACAACAGTTCGATATAGATAGGAGATTCGACATGATGCTGACAATAACAATCTGTGTCCATCGAACCTGTGGTCGAATGTGCCTAGCCTTAACTCTATTAGTCCAAGATTATTCTACATAGAGAGAAAAGATTCGACATTATAGAGAGAAAAGATTCGACATTATAGAGAGAAAAGATTCGACATAGAGAGAAAAGATTCGACATTATAGAGAGAAAAGATTCGACATTATAGAGAGAAAAGATCGCTGCTGGAATTGGGTGGGGGAAGTAAAATAAAAAAATGATGATGATGAATGTTATTGGCTGATTGTAACCAAAGAGGAGGAGCAGTAAAATAGCTAGAACTAACTTGACAATTTAACGTGAACGACGAAGATTCGACAAAGCATTGAAAAACATACAAACGTCGAATCTGTCATTGAAGGCTTATGGTGTCTGTTGAAAGTTCTAAGAAGATTCGACGGAGCAGATAAACTGTACGATGCTGCAATCGTACATTTCCGGTCAAATGCTCGGCCCATAGGCTATAGAAGAATTCTAATGTTGGTTGACTAGTAATAATAATTAATAAATATAATTATTACTAGTCATACAACATTAGAATTCTTCTATAGCTTGTAGGCGGAACATTCGACCGGAAATGTATGATTGCAGCGTCGTACAGTTTCGCTGCTCCGTCGAATCTTCTTTGAACATTCGACAGACACCATAAGCCTTCAATGACAGATTCGACCTTAATTAATTCAGATTTTCGGACGAATGCAATTTCTAACGAAAAACAAAATAAATAAAAACGAATTTCGGGAGTAACTAAATAAATGTATTTTTCTAACGAAAACGAAATTCCGAAACGAAATATTTCAGTGTGCACATGTCTATAAAACACACGGTTTGATTTCAAGCTGATTCACAAATTTTGTCTCAGATGAATACATCAAGAACGGTTTACCGTTATTTTCTACATTTAACATTGGCTCAGCAGCCAGTCTCTCAAATTTTCATCAGTTATTATACAACTGTCTCTATTTGAAAAGAGGGGACAAGTCAGTACTGAAATTTTTTTTGTAAAGAGTGAAAAGAACCTAGAAGATAAAGTCAAGAAGTCAAGAAGAATTCGATCGATGTATTTGTGTGAAGACGTGAGAATTTTTTGCTGAGGTCAGCTTAGAGCGTAAAGGATTTCTATCGGGTGAGTAGAATCATTATCATGCAAAGTGTTAAATGTTTAGCTAATGAATGTACAGGTTTAACGAAACAGGTCTCTTATTCTGTTTTATGGAAATCAATGTATGAACAGTGTTTACAGTCAAATATGGAAATTGATAAGGAAAGATTCTCATTAGCTAAAACAAAGAAAAAGTTACGTAATGTAATGAAGTTAGTTATAGGTTTTAATTCTATGGTTTCTGATGTACCAGAAACACATTTGATTTGTGCAGAGAACAAATCAGGAGATGCGGACAATATGCAAACACATGAGAATGTACCAATTAAACCTAGTTGTTCAGATTGTGACACGTTATGTAATTATGTTGAACATTTAGGGAAGGAATTAGAAGTGCAGAATGTTACACTTTTAAAAAACAAGCATTTTTTGGTGATTACAGAGGGGAAAGTTAATACGCAGTCAGATATTGTATTAACCGAATTTGCTCAAAGTTCAGCTAACCTAAAGGAAAAACAGACAGAGAAATTGGATACCATTGTTGCTGCAGATTTAAATGAAAGTGCGGTAACTGTACTAGAAAATCATTCAGGCTGTGAATCAATAATGGAGACTAGTGATTATTCCTCAGACAGTGAAAGTGTACAGCAATGTGATTCTCTATATGCTCAGAGAAAGGCTTATACAAACGAACCAGTTTTCAAATGTTGTTTGTGTAAAAGAAGGGGGCATATAGAAAAATTTTGTTGGACAGTGAATCCTTATTATATGCAAAGAAGATCTTATAAAACAAACCCAAGGCGTTTTGAGGTCTACTCTGTAAGATGGAGTAAAAATTCTAGGCATAAAAGCCAGAGTACACAGAAGAATTTCCCTTTTAAAACTCAAATGCAATTAAGACAGGGAAGACATAACTATATAAAGTGCAGTGAGCCAAATATTTTTTCAAATATAGCAATGGAGGGAAACAATCAATACAGTTATTAGTGAGCTGTATGGATGGTGAAAATTTACTGGTAAATGTTTTTTTGGCTATGAATAAAGGTTTTGATGCGAGTTTTAGAGATTTTGTTTTTATGTCAGCTATTCACACAGTTCACAGCCCCTCCCGGAGTAGAAAAGGTGGGGGTCAGACTCTTTTAGCTAGAAGCGATCAGCTTACATGCTGAAATCTCACACACACACACATAATTGTAAAAAGGCCAATATAGCCAGATACACACACTCACATTCTTATTTTTGTTTGGATTAAGAAACAAGATGATGAATTATGGTGTTACATGTTCAATGAATGTTTACAGGCTAATATTGAGATACAAAAATAAAGTTTTTGATGCAATGATTTTAGAAGCTCCGGAAAGGAAAGTGTACAACAGGGAAAAAGAGCACAATTAATTGTTCGATTTTGACTGAATGAATAAATGATTTGCAAAGTGCAATTCAGTTGTTTGAGTCTAAAGCAGAGTCAAGCTACAGTAATGTTAGTGATGATTTTAAACAATAGATTCTGCTGTACAAGTTATGCGGTCCATAAGGGAATATGGCCAGGATCCTAAAAGTTTTGTTTTAAACAAAAATATTGAATAAGGCTCCATGTACACAGAAGCTCAAAAACGGCCGTTTTTAAAACAGCAGAAAAAGCTAGCTTTTATCAGCGTTTTTTTTTACTAGCTTTTGTCAGCGTTTTTCAGTGTAGCTTTTTTTAGCTTTAAAAAAAAAAAAAAAATTTTCAATGGACCAAAAACGCTAAAAACGCTCGCGGCCAGCGTTTTGGAGCGTTTATGAGCGTTTATGAGCATTTTTCGGCGTTTTGCGTTTTTTTCTGCTGAAAAACTGCACTTTGAACGCAAGTTTCCTGCGTTCAGAAAAAAGCCCATTAACTCCACTGCTCATTAAAGCTAAAAAACGTTATGTGTACATGAACACATAGGCTAACATAGAGTGCAGTTAATGGGCTTTTAAAAAAAATGCCAACACGCCCATTAACTGCAGTTTATCAGCTTCTGTGTACATGGAGCCTAAAGCTGCAGCCATGCAAGAAAGATGGTGAACTCAGAATTGTCACGTGTATGGCCACACCCAGATATGATGAGATACACGTCACAGACAGAACACAGGAAATAGGAAATGTTAATTGCTTTCAGAAAGAATGTTTTGAATATAAATTAGATTCACAAAGACAAACTTTGGAATTAGGTAAGCAGGAACATTTTGAGCAATTTGTTAATCCTTGTTTTACAGAAAGATATATATTGATTAAAGGAACATTTTATTCTTCTGGTAGAATTGTTGAGAATTCTGGAAGAAGTTTTAAGTTGAATTTATGCAAGGTTCAGCTTATGATAAGTGAAGAAACATTTTTAGGGATTTTGATTGGTTCAGGAAAGAAAAGCCTTTACAGGAACGTTTTGAAACTATTGTTTCTTTACCTGTATCAACAACATACAACAGCATACAAAGCATTGAGATAATTAGTGGGTGTGCATTATGCAGTAAAAGCAACTGAGAATATTGCAGGTTTTACAACCCCACATAGTACTTTAAAGTTTGTATAGTGACAGTTTTAGCAAAGGAAGCAGTTTTGCATGGTGAATTGGTGATTAAACCTGAATTTTAATGTTGTCAGGAAAACAGACACACAGATTTCTTCAATTATAGAGGAATGGAGAAGAAATGCGTTTTTTGTCTTCCTCTTCGTGGTCATGAGACCTCATTTGGTTTATGAAAACTTTGGCCTTATGACATGACAAAAAGTTGTCTGTGTCTTGTTATACGTCAACACCTACAGGTGGAATTCAATAAATTTAATCATGAATGTTTGTCACATGGGTAAGCAGAAATTGCTTCAAATTGTTTAAGAATAGTTCTATTGGGACAAAATGGAAGAGACAGCAGACAGTGTAATAAAATCTTGTTTGTTTTGATGAAGTGTCAGAGGTACAGCATTGTTTGCAACACAGTGAATTTAATGACAGGAAGGACAATGTTGCTTGTGTTTCCCAATTAGTTTTTTTTTTTGTCTACGTTGCACAGAGGGGCAATAGAGAAAACATAATGATTAATGGTGTAAGTTCAAAGACCTTTCAATTCAATGGATAATGCACGTAGACAACAAAAATGTGGGTACACACTGATCAGTGGAAATTGTATATTATGAGACAATAATTGTATATTAGGTATGAGATAAAAAAAATATATTTAGATAAATGATACTGCTTTTATTTTTTCCTAGAAATGGTTTTTGAACAAACCTGATTAAAGAAGGAAAAATGACAACAAAAGAAAAGTTCTAAAGAGAGAAGGTTGATCATCCCCCATGCAGAGGTTAACAGGATGGAAGATTTTCACAGCAAAGACATTACATTATTCAGAAATAAGAGAAATATAGACACTGATATTAATATAGAGGACAAAAATTAGAAATATTGATAGTAATACGGAGGACAAAAGTGATAAAAGCATATTGATATTGATATAGATGAAAAAGAGATACATTTAGATACATTAATGTCAATACAGCAGAAGATTTGTTGGTATATGTATGTATAGGACATAGACATACTTGCTGTATGGAATTGTAATTCATTCATAGTAATGATGTTGAAGTCACTGGGAAATTACTGTGGTATTCGGTAGAACAGTATTATTACCTGCTACAAAGTTTTGAAAAAATATTGGATAGTTAAAATTAGTCTTACTGTGGTAGATATTATTGTTCCAGAAATAGAAGTGTCTCCACAGTCCTTAAAAATCATTGAAGATGAAGATAGTATGAATTTGGTATGTAGTACTCAGATATTTTTGCCTCAAAATTCATTATTAACTTGGAAAAGGAATGGTGAATTTTTGGGTAGCTTTCTTCACAGTACCACTAATATCATTCATAAAAGAGGTTTTTTGGTACTGTGAATTGGATCAATGATAAATGTATTTATCATCAATCAGGTGTATCTTTAAATGATACCGGTATATATGAGTGCAACATATTAATAGAAGGTTATCCGTGGAAATGTGCTAATGCAAGTGTTGTTGTAGTGTCTCCAAGGAAGACTCCATGTGTAGGTAAAAATAGCGTTCTTGCTAATCTTTTCCAGATTAACCATTTCCAATCCAGAGCTCTATTGAGAGAAGGAAAGTTTGTCATTATATTGTGGAACTTTAATATTTCAGAATGGAAAATTTCTACAAGGTTTCCACAGTGTCAAGGACATTTGGTTAATATGGAATTGGGTATTGAAAGATGGTTTGGAATTAATAGTAGGAATCATAACAGGAATAAACGTGGAATTGTTGAAGGCATTATAGGCAGAATTGGTACGGTTGGAAGTATAGCAAATAGTATGGATATTAACACTTTAAAGTCTGATCTCGAGACAGCTGGTTTAGTGGGAAGTAAAGGTATTACAATCCAAAGAAATTTGAATCAGATATTAGAAGAAATGTTTATTAAAACAGCTAATGTAATGGGTCCATCCATATTGCATCTTCAGAATATTACTTTAAATCTAATGACAAGTGAAGAACATTCTCATATAGCTAGAGCATGTTTAGAGATCCAGACAGAATATTCTACTAATTTTAAAATAATTGCGCAAGCATTTCAGGGTGGAATAACTCCTCTTGGCATTTTGCAGAATTTACCCAGAGAATATGCATTTGCAATAAATCATACTGATTTATGGGTAAATAAATGGATTGGATGTAATCAGAATGAGTGTTATAGTTCTTCTATGATTCCAATAGCAGGGAAAGAAGAAATTTTGGTTCCAATTACTGTTTTGGGATTACCAATTAGTGATACTCAATTATTATATTATAAGTTGCAGTATACAGATTTTGTGTTTAACAAGGATAATTTTGACTTAGAACAATTCGATCTGTCATCATGTTTACAATTCCAATCTAAAGTTATTTGTTTACCTAATCAAGATAAAAGTATATTTCATTCTTCTTATCATAATCATACTTTATGTTCAGCAAGAATAGAAAAAGTTGGAACTACTTCTGAATTGATTACTCTTGTAGATAAAAAGAAGGTTTGTTTTCAGATCATGACAGACTCAGAGAGGGTTAAAACTTTATTTTCCTCTTGTACAAATACAGAAAACCTAAATAAAGGTTTGTTTTGTGTGGAAGGAGACTTGGTGGCCCTAGATGTTAATGGGTTAAGAGTTAATATATCTCAGATAATTGTTAGAAATATAAGTGTTATTCCTTCACAGTACAATATATCTCAGATAGATGAATTCCCTTGGAAGGAATGGGCTAATGTAATTCAAAAGGATCAAGGGTTATTAATGGCATTAACTAAAGAACTTCAGAATGCAGAGATATTGTTTAAGTATGAGCAAGGGAATTTACACGAAGTGTCTCGTCATCAATGGTCGGATTTTGCAGGCGCCACCTGGTGGAGACAATTCAGAGCTAGTATATCCATTTGGGGAAAAACTTCCATTACTTCCGCAGCAGGAAATATTTTATCGCATCCTATAGTTCTTATTTTTATTATTATTATGTTATGCATTATATATCAATTATGTTTAATGTTTAGAATGAAAAAATTGTATAAGCAAATCAGTAAATAAATAAGTAATACTGCGCCTGTCAACAAGTGCAAAAATAATATAGATATCAAAATTGCTAATAAAGTGAATATTCTAATAAGCTGCTGACATAACAATTGACTAATTGTAAAAAGGATATGTGTGAAATATGTGAGCGCTAAATACGATCCTAATTCCTAGGAAAAGTGCCTATATAGACATATAACAACAAATGTATCCACAGTGTTGTTATGTCTGTGAAAATCACAAAAAATCACAAAAGATTTATTTTATGTATCAATGATGCATGATCAATGATAACAACTAATAAATATGTGTGCACAAATTCTTTACAAATAATGCAATCTTATACTTAATCCGTGTCAAAGTGACCAAAAACAGAAAACAAAATTTAGATCGCACTCTCAAAAATACAGGGTATGTGAACCTCTATATGAGTGAGAAAAAAAGCTGTGAGCAATATAGCTTATCATGAGATATAAATAGAGGGACAGTCTATAAAGTGCATATCTGACATGAAAACAACAAAAAATAAAGTCTATAACTTGTATCCACACCGTCAGGTATATATCCAGTGTTCCCCAAATAAATGTCAATCACATGGGGGTACTGGGAAACCCTAGATGTGGGTATAATGTCCACTTGGAACTTCCTGGGATGTATTGTGGATAAATCCTATTCCTGCAGGTGTAGAAACACCAGTAGTGGGAAGGAAGAAAGTACTTCAAAGTTTTCAGCTGATACACGGTGATAACATCATCATCATAAGCATTGAAGAGAATAAAATACTCTTACCGCAAGACTCGGACCCAAGCCACCATACGATGCTGGGTCATGCAGGCTTATGTCCTCACAGGGACTCAGATTGTGGTGATGTGATGTCGTGTTGTCCTTATTTGATCCACGAATGGAAGTCTACACCGGATCAGATCCTTCAGCTCAAACCACGATCAGATGTCCAGGAAAGGAATCAATTCCAAGAAAAGAAAGAAAAATCCTCCGCATGGTGTAAAACCAAATAACTGGGTTTTTATTAAAACTAAAAAAGGTACAAAAGGCAAAAAACCACTGCACAAAAAAATATTTTTTAAAATGAATAAAATAATATCCAAAAATCCAAAATACTGGAAAAGCAAACCAGCGAATATAACAAACAAGCGTGGGCTAGGTGACTAGCATGTGGTCCCGACGCGTTTCGTCTACTGCAGACATCAACTGGGGTACAAGCTAGTGTGTCACCTCCACGCTTTATATAGAAGGAGGAAAATTGAAATTGTAATTGAAAAAGCCGCTCCGAACTCACTTCCGGGATCACCGCATCACGTGGGTCACCGCGCCGACGTGTTGACGTCATTGCACACTTAAAAGCCAATGGATAACAAGTGGAACCCTCTCCGGGTTTCTAAACCAATGACAACACTGATATCTAAACAGGTGATGAACAGGCGCCAAGGGTGCCGGGAGATGTAGTTCAAAGATCTCCCGATCGGAGAACACAGACTTGAAATCTTTGGGCAGAATGGGTGTCAATAGTAAATAACAGGCCAACCATGGAATGGACACTAGGTAGCCTGGGTATTGCGGTATTTTACCGCAATATACTGGGTACAAATATCAATGACGCTTCCGGCAAAAAACCGGAAGCGCGACGCAAAGCATCTTGGAAGTTGTAGTAACTATCTAAACATAAAGAGCCAATTGAAAAAACAATACCGGTAAAGACCGGAAGTGAGGCGCTGGGTGTTCTGGACATTGTAGTATCATACTTAATGCGCTAATGGTTAACCCACAAGCACCTGTCCTATGCCTCACCAGTCCGAACCTAAAACGGTGCGAGCTGGAAACCATGATCACAGATGTAAACACTAATCCAGCATGTTGACATAACATCACACGCTCCGCATTGGTCCTTCATATGGATCAGAGGCTAGGTGGGGAACAGACTGGGATATGCAGTTCCATAGTATGCCAAGTGCTTAAACCAGGAATAACTTTTACCCAGTACAGGAAAAAAACATCACCTACACAGATGCCTGTGGGAACTAAATGGCATATATATATATATACTGAAGATAGCCGTGATGGATGATAACCGGACTGAGCAAAGATGACTGATCTCATCATATACAAATAAAGGTTATATCACAATATTTATGGAGACAATAAAAACTTATAAATCCCCTAGGAAACTTGAAATTGCCTAGATATAGGTCAATGTACTAGCAGATCTCAATGATAATATTCTAAACATATCCAAACTAATCGATAGAAATTGCGTATAAGAAAATGGTTTTATATAAAACCTGGAAAATAAAAAATAAATAAAAAATATATAAAAATATGTGTATAAACAAAATGGACCTATAAGAAAAATGGGGAGCTATGCCTTATTAATAAAAGCATTAATATCCCATTCTATGTTCAAGCTATAAGGCCTGAAACATCTGAGCTGATAGATCCAATAAGTCTCCAGTCTGGAGACCCCCCTTAGACTAGATTCTCCCCTCCAATTGGGGACAAACTTGTCTATGATCTGAAATTTGGTTCCCATTGGGTTTTTATTATGGAACTCAGAATAATGTCTTGGTACGCTATGATTTGTTTTGCCCTTCTTGATGCTAGTGAGATGTTCTCCTACCCTGATTGGATCGTACGCCCCACGTACTGCTTCCCACAAGGACAGGTAAGTAAGTAAACAATGTGCTTACTGGCACAAGTTGTAAATTGTTTCATTTGATAATTAATTCCAGTGGATGTAGAACAGAAGGTGTCGGTCCTCCGCTTCCCACAGACATTAACCTGACACACTTTACATTTTCTGCATGGGTAGTAGGCTTTCATGTGGGGAAAAAACACTGGAATGGTGGGGGGATCCGTAACGTTTGGAGCAATTTGATTTTTCAGAGATGTTGCTCCTCTATATATCACTCCTGCCTTATCCGGAAGAGTAGGACCCAATATTTGATAATTTTTTAATATTCTCCAATGTCTTTGGAAAATATCTTTAATTTGTTTGTGTTGGGTCGAAAATGTGGTGAAAAATGACCATTTGTATTTCGAATCCTGTGACCGTTTTGGTCGTTCAATTAATAATGATTCACGATTCCCCGCTGCAATCTGTTGTATTTCTTCCTCGATTGCCGTTGGTCTATAGCCTTTTTCAACAAATCTAGTTTTAAGTTTTAAGCATAGTCGCTTGATGGTAGTAATCTGTAAGGTTGGTACAATTCCGCCTAATGCGCAACAATTGGCTGCGTGGCACCGATTTTAACCAGGTGGAATGGTGACAACTGTCGACCGGAATATAGCCATTCCGGTCTGTTGTTTTGAAGAAAGTTCTAGTCTCTAATTGACCTTCATTACAAAATATTTCTAAGTCCAAGAAATGAATGTTAGTACGACTGGACTCATAGGACAAATGAATGCCGGTCTGGTTGTCATTCAATATGGATATGAAAGACTGGAGGGTGTCATGATTGCCTTTCCATAGGAGGAGGATGTCGTCGATGTATCGAACCCAGAGGGCTATCTCTGGTCGATTGAAAGCATAGACGACATCCTCCTCCAATTTGGCCATGAAAATGTTGGCCAAACTGGGGGCAAATTTAGCCCCCATGGCAACCCCTTTTTGTTGCAGGAAAAAATCCCCGTTATACCAGAAATAGTTGTGTGTAGTCGCGAACCTCAACAGGTCCATGACATATCTTTTCTGGGTCCTTGGGAGGTTGTCTTCCCTAGATAAGAAAGATTCAACTGCTGTTAACCCCAGTTGATGCGGGATACACGTGTACAGTGAAGTCACGTCTGCTGTAACCAATAGCATGTCATCACTGTACTTAATCTGTTGTAATAGAGAGATGGTGTGCCTCGTATCTTTAAGGTATGATGGAATACGTCTCACAATCGGCTGTAGATAGAAATCTATATACCTCCCTATTCGGGAGGTCACAGAGTCGATGCCGCTGATGATTGGGCGGCCTGGAGGATGGTCAGCATCCTTATGTACCTTTGGTAGGTAGTAGATAACAGGAATGCGTGGGGCAACTGGAACCAAATAGTTGGCCTCTTTTTCATCGAGGATGCCCAATTGTGTCCCTGTATCGATAAGGTCGACCAACTCCCTTTTAAAGCTCTGCGTAGGATTCTTCGGAAGGCGTACATATGTTTCACTGTCACTTAGAATATTCATCATTTCCAAGTGATAGGCTTCCTTATCTAAGACGACTATACCACCCCCCTTATCAGCGGGGCGTATGGTCAAATTTTTCCGTTCACATAGTGACTTCAAGCCCACTTTAATATTAGGGTTATTGTATGTTTTTTTCCTGGGTAATGTCTCCAAGTCCTTCAAGACAAGTTCCTTGAAAACTTGAATGGAAGGGGCTGTTATACATGGGGGGTTAAAAAGTGAAGGATTCGAAAAACCTGAGTGTACAATCGAAGAGGTAATTTCAGGTAATGTTGGTCTAATGGGTGTCGAGAGAAAAAATCTCTGTATATTCAATTTGCGCACATATTTTTGCACATCAATGAAGGTGGCAAATTTATTTAAATTTTTTGGGGGGACATATTTTAATCCTTTATTCAATACTATGTTCTCAGCTTCGGTGAAAATAGCTGAACTCAAGTTAAAAATTCCGCTGGCATCTATACGCATTTTCTTTTTCTGGACGCGCCATCCACCTCTGCTTCCACGTTTGGATCGGGGTTTCTGTTGTGTCCACCCTGTTCTTTGTAAAAACCCCCTGAATAAGATGGTCCGGGGTGGTTTTGATTGTAATTAAATGGAGATCTGTTGTATTGGTAATTCTCATCTCTATCTCTGTGATTGTACTGAGACTGGTATGTTCCTCGTTCTTCTCTCAGAGGTGAGAATCTATTGTATGTCTGTATGGGTGTCCTTTGGGGTTGATAATGATAATCATAATCATTAGAATTATGATATTCTCTTCCCCGTGGTGAATCATATCGCCGATGTTCTCGAGAACTATCTCATCTTCCTCTGTTATTTCCTCGATGGCCTCTCCCTCTACCACCAGGTATAGAGTACGAACCGTGGTTTTGAGTGGTGGGGGTGCGTGTATTAGGCTGTCTTTGATTATGTTCCCTGGCACTAAGTGGGCGGCCAGATGGCTGAGCTATTACTAGTTGTTGTGGCCGTAATTCCTTATTAAAAGGAGCTGAAGTCTCCATGTTGTTAGGATTACTTTCATTGGCCCTTAATACACTCTCTTTGGACTGCCAATTAAATACACAATTGGTTTTATAATCATTAACATCTCTTGTATATTTCTTTTGCTTTTTCGTTCTTTGTTCTTTTTCCTCCTTCTCCAAATGATTCTTTAAATTTGTGGATAAATTGTTATATTCAGTTGTGGATTTGAGTGGCAGGAGTTTGTCTCTAATATCTTTGATTTCCTTGTCAATGAGTACTAGGCGGGATGTTTTTTTCTCCAACAAAAAGGAAATAAAAGAGATTCCCGCTTCATTAAAGTAGCGGAACCATAGGTCAAATTCAACATCGCCTTGTTGGGGACATACATCCCACCTTAGTCCTCTGGGGACCATCCGTTATTTTATATATTGGTCTAAAAATGCTTTATCCCACTCAAGGTGCAATTCTGTGGTCATGAGATTTTTCAATCTCATGAATAAACCTCCAATCTCTGAGTCTATATTGGAAGCTATAAATACACCTTCTGAAGAAAAAGTGCGATTGGAACGATATTCAAAAACGTCCATATTGTAAAACTAATGAAATAAGTGATGGCAGCAATATAAAAAAGAGTCAAGCAAAAACGATAAATAAATAAGTAATACTGCGCCTGTCAACAAGTGCAAAAATAATATAGATATCAAAATTGCTAATAAAGTGAATATTCTAATAAGCTGCTGACATAACAATTGACTAATTGTAAAAAGGATATGTGTGAAATATGTGAGCGCTAAATACGATCCTAATTCCTAGGAAAAGTGCCTATATAGACATATAACAACAAATGTATCCACAGTGTTGTTATGTCTGTGAAAATCACAAAAAATCACAAAAGATTTATTTTATGTATCAATGATGCATGATCAATGATAACAACTAATAAATATGTGTGCACAAATTCTTTACAAATAATGCAATCTTATACTTAATCCGTGTCAAAGTGACCAAAAACAGAAAACAAAATTTAGATCGCACTCTCAAAAATACAGGGTATGTGAACCTCTATATGAGTGAGAAAAAAAGCTGTGAGCAATATAGCTTATCATGAGATATAAATAGAGGGACAGTCTATAAAGTGCATATCTGACATGAAAATAACAAAAAATAAAGTCTATAACTTGTATCCACACCGTCAGGTATATATCCAGTGTTCCCCAAATAAATGTCAATCACATGGGGGTACTGGGAAACCCTAGATGTGGGTATAATGTCCACTTGGAACTTCCTGGGATGTATTGTGGATAAATCCTATTCCTGCAGGTGTAGAAACACCAGTAGTGGGAAGGAAGAAAGTACTTCAAAGTTTTCAGCTGATACACGGTGATAACATCATCATCATAAGCATTGAAGAGAATAAAATACTCTTACCGCAAGACTCGGACCCAAGCCACCATACGATGCTGGGTCATGCAGGCTTATGTCCTCACAGGGACTCAGATTGTGGTGATGTGATGTCGTGTTGTCCTTATTTGATCCACGAATGGAAGTCTACACCGGATCAGATCCTTCAGCTCAAACCACGATCAGATGTCCAGGAAAGGAATCAATTCCAAGAAAAGAAAGAAAAATCCTCCGCATGGTGTAAAACCAAATAACTGGGTTTTTATTAAAACTAAAAAGGTACAAAAGGCAAAAAACCACTGCACAAAAAAATATTTTTTAAAATGAATAAAATAATATCCAAAAATCCAAAATACTGGAAAAGCAAACCAGCGAATATAACAAACAAGCGTGGGCTAGGTGACTAGCATGTGGTCCCGACGCGTTTCGTCTACTGCAGACATCAACTGGGGTACAAGCTAGTGTGTCACCTCCACGCTTTATATAGAAGGAGGAAAATTGAAATTGTAATTGAAAAAGCCGCTCCGAACTCACTTCCGGGATCACCGCATCACGTGGGTCACCGCGCCGACGTGTTGACGTCATTGCACACTTAAAAGCCAATGGATAACAAGTGGAACCCTCTCCGGGTTTCTAAACCAATGACAACACTGATATCTAAACAGGTGATGAACAGGCGCCAAGGGTGCCGGGAGATGTAGTTCAAAGATCTCCCGATCGGAGAACACAGACTTGAAATCTTTGGGCAGAATGGGTGTCAATAGTAAATAACAGGCCAACCATGGAATGGACACTAGGTAGCCTGGGTATTGCGGTATTTTACCGCAATATACTGGGTACAAATATCAATGACGCTTCCGGCAAAAAACCGGAAGCGCGACGCAAAGCATCTTGGAAGTTGTAGTAACTATCTAAACATAAAGAGCCAATTGAAAAAACAATACCGGTAAAGACCGGAAGTGAGGCGCTGGGTGTTCTGGACATTGTAGTATCATACTTAATGCGCTAATGGTTAACCCACAAGCACCTGTCCTATGCCTCACCAGTCCGAACCTAAAACGGTGCGAGCTGGAAACCATGATCACAGATGTAAACACTAATCCAGCATGTTGACATAACATCACACGCTCCGCATTGGTCCTTCATATGGATCAGAGGCTAGGTGGGGAACAGACTGGGATATGCAGTTCCATAGTATGCCAAGTGCTTAAACCAGGAATAACTTTTACCCAGTACAGGAAAAACCCATCACCTACACAGATGCCTGTGGGAACTAAATGGCATATATATATATATATACTGAAGATAGCCGTGATGGATGATAACCGGACTGAGCAAAGATGACTGATCTCATCATATGCAAATAAAGGTTATATCACAATATTTATGGAGACAATAAAAACTTATAAATCCCCTAGGAAACTTGAAATTGCCTAGATATAGGTCAATGTACTAGCAGATCTCAATGATAATATTCTAAACATATCCAAACTAATCGATAGAAATTGCGTATAAGAAAATGGTTTTATATAAAACCTGGAAAATAAAAAATAAATAAAAAATATATTAAAATATGTGTATAAACAAAATGGACCTATAAGAAAAATGGGGAGCTATGCCTTATTAATAAAAGCATTAATATCCCATTCTATGTTCAAGCCATAAGGCCTGAAACATCTGAGCTGATAGATCCAATAAGTCTCCAGTCTGGAGACCCCCCTTAGACTAGATTCTCCCCTCCAATTGGGGACAAACTTGTCTATGATCTGAAATTTGGTTCCCATTGGAGACATTACCCAGGAAAAAAACATACAATAACCCTAATATTAAAGTGGGCTTGAAGTCACTATGTGAACGGAAAAATTTGACCATACGCCCCGCTGATAAGGGGGGTGGTATAGTCGTTTTAGATAAGGAAGCCTATCACTTGGAAATGATGAATATTCTAAGTGACAGTGAAACATATGTACGCCTTCCGAAGAATCCTACGCAGAGCTTTAAAAGGGAGTTGGTCGACCTTATCGATACAGGGACACAATTGGGCATCCTCGATAAAAAAGAGGCCAACTATTTGGTTCCAGTTGCCCCACGCATTCCTGTTATCTACTACCTACCAAAAGGTACATAAGGATGCTGACCATCCTCCAGGCCGCCCAATCATCAGCGGCATCGACTCTGTGACCTCCCGAATAGGGAGGTATATAGATTTCTATTTACAGCCGATTGTGAGACGTATTCCATCATACCTTAAAGATACGAGGCACACCATCTCTCTATTACAACAGATTAAGTACAGTGATGACATGCTATTGGTTACAGCAGACGTGACTTCACTGTACACGTGTATCCCGCATCAACTGGGGTTAACAGCAGTTGAATCTTTCTTATCTAGGGAAGTGTTACGTACCTGCAGGATGAGCCTGACGTGCAGTGGGAAGGCCTCTCGTACAACCCCGGCTCAAGGGCCACCGATGTTGCAACAGTGGCCGCAAGAGCCTGGCGGTGTATGGGTGCCTGGTTCATCTTTGGTCTTGTCAGTTCAGCTGGTGCAGCAGGGAACAGGAAGCAGGCTGGTAGGTGCACTGGCTGGGGAGACACTGAATACTTAGTCAGGCAAGCCGGGTTTGGTAACAGACGATCAGATGTAGGTATAGACGACAGGCAGAGAATGGTCAGGATACAGGCAAAGTTCGGCAACAGGAAATCAAGCAGTGTAGAGCTGAGCGTGGTTACAAGGCAGGCCGGGATCAGGATAACAGAGATCAATCGTAGTCAAACAAGCCGGGTCAAACACAGAAAACAGATCAGATCACAGGAAGACACTGGAACAGGTATGAACTGCAGATCAGGCAGCGAAGACACAGTGCTGCTGAGGTGTTTAAATAAGGCAGCCTGTTGCCAATCACTGAAATCAGTCTGCACTATTAACCCTTAGGTGGCAGATCCATGACATTGCCCCCCCTTACGGGCAACCTCCGGGTGCCCAACAGGTCTCTCTTCTGTGGATTTCTGCGAAAAAAGGCATTAACAAGGTCTCTGGCGTGCACATCCTGTTCAACCTCCCAAGAGTTATCCTCCGGGCCATAACCTTTCCACTTAACCAGGTACTGTACCTGATTCCTTCTTCTCCTACAGTCTATGATAGCCTCCACCTCATACTCCTCTTCTCCATTGATGGTCACAGGTTCTGGTGGCTTGGATACTCTATCTGGAAAAGAGTCAGGGACTGCGGGTTTCAAGAGAGAAACATGGAAGACAGGATGTATCTTAAGTGAATCAGGTAAAGATAATTCATAAGCAACCTCATTAAGTTTCCTCTTGACTGGGAATGGTCCCACAAATGTAGGTGCCAGTTTCTTTGAGGGACATGCCAACCTGAGATTCATAGTAGACAACCATACCTGGTCTCCCGGGTGGAGAATCAGTTCACCCCTCCTTTTCCTGTCAAAAGCCATCTTGCTTGCTGCTTGTGCCTTGGTAACCGCTTCTTGAAGCAACTTATTGTTGCGGTTTAGGAAATCCACTGTGTCTTGGACAGCAGGAACTGTGGTCTCTGGAGTAAAGTCGGGCAAGAAAGATGGGTGAAAACCGTAATTTGCAAAAAAGGGTGACTGACCTGTGGCAGAGTGAGTGGCATTATTGTAGGCGAACTCCGCCAGTGGCAGCAGCGATACCCAGTCATCCTGGACAAAAGTGGTGAAGCATCGGATATACTGTTCCAATGTCTGATTGGTTCTCTCTGTCTGTCCATTGGTCTGGGGATGGTAGGCAGAGGACAAGGATCTTTCAATTTTAAGGGCTTCACACAGAGTTTTCCAGAATCTGGAAGTGAACTGAACCCCCCGATCGGAGACAATGTTCATAGGGACTCCGTGAAGCCTCACAATCTCTCTGATAAATACTTGAGCCGTCTCCATGGCCGAGGGAGTACTCTTCAGAGGCAAGAAATGGGCCATTTTGGACAGTCGGTCCACTATCACAAAGATGGCTGTGCATCCTTCCGATGGGGGAAGTTCCACAATGAAATCCATGGCTATCATTTTCCATGGTCTGTCAGGGACTGGCAGTGGCCGAAGTAGACCGCAAGCTCGGTTCTTTGTACCCTTGCTGCGGTTGCAGATTGCACAGGAATTCACATACCTCTTACAGGTTTCTTCTTGGTCCGGCCACCAAAATGTGCGTTTCAGGAGATCAAGCGTCTTGTGGACCCCAAAATGACCTGCTAGGGGATGATCATGAGAAAGACCCAAAATGGTTATACGTAAACATTCAGGCACAAATACCTTGCTTCCGTTAAACAGCAATCCTTCCCGGAGTGTCAGCGTGACCCCTGGAGGGTTAGGAACGTCTGTTGAAGCCTGCTTCATTCGGCTGAGGAGGTTGCCCTGTAAAAGTAAGAAGTTATTTTCAGACAAGATGGTATCTGCTACTGGTGGTTCCATGGGGTCATCGAACATACGAGACAGTGCGTCTGGTTTGACATTCTTCGAGCCCGGCCGATAGGTAATGTGGAACACAAATCGGGAAAAGAACAGGGCCCAACGTGCTTGACGTGGCTTTAGATGTTTAGCAGTCCTCAAGTACTCAAGATTTTTGTGGTCAGTATAGACCAATATGGGATGCGCTGCTCCCTCCAGGAGGTATCTCCACTCTTCTAAAGCCGCCTTAATGGCCAGTAATTCTCGGTCCCCAACATCATAGTTTCTCTCTGCTGGGGAGAGCCTGCGAGAGAAAAAGGCTACTGGATGCATCAAATCCTTAGGGCCTTGGCGTTGGGAGATGACTGCTCCAATAGCGACTTCAGATGCATCTACTTCTAGTGTATACGGCAGAGACGGGTCCGGGTGACCAAGAACAGGTGCTGCAGTAAACAGTCTCTTCAAGGTTTCAAATGCGGCTTGTGCCTCGGGTGTCCAATGGAAGCGAAGATTCTGTCTAGTCAGCTGTGTGATAGGGGTGATGATGGCGGAAAAGCCCTTAATGAACCTCCTGTAAAAGTTGGCAAATCCTACGAAGCGCTGCACCCCCTTCTTGTCGTTAGGTGCAGGCCAGTCTAAGATAGCAGAGACCTTTTCAGAGTCCATCTTGATCCCTTCAGGTGAGATTATCAGTCCCAGGAATTGGATGCTGCTTTGTTCAAATTCACATTTTTCACCTTTAGCATATAGTCCGTGTTGGCGGAGCCGGCTCAGCACCCTTTTGACATGACCTCGATGAGAGTCTAGAGAAATGGAAAAAATCAGGATGTCATCTAGGTAAACAATCAAAAATATATCCAGGAAGTCTCGGAATATATCATTAACAAAGTGTTGGAAAGTAGCCGGGGCATTGCATAGTCCAAAGGGCATCACTAGGTATTCATAGTGGCCAAATCGGGTGCGAAAGGCCGTCTTCCACTCATCACCATGACGGATGCGGACTAAATTGTAGGCCCCCCGTAGATCTAGTTTGGTGAAGATGGTTGCCGACCTTAATCTCTGAAATAGTTTGGGTACTAGAGGAAGAGGATATCGGTTTTTAACTGTAATTTTGTTGAGCTCCCGATAGTCCACACAAGGTCGTAGGGAGTGGTCCTTTTTCTCAACAAAAAATATTCCTGCTCCTGCTGGGGAGGTAGATGGTCGGATGAACCCCTTTTTCAAGTTTTCTTGGATATACTCTTTTAGTGCCTCCTGTTCTCGTTCAGCGAGGGGGAAGATTCTACCGAAAGGGATTTCAGACCCTGGAAGCAGTTCAATTGGGCAGTCGTATGGCCGATGCGGGGGAAGAATGTCAGCCCCTCGCTTACTAAAGACATCCAGGAACTCATGGTAGGGTTCAGGTACGACTTGCCGCACCTCAGACTCAGAGTCCACACAAAATAGTGTTGTAGAAGAAGCTGGGGACCTAGGTAGGCAGTGCTCCTGGCAATAGGCTGAGTGGAAGTTGATTCTCCCTGTGGCCCAGTCAACTTGCGGATTATGCGCCTGCAGCCAGGGTAGGCCCAGAATAACAGGGAATAGCGGGGAGGTGATGACATCAAGGCTTAGGATTTCCTTATGTTGGGAGGAAGCCAACACGGGTAAGGGAAATGTCTCTTGGGTCACAGGTCCAGACTTGATACATGACCCGTCAGCTAGAAAAACAGAAAGTCCTTGTGCTTTAGGTCTCAAGGGGATGCGTTGTTGTGTTGCAAAGGTTAGATCGATGAAGCAACTGCAGGCCCCGGAATCAATGATCGCGGTAACTGTCACTTCCCTTTCTAGCAGCTGAAAAGAGATGGGAAGGGTTAGGTTGGTGGCATTGGTAGGTAAAGAAAAGTTATTTACTGAAGAAATCATCCGCCACTTACGTGTCTTGGTTGGACAGGAACGTACATAGTGGCCCGCTTCCCCACAGTATAGGCAGAGGTTATTCTGTCGTCGGTGCAGGCGTTCCTCTGGAGACAGAGGGGGGCGTATTAGGCCAATTTTCATAGGCTCCGGTGCTTCGGTGGCAGAAGTAACAGGAGCGGGCTGAACTGGAGTGAAGCTAACAGGTGCGGAGTGAGTGGGAGCTGGGATCCGGGGCATCATCCAGACTGGACGTGGCTGCTGGGCTGATCTTTCGGATCGTCGCTCACGTAGACGACGGTCAATTTGAATGGCCAGTGTGATAAGGGCCTCCAGGGTATTTGGGACTCCGACACGTGCCAATTCGTCTTTCAGACCTTCTGATAACCCCAAGCGGAACTGGTGTCGCAGGGCTGCGTCATTCCACTGTGTGTCTGCACTCCAGCGTCTAAAGTCTGTAACATAATCTTCGGCCGTTCTGCGGCCTTGCTGGAGTGCATGAAGGGCAGCCTCTGCTGTGGTGGTTCGTTGCGGGTCGTCGTATAATTCAGCCATCGCGCCGAAGAAGGCGGACATGGACTGTAACAATACATCGTTCTTTTCCAACATCCGATGAGCCCAGGACTGGGGCTCACCCTGAAGCAGTGATATGATGAATCCTACTTTGGTAGTTTCAAGGGAGAAAGTTCGAGGTTGCAGGGTGAAGTACAGTTCACATGCGTTGCGGAAGGATCTAAATTTTCCCCGGTCACCTGAAAATCTCTCTGGCGCTGGAACTCTGGGTTCAGGGGGCAGCATCACCACTGAGGTTGCTGCAGTGGCAGTCCTTGAGGCAGAAGGTGCAGCAGTGCTTGCTGGTGTAGCTAGAGTCTGTACACGTTGTTCCAGTTGCGTATAACCCTCCTGTAGAGATTTGACTGCTTGGGTAAGGGCTGCAAGGTGCTGGCAGATGTCATCCATGGCCGACTTCCCACTTGCAGGCTCAGACATGGCTGCCTGATACTGTTACGTACCTGCAGGATGAGCCTGACGTGCAGTGGGAAGGCCTCTCGTACAACCCCGGCTCAAGGGCCACCGATGTTGCAACAGTGGCCGCAAGAGCCTGGCGGTGTATGGGTGCCTGGTTCGTCTTTGGTCTTGTCAGTTCAGCTGGTGCAGCAGGGAACAGGAAGCAGGCTGGTAGGTGCACTGGCTGGGGAGACACTGAATACGTAGTCAAGCAAGCCGGGTTTGGTAACAGACGATCAGATGTAGGTATAGACGACAGGCAGAGAATGGTCAGGATACAGGCAAAGTTCGGCAACAGGAAATCAAGCAGTGTAGAGCTGAGCGTGGTTACAAGGCAGGCCGGGATCAGGATAACAGAGATCAATCGTAGTCAAACAAGCCGGGTCAAACACAGAAAACAGATCAGATCACAGGAAGACACTGGAACAGGTATGAACTGCAGATCAGGCAGCGAAGACACAGTGCTGCTGAGGTGTTTAAATAAGGCAGCCTGTTGCCAATCACTGAAATCAGTCTGCACTATTAACCCTTAGGTGGCAGATCCATGACAGGAAGACAACCTCCCAAGGACCCAGAAAAGATATGTCATGGACCTGTTGAGGTTCGCGACTACACACAACTATTTCTGGTATAACGGGGATTTTTTCCTGCAACAAAAAGGGGTTGCCATGGGGGCTAAATTTGCCCCCAGTTTGGCCAACATTTTCATGGCCAAATGGGAGGAGGATGTCGTCTATGCTTTCAATCGACCAGAGATAGCCCTCTGGGTTCGATACATCGACGACATCCTCCTCCTATGGAAAGGCAATCATGACACCCTCCAGTCCTTCATATCCATATTGAATGACAACCAGACCGGCATTCATTTGTCCTATGAGTCCAGTCGTACTAACATTCATTTCTTGGACTTAGAAATATTTTGTAATGAAGGTCAATTAGAGACTAGAACTTTCTTCAAAACAACAGACCGGAATGGCTATATTCCGGTCAACAGTTGTCACCATTCCACCTGGTTAAAATCAGTGCCACGCAGCCAATTGTTGCGGATTAGGCGGAATTGTACCAACCTTACAGATTACTACCATCAAGCGACTATGCTTAAAACTAGATTTGTTGAAAAAGGCTATAGACCAACGGCAATCGAAGAAGAAATACAACAGATTGCAGCGGGGAATCGTGAATCATTATTAATTGAACGACCAAAACGGTCACAGGATTCGAAATACAAATGGTCATTTTTCACCACATTTTCGACCCAACACATACAAATTAAAGATATTTTCCAAAGACATTGGAGAATATTAAAAAATGATCAAATATTGGGTCCTACTCTTCCGGATAAGGCAGGAGTGATATATAGAGGAGCAACATCTCTGAAAAATCAAATTGCTCCAAACATTACGGATCCTCCCACCATTCCAGTGTTTTTTCCCCACATGAAAGCCTACTACCCATGCAGAAAATGTAAAGTGTGTCAGGTTAATGTCTGTGGGAAGCGGAGGACCGACACCTTCTGTTCTACATCCACTGGAATTAATTATCAAATGAAACAATTTACAACTTGCGCCAGTAAGCACATTGTTTACTTACTTACCTGTCCTTGTGGGAAGCAGTACGTGGGGCGTACGATCCGTACGTTTTCAATCAGGGTAGGAGAACATCTCACTAGCATCAAGAAGGGCAAAACAAATCATAGCGTACCAAGACATTATTCTGAGTTCCATAATAAAAACCCAATGGGAACCAAATTTCAGATCATAGACAAGTTTGTCCCCAATTGGAGGGGAGAATCTAGTCTAAGGGGGGTCTCCAGACTGGAGACTTATTGGATCTATCAGCTCAGATGTTTCAGGCCTTATGGCTTGAACATAGAATGGGATATTAATGCTTTTATTAATAAGGCATAGCTCCCCATTTTTCTTATAGGTCCATTTTGTTTATACACATATTTTTATATATTTTTTATTTATTTTTTATTTTCCAGGTTTTATATAAAACCATTTTCTTATACGCAATTTCTATCGATTAGTTTGGATATGTTTAGAATATTATCATTGAGATCTGCTAGTACATTGACCTATATCTAGGCAATTTCAAGTTTCCTAGGGGATTTATAAGTTTTTATTGTCTCCATAAATATTGTGATATAACCTTTATTTGTATATGATGAGATCAGTCATCTTTGCTCAGTCCGGTTATCATCCATCACGGCTATCTTCAGTATATATATATATATATATATATATGCCATTTAGTTCCCACAGGCATCTGTGTAGGTGATGGTTTTTTCCTGTACTGGGTAAAAGTTATTCCTGGTTTAAGCACTTGGCATACTATGGAACTGCATATCCCAGTCTGTTCCCCACCTAGCCTCTGATCCATATGAAGGACCAATGCGGAGCGTGTGATGTTATGTCAACATGCTGGATTAGTGTTTACATCTGTGATCATGGTTTCCAGCTCGCACCGTTTTAGGTTCGGACTGGTGAGGCATAGGACAGGTGCTTGTGGGTTAACCATTAGCGCATTAAGTATGATACTACAATGTCCAGAACACCCAGCGCCTCACTTCCGGTCTTTACCGGTATTGTTTTTTCAATTGGCTCTTTATGTTTAGATAGTTACTACAACTTCCAAGATGCTTTGCGTCGCGCTTCCGGTTTTTTGCCGGAAGCGTCATTGATATTTGTACCCAGTATATTGCGGTAAAATACCGCAATACCCAGGCTACCTAGTGTCCATTCCATGGTTGGCCTGTTATTTACTATTGACACCCATTCTGCCCAAAGATTTCAAGTCTGTGTTCTCCGATCGGGAGATCTTTGAACTACATCTCCCGGCACCCTTGGCGCCTGTTCATCACCTGTTTAGATATCAGTGTTGTCATTGGTTTAGAAACCCGGAGAGGGTTCCACTTGTTATCCATTGGCTTTTAAGTGTGCAATGACGTCAACACGTCCGCGCGGTGACCCACGTGATGCGGTGATCCCGGAAGTGAGTTCGGAGCGGCTTTTTCAATTACAATTTCAATTTTCCTCCTTCTATATAAAGCGTGGAGGTGACACACTAGCTTGTACCCCAGTTGATGTCTGCAGTAGACGAAATGCGTCGGGACCACATGCTAGTCACCTAGCCCACGCTTGTTTGTTATAATCGCTGGTTTGCTTTTCCAGTATTTTGGATTTTTGGATATTATTTTATTCATTTTAAAAAATATTTTTTTGTGCAGTGGTTTTTTGCCTTTTAGTTTTAATAAAAACCCAGTTATTTGGTTTTACACCATGCAGAGGATTTTTCTTTCTTTTCTTGGAATTGATTCCTTTCCTGGACAACTGATCGTGGTTTGAGCTGAAGGATCTGATCCGGTGTAGACTTCCATTCGTGGATCAAATAAGGACAACACGACATCACATCACCACAATCTGAGTCCCTGTGAGGACATAAGCCTGCATGACCCAGCATCGTATGGTGGCTTGGGTCCAAGTCTTGCGGTAAGAGTATTTTATTCTCTTCAATGCTTATGATGATGATGTTATCACCGTGTATCAGCTGAAAACTTTGAAGTACTTTCTTTCTTCCCACTACTGGTGTTTCTACACCTGCAGGAATAGGATTTATCCACAATACATCCCAGGAAGTTCCAAGTGGACATTATACCCACATCTAGGGTTTCCCAGTACCCCCATGTGATTGACATTTATTTGGGGAACACTGGATATATACCTGACGGTGTGGATACAAGTTATAGACTTTATTTTTTGTTGTTTTCATGTCAGATATGCACTTTATAGACTGCCCCTCTATTTATATCTCATGATAAGCTATATTGCTCACACCTTTTTTTCTCACTCATATAGAGGTTCACATACCCTGTATTTTTGAGAGTGCGATCTAAATTTTGTTTTCTGTTTTTGGTCACTTTGACACGGATTAAGTATAAGATTGCATTATTTGTAAAGAATTTGTGCACACATATTTATTAGTTGTTATCATTGATCATGCATCATTGATACATAAAATAAATCTTTTGTGATTTTTTGTGATTTTCACAGACATAACAACACTGTGGATACATTTGTTGTTATATGTCTATATAGGCACTTTTCCTAGGAATTAGGATCGTATTTAGCGCTCACATATTTCACACATATAAGCAAATCAGAAATGAAATTAAGAAAGATGATATGTTGCAAAATAAGCTTAAGAGAAGGATGGGTTTTGGAGTTGCAAACTCGGTTACAAATGATAAAACATTTGGAGTTAGTGGATTAAAGACGGAGTGTATGTGACATGAATGAAGTACAAATGATTAGAATTCATATTTCAGAGGGGAATGTTATATTCTTAATATCTAAAATTTAATTGGCCATAAAAACATTATATTGAGAATATGAATTCCTATAATTTTATGAATGGTGATTTTTAAGCTAATAATTCCAAATGTGACATTTGAACTTGAAGTTATCAATTTCTAGAAGCTGTCAAGACATATTTATTAATATTCTAAATATCTTATGTCTTAAGCATGTAGACTGATGTTCTGTTTAAAAAGATGCATTCTTAGGCAGACTGAATGCCCCTCACCCACATCCTGTAATTCTACACACTGTTAGCATTTCGGCTACTTCCTATGGAGAAATCATGTCTAAGTGAAAACAGATGTTGTTCCTCAAATGTCATGTGGGAGTGGTTACTGTTCAGGCGCGAATTTGAAGAAAGGATTCTGAAGTTTATAAATTAGTTGAGCTGAAAGCTAGGCTTTCTCTTTTCATCCTTCATCCATCTACAGAAGCACACAGACTTTCTTCAGCTGCTATTCAGCATACACAGGGTTAATCGGCCATTTTTAAGGACATCTTTAGAAGTCAGAAGAAGCACGAGGCATTTCATATATTGAACTTTCTTTTATACTTGAACACTATTTTGAAACCTTTATGAAGCTATTGAGTTAATATACTGTAACTGTATTAATTCCTTTTTAGTCTGTATAATAAAACACACGGTTTGATTTCAAGCTGATTCACAAATTTTGTCTCAGATGAATACATCAAGAACGGTTTACCGTTATTTTCTACATTTAACAGACTCCAGTGGCAACCTGTGAAGCTCTGGTGAACCCCATGCCGAGAGGGTTAAGGCATTGCTGGAAAATAATGGTGGCCACACAAAATATTGACACTTTGGGCCCAATTTGGACATTTTCACTCAGGGGTGTACTCACTTTTGTTGCCAGCCGTTTAGACATTAATGGAAGTGTGTTGAGTTATTTTGAGGGGATAGCAAATTTACACTGTTATACAAGCTGTACACTTACTATTTTACATTGTAGCAAAGTGTAATTTCTTCAGTGTTGTCACATGAAAAGGTATAATAAAATATTTACAAAAATGTGAGGGGTGTACTCACTTTTGTGAGATACTATGTATATATATATATATATATATATATATATATATATATTATATTTTTTTTTTGTTTTGTTTTGTTTTGTTAGAAATGGGCTTTGCTGCTTAACTGCAGACAGGAAGCAGGAAACTTTATTATAGAGAAAAAGACAGAGTATACCATAGATGCAGCTACAAACTTATAAACACTGCCATCTACTGGTTTAAAAATATATCTCTACTAAATATTGAGGTACAGTAGCCGTTGCACCAAATTAATGATTAATGCTATGCAAGCAACATAGGAAAGATGTTTGGCTGGGATGCCTTTATTGCTTCTGGTGGATTTTCTGATTGAAGCCTCTTATGGCCTGGTTTCTTCTTTTACAGCATTTGGATTGTCTGCATTAATTTATATTTCTGTGTTACTTTGTTGCCTATCTTCATGTGACACTGTTATGGAATTTTCTTCAGTTTGAAGTGTTTGTGTTAGTTCATTGAATTTTGAACACACTGAAGTTTCATCAACAATTACACTTCTACTGATGGTTACCTTGTTTATGTCTTGGTGTAGAATTCTGTATCCCTTTTGAGATTCACTGTCTCCACAAGTACATCTTCCCTTGCAGAAGCATCCCATTTTCTATGTTTTTCTTTTGGGATGTGCACATATGCTTTGATTCAATTTTTTTAGATGATTCAAATTCAGGGCCCTTCCATTTTACAGTTCATATGGAGTTTTCTCAGTTGATTTTCCTGGTAGTCGATTTATGAGATAGCATGTGGTCATAATTGCCTCACCCACCATGTGGTTGTCTGTCATGGATGCCATATGCAGGCATCCAGCAGGGGTGACCAGATCAGTTGGCTGCACTTAAAGGAATCAGGACCAGATGAGTGAGTGAAAATGTATATTTATTAAACATAATGACACACGTGAAAACCAACACCAGCAAACAATAAACAAGTAAATGAAACGTAAAGAACACAGCAAACCCCAAATAACACCTAACTAACTATCTAACTATATACAAGTGAAGGAAACACACATAAACAAACAAGGCAGGGACAAGAGAAAAGGGGAACAGGAAGCCATGTACTGGGCGCAGTGAGTAATGGGAGCTAGAGGCAGGTATCAGGGGACAGATCTCAGGAACAGGATATGGGATACAGGGTCCAGGACAAAAGAAAGGAACAGGTCAGGCTCAGGTAGGGACAAGGCTTGCAGGGGGAATACTGAAGCCCTGAGCCTCAGTGATGGGTGGGCTTATATACTCCCAGCAGTTCCACGTCAGGTACAGCTTGATTATCAGTACATACATCTGCTGGGAGACACCAGCTGGGGGCCACCAGAACTACACCCTTGGGTGCTAAAAACAACAGTGCCACCAGCAGGTGACCCAAGCAATAACACCAGTCCTGACATTGGCATATCTGCATCAAACAGCATTGTTCTTCCACTCTCACATAGAGTCTGGTTCATTCTTTCCGCAACCCAGTTTTGTTCTGGGTTGTATGGTACAGTAGTTTGAAATATTATGCTATGCTTTCTGAGAATCTCCTATGTGTTATCACGCTGTGTATTAGACCTGTGCACAACGGAAAAATTTGTTTAGTTTTGGTTCGTTTCTTGTGCACAACGGAAAAATTTGTTTAGTTTCGAATCGTTTTTTTTTTTTTCGGTCCTGTTGATTCGTAATCGTTCGTAATTTTGCTAGACGGGATTTTTCGTGTTCGGACTAATTCGTATTTTCGCAAGCGACATTTTTCATTGAATCGGAATGATTCGTATTAATGTAAGCCTTATTTTTAGTTGATTTATAATTCGTACTTCGGTAGAGTACATTGTTTTTCGTTGATTCTGGACACAACTCCTACTTTCGTAACTTTTTTTGGGTTTGTTGATTCGTAATTTTTCGTGTCTCTCTCACAACGACGCTGCCTATTATGCCTAATGTGCTTCGAATGGATTTGTACTTTTACAAATACATAGCGGTTATTTGTAACGATTCGAAATCTCGTATTTTACATGTGGCTATAGCCTCCGACCCTGTACACCATTTTGAGAGGGAGTTCAGCACGGTGAGGGAGAAGCAGAGCAGAGTGTTATTGTGCTTCGAATGGATTTGTACATTCGTAACTTTTTTCATAACGAATTTTGCCGAAGACATTCGGGCATTCGCTATTTGCGATATAATTTTGGATTCGGTTTTATTCGTAATTGCTTTGTTCGGAAATTCGAATGCTTCCGAATGTCCGAAAGTTGCTAAATTTGGACTAATTTACGATTTGTTACGCAACAATTTGCACAAGCCTACTGTGTATTCAGTTCCGTTGTCTGTGCGCAATACACTTGGCATTTTACTAAATTGTTGCTTACTTGAGCCAGATACTGTTCAAGTTTCTCTGGTACTTCACTTTTGTTGTGTAGCAGATGTAGTGTAGTATATAATCACCTATAAAAGTGAGAAAATACCTCCTCTTTCCTGGAGTCAAATCTTTGTCCATTGGACCGCAAAAATCTGAATGGATTAAGTCTAGAAGTCTCTTAGCTCTGCTGTTACTCTGCTTTGGAAAGGCCGTTCTTGTAATTTTTCCTTTTATACAGCATTTATAATGCATTTCATTGTTTGACCACATGGACTAATTTTTATTTTACTTACATAGTCATTCTCAGTTAATTTCTTTATTATGTCAGGACTTCTGTGTCCAAGTCATCTGTGTCAAGTGTGAATGCAGTTTGAATGGTTTTACTCCTTGGCTGTGTTAACCACCTCATTGCAGTTTAGCTGATACAGTTCATCTGTAATTTTAGCTTTTGGAAGTAAGATAACCCCTTTTGTGATGGCACAACTGTCATCTTGAAAGATCACTACTACTGACAAAAGATGAGTTTCAAGAGCAGGATGTAGAAGACATTTTTTCACAGGTATCTTTCTGGTAAAACTGGGAAATAGGACAGTAAAGAAAACTGTTTCCTTTTCCTTCTGATTCTATATTTGGTGAATAAAGAAATTTCTGTAATTTTTCATGTGACTCGTAGCTCCTATATCTACACACCATGCCTGCAAAGATGAGGTTCAACTTTTGGATTGAAAAAAATATTCAATATCTAAAGCAAAACCAGTTTTTTCCTTCACACTTTTGGCCTCTTGTAGTTTAGTTTGCTTTAGTATTCTAGCTTTCCAGATTCTGCAGTCTGCTTTTAAACTACCTTGTTTCTTGCACACAAAACATTCACATGTTTCTTGTTGCATGTTACTGTTTTGTTTCCTATTTTCCGTCTTTAAGCCCTGGTTCACACTGGTGCGTTTTGACATGCGATTTGACATGTCAAATCGCATGTCAAAACTGCTGCATTTTCCGTCAATTGCCGGCAATGGCACCGTCCTATTAGGCGCTGCACCGATTTCAAAAAGTAGTTTCTGTACTACTTTTTGTGATTTTGGCCCGCGATTTACATTGACATCTGTGCAGAAACCTGCACATATGTCCCTGTAATCGCGGCCGAAATCGGGACTGCCAGCGGGAGTGAAATCGTGCAAGTTCAGCTGAACTCGCACAGCTTCACTCCCGCAGCCCAGTGTGAACCTGGGCTAAAGCAGACTCTGTGACAGAAGCACCATCTAATGCTTTCTGTTTTACGCTTATATTTATCCACAAGCTTGCCCTTAACATATTCCAATGTCAGTTCATCATCTGGACATGCACCAAGTGCTGTGACAAGCGTTTCATAACTTTCTGGTAAGCCACTGAGTAATAGTTCTGCAACATGAAATCTTTTATTTCTTCTTCTATACCTCTCAGACATTCAACCATTTCCAAGGTATGCTTTAGGTATTTCTGCATATCTTGGCTTTTCATCAGCTTGGTTTGGTATCGCTTTCTAATCAAATACAGTTTATTGCTGATTATAGCTCTTTCATGCACCCTTTGTAGTCCTTCCAACATTTCTTTAGCAGTTTCACACTTACATCTATGTATAATTTGATCATCTTCTATGCTAAGAGAGATTGTGCTCTGAGCATTTTGGTCTTTCTCTATCCACTCATCTGAAGGGGGTTCTCTGGCTTGACTAATTTTCCACAAACCTTCTCTTATTAGCAGCATTTTCATCTTGAATTTCTAAGACTGGGAGTTCTGATTTGTCAGATTTGCAAATGAAAGCTTTGTTACTGGCCATTCTCTTTATTTTCTTACAGTTTTTGTTCTGTTGCTGTATCTTGCAATTCTTTTGCTGTAGCTGGCTATGACAGGGTTCTTAGCTTTTCTCTGGGTGGGTATCTGGAACCATAACCTGTTAGAATATCTGTATATAGCCCTACAGAACAGACAGTGCACAATCCACATGGAATTTGCTGCCAAACTGCAGACAGGAAACTTTATTATAGAGAAAAGACATAGAGTATATCTGTCAGAGAAACACATTGTGAAGATGCATGTTATACTTCCCTTTGAACGCTAGATGGCAGCAAAGTTGACAGTGAAAACACTCACGTACCACATGACTTCCTGGCTGCCTATAAAAGCTCAGCAAGTGCTCAGAGGAATTACTGGTTTTAGCTTCCTGTTTCCTGTGACTTGTTCCTGTGTTTGATTACCTGCTGTGACCCGGATTGCCTCCGACTCTGCTGATCTTCTCCTGGACCTGACCTCGGCTTGTATTACGGACTCCACTTGTCTCCTGTGTTTGACCCTCAGCCTGTGCCCCGGACTTTGCCTCTTGTCTCCTTGCCTTGACCTTTTGCCTTTGACCTGGACTTGCCTTGTGTGTTCCCTACACAGAGTACCTCCAGCTGGTTTTGGACTATCTTACCTGCCTGTGCCTGACCCTCAGCCTGGTTTTGGACTCTCTGATCAAGTTCTTCCAGCAAGCCACGCACCTGCCAGTTTGACACAGCTGCTCGACCACTTGAAAGACCCTGATACAAGTCTACTTGCACCTGCTGGGTAGCCTGTGCCTCTTTGTGCCATTCCTCCCCTGTCTCACCTCTAGGGGTCGAAGTGCGCTTAGTCACAAGGGTGAACCGCTCTCGGCATCTTGGCCTCGGTAAGTACTAGCCTGCCCGTGATAGAACAAACCAGCCATGTCTGAGGCCGACAGAGCGCGTTCCCCTCTCGAAATCCTGTACCAACAAGTCTCCGCACTTACAGATGCAGTTCAGAAATTGCAGGAAGGCTACACCCAAATAGACCATCGTCTCCAGCAACTTTCTGGACCTTCCGTGTCAGCAGCTGCACCTTCGGCACCCAGCAGCGGGGCTCCTCCTTCTCAAACCGCTTCAGGTCTCACCGTGATCATGGCCTCTCCTGTGCCCAGGATACCTACTCTAGAGCGATTTGTTGGCGACCGCAAAAAATACAGGGCCTTCAAAAATGCCTGCTCTCTTTATCTTGCTCTCCAGCCCAGGACTTTTTCCTCGGAGGTAGTCAAAGTAGGGTTCATCATCTCCCTCCTGGCTGATGAACCACAACTACTCACAAGTGTAGCAGAAAAAATGCAGTGCAATGATGTTTCATGTAGATGGCAGCTGAAAGTTGAGCTTGAAACCACACTCCACAGAAGCACCGAGGATATGATAAGGGCCACAGCCAGCAGTGGCCCTTATCATATCATCGGTGCTTCTGTGGAGTGTGGTTTCAAGCTCAACTTTCAGCTGCCATCTACATAACACATCATTGCACTGCGATTTTTTCTGCTACACTTGTGAGTAGTATTGATGTTCTTTTAAATAAAATCTATCCTAAATGATAATACACTAAGCTGGTGCGCCCTTGTTTCTCTTCTTCTATTTGGTATTAGGACACCCCTGTCCATGAAGGGCTGCAAAGCCGGTGCTACCATCGTGCAAGATTGACTGCTGGCTGATCCACTTGTGCGCAGGAGTGTTTGTGTTCTGATGAACCACAAGCCTGGGCACACAGTTTGATGGAACAGAGGAGTCCTATACTGAACACAGTTGACACTTTCTTTGAGAGTATGGCTCAGCTGTATGATGATCCACAGCGCATGGCCACAGCTAAGGCCACCCTGCATAACCTGTCTCAGGGTCGGAGGCCGGTTGAGGACTACACTGCTGAGTTCTGGAAGTGGTCGGCTGACACCGGCTGTAGCGAGGCAGCTCTCAAGTACCAATTCCACCAGGGGTTGTCAGAAGCTCTTAAGGATGAGCTGGCCAGAATTGAGACCCCTACTACCCTAGAGAACTTGATCCAAGCAGCCACCAAACTGGATCGACACATGAGTGAATGGCGTGCAGAACGCTTCCAGACTCCCCGACCCAGTTGGATGCTCCCCAAGCCTAATACCCGCCATCAAAGCGGCATCCAGTCACTGTTCCAGTTCTGAAGTACCTTCCTTGGAGAAACATGATGACCTACTCTGGGCCCAGGGGAAAGTCTTCGTCCCGCCAGAGGTAAGACACCTGACGTTGAGAACCTTTCATGACCACAAGTTGGCAGGTCACTTCAGGATTCAAAAGACTATGGAACTACTCTCCCGTTCTGTTTGGTGGCCAGGTTGGAGAAAGAATTGTAAAGAATATGTTGCTTCCTGTGTTCCATGCCAGCGCAGTAAAGGATCTAATTCTAAGTCCTGGGGTCTACTAAAACCCTTATCCATTCCAGAATGGCCATGGGCAGAAGTCTCCATGGACTTCATAGTGGACCTGCCTCCCTCGGGGGGGTTCACCACTGTGACAGGGGTCACTTTGGGCACAGGGTGAGCCAGGAAATAATGGACATTAAGAATGTCTTGGATTGCTTTAAATTGGGATAGTAATATTAATCCACAAAATGTACTGGTTGTTTGATTCTGAACTCAACAAGTTAATTAAGAGATGCTGATGTGTCACCTGTCTGCTTGTGTAATGTTAATGAATCTCAACTATGCTACAGATCCTTTCATTGTGAATAGTGATAATTAACTCTGTACTTGTGTGTACTGTAAAGCAGACAGACAGTCTGGTGAATATAAAGGTCATGCATAGTCATTTAAGATGTAAAGGGATTAGCTAAGAGATGTCAGAATATGTGTATTGGGAGCTCGTTATGTAACCATTGTGTGATGTTGTGGGTGGAGTTGGACCATTGTTCATTTAGATTAATGCAGTATTATTTTGGTGTATAAAAAGAGCCTGCTCTCATTAAAGATTGTCAGTCCAGTTGGAAACTTCATACAGAGTGTTTGTCTCGTATGTTTGGAAGGATTAATCCTATGGGAAGCGGTCGCCTGACTGTGGAGGATCGGCAGTGGATGTGTGTCCAGAGAGGGAATATCCTAAACGGCGTTAACCCCTTTCATACTTGGGGTGCCGTCACAACCACCATCTTAGTCTTCATTGATCGTCTCTCCAAGATGGCGCATTTCCTACCCATGGTGGGTACTCCTTCCGCTGCAGACACAGCTAACATTTTCTTCAAGGAAGTAATAAGGCTTCATGGTGTACCTGTGAGCATCACCTCTGCTAGAGGCGTTCAGTTTATCTCAAAGTTTTGGAGAGAACTCTGCAAATCTTTGGAAATAAAAATCTGTCTCCCCTCTGCCTACCATCCCCAGAGCAACGGGCAGACGGAGAGAACAAACCAAACCTTGGAGCAGTATCTCCGCTGTTTTTGTTCTGGCTCCCAAGATGACTGGTCCACTCTCCTGCCTTACGCTGAGTTTGCATACAATAACTCGATCCATTCGGCCACCAATCAAACACCTTTTTGGTTGAATTTTGGCTTCCACCTTTCCTTTCTTCCAAACTCCTTTCCTGAGCTGTCTGTCCCTGCCGTACAGGACCGGGTAACCTCCATTCAGCAGAAGTTTCAAAAGATCCAGGAAGCCATGCAAAAAGCACAAGGAGGACTACAAAAGGTTCTATGATAAGGGTAGAAAGGAGAATCCAGCTTTCAAGGTGGGCGAGGAAGTGTGGTTATCAACCACTAACCTCAGGCTACCTCTTCCCTCACGGAAACTGGGCCCAAAATTCATAGGCCCCTTCAAAATCAAGAGAATGATCAATCCTGTGGCCTTTGAACTAGTTTTACCCAGGTCCTATAGAATACACCCTGTGTTCCATGCATCGCTACTCAAATCTGTTGTTCCTTGCTCCTTTCCTGACAGAGAAGAACCTCCGCCTCCACCTGTCCTGGTGGACGGAGAGAACGAGTTCGAGGTGGAGAAGATTTTGAGTTGCAGGAAGAGGGGTAGACAACTCCAGTATTTGGTCAGTTGGAAAGGGTATCCCACTGAGGAGAATTCCTGGGAACCCTCCCGGAACTTGCATGCTCCACGTTTGATCCAGACATTCCACCAAGAGCACCCGGAGTTAATGTCCAGTTTGGGAATCCAGAGGCCGCCCCTTGGGGGGGAGGCACTGTCAGAGAAACACATTGTGAAGAGGCATGTTGTCAGGGAATCTAGTAGACCAGGCTGTGTGACTACACAGAGGAGACCAAAAACGCATGTAAGTGAAATAAAAGGTGTTTATTTACAAGGTGACAAACAAGTGAAAACAACCAGTGCACAACCAACAACGAATAGTATATACAAATCAAGGGGAGATACTGTAATCGTAAACAAAGCCAGGCCGAGATCATACACCAGGGGATATCAGCAGATGGGTGAGGACGGGAACACAACAGGGCAGGGAGAGGATGGATGGACAGGCTGCGGGGTAGGAATCCAAGGTCAACAGGTAACAGAAGGGGCAGGTCCAGGATGGGCTCAGGATAGGATCAGGTCGGGTCAGATGCAGGCTCAGGATAGGATCAGGTCGGGTCGGGTCGGGTCAGATGCAGGCTCAGGGTCAGATGCAGGCTCAGGAGAGAGAGATACCAAGGCGAGCATGTAAGGGCTCACCGGGTATTTATAGGACTGCAGTGATTGTCCTCATGTGACAGCTGAGTGGAGGAAGTGCTGCCTGCCCCACACTGCCGGAGTACACCCGCTGGTGGACGCCAGTACTACGGCCCATGGATCAGGCATTACCACCAGCAGGTGAGATCCTCTATCAAAGATACTGGCTGCAAGAGGACACCTGCTGGTGGACACTAGTACTGCAATCCATTGGACCAACAGCGCCACCAGCGGGTGAAGCCTTTCCTGACACATGTTATACTTCCATTTGAACGCTAAATGGCAGCAAAGTTGACAGTGAAAACACTCACGCACCACATGACTTCCTGGCTGCCTATAAAAGCTCAGCAAGTGCTCAGGGGAACTGCTGGTTTGTCTTCAGCTTCCTGTGACTTGTTCCTGTGTTTGATTACCTGCTGTGACCCGGATTGCCTCTGACTCTGCTGATCTTCTCCTGGACCTGACCTCGGCCTGTATTACGGACTCCACTTGTCTGCTGTGTTGGACCCTCAGCCTGTGCGCCGGACTTTGCCTCTTGTCTCCTTGCCTTGACCTTTTTCCTGTGACCTGGACTTGCCTTGTGTGTTCCCTACACAGTACCTGCAGCTGTGTTTGGACTATCTTACCTGCCTGTGCTTGACCCTCAGCCTGGTTTTGGACTCTCTGATCAAGTTCTTCCAGCAAGCCACGCACCTGCCAGTTTGACACAGCTGCTTGACCACTTGAAAGACCCTGATACAAGTCTACTTGCACCTGCTGGGTAGCCTGTGCCTCTTTTTGCCATTCCTCCCCTGTCTCACCTCCAGGGGTCGAAGTGCGCTTAGTCGCAAGGGTGAACCGCTCTCGGCATCTCGGCCTTTGATAAGTACTAGTCTGCCCATGATAATATCGTAGATGCATCTTATAAACACTGCCATCTACTGGTTGAAAAATATATCTCTACTAAATACTGATGTACAGTAGTTGTTGCACAAAATACAATTCTGTAGGCAGTATAGGCCACCGATTTCACAAAGTATAAAAATCACATACCTTCGTTCTCACGTCCGTCACTTTTCCTCCTCTCTCCGCACACCGAACGTAGTATCGTCACATGTGTGTTTGCTTTATATACACCAGGCATGCGTGAAACTCCGCACACGTCACCCGCCCATGACGTTCACAGTATCAACTTTTCCCCGCCCCTTCTCTTTCGGCGCGCAGACAGATATGGCGGAGTCACAGCAGGTGTCTGCTAATTCATCAAATAACGAGGAGGAGACCAGCCCAGACCGTGAAACGTCACAATCAAGGAGGAGATTCAAGGCATCTAATATGTCTTACGCGGAGATGGCGGAGATGGTGGACATATTGCTAAAGTCGGATTATGACGCAAAGCATGGGCCGTATACCCACCCTAATCTAAGGAAGTCCAAAATAATGAAGAAAGTAGTGAAAAGTCTGAAGAAGAATTTCGGGGTGAAACGATCAAATGAGCAGCTCAGAAAGAGGTGGTCTGACCTCAAACTGAGGGAGCCGGAGCAGTTAAGGAGCATTAAGAGAATGCTAGAAAAAAGTAAGTACTTTTCCTGTGTTACTATTATTGTATTTCAGAACTTGCATGTTGCTCCATGTTGTTGCATTTTACAATTGTACCTTACAAAATGTCATCGTTAAAACTTGGTTTGGCCCAGTAATCGTTCGTTACAGACACATCGTTCGCCCACTATATACAATGTTTTGCGATTTTACAGGGTTCCAATAATTTGGAGAGATGCCTGTTTTTATTCCATAAATGTTAGTACATTGTTGGCTAGATGATGTGTTTGGAAAGAGAATGAAATGCAAACTTTAATCAGTGTAAAGGAGAGGACACTCAGCAGCTGTTTCCACATCTGGACTCTTGAGCACTATAGTGTGGGCCACCAGAACCACCTTTTTAGGGTGCCCCACACAGGTACATCAGTGCATTTTTGGGGTGCCTCCATGTGTAAAAATTGTCAGCCAAAGGTGAATAGTCAAGAATCTTTTTTTTTCTAATAATGTCTTTAGCTTGAAATTCCTCCCAAACAGAAACTTGTACCCCACTTCCAAGCAATGTATCATGTTCATTTATTTTTACAAAAATATCTGTGTGCTAAGTATACCTTTTGTTTGATTATCATAGGGGAGAGAAGACTGGGAGAACACCACTCCAGGGAGCACAGGAACCCCACAAAAGTCGCGGCTTCCTCCTGGTCCATGATAGGTGTTTGACACTGTGTTCCGCTACCGCCTATCATGGAGGTACTCTCATCCTCTGACTTTCCCAGCAGACACTGTGTTCAGTGTTCCGCCTATCATGGACGTCCTCTTGTCCGAGGATGAAAGAAGGTCCGTGATTGGCGGAACACTGAACACAGTGTCTGCTGGGAAACTGAGTCCGAGGATGAGAGGACCTCCGTGATAGGCAGGAGCGGAACACAGTGTCAAACGCCTATCACGGACCAGGAGGAAGCCGCAACTTTTGAAAAATGGACGCCCGCGACCCGACAGGTACACTGACTATCACGGAACAGAATGGAACCAGGAGGAAGCCGCGACTTTTGAAAAGTGGATGCCCGCAGCCGGTCAAGAATACAGGTACACTGAGGCTGCAATGGGCACAGTGAGAATGGGCACAGTAAGGCTACAATGGGCACAGTGAGAATGGGCACAGTAAGGCTGCAATGGGCACAGTAAGGCTGCAATGGGCACAGTGAGAATGGGCACAGTAAGGCTGCAATGGGCACAGTAAGGCTACAATGGGCACAGTCAGAATGGGCACAGTAAGGCTGCAATGGGCACAGTGAGGTTGCAATGGGCACAGTGAGGTTGCAATGGGCACAGTGAGGTTGCAATGGGCACAGTGAGGTTGCAAATGGGCACAGTGAGGCATGCAAATGGACACAGTGAAGCTACAAATGGGCATTGTTGACCCTCTTTTCCGCTTACAGTAGCTGCTGCATTCTCACCCTAGGCTTATACTTGAGTCAATATGTTTTCCCAGTTTTTTGTGGTAAAATTAGGGCCTCAGCTTATACTCAGGTCGGCTTATACTTGAGTATATACGGTATGTGTATATATATATATATATATATATTGTGACAGCAGGAAGGTAAAGTCACCTGGTTGCATCCAGGGGGGTAGATATATTTCTCCCAGATTCAGGCTTTATGCCGACTTATACAACTAGGGAGGGAGTTGATGAAACCCAGCTGAGGCTAGTGGGCTCATGGATGACTCATACCTCTAGGGAGAGGGCTGGGCGTCGTGCAGGCAGGGAGTTGATGAGACCAGCTGAAGCCTGTCAGTTCGTTTAAGGCCTCTATAAAAACTCCCAGCTTCATTAGGTGTTTGCTCATGCCTGGAACCAGACCTGTGTGGACTGTCTAGGGAGAGTGAACCCCTGTGCGGTGAGAAAAAGCCTGTGTGGCTATTTGTTTGGACATTGACTAAACCAGGGACTTAGGGACTAGGACAGCACCAGGCTGATCCCAGTTGTTAGTTAGGAAACCTGCATGTTTAGTCAGAGGTCAAGCTGACCAGGATTTATTTTGTTTATGTTTCTTTTTGGCTTTGCTGTGTTTTTGTCACTGTACATAGAGAAATAAACCGCACCTTTTGATTTTGAAAACCACAACCTCCGTCTGCTGGCCCTGTTTTTGTGTGGGGAGCCCAACCAGGGGGTCACACACACCCGCTACCGAGCTAACCCCCTCACAGTTGGTGGAGAATGCGGGCAGTTTTTTTAAGCCAGCATGGAGGAGATACTGAAACAGCTGGCTCTAGCAAATGCCAATCAACAGCAGACAAATGCAGGTTTGCAAAGGAGCCTTGCAGCCCAGCAGCAAGCTCACCAACAGAGTCTGGAAGCTCAGCAACAAGCCCAGCAGCAATCTGAGGCCCGCTTCATAGACCTGTTACAGAAGCAAGAGCAGAGACTACAACAAATGGAAGCAGTAATGCAGCAACGTCCGCAGACCAGTGAGGAAAGCCGTCCCACTAATACCGCGTCCTTTGGGGTGAGTCGTTTATTGACAAAAATGACTGGAGAGGATGATCCAGAGGTATTTTTGACCACATTTGAAAGGACTGCTGAAAGAGAAAAGTGGCCTGAGGAGCAGTGGGCTGGACTGGTGGCTCCTCTGTTAACTGGTGAATCGCAGAAGGCTTACTATGACCTAGAGCCTGACCAAGCAAAAGACTATGTGATGCTAAAAGCTGAAATATTGGCAAGGCTGGGTGTCACCCTGGCTGTCCGGGCTCAGCGTGTGCATAACTGGACTTTCCAGCTTGGAAAACCCCCCAGGTCTCAAATGTATGATCTCATTCACCTGAGCAGGAAGTGGCTACAGCCAGAGACTTTGTCCGCACCAGAGATTGTGGAACGTGTTGTAATGGATCGGTTTTTGAGAGCTCTTCCTACTGCCATCCAAAAGTGGGTAAGCCATGGAGACCCAGAGACGGCCGGTGGTCTTGTGGATCGTGTAGAGAAATACTTGGCTACAGAGAACCTGACGGCCTCTTCCAGAGACTCTCGGACTTTCCACCCTAAGACCAGATCATCCCCAGGGGCGGATAAGAGGATTCCAAGGGGTGAGGGTGGAGAGAGTGAGAGGGTGGGAGCTCTACCCAAAGTTTGGCGAGAACAGCCTGGGAAGTCAGGGGCTCAAGAGGCAGCCAAATGGATTGTTTGCTACCGCTGCCGGCAAGCGGGACATATTGCAGCAAATTGCCCGGTTGTGGAGGAACCCATGCAATGTGACTTTCTGACGGACCGACGTCAGTCGCTGTGTGCGACAGTCGCATGCACTGCCATTCGGGGAACTGAGAAACATTTATGCAAAATGTGTATTAATGGTAGAAATGTTGTGGTATTACTGGATTCAGGTAGCCTTGTGACCCTGATAAAGGCTGAATTAGTTAAAACAGAGGTCTCTGGGAATAGCAAGGTAGCTGTTATTTGTGTGCATGGGGACACCCGAGAGTATCCAGTGACTACAGTGTGTTTCGAGACCCCCAAAGGTACCCTCTCTCATCCAGTGGGGTTAGTATCTCAATTACCGCATGATGCCATTGTGGGAAGGGATTTTCCGAAGTTCTGGGAACTGTGGGATGATCCTGAGCCCCCCACTGGTGCCCCTATGTACCAGGAATATGATAGCCAGAACTCCTCTGAGAGTGGTGAGGACTCTCCAGAATTTCCCTTGTCAGTATTGGCAGGGGAGACTCAAGAAACTGGAGAGGAGCCCACCTCCTCAGACGAAAACCTACCGTCTGTGGAGTTTTCTGATCTGGAGGTTCACAGGGAAAATTTTGCCACAGAACAGTTAAAAGACCCCGCCCTAATAAAGGCACGGGAAAACGTAGTGGAAATAGATGGCGAGTTAGTGAACCCAGATAATACCTGCACTTACCCATACTTCAGCGTAGAGAAGGACCTACTGTATCGGGTGGCAAAAAGGGCAGAAGAAACCGTTGAGCAGCTTGTGGTGCCCAAACCTTACAGGAAGTTGGTGTTGGAGTTGGCCCATGGGCACATTCTTGGAGGTCATCTGGGGACAGAGAAAACCCGAGAGAGGGTATTACAGAGATTCTATTGGCCTGGGGTGATGAAGGACATAGAAAATTATTGTTCCTCCTGCCCTGTGTGTCAGAGGTCGGCCCCGATGCCACATTTCCGTAGCCCGCTGGTCCCTCTACCCATCATTGAGGTCCCGTTTGAGAGAATCGCAATGGATTTGGTAGGTCCTATAATCAAGTCCGCTAGGGGGCACCAGTACATATTGGTTATAATGGACTATGCCACCCGTTATCCAGAAGCGATCCCTCTCAGAAATACCTCGGCCAAAACCATAGCCAAAGAGCTATCTCTTGTTTTTAGCCGGGTGGGTATTTGTAAAGAACTGCTTACGGACCAAGGTACACCCTTTATGTCCCGGGTTATGAAAGAGCTGTGTAAATTGTTCAAAGTGACGCAATTGCGTACATCTGTGTATCACCCCCAAACCGATGGGCTGGTTGAAAGATTCAACAAAACCCTAAAACAAATGTTGAAGAAAGTGGTGGATAGAGATGGAAGGGATTGGGACTGTCTACTTCCTTATTTGATGTTTGCTATTAGGGAGGTGCCCCAATCCTCTACGGGATTCTCCCCCTTTGAGTTACTGTATGGGAGACACCCAAGAGGGCTGTTGGATATTGCCAAGGAAACTTGGGAAAGTGAGAGTTCTCCCCACAGGAGTGTGATTGAGCATGTCGCCCTGATGCAAGATCGAATTGCACAGGTAATGCCCATCGTGAAGGAACATTTGGCCCAAGCGCAGTTGGCACAGCAGAGAGTGTACAACCGTGGAGCCAAGACCCGTACCTTTTCCCCGGGGGATAGGATATTGGTACTTGTCCCTACGGTTGAAAGTAAATTCCTTGCCAAATGGCTAGGCCCCTACGAGATAATGGAAAAAGTGAGCGAAGTGAATTACAAGGTCAGACAACCAGGAAGGCGAAAGCCCGAACAGATATATCACGTTAATCTGTTGAAAGCCTGGAGGGATAGAGAGTCCCTAGTCGCAGAAACTTGGTCACCAGCTCAAACTGGTTGCGTGATTCCGGAGGTTGGAATAGCAGCCACCTTGTCACAACCCCAACAACAGGAGGTTAAGGAGTTTGTGCTTCGCAACAAGGAGGTGTTCTCTGAGCTGCCGGGACAAACATCTGGGGTAGAGCATGATATTATTACCCCGCCCGGTGAAAGGGTGAAGTTAAAACCCTATCGGATCCCAGAGGCCCGACGGGAGGCAATACGGGAGGAAGTACAGAAAATGCTGAACTTAGGGGTGATAGAGGAGTCCCAAAGTGATTGGTCTAGTCCCATTGTGTTGGTGCCTAAACCGGATGGGAGCTGGCGATTTTGTAACGATTTTCGTCAGTTGAACAAAGTTACAAAATTTGACACCTACCCCATGCCACGTATAGATGAGTTGATCGACCGGCTGGGAACAGCCCGATACATGACGACTCTTGACCTCACAAAAGGGTATTGGCAAATTCCCCTGGCCAAGTCGGCCAAAGAGAAAACCGCATTTGTAACCCCAGACGGGGCGTTCCAATATAAGAGAATGCCGTTCGGGTTACAGAATGCGCCGGCCACATTCCAGCGGAAAATGGACCAGATACTGAGGCCCCATCGGAAGTATGCTGCGGCTTACCTGGATGACGTAATTGTCCATAGCACAGATTGGGCCTCACATCTGCCAAAAGTGCAAGCAGTCCTAGACTCTATCCGGGAAGCGGGGTTTACGGCTAACCCCAAGAAGTGTACCATTGGGCAGGAGGAGGCCAAATATCTTGGGTACACCATTGGCAGGGGAGTGATAAAACCCCAACTCAACAAAGTCGAGGCCATCCAGAGTTGGCCACGTCCCAACAGCAAGAAGCAGGTACGGGCCTTTCTGGGAATCGCGGGTTATTATCGGCGCTTCATTCCCCACTTTGCTTCTAAGGCTGTGCCCCTAACCAACCTGACGAAAGGGAAAGGGTCGGTCATGATTAAATGGACCCCCGAGGCTGAGGCAGCATTCCAATTCTTGAAACAAGCCTTATGTAGCCAGCCAGTGTTGTACTCACCCGACTTCTCTAAAGACTTTGTCGTACAAAGTGATGCGTCAGATGTGGGGTTAGGAGCAGTATTGTCCCAGGTCTGGAACGGGGAAGAGCACCCAGTCATTTACCTCAGCAGGAAGTTGAAGTCCCATGAGGTAAATTACGCCACGGTTGAAAAGGAGTGTTTAGCGGTGAAGTGGGCTCTAGATTCCCTTCGGTACTATCTGCTAGGTAGGCACTTTGACATGGTTACGGATCACGCTCCGTTAAAGTGGATGGCTCAAAACAAGGAGACAAATAGAAGAGTGAATAGGTGGTTCCTGGCCCTACAGGAATTCAACTTCACAGTAAAGCATCGTCCTGGCGTTCAAATGGGGAATGTGGATGCTTTGTCTCGAGTACATGAATGCCTGATTGCTGGTGTTCCAACCCCAAGGTTAAAACAAGAGGGGGGGGGTATGTGACAGCAGGAAGGTAAAGTCACCTGGTTGCATCCAGGGGGGTAGATATATTTCTCCCAGATTCAGGCTTTATGCCGACTTATACAACTAGGGAGGGAGTTGATGAAACCCAGCTGAGGCTAGTGGGCTCATGGATGACTCATACCTCTAGGGAGAGGGCTGGGCGTCGTGCAGGCAGGGAGTTGATGAGACCAGCTGAAGCCTGTCAGTTCGTTTAAGGCCTCTATAAAAACTCCCAGCTTCATTAGGTGTTTGCTCATGCCTGGAACCAGACCTGTGTGGACTGTCTAGGGAGAGTGAACCCCTGTGCGGTGAGAAAAAGCCTGTGTGGCTATTTGTTTGGACATTGACTAAACCAGGGACTTAGGGACTAGGACAGCACCAGGCTGATCCCAGTTGTTAGTTAGGAAACCTGCATGTTTAGTCAGAGGTCAAGCTGACCAGGATTTATTTTGTTTATGTTTCTTTTTGGCTTTGCTGTGTTTTTGTCACTGTACATAGAGAAATAAACCGCACCTTTTGATTTTGAAAACCACAACCTCCGTCTGCTGGCCCTGTTTTTGTGTGGGGAGCCCAACCAGGGGGTCACACACACCCGCTACCGAGCTAACCCCCTCACAATATATATATATATATATATATATATACATATATATACACACACACACACACACACACATATACACACCAACCATCTGAATCTATTATATATGAAAACCTAATATGTTTTGCATTGTGTCAGGTTATGTTGCCTTACACTGATTTCTGTCAATTGACTTGAGTGGTTAAATGGAGTTCAGTGCCACCAATATGTAGTGTGCCCAGCAGGGTGAACAACCCAAATCCCCAATTGAAATGCCTACTGTTGTCTTATTCAGTACGGCACTGCTAACTGTGGTAATGATGTTCAGCTCATTTCATTGTGGTGGAAAGTCCAAGAATATGAATGACTGATATAGCCTTGCTGGCTTTCCCCTTTCTGTTGCTTAAAGTGGTTCTAAAGACAAGACATTTTATAAATTAATGCACTCCCTGCAATAAGCCAAAAAACATTCCACTAACTATTCTTTTCCCTGTCCCCCACCCCTAAACACTCACCGGACACCTCTCATGCTCCAGCACTGTTTCTGAAGGTAGCCCAGCTCTGTTAGGTCTGCTCCAGCTCTGTTAGGTCTGCTCCAGCTCTGTTAGGTCTGTTCGCAGGTTCTGGTGCGGACCGAACAGGGGGGTGTTCGGCTCATCCCTATTTATCACTATAGTTAAAGTATTTAATATTAAGACTGCCCCATTATGTACAGAGCAGGGAGGGGAATGAGTCACTTCTCTGTATTTAAATAATTAATAATAATATATTTTATTTAAGTAACAAGATACTATCATATAAAATACATCAGTAGAACCATAGTGCAAACAAATGTTTAAGTCACGGTAATTACAAAGATGTACTCTCTTCAAAAGCCCACGTTCACACTGGGGCTGCGGGAGTGAAGCCTGCGAGTTCAGCTGAACTCGCACGATTTCACTCCCGCTGGCAGTCCCGATTTCAGCCACGATTTCAAAGCCATCTGAAACAGATGTCAATGTAAATCGCGGCTGAAATCGCAAAAAGTAGTACAGAAACGACTTTTTGCAATCGGTGCAGCGGCGCAGATGCGGCGTCGCACCGATTAGGACGGTGCCATTGCCCGCAATTTGCGGCAAATTTCACCGATTTGACATGTCAAATCGCATGTCAAATCGCACCAGTGTGAACCAGGGCAAAGACCAACAAAGATAACACGTTTTGTCAGATCGGATCATCAGATAGGAAGATCTCAGCATTAAATACTCTCGGACGAGAGTTATAACAGAAATAACAATACATAATAGAGGGATAATAATCATTAACAAATAAGCTGAAGAGTGCACACCTGATCCACTAGGGACCAGCTGCGTAGCAATCCAAATTAAGCGGTATATGCCAGGCAATGCATTAAATGGCCATTTCACATTGGAAAGGAACAGGGATGAGTCGCTTCTTTGACTCGTTCAATTGTGTGTGCAATTTGAGCTTGGGCTCTTGAGTTCTGGAAACAACAGACTCTGCTGGAGGACAACAGATTTGGGAGAGAGAGGGCAGAGTCTGGATACAGTGACAGTGCTGATAACTCACTTGGATGTTCCCAGGATGCTCACACTAGTTCAGTTGGCGGCTTCTGTAGCTGTCGGCTACTTGTTTAAATGTTCCCGCACCCACATTCCTTTCAGGCGCAGCACACGGGCTGCACGGAGCATGGACGGGACACAGGAACAGAGGTGAGGGAGGGGGCAGAGCCGATGCAGCCTCTTCCATTTCTGTGGAGGGGGGGAGTTGTACTCGCTGGGCTGTTAGAATTTAACAGAGAGTGAGACGCACAGCATTGTAACAATGGGTCAGTCCGCCTGAGCTCTCCCTGCGCTGTCTGCAGGTCACATCGCCGCTGCACTACCAAGCCCGTCCCGCTTCCACTGTTTCATACAGGGGAGGATAGGGGAGCCATCTGACACCCCTCCCCCAATGTGTGGCACCCGGGGCGGATCACCCCCCGCCCCCTAGTTAGTACACCACTGAGCATGTACATTTTACCTACATCGTGTACAGACTATGCACTGAGTGGAATGACATGTCTACATGTCATGCCTGCAGAACATTATTGGTGACATGCAAGGAATGCACATACCTGTCCTTTATCACCAGCCAATTGAGCACAGAATCTCTACATATAAAGTAAACAGAATTGTCAGGAAAGGCGTTTCCGTAATCTGCCTAGCAACGGCAGTGTCGGGAGAATGCCTGTGCTTGGAAAATCCGTTCGGTGCATGCGCACGCGCGTTAGCGCAACCGGTGGGAGCGCGCGCGCGATGACATCGCTTGGCGCCAGAATTTGTCATTAAACCCCTCAGACAGTCTGCTCCTTGCTGTCCGATCTACAGCGTTCCTGAGACCCCTGCTATCTGACTCCTGATCTTGAAAACCCGCTACCCGACCCGGCTCGTCTCTGACTACTCCTGATTGCTGCCTGTCTTGATCCCGGCCTGTCCTGACTATTCTTCGGATTACCCCTCAACCTGGTTGCTGCCCGCCTGATGAACTGACCCGGCCTGGACTCGACCATTCGCACCTCCCTGCTGTTGCAACCAGTTCTGGACTACAGAGCACCTCCCTGCTGTTGCAACCAGTTCCGGAACTACAGAGCACCTCCCTGCTGTTGCAAACCAGTTCCGGATTACGGTGCACCTCCCTGCTGTTGCAAACCAGTTCTGGACTACGGTGCACCTCCCTGCTGTTGCAACCAGTTCCGGACTATAGTGCACCTCCCTGCTGCTGCTGACCAGCTCCGGACTACCGTGCACCTCCCTGCTGCTGCTAACCAGCCCTGCACAACAGTGCACCTCCCAGCTGCTGCAAGCCTGCTCTGGACTTCGGTGCACCACCCGTTGCTGCATCAGCCCTCTACTCAGCTTACCTGCCAGGCACTTGTGCCCCTTTGTCCTCTTGAGCTCCTGTCTGCTCTATCAGGGGTTCTTGAGCCAGAGGCTTATGAGAGGCCGCTCCCTGCACGTTGGGCTCCACTACCAGGTATGTGACAAGAATATCCCAAAGAAAACATTTTTCCACACATCCTTATTTAAAGCCTGGTACACACGATCGGATTTTCCGACGGGAAATGTGTGTTGACAGCCTGTTGACTGAAAATCGGACAATGGTTGTCGGATTTTCTTGCGGACAAATGTTGGATGGCAGGCTTTAAAATTTTCTGTGGACAACGGTCTGTTGTCAGGTTTTTCCGATCGGGTGTGCATGATCGGAGGCAATGTTCACCAAACACAACATTAGCAGAAGGTGCCCAAAGGGTGGTGCTAAAGAGCTGGAAAACCACAAAGTACGTCTAGTACGTTACTACGTTCGTGTTTGTTGGCCGACAATTCTCTGTCGTTTGTATGCAAGACAAATTCCTAGCCAACGCCCTTCGGACAAAAGTCAGACGCTTTGTCTGCGGAAACTCCGTTCATGTATACGAGGCTTAAGACTAAAAAACATAAGAAACGCTGCTGCTTTTCTAGCTGGTTTTTCCGTCAGATAAAAAACCGATGGTTTTCCCGACAGAATTCCTCTCAAGCCTGCCTTGCATACTCACGCTCAGACAAAAGTCCGCCCGTCCAAAGCGCAGTGACGTACAAAATGTACGACGGCACTATAAAGGGGAAGTTCCATTCCAACGGCGCCACTCTTTGGGCTGCTTTTGCTGATCCTCGTGTTAGTAAAAGTTTTGTGAGAGACGATTTGCAGTGTTCGTGCTTTTCAGATCGTTTTCTGCTGTTCAGTAGGTGCTTGTGGGTTTGTATCTGTCTTTCAGGGCGTGTAGTCAGTGCGTATCTGTTTTTTCAGTGCGTTCTTGTCCGCTTATTTCTGATTTTCAGGTTATTCTTCATAGGCCTGGCTGTTCTTCAGTGCGTTCTGTTAGTTCGTTCTGACCATCCAAGCGTTTTCTAGCTATGTTGCATGTACGTACTCGTCGTAGAGTTCGTGCTGTGCGGGGGCTTGTTGTTGGGGTTCTTGCTTTAACCCAAGCTCAGTCCATGAACTCCTCCTCACCCTGTTCATGGTCTGAGCTTGGGAATTGGTTGCTCCAGTGTGACCTAATCTGTCACATGCCTTTGCTGCGGGAGATCCAGGAGAATAACCCTGATGATTTCAGGAATTTTCTCAGAATGACGGGCCCTGTTTTTCACCGTCTGTTGGCTTTGCTGTCCCCCTATATCACGAGGCAGGACACCATCATGAGGGAAGCCATCACTACCAAGCAGAGGCTAGTCACCACATTGTGATACTTGGCGACGGGAGGAAGTCTGCAGGACCTCAAGTTCTCGACAGGCTTTCCCCCCCCCAGGCTCTGGGGATCATTATACCAGAGACCTGTTCTGCCATCATCCAAGTCCTGCAGAAGGACTATATTAAGGTAAGTTTTCTCCTTTAACATCATATTCTATGTATTGAATGTATGCTAATGTATTGTATTTCTTTCATCATTCCCTAATTACCATAATTGTAATATGCTGTGAATGTCCCCTTTGTCCCAATGCATGCTGTAAGCTTTTAATGCTCCTTTTTTGGCCTACATGCATATTTCCCTACATGCTATCCTGGGCCCATACACACCTAGCCTAGTCACTTCCTGTCAGGTCACCTGTGGCCAGATGACAGATGCACACCGTAGGGGGTCAGGAGTGCACCACAAGGTAGTGAACCCTATGGCTGACTGCTGCGGATAGGAAACTAGATGGTTGTGGAAAGCAGGACCAGAGGAGCACAACCGGGATCCCACAGGAAGCTAGAGCTGAGATTCCCCAGGGCGCGGAGTCTAAGACCCAGCAGGTCTTCTCCAGAGCCTCTAGTGGTGAGGATGTTATGCTGCAGGCTGGGTCCAGGTCGCGGCCCCTAGAGTCCCCTAGCTCACGCCCCGAAGGGTAAGGAGAAGAGAGGGGAAGCAGCAGCACAGGATACAAGAATAGTGAGGGGAAAGCCAAGGTCTGGGCAACAAGCAGACAAGGATAAACGAAGGACAAGCCGAAGGTCAAGGGTAATAAGCAGACAGGGATAGTCGGGAACAAGCCAATATCGTAACACAGAGACAGACGTAGCACACGGCAGGCAGGAACCCAAACACACAATGCTTAACAAACACGTTGATCAGCAAAGCAGGCTTGCAGTGCACAGGTTAATATAGTGTTCTGCGATAGGCCCTGGGGTGGAGTCAGGCTGGGAGGAGATTATAAAGGAAGCCAGGTGAAGGGGTCTGGCCTCTAAGATGAACACATGAGGAGGAAAGGTAAGATGGCAGACAGACATTAGTGCATATCCATGACAGTACCCTCCCTCTTACAAGGCCTCCCCCTTCCCCGCCTGGGCCCAGGTTTAGAGGGAAACTTCAGATGAAACTCCTTTAACAGACGAAGTGCAAAGACCTCAGATGCAGCAAACCAAGACCTCTCCTCAGGACCAAACCCCTTCCAATGAACGAGGTACTGAAGAATGCCTTTACAGAGTCGGGAGTCCAGAATTTGACTGACCTCGTACTCCTGATTATCCTCAGAGACAGGCGCAACGGTAGGGAGAGGACGAGAGAATTTATTGAGGACTAAAGGCTTTAGAAGGGCAACATGGAAGGAGTTAGTGATTTTAAGGCTCTTAGGAATCTGGAGTTTGAAACAAACCGGATTCAGTTTAGCAGTTACAGTGTATGGACCAATGAATCGTGGAGCAAACTTCAGAGAAGGAACTCGGAGCTTTATGTTCCTGGTGGAGAGCCAGACTTTGTCCCCTGGCTGAAGAGAAGGCGGTTTATGCCTGCGGCGGTCGGCAAAGCCTTTGAATTTTTCAGCAGCTGCCCGGAGGGAATCATGAACGTCAACCCAAACGGAATTGAGAGACTTCTGAACCGAAGCCAAAGCTGGAATATCTGGAGAACAGATCATGGGAAGAGGAAGTTGAGGGTGTTTTCCATAAACTGTGAAAAAAGGTGTTTTTTGCGAACTGGTATTCACATGATTGTTATGGGAGAATTCTGCCCACGGGAGTAGAGAGGACCAATCGTCATGATGAGAAGACACAAAGGTGCGAAGAAAGACCTCTAACTCCTGATTAACCCTCTCAGTCTGTCCATTGGATTGAGGATGGTAAGAAGAGGAAAAATCCAAGACAATATTGAGGGATTTGCAAAAGGCTCTCCAAAAATGAGACGTAAATTGGACTCCCCTGTCGGAAACAATATGAGAAGGAACCCCATGAAGGCGGAAAATTTCTCGAATAAAAACGGGAACCAAGGCAGGAGCAGAAGGAAGACCAGGAAGAGGAACAAAATGAGCCATCTTGGAGAACCGATCGATTACCACCCAAATGACTGTATTATTCTCAGACAGTGGGAGGTCGGTGATAAAATCCATGGCAATATGAGCCCAGGGCTCCATAGGAATGGGCAAGGGCATGAGGAGACCAGCAGGAGCTTGTGTGGAGGATTTAGACTGAGCACAGACATGACAAGCCTTAACGTAGTCTTTGACATCTGAGCGGAGATTAGGCCACCAGTAGTGACGACTGATGAGTTAGAAGGATCGGAGGAATCCAGAATGACCTGCCACCTTGGAATCATGTCCGCAACGAAGGATATTAGCTCTTAGCTCAGTGGAGACAAAGGTCTTACCAGGAGGAATTTTAGACTCCAGGGTGGTAGAATGGGCAACAATGCACGAGGTTGGAATGATCGGCTCAGCTTCAGGGGCGGACTCCTCGTCCAAAGTGTCAAATGACTTAGAGAGCGCATCTGCCCGACCGTTGCAGGAACCAGGTTTGTAGGTAATCGTGAAATTAAAACGGGCAAAGAAGAGACTCCACCTGGCCTATCTGGGATTCAGACGTTTAGCATTCTGTAGATACTGTAAATTCTTGTGATCCGTAAAGATCGTTATGGAGTGAGGGGAACCCTCCAAGAGATGACGCCACTCCTCTAACGCCAATTTAATTGCGAGAAGTTCCCGATCACCGATGGCAAAATTCCTCTCTGCCTGAGATTTTTTTTTGGAGAAGAACGCACATGGTTGATGTTTCTTCTCAAAGGATTGAAGAAGCACAGCTCCCACCCCCATTGAGGAAGCGTCCACTTCAATAAAAAATGCATCCCCAGGATTTGGTCTCCTCAAGAGAGGTCCAGAAACAAAGGCCTGTTTCAGGTCATGAAATGCAGAGACAGCTTCGTGAGGCCAGTCTTTGGCATTCGCACCCTTCTTGGTCAAAGCGATAATAGGCGCGGCAATGGAAGAGTAATTCCTTATGAACTGCCTATAATAATTTGTGAAGCCAAGAAAGCGCTGTGTGGCCTTGAGGCTAGCAGGAAGAGGCCAGTTGGTAATAGCCAAGACCTTCCCAGGATCCATACGAAGACCCGAACATGAGACACCCCAGAAACAGGACCTCAGAACATTCAAAGGAACATTTCTCCAGCTTGGCATAGAGATTGTTCTCTCTAAGACGCTGAAGTAAAGTGCAGACATGGTTTCTGTGGACGAGCAGATTTTCAGAAAAGATCAGGATGTCATCCAGATAGATGACAACAAATTGGTACAGCAGATCTCTGAAGATTTCATTGACAAAGTTTTGAAACACGGCTGGGGCATTACACAAACCAAAAGGCATCACCAGGTATTCGTAATGCCCATCTCTAGTGTTGAATGCAATCTTCCATTCGTCACCCTCCTGTATTCTAATGAGATTGTACGCGCCTCTGAGATCCAATTTGGTGAAAATGGAGGCACCCTTCAACCTATCGAATAACTCAGATATTAAGGGTAAGGGGTATCGATTTTTAATAGTAACCGCGTTTAAACCTTGATAGTCGATACAGGGTACCATCCTTTTTGGAAACGAAAAAGAACCCTGCCCCTGCAGGCGATGCGGATTTCCGGATGAAACCTCTCTCCAGATTCTCTGCGACATACTCAGACATGGCCTGGGTCTCTGGGATGGACAGAGGGTAGGTACGACCCTTGGGCAGAGTTGCTCCAGGGACAAGGTCAATAGTACAGTCAAAAGACCTGTGGGAAGGAAGCACCTCAGCTGATTTCTTACAGAACACGTCCCGGTAATCGCTGTATGCTGCGGGAAGATCAGAAGATACACATGTGGTAGCAACCGGAAGTTTCTCCTTGGGGGCCACCTTGAGAAGACATGACGAGAAACATGAGGGGCCCCAAGCCAGGACCTGCCCAGAGACCCAGTCCACATGTGGAGAGTGGAGCTGTAGCCAAGGGAGGCCCAATACAATGGGGGTAGAGGCCTTGGGTAGAATGAGAAAGGATATCCACTCCTGGTGGAGAATCCCTACCGACATCCTAATGGGTAGCGTCCGGAAGCGAATAGGGCCCCCTGGGAGAACAGTGCCATCAATTGCCGAGACTACCAATGGGGTAGCGAGAGGTGAAAGGGTAAGCTTCATGGAAGAAGCAGTTCCCCAATCCATAAAATTGCCGGCAGCCCCGGAATCCAGATATGCAAGGGTTGATTGAGGAGAAGTACCTACATGAAGACACACCGGCAGGAGAAGACGAGAAGGTGAGGTTTCTGGGTCCAATACTCCACCTTCCAAATGTATGAGGACCGAGCGTTTCCCGGACAGAAGCGAGCAGGAGTCACGAAAATGACCCTTGCCCCCACAATAGAGGCACAAGCCCCGAGTTCTGCGCCTAGCATGTTCTTCGGGGGTTAGTCTGGTCCGGCCCAGCTGCATAGGCTCCTCAGCAGGCAGAAGATGCTCCACGGGATGAAGGGAGGGGAGCTCAGACTGGCTAGGGTCCAGGGAGTGCTGGCGTCTTCTCTCTAGGGACCTCTCCTGAAAACGAATGTCGATCTGATTGCACAAAGAAATTACATCGTCCAGACCGACGGGGATGGCTCTTCCCGCTAATTCATCTTTCACTCGGTCAGAGAGGCCATGTAAAAAGGTAGCGACCAGGGCCTCATTGTTCCAGCTCAATTCAGCTGTGTGGATACGGAACTGAAGAGCATATTGTCCCACAGAACTAGATTCTTGGCGAAGACGTAAGAGAGAACTAGCCGCTAAAGAAGCCCGAGCCGGCTCCTCGAAGATGTTACGAAAGAGCTCCAAGAAGTCGGACAGGCTGGAGACCACGGGATCATTCTTTTCCAACAGGGGGGCAGCCCAGGCTAAAGCTTCACAGGAGAGGAGGGAGATGATATAGGCTACCTTAGCCTGATCAGACAGGAATTTTTGAGGCTGAAACTCAAAATGAATTGTACATTGGCTGAGAAACCCCCTGCAGGCCTTGGAGTCCCCAGAGAAACGGAACGGAGCTGGCAGTTCTAGTGAGTGTGTGGCTGTGACTGGTGCGAAAGGCGCAGCCGCTGGTTGTACTTGAGGTTGCGGATTTGGGGTTCCCAAGGAGACCTGAAGCTGCTTGAAGCGAGAAGCCAGAACTTGGAGGAATCGCATCACCTGAGTCTGATCAGATTCCTGGGTCTCAAGTCTACGGACTATGCCCTGTAATGGATCATCCGCAGGGAGCAGCATGTCAGCCGGGTCCATGGCTGATCAAACTGTCAGGTCACCTGTGGCCAGATGACAGATGCACACCGTAGGGGGTCAGGAGTGCACCACAAGGTAGTGAACCCTATGGCTGACTGCTGCGGATAGGAAACTAGGTGGTTGTGGAAAGCGGGACCAGAGGAGCACAACCGGGATCCCACAGGAAGCTAGAGCCGAGATTCCCCAGGGCGCGGAGTCTAAGACCCAGCAGGTCTTCTCCAGAGCCTCAAGTGGTGAGGATGTTACGCTGCAGGCTGGGTCCAGGTCGCGGCCCCTAGAGTCCCCTAGCTCACGCCCCGAAGGGTAAGGAGGAGAGAGGGGAAGCAGCAGCACAGGATACAAGAATAGTGAGGGGAAAGCCAAGGTCTGGGCAACAAGTAGACAAGGATAAGCGAAGGACACGCCAAAGGTTAAGGGTAACAAGCAGACAGGGATAGTCGGGAACAAGCCAATATCGTAACACAGAGACAGACGTAGCACACGGCAGGCAGGAACCCAAACACACAATGCTTAACAAACACGTTGATCAGCAAAGCAGGCTTGCAGTGCACAGGTTAATATAGTGTTCTGTGATAGGCCCTGGGGTGGAGTCAGGCTGGGAGGAGATTATAAAGGAAGCCAGGTGAAGGGGTCTGGCCTCTAAGATGAACACATGAGGAGGAAAGGTAAGATGGCAGACAGACATTAGTGCATATCCATGACAATTCCCAATGTATTTTGTCAGCTCCATTGTAGTGCTTTTCCCTAAACACCACTAAAATGTGTACAAATGTTTTTGTTCTCATTAAATTCAGGCAGAGCGGCAGAGGCTTTTTTTTTGGGTCCCAAACTTAGCTAGAACCCCCCTAAATTTTTTACAATGGGCCATCAGAGGGGGTGAGGAATCTGAAAATTGGGCCTTATAATTTGGGCTTTAAATACTCCTTTAAATAAATGTTATACTGATGTTGGTCAAGAATGTTTTTGTATAATCTGCTTGCAATGTTCTGTGCAAAAGAAATAATATTTTTTTTTCGTTTGACTCCACAGTTTCCTTCTACGCCACAGGAATGGCAGACCATGGCCTCCCAGTTTGCCCAGCGGTGGGACTTTCCCAACTGCGGAGGGGCAATAGACAGGAAGCACGTCCACATCGTCCCACCACCCCATTCAGGGTCATACTATTATAACTACAATGGTTTCCATAGTATAGTGATAATGGCGGTGGTGTCGGCGACATATGATTTTTTATATGTGGACATGGGGAAGAATGGGCGGATGTCCGATGGTGGAATCTTCGCCCAGACTGAGTTCTCCCGATGTCTCCAGAGGGGTGGCCTGGCATTGATGAAGACAATGTGGAAGGACTCCTGTTTGTGTTCGTCGCTGATGAAGCGTTTGGGCTTGGGAACCATCTCATGAGGCCATTTCCCCAGAGGACCCTCACCCCTGAGAGGAGGGTGTTTAATTACCGGCTGGCCAGAGCCAGGAGAGTGGTCGAGAATGCGTTTGGCATAATGGCAAGCCGATTCCGCCTATTTCACACATCCATCAATATGGCAGAGTACAAACTAAATCACATTATAAAGGCTGTGTTCTGCACAACTTTCTCCGGTAAATTGCTCAGAATTATATGCCCTCAGTTGGGCATGAGGCCGCAATTCAGGACCTCAATGCAATTCCGGCCCTGGAAGCTGGCCGTACTGGCTTGCCCCCTCAAAGCACCTGTGATGTGCGCCAAAAATACGTTGACTATTTCACGGGTAGGGGGGCCCTTGCTATGCCAGAAGATTCTTGATTTCTTTGAAAATAATAAAAAAAATTTGACCTGTAATCCTTTTGAATTAGATTTACTGCTTGTGTTTTATTTAGCTGTCTCCTAGGTTCTCCTAGTGCACTTGTATTGCCAAGTGTGAATTTGCCTTTAGTAAATAACCCCCATTGTCACTGTAAACACAAAATTATTTTAAAAAAATGGTATTGAGCATAGAAGGAAGAAGCCACACATTGTAGATTGTAAAAATGTTTACTCTGTGCACATTCACATGTGCGTTATAGAACAATATTTCCAAATATATACATCTGGCTTTAATTAACTTATTTATTTTTTATTTATTTTTTATTTATTTTTTTGCTTTAACAGGCATGTTTAAAAACATAACATACAAAACTCTGGAACTTACAAATTTCAATGTTCAAAATGTGAAGGCAATATCAGACATTCTAGTATGTCAACAATGTGTTGCTGTTGCCTTCATTAGATGGGGGGGGGGTGATGTCACCCCTGTAAAAGACAAATTTAAAAGATGCACACAAATAAGGATTTGAAATGGGGATTTCCTTCCTGATCCCATGCCTAATGTCAACATGTGCTATCTCCCATCATGGGGGATCAATGGACGTGTTTTGGGGGTGCAACCCCTTCCTCTCACCTACTTGAGTTGCGAGGAAGGGGTTGCACCCACAAAACGCGTACATTGATATCCCCTGATGGCAGATAGCACATGTTGACACACTGTGTGCATCTTCAAAATTTGGCTTTTAAAAAGTAGAAAAATATGTGCAAATAAGGCAAAACAAAAGGGGGGGAATTTTGTGGTTAGTTAGATTCGCCCCAAAACATCAATCATGTTCTTCAGTTTTTGCTCTAGAACATTGAGATTATTCCTCATGATGTCTATTTCCCGACTACACACCATGATTTCCTGGATTAATATTTGTGCACTTGCACTTGTGAAATGAGGAGATTGTTGCTCCAAAACCAGCACATCACCTAAAATCAAAAAACACACCAAGTATTATAAATATGCAGGCATACATATATTACCTGAATCTGTGGTGACAGACACTGACCTGTTGTGGTGTCAATTTCAACCACTTCCTCCACCTCTCCTTCCTCCACATCCTCAGGTTGGGGTTCTCTCTGTTCTTTAGGAGGTGTGGGGTTCCTGGTGTCCTCTGAGTGATGTCCTCTGAGTCTTCTCTCCCCTATGAGAAGGAAACAAAAGGTATACTTAGCACACACATATTTGAGGCCAGAAATAGGAATATGAAACATTGCTTGGAAGTGGGGTACACTTGCCTGTTTTGGCTAAGTTACAAGCTGAAGACATGATTTTTTTCCCTTACCAAAGCTGGAATACTTACCTTTTTTTTGACAATTTTTAACACATGTAGACACTCCAAGAATCCACTGGAGAACCTGTGTGGGACACCCTAAAAAGGTTGTTCTGGTGGCCCACACTTGTGCTCCTGAGTCCAGCTGCTGAGTGTCCTCTCCTTTACACTGAATCAGGTTTGCATTTCATTCTAGTTACAAACACATCTAGACAACAATGTAATAAACCTCTTTTAATACAAATAGGCATGACCAAATGTACCTGTATCTACCAAAAACTTTGTATGCAGTGGGTGAACGATGTTTCCGACGACCGATTACTGTGCCCACTAACCTGAAAGTTTCCATTTTAAACTGTCCAACAGTAAAGAAAAGCACATGGAGCAACATGCAAGTTATAATAATAATAGTAACACAGGAGAAATACTTACTTTTTTGAAGCATTTTCTTGATCCTTCTGTACTGGTCGTGCTTCCTCAATTTCAGGTCTGACCAGCGTTTCCTAAATTGCTCCTTCGATCGTCGTACCCCAAAATTCTTGTGCAGACTTCTCACAACTTTATACATGATCTTGGCCTTTCTCACATTAGGGTTGGTGTACCGCCCATGCTTCCCATCATAGTCGGTCCTCCTCAAGATGTCCACCATCTCCGCCATCTCTGCAAAGGACATATTTGAGGCCTTGTATCTCCTCCTGGATTGCAGGAGGAGATACATTCTGGCTCCGGCTTTCCTCGTCGTTACTAGAATTATCATGCACCTGCTGTGTCTCCGCCATGTCACTCCTACTGCGCGCCGAAAGAGAAGGGACGGGGAATATACTAGAAAGAACGTCAGGGGCGGGCGACGTGTGCAAAGTTTCACGCATTCGCCGGGGAATATAAAGCTAACACGCATGTGTCGTACCTACGTTCTGTGTGCGGAGGAAGGAGTAAGCGACGAACGTGAGACCGAAGGTAACATTTTAACTTGGGTCATCAGTGGCCTATACTGCTTCGAGATTGTGGCCTATATGGGGGATAAATATTAGTAGAGTTTATAGACTGACATTTGTATTTTTGGCTTGTGTTTTGTCTTGCAGAAAGAATGAATGCATTCAAAAAAATTTATTTTATGAGCGAGTTTCTGGACAGATACAGGGAGCTGCCTGCTTTGTGGGAAACCAAAAACCCCATCCGCAAGAAATGAGGAGCAAGGACGGCAGCGCTGGAGAACCTGCTGCAATTTGTGCAGACACGGGTCCCCACTGCAACCATCCAGGATGTGGACAATAATATTGGGAACTTGAGGGGCACATACAGGAGGGAGCATAATAAAGTCCTGGAATCACAGAGGTCAGGAGCAGCAGCAGCAGATGTATATGTGCCTACTCTGTGGTACTACAATAAATTGCACTTTCTGGACGACCAGCTTGAAGTGAGGCCATCACTTTCTACCCTTCCCTGCAGCCTTCCCTCCAGCCTAGCTGAGCCTTCTGAGGAGCAACCTGAGCCTTTCATCCTGGAAGAAGCGGATGCGCCCAGCTGGAGCCAGGTATAGTATTTTTCAAAAGATTTATTGTCGTAAAATTTATGATGTAAAATAGATGTTAATATTGATAAGAAATTAATGTTTGAACAAAAAGTGTTTTACATATCAATAGACAGTAGTGGCCAAAAATGATTGGGACAAGAATGCAAACTTTTGGTAGCAGAAAGATAGTCTTTTCTATTTATTAACATTCAATTTGCAACAGTCATGAGCTGAAAATTTGGTGTGATTGATGACCCAAAAACTAAAACTATGTCCCTTTTTTATACACAGGATGAGGTCAGCCAGGATGAGGGTGTGGAAAGTGGCAGACAGGAGGAGGCAGGGGGAAGTGTCAGCCATGAGGTGGCCGGGCCCAGTAGCAGCCAGGAGGTGGCCGGGCCCAGTGGCAGCACACAGTCGCAAATGCCTCCCCTCAGACTTCAAACAAGAAGGGCCAAGAGGGGTAGGAACGTGGAGGAGGCAACACTGGCCCTCATTAGGGATGCTCATGCGGCCCTCAGAGACCCCCCCAACACTCAAGAGGGCTATGCCGGCCTAGTCGCTGCAAAAATGCAGGAGATAGAGAGGGGCCAACGCCTCCTCTGTGAGACCCTCATTTTCAAAGCCATTAATAAGGGGTTGATGGGCGAACTAACAAGAAATACTGATCTTTAAGAGGTCACCCATCCTCCTCCACCTCCTCCTCCTCCTCCTTCTCCTCCTCCTGCCACAAGTCCACCTCCAGTGCCACAGGCTCCAAGGAAGCGCGGAGGGAACGCTGCAGAGAAGGCTGCAAAGAAGGGTGCAGGGAAGGCTACAAAGAAGTCTGACAGAAGACGCAGGCTGTTGTAGTACCGCAGACTGGGGACATATATGTCATCTGCTGCTGTTCCTGACCTCTGGGAGTCCAGGACCAGATTGTGCTCCCAATTGTATGGACTGTTCAAGCTCCCAATTTTATTTTTCAAACACTTGATGTCTGCCCTGGGGTCCAAAGGCTTCGTAAAGGTTCTCCAGCGTTGCCTTCCTCTTTAATTTGTTATGAGCCAGAATAAATGGAATTTATTTTTACAGTAAATACTTGCCTATGTGTTTTTCTTAAAAAAGGACAGTTTGTTTGTGAGTAGGCAGGTACATTTCAAAAATACGTCTAATTAACAAGGGACACCAACCAACCTCCTTGAGATTACAAAATACAAGATAATAATGTTATTGTGGTAACTTCACACACCAAAATAAATAAAAAAAATATGGAGATCACTAGAAAATAATTTTCAAATAATCACAAAAAATGCAGATCTCGCTTAAAAAAAAAAAAAAAAAAAAAACAATTAAAAAAACCCTAAACATTATTCTGGAGATCTAGCTTTAAAAAAAAATAAAAAATATTCATGAGATCACGAGAAATAATAAAGAAACAAGTTTGTCTGAACTGTGTGAATATCAGCAGCAAAACAAGTTCATTATTGTAGCATTATGAAGAATAAAAGAATGCGCTGCATTAAACGATGCAATAATTTGCAGCGTGACGAATGTGAGATCTCCATTCTGAACACTAGTTTTACCAGAAAGAGCGCTCCCGTCTCATACTTGATTCTGAGCATGCATGGTTTTTTCCCGTCGAAAAAGCATACAGACGAACGCTTTTCCCGCCAGGATTTTTTCCTGACGGGGCAAAAAAAGACATCCTGCTCTCTTTTTTTGACGGCAGTTTTCCCGTCGGAAAAACTGCGATGGAGCATACACACGGCCGGATATCCCGGCCAAAAGCTCTCATAGCAGTTTTCCCGTCAGAAAAAACGGTCGTGTGTACGAGGCAATTGAGTTTGGTAGCTGAAAGGTATCAGCATTTTGGTGTTTTTAATATCTGCTGAAAAAAAAAGATCTTTTATGAAAAAGGTATGTTGTTTGCTGATTTACTATACTTCTAACAGCATAATAATACTGATATAACTTCATAATGTTCATAAGAAGACTGCCCAACCGCATACCAAATATAGCAGAATCAGTGTCAAACTGCAAACTGACCCATTGCCCAAAAGTGCATTTACCCGGTTTGATTCTTGCACCTCTTTTGATACAGGACTGTAGCTTGTTGTGTGCCCCCTTCGATTGGAGGACCGGGGGTGCTTGCTTAATGATAGTCTGATGTTACAAATGGAGGTCACTGGCTAGCTAGCAGGGGTGTTTAGTGCTAGTAACTTCTTTGAACCAGCTGTCAGTGCAGTGGCTCTTGATTTTTTATTGTGACTCTTTTGTTTGTTTTTTAACAGCAAAACTAAAGGCTCAGCAAGCTTAAATTGTCTTATGAGGCTAAGCAATTCCTGTGAGCCTAAGCATGAGTACTTTTGGGGGGGGGGGAAACGTAGTTGCCATTTTCCCAGCCCTTCCATTGCTCTTGGGGAAAACTGCAAACCAAGGAGATGAAAAAAAAAAAAAACAGCAGGAGTTATAGGCTCTATTTAATGAGGCTGGGTCATGACTGTAAGTTCAATGAAAAATGCATGGAGCCAGCAGAGACAAAAAGAGACTACAAAATATGTAATAAAGCCAAGGTGTAATCTTTAAGAATATATGCTACATACTGTGCTAAGGTTCCAGTGTCTGCGTGGATTTAATAGATATTATGAGTCATGGCAAGACTTTTAGTTGGCATTTTTTACTTAATAAACCCTTGCTTCAGTAGAATATATTGAAGCCCATTAGAGCATTTAAGTTACCAGGCAGCAGCATAACTACAATTGTGAACACAGAAAGCAATTGGCAGGCCAGGCAGGAAGTAATTACATAGAGATGCACCTAACTAATCACACTGTTGCATAGTAATGAGCTTTCCTTTTAGAGTACACTTGGTAACTTTTAACCCCATGACAGCTGTATGTAACATATAAATGTTCTGCTATTATTTCCAGGCTCCTTTGCATTATCCATTCCTTTTGGAATGTACCAGAAACTAAGTACTGGTTACTGGTATGGACCACAGACCTACTGCATAGAAGCTTTCCCTACAGTCATCCATCAGAAGGCTTTCATACTATACACTTTTCTCGCAGTGTATTTATTACCACTTCTAACAATTTGTGTATGCTATGCTTTCATGCTGAAGAGAATGAGCATACCGGTTGTAGAGCCCATTGACAACAACTACCAGGTAAGCCGGGAGAGTAACTAGCAAACAATATACAAACATCAATCAATGCAGCTTTACGTGTTATTTGTTACATACAACCTTTGTCATGCTATAAATGGTATACTTGTCTGCTTTACTCATTTACTTAAATCTTTAAAGCGCTAGTTCACAGTATATGAATTTTTAAGGCCTCATTCATCCCAATTTGACAGCCTTGCAGATGAAGGTGAACAGCCCCCAAATGCAGACTGTCTGTGCTCAAGCTGCTCAGGCACACCCACACAGCTGTCAAATAGGGACAAGCAGCTGTGTCCATGCAGCTGCTGCTTCCCAATAAAAATTATTGGGCTGCCTGCACGCAACATCGGGCAGCTAAAGCAGCATAAACAAGGTGCTTTTTCACAGGCTAGGGGTGTCAGCTCCGATGAGGCCTTTGACAAAGCAGTACATCATTTCCATTTAAAGTGGAACTAAACTCTCTTATCCGCCAGGGCAGGTACCATCATAGCCTATATTTTCATCTGCAGTTGCCAAGCTTCTTCATATGACCAGCTATGATACCAGTCCAAGGGCTGAAAAGCTCACTTGAGAGCGGACATAAGCACACTGGCATGTGTAACAGTCATTATACTAAACAAAAAATTGTTTCCAGCACAGAAAAATGGCCAAGAAATCATAAATTATGCCAAGGTATGTAAACTTATGAGCATAACTGTATATGCATCAGGTATAGGCAGCCCATTCCTCCTTAAAGGCGCAGGACCAAACCAGAAACCCACACCGCCCTGTCACCTGTCTGCACCTTTAAGGAGGAATGGGCATGTAATTTCCCATTATTATATGGTAGCAGGTAGACATGTGCACTGCCGAAAAATGTGTTTTTGTTTTCGTTTCATTCGTTTCTTGTTTTTTCAGAAATTCGTAAATTCAAAAATTCGGAATTCGAAAATTCAGAATTCGAAAATTCAGAATTTTGAAAATTCGGAATTCAGAAATTCAAAAATTCGGAATACGTAAATTTGAAAATTTGAAAATTCGAAATTCGAAAATTCAGAAATCTGGAAATTCGAAGATCCGAAAATAAGAAAGGAAAATCCGAAAATTAGAAAGAACGAAAAAAAAAATACAAAAATGTAAAATAATAACTAACTAACTAACTTATAATAACTAACTATTAAATTATAGGTATTGGAATTTCCTTTCAGATTTGGCTGTTAGTGAACGTAACGAATACGAATTTATCTGAAGTTACGAATTATCTGAAATAAAGAATGCTGCATCGAAACAAATGGAACGAAACTAAATAATAATAAATTATAATAATAATAATAATAAGTTTTTATTATTATTATTATTATTATTTATTATTATTAATTTGCTGTGTTGCATTTGTTTAGATATGGCATTCATTATTACGAATAATTCGTAACTTCGGAAAATTTGTATTCGTTATGTTCACTAACAGCCAAATTTGAAGGGAAATTCCAATACCTATAATTTAATAGTTATTAATAATTAAGTTATTATTAGTTAGTTATTATTTCAGATTTTCGAGTTTTCGAGTTTTTGAATTTTTGGATTTTCATTCTTATTTCCGAATTTCCAAAAATTAGAAAATTTGTGAATTTGGATATTCCCGAATTAACAAATTTGTCTAAATTCTTTAAAAAACAAATTTGGAACTAAACGAATTGCACATGTCTAGTAGCAGGTATAGAAGATAGGGCCATCACTTCAAACACTGACATTAGAACATTTGAAAATTATGTTATCCCCTGTTAAAGGTAAAAGAATTGGCCCTGGTATAGCATGGTTCAGTATGTCCCGGATTAGCATTTTCAGCTCACTGACTGACATACTTGTAGCCTGTAACTCTGCTTGAAAGTACAACTGTACCTTTAATACATGTGTCCTTTAATTATTCCCTCTCCCCTTCAACTCCCTGAGTGTAGCCCTCCTTGTCAGTATATCTTCCTTCTAATTACAGTGATCCTTCACTATACATTCCTATGCACTGCACTGTACAGCTGGAGGCCCCCATGAATATGGTTTATCCATAGGAATGAATGTGCAGTCATTTCCAACAGGGACATTTGCATTGCAAAAGGCTATGTGGTGCTGGGCAGAGTTATTTCACACCCTTAAACGCTTGAAAGCATAAAAGCCATATCATGCTTTAACTGAAAATCTATAGAATAGAATTGCCTGTGTTGTGTTTCACTGATATATTAAAAAAAACTAATCATGTGTTCTGCTTTCTTAAGATTCAGCTATTGGCAGAGAGATCTGAGGCAGTGCGAGCAAAGATATCCAAAATGGTGGTGGTGATAGTCCTGCTTTTTACCATCTGTTGGGGGCCAATCCAGCTTTTTATTTTGTTTCAAGCATTTGATTCCAATTTCCAGCAAAGTTATGAAACCTACAAACTAAAGATTTTTGCTCATTGTATGTGTTACTCTAACTCATCGGTCAATCCCATTGTGTATGCGTTCATGGGGGCAAATTTCAGGAAGTCATTTAAGAAAGCCTTTCCATTAATTTTCAAGCCAAAAGTCGAGTGCATCACTGGAGCAGTTGGTAACACAGAAATGCATTTTATATCATCAGGAACTTGACTTGTCCAATCAAAGCACTCTTTTTTCAGTCTGCACTACTAAGGCTCTGTCCAACAAATTATTGTTATGGGGAGAAAGTATGATGTAAATATTTAAAAGCTTTTAATAAATAGTAATAGGGTTTAAACTGTGGAAATGATTCATTTGGCAATATATGTAAATTCTATGTATTGCCTATGCATTGGGAGCTGTACCCAGTTTTCTGCCACCTGTAAATGCTTAGAATGTTTTTTAGGTGATGTGGTGTCTTAGGTTGTGTCATATTTTGCCTCCAAGATGTGAATGTTATGTGTTTTTAGAAACATTCAAATTACAAACAATGCAAATGCCATGCTTCTGTGTTTTACCCTAAACGTGTATTCAAGTCTATTATTTACAGCATACTGTTCAAGTACAATATGTAACTTTTGATACAGCAAACATTTTGCACACAGTAATACACTACAACAATCCTAAAATAGTATGTTCACCCATATTTCGGGGCAGGATGTATACTGTTGGGTAAACCTGCCTCCTTCTTATCTTTTGGGGACATTGGTGTTGAGGTGCCCTCCTAAAAGTTACCAGCATCAGCCCACAACTGAACATATCTAAATGATACCATGCTCTTATTGCTGGATTCTATTTTTCATTTTATAGCTTTCATCTCATAACTGGATTGTTTATGAATTTCATAGTATGGCAAATCTATCGAGAGTGTGACACATTCTCTTAAAGTGGTTTTAAACCCTTTACAACCATTTTAACCTACAGGTAAGCCTAGATTAAGGCTTACCTGTAGGTGCTTGAAATATCTCCCAGACCTGCACGGTCTAGGAGATATTTTCAAATTGCCGTACAGCGATTCCTTCTGCACATGTGCCGGAGTTAGAAAGGGCACGCTGTGCCGTTTCTATCTCGGGTCATGCCGTTAGAGGCGGCTCCCGCGCGCATGCGACGTCACGCGACTCCGGCCAGTCACAGAGCCGGAGTTTGCGGCCCCTGGGAGAAGAGGGGTGAAGAATGGACGCTCGCTACTAGCGAGGAAGCCGGGACATCGTGGGCTTCTACTGCAGGTAAGTGTTGCAAAATGGGCTACTATGCGATGCATAGCAGCCAATTATGCTTTACCTTTGCAGGAATACAAAGAGGAAGTAACACCCATCAGGGTTTACTTCCTCTTTAAGGATTTATAATGGCCACAGTTAGAAGGTAAAGTTGCAAGTTCCAGAGAATTATTGTGTGGTGGGGTTCCCAATAAAAAATTAAAGCAATTTTTTAATCCATCTATGTGCACTAAAATTTAAGATTACATAGATTCGGCCTTAAAGCTGAAGTTTACCTTCAATACAGGTACAGTAAGTAATATCACTAAAGCTGTAGAGGAAAAAATAAATAAATCAGCTAAAACATCAGCTTTAAGGTTGGGGGGTTTGCCAATCTAAATTGTTCAAAGATGCACAGAAGACTTCAAACTTGAATAGACCATCAGCAGATGTCAGAATTATTTAAAATAACATTTTAAACTTTAATTAACAAAATTGAGAAGAATAAAAAAAACAGACATGTATCTTTAAGACTAAACTGTAAAAATTACTCAAAAAGTACATATGTAGGTACAGTACTTATACCATGTTACTGCTGCTTTCAAATGAATGGATGGTTCCAGGTGGTGTCGTACAATCCAGATCCAATAAGTCAGTATATGTTACTCCGAAAACGTACAAACCCAAATCTTGCTCTTTTCCGGTACTGCAGGGCAACCCCAATATCTGGACATTTGTCCTGCAGGTAACCAAAGAAAATTAAGGCTACCAACTGGAAGACAGGCCCTCCTCCAAACCTTAGCCCTAGACTTAAGAAAGCCTTGAACACTATACGGAACAACGATGACTTAATAATCAAGCCATCAGATAAAGGAGGCAATGTGGTAGCAATGAATAGGCAAAATTATGAAAAAATGTGTTATGATATACTCCTTAACAAGGACTGGTATAGAATAATACCTGCATCCTTTGTGTCACAGAGTATAAAAAAATATAGAGAAATCCTCAATAAGGCACACAGAACAGGCGTTATTGATGATAACACCCTCCAATTTCTGAATATCGAACATCCCCTCACACCTACCTTCTATGCACTACCCAAGGTGCATAAAGGGGTCACACCTCCACCGGGACGACCCATAGTCTCAGGCTGTGGCTCGTTAACCGAGAACATCGGTAGAATTATAGACGAGTACCTATATCCGCACGTACGCAGCCTCGTTTCACATGTAAAGGATACTATCGAACTACTGAAAATCACAGATGGTTTACTTATACCCATGAATGCATGGCTAGTAGCCATAGATATAGAGGCACTCTATAACTCTATCCCCCATGCATTGGGAGTACAGTCAGTACGAAGTGAGCGCGACAAAGACTCACGCAAATATAATAATTTCATAGCAGAAATGCTTGAATTTATTTTGACTAACAATGTATTTCTTTTTAAGCGCTCCCATTACCTCCAGGTGCAGGGTGTGGCTATGGGAGCGGGCTGCGCCCCTTCCAATGCCAACCTGTACCTGGGGGGATGGGAGCGTGATCTTTTTTCTGTTGAGAGCAACGTCACCTATCTAGATAACATCCTAATATGGCATCGCTATATAGATGATGTTTTAATGATCTGGGCAGGATCAAAAGAAGAACTCATGGATTTTTTGGAAGGTTTACAGAACAATAACTACAATTTAAAATTTACGTATAATTTCAGTCAGGAAAAAATTACTTTTCTTGATATTGAATTATTTGTTGACAACAAAGACAATCTCTGCTCTACACTGTATAGGAAACCCACTGCGGGCAACACCCTGTTACATGCTACTAGCTCTCACCCCAAGCCTTTGATCAACAGTATTCCGTTTAGCCAGTACCTCAGATTAAAGCGTAACTGCTCACTAGATACTGACTTTAGACGTGAATCGAATCAATTATATAATCGTCTCAGATTGCCGGGGTTATACCAAAACTTGCTTGCGGAAAGCCTATAATAGAGTTCAAAGCCTAGATGGAAACACACTGTTATACAAATCTAAAGAACATGTAAAACCGAATTCCATCAGAATCATAACCAGATATAATAGGCAACACGCGTCTATCAGAAGGATCTATAATACATTTTGGTATTTGCTGACTGCAGATGAGAAAATTAATAAATATATCAAAGATTATCCAGAGATTACATTCAAGCGATCTCCTTCTATCAGAGATACTGCAGTCTCGAGTCACTACAGTACATCTGTTATCCCTAAACCAACTAAAACAGGCACGTACCCATGTGGTAAATGTAACTACTGTCGTTAAATACTGGGAGGCCCTAGTATAGGCCTACCCAATGGAAACATTTGTGAACCTAGATTCAGAGCTTCCTGTCAAACAATAGGTATTATTTACTTAATGAAATGCAATTGTGGAGCATTCTATGTAGGTAAAACCAAGAGGAACTTTTTTTGTAGAATAAGGGACCATGTGTCGGCTATTTCCAAAAAAATTATGGAAACGCCCATCAGCCAACACATGGGCCCTTTCCATGGACATAGCTTAAAAATGTTGGGCTTTTTTGCCCTTGAACATGTTTCTCTCAACGAGAGAGGGGGTGACGCAGACCGACGCCTCCTTCAACTGGAGGCTAAATGGATTTATTACCTCAGGCATCCAGGTCTAAACGAGAACATAAGCTACAAACCTTTCTTATGACCCTATTTGGACTGCTGTTGTTCTCATATAGGTATTTGCCCATTAGTGCATGCCCCCTTCTCTCCTGACTGTGCCCCAGTACCCACCTATCTGCTCAACATGACGCGGATACCACTCAACAGCCCTCATGGCCCCCATGATATGAGAAATGCTCTGCAACCCCCTGCACATGCATCGGGACATTTGCACAGCATCCTCTCATATCTGTCTTTCCAGTATGCTGTATATTTCTACTGTATGGTTAGCCCATATTTTAGCTCTATACACTGTATTCAGGCCTCTTTAGGCATGTTGCAATATGTAAGCCGCTCTTCTTCTTCTTTTTTGTAGTCTTTGTACCATTTATTACCTATTTGTATGTACATTTTTCTGAAAGTCATGACCAGTACCTAAGGCTCATTATAAAATCCAATTTCCCTAGGCTAGCTCTCTGTCAGGCCTGAAGTGGGCATTTATACACCATATGCCCACTTAGGGATATTGTAAGGCATTACGCCCAATCCATCAGGTAAGGTACTCATCTCCAGATCCCACTTGGAATCTCACCATAGGATTCACACGGGTGCTCAGGGGCCACCATAAGCACAGTATATCCATTCTGTGTTTGATTCCCAATGGAGGTAGGGAAGCTATGGTGGTCCAGAACTGCGGTGTCACGGCGGTGAATGTGTGGGGTGAGAATTTGCGATGCGCGCTGGATACCATGATTACAGCATCCGATCTCCCACTGTATGCTATGTACGTCATTGGACTATCCAGCGCATGCGCACTTCCGAACCTAAATCACGGTATACTCTCCTACCCGCGCCGCCGAGTTACCTCATCGCGCCCGCACGCACGCGGTGACGTCACTACGTCACGCATGGAGCGGTCAGCTGACCGCTCCATAGGAGGTATAACAGGCCCTCATTTGGCTTGTTAGGACTGACAGGGAGGGTGCTAGGGGAGCCGATACACGCACACAGCACAGTACAGGTAAGTCATCCAGATGGATGACACTCTTGGGAAGCTTTTGCTCCTGTTTTTTCTTTTTCTTTTTATCATTTTCATCAAGTAGCGTTTTTCCTTTTGAGACATGTCTTCGCTGGCTATTTCATTGCAGATGACGGTGGATTGTCCGCCATTTGCGTGATAACAGTTCCCGCATTTCATATATAGAAAGAAGGTAATTATACCCTTGCATCTCTTTGCTGACAGTCATGTGGATCGCAGCATATAGCTGTAAAATATAATGCTTCACAAACAACACCAATATTCATTGGTTCCTTGTTTGTGTTGCTTGAAGCTATATTTATATATTTTTATTATCCCTCTTTCTTATAAAGTTTATTTGTGTTTTTGCTCTATGTAAGGATTCCAGCTACATGAGAATGATATAGAACATCTCTAGTCAAGTCTCTCTTTCTCAGACTTGTGCTACCTGTGTGCGACAGGCTCCCCAGCTGTATATTATTGTATTTAAAGCGACATGTAAGTCTTGCAAGACTAGAAACTAATAATTGGACTTTGAAGGCATACAAGGTACATAAGAGTAAAAAACTAAAGATTTATTGGTATACAAACAATTTTGATATATAAAACAATCATAGATTATCAAGTTAATTGATCAATATTTATGACTGATCCAACAGAGGTTATCAATATCATACAGTATGGTTGGTTCCCCTTAAAACGACTCAAATGAGTACACAAATAAGGGAGGAAAAAATAAATTATAGTTAAGTAATTATAAGATAGATAACCAGCAGATGGATTCAGAGGAGATGGAGAACTTGCTCGACATGTTGCGCATTATTGTAAACGCTTCCCCAGGAGCATATATATCATTCTATAAAACATACAGAGAAACAATACATAAAAATAAAGCCTAAATAAAATACATAAAAAACATTTTAATACAGTATTAATTCACAGCAAATATACATGTATCAAAATGATCATGTGGCCAACCTTCAATACCTCCCACCCACAATAATAGGGCATAGCTATGAAGATGTGAAACATCTAATTTCCCAAAATATATGCTTGTAGATTATACATTGTATTTGTGAGCATATTCCTTAATTGTGTTGTCAAGGAGCATTTGTGCAAAGGGGGTAATTGTTATATGCTAATAAAAGAGACTGAAAAACTTATATTGTGTACTTACTTCAAACAAAAGCAAGGCGTATTAAGCCATAATTAGCAGGTCAAGCCATCTACCTAGACAGTGGCATTATATAAAGAATACCTGGTCAGTAAGGTGGTATCTGTAAATAGTAGAAACTCTTTTTATATAATTGTTTGAGCATATAGTAATTAGTCTAGCATAAGGCAGCGAGAAAAGGAAAGCAAGGAAGAAAGGGGTGAGAAGGCCATAGTAGAATTGGGAGTGCATGGGGAAGAATGAAGGAGGAGGAGGGGAAGAGGGGAAGGGGTGGACGTGAAGAAGACCGAATACCACAAGGAAGGTGAAACCAGGGTGGGGAAGAAGGAAGGGAGAAAGGAATGAAGAATAAGTGGGTCTCTAATATTGTATACAGTGTATAATTAGTATAGTTATCTATGTTGATAGACGAGAGAATGTGGAATTAAATATTTGAGTTATTTGTGACATGCAGGATATATAGTTATAAGAGCTCAACACTTCGATATGATTATGGTAGATCTGATAGAACGGTCAGTGCTGGTAGGCAAGAGACTCTAGGAGTACATTCAGTTGTCCGGAATGGGTTAAATATTGTAGTTGGCAAAGGCATAAAAGCTTGTTCCAGCGTATGGCAGACTGTATTTGAAGTCTAGGCAGTGGTGATCAGACATGTAAGTCTTGTTGAGCCTTTTATTCACCATTATGTTTATATTTTTTATTTAAACATTATCAGATGCCGATCATAACACTGTTCATCCCTATTAGTATATGTCCAGTGTTGAAGCTATCTGATTGATCAAAATGATACAACAAAATAACAATATTGTAACATACCACTACTTCCATCAACTCTTTATTACTTATCCACTTCAGGTCACACGTGTGAATGTGGATAATTCTACGTGCATTCCTCCTCCAGTTGCGCTTTCTATGGTGGGATCCCTGTAAGGTGACCTGTACTACCTTGCCCTTCCTCAGTGAGGGTACTTATCCCCGCCACAGTGGCACCTAGTAATCAGCCAAAGGGTATTTGTCTATGAACTCAGAAAAAGTTTGCTCTATTTTTTTCTTGTTTTTTAAAAGAATCAAAATTATGTCTATCTTGAAAAATGGTCCTCAATACTGCCATTGTATCTGTATCTTTTGTTATTATATACTTCTCTTTCTTTGTGTTATCAGACATAACGCAAAATGTTGATGTCTCTGAAGAAGCCTGAACAATAGGCGAAACTAGTAGGACTGCCAACACACTACTCCCAAGGAACAAATGCATTTGGGTGTATTTATGTATTCCTAATGTGGGTTTTTTTAATGTGTTTGTACACTTTCTAATAAATTATCTTTTAACTGTACATTGACTCGCAATTTTGCATTTAATTAGTATTGTTTAATTGGACAACAATTGATATACACTCAGTGGACATCCTTGAAAATCCCATCATCATCCCAGATCGGGGGCTTTTTCTATATTTACATTTCAGAGATGTAGATGTCCACTGAACACTTCAAACAATATGTGCATGCTCTCAAAACTTCTTATCGTTGGGCATAGTTAGTTTAGTCCTTAAACCCCCTCCCTTCTTCTTAATGTTCCCTGAGTAAGCTATCAGTCTCTATGGTAGACATAGGGTTGAGAAGATTGCCGCCTCTTTATACTTCAAATATCCATTGATCATCCCATGTGCTGCATTTTAAGAAAGATTGGATTAAACTGGCGTGTCTTTTTGGAGAATTGAACTGGCTGTGGAGGGTGCCTATTCAGCAGGTGACAATACTGGCTGGGTGGCCCAAGGTCTAAATGAAGTATGTCAATGCATTAAGTGGTGTTTGAAATAGAATCGTAAAAGACATCGAAATTGAACCCAATGTAATGTACAGATGATGTTTTACCAGTAGCTTGAAATTGTTTAAAGACAATGGCCATCCTTACACTGTTAAGAAAGGAATCTGCTGTCTTGAATTCTTTACTCCAGCAACTGCAACCTTCGACTTTCTCATCTAAATCAGCCTGCCAAGATCCCTGTGTTGGGCTAGCCCACTTTCATTAATACCTTATTCCTTTCCCTTTCCTTTTCCTTTCCTTCTCTAACCTTACATATCAATTAAATAGTTAATCTGGTTGAAAAAAAGACACAAGTCCACCCAGTTCAACCCACAGAAAAGTAAAACACACACACAAACACACACACATCAAAAACCTCCATGGACACAATCCTATACCCACCGTTGATTTAAAGGAAGGCAAAAAACAAAACAAAAGCATGATCCAATTTGCTCCAGCAAGGGAAAAATTCCTTCCTGATCTCCCAATCTGATAATCCCTGGATCAACTTTACCTATACCTACCCTTGCTTTTTTTTCTCCATTAACTCATCTACTTCTCTTTTCCCATCTGCTTTTTTCTCCTCATTTTCTTCTTTGTTACTGTACTTCTTACTGGATCAATCATTTACTTTAAAAAAATATGCCATTGTCATTATATACTAGTAGTTTGCATATTTGTTCCATGGCTTAATGGTTATTAAATGGTGCAGCCTTGGGAATTCATTCCCAATGGAAACAAGATGTGCTGTGTTTCTATGGGTTTACTCCATGTGCTCTACTTTTTCCCCACAAATCAAAAATACATACTGTTAGGTTAATTGACTTCTCGCCAAAATGGCCTTAGAAAGAGTGTCATTGTATCAATGTAAAAGTCAATTTAGACTATAAGCTTTTCAGTGCTAATGTATATTATTATTTTTATTATTATTCAGGATTTATATAGCGCCAACAGTTTGCGCAGTGCTTTAAAACATGGAGCAGACAGTACAGTTACAATTCAATACAGGAGGGATCAGAGGGCCCTGCTTGTTAGAGCTTACAATCTAGAAGGGAGGGTCAAGTGGAACAAAAGGTAATAGATGTGGGGGATGATCAGACGGAGAAAATGAAAATACAGTTGTTAGGTATGGGTAGTATAGGGTTCTCTGAAGAGGAGGGTTTTCAGGGATCGTCTAAAAGCTAATCGAGTAGGAGATAATCGGACAGATTGGGGTAAGGAGTTCCATATGATTATAGATGCTCTGGAAAAGTCCTGGCTAAATAGTTTAAAGCAGAACCTCACCCAAAAGGGGAAGTTCCACTCTTCCTCCTCCTCCCCCTCTCTTCGAACACATTTGGCACATATTGTTTTGGGGGGGCAGGGAGCAGGTACCTGGTTTGATAGGTACTTTCTCCTACATTCGCTTGGATCACCTAGGAGATCCAAGCAGAAGTCCCCCCCCCTCTTTGTCCGCAACCTTCTAGAACACTTCACAGGTCCCAGAAGTTTCAGATGTCAGTGCCTCACACATGCACAGTGGGAAGCTGGCTATGAAGCCGCAAGCAGTTACAGCCAGCTGCCCACAGATAAGATGCTGGAGCCGGGAACTGAAGACCAGTGAAGAAACGGGTTCAGATGAGCACAGGGCTGGATCCTGGGACAGGTGAGTGTATGTTTATTAATTTTCCCACAGGTGACTGAAGCTCCTCTTTAATGGTTCTGTAAGGCCTATAAGTGAGTTGAGCCTTCTGTTTGTCAAGGTCAGGGAATGTTCATTTTACAAATTTAGCTAGAATGATGTACATACATATCTAATAGTAGTTAGTCACATTCCACTGGATTTGTCCAGTAATGTTGAAGAATATCCAAGCCACTTTGGTTATAATGAGTGTCACAAAAATGCAGGGGTAGAGATGTTGAAGACAGGTCCCCATCCATGTTAAATGATGGTTGTTCCATTTTAGCGTAGACTCTTCACGGCTTTTGCAAACCAGTTGTCCTCTCCGACCAAAATGTGCACCTCACTGTCCTCAAAAGAGCCATAATTGAACAAGGGTGAGGACTTTAACACCATCTATCTTCCACATGATATGCTGTTTTACCATCTCTACCCCAGGGTTTTGATAGAAATTTACACATGCAGCCAAATAACACCTATAAAGCCTTCCTGATGTCAGGGATAAGTTTATGTAACTAGAACAGGGTGGTTCCACAATGTTCTTGGATATCAACATCTGCCTATATGGAAAAAAGGAAAAATTACTCCCAAGGGCCTATACCCAGCTTGCAAGTGAATGACTACTTCTGTTTTATAAAATATATTATTTTATTGTTTTTATAAAAAAATAAGTTTATCTTACATCATATTGCACAAAAAACAATATCATAGGGCTGGGGAAGGAAAAATACATATACAAAAAGGGACAACAACAAGAGCTCTGGTGTACAAAGATTTTTTCATAATGGATGTCCAAATATGACAATGACAATATGGAATATGCAATTCACCACAGTGGATTGCCGTTAAGATAACCCCTAAATAATAAGAGGTTATCTTAACAGCAATCCACTGTGGTGAATTGCATATTGTCATTGTCATATTTGGACATCCATTATGAAAAAATCTTTGTACCCCAGAGCTCTTGTTGTTGTCCCTTTTTGTATATGTATTTTTCCATCTCCAGCTCTATGATTTTGTTTTTTACTTTCAATATTTTTATTAAGATTTTTATATCTTAACAAACTTCAATAACAAACTTGTCATTGGCCAACACGGCCTGCATTCAAAGTTACAGACAACATAAGAAAATATGAGCAAAAAAGGAAGAAAGGAACGGTCGCTTGTAGCGAGTGAGAAATACTGAACACAAACCATCTATTGTAGGCTGGTGGTCCTCATAATACAGTGGAGTCAACTGACCTGTAGGTCAGTGGGGATAGGATCCTCACTTTCACAGGACCGTCCCATGGGGTCCCACCTAATGTTATCTGCGACCCTTGCGGAGTAGTTCTGTAAGGAACACTAGCGAGGACGGCCACTTGTGCCGGGAGTCGTCCAGCCCATCACCCCCTTGGGATCACACTGTGGTGGTGCCCGACCTCCCCCAGGCCCTGTGTCCCCCCTCTTGTCCCCAGACCTGCGACTGTCTAGCCCAATACCAAGCCTAGTCTGTCTCTTCATCGTGCTCCACAGAGGGGTGATCCATTAAGGAAGTTCGGGTACGCAGTCGCAGGAAATAGCTTAGGTACCTAGACTGTTCTGAGTCCTATCCGCTACAACGGTTCGGGCATGAGTTCCCCATCTCAAATAATGATATTGTTTTTTATGCAATATGATGTAAGATAAAAAAAAATTTTTTTTATAAAAACAATAAAAATATATATTTTATAAAACAAAAGTAGTCATTTACTTGCAAGCTGCGTAATGGCCCTTGGGAGTAATTTTTCCTTTTTCCATATATGCCATTTGGGCTAGCAGCATTCTGTCCACAACCAGGGGAGACCGGTCCCAATCTTTGATTTATTGTCACGTACCTGGTAGGAGTCTGATATGATGAGGTCGGCCTCTCTTGTATCTCCAGTCCAAGCCCCACTGAGGGTGGAACAGATGGTGGCTAGGGCCAGGAGGAACACGAGTGCCTGAGGAGGTTGCTTGCAGGACTTGCTGGAACAGATGTGGCATGGAGACCCAGACAGCCGGACAGACACCGGACACAGGAACACTTGGAGGATGGGTAGAGGTTTGAGGGGAACTCCAACCCACTTGCAGGTTCTGGGAACGAAGCTCACAGGAACAGAGGTCAGGAGGATAGCCAGGGTTCAGCAACAGACAGGCGGCACGGTACAAAGGATCAATCAGAAGCAGGGTCAGTGGAAGCCGGGATCAGAAGCCAGTAATCAGGAAGTGTTTCAGAGTCCAAAGACAGAGTCAGGGAAAGCCACAGTCAGCAACGGTTATCAAGCAGCATAACAGGAACCAGGAAGTTTTCAGGACACAGCTGAAGACCAGTCAGCACTTGCTTGAGAGTCAGGACTTCCTTAAATAGATAGGAAGTCTTGTAATCAGGCTTCAGGTCACAGCTGAGGGCAGGAAGTGCTGCCTGTCCCACACTGCCGGAATACACCCGCTGGTGGACACCGGTACTACAGTCCGTGGAACATGCATTACCACCAGCAGGTGAGATCCTCGCAGACTGGCGCCAAAGGAGATTAGGGGCGTGCACCCGCGCGTGCACGTCGTCCCCGCGCACGCGCATGTGTACTAGCACTCTGGAAGGGCTGCTGCAGCCCGGGGGTGCGCGCGCCAGTATTCCGAGACTGCTGGCGAACGTGCGCCTGCGCAGGAGAGTTCCTATCAGTTCTCTTACATTGCCCCCCCCCTTAGGGGCAGCCTCCGCATGCCCCTCAAGTCTCTCTTTTCCGGGTGGCGTTGAAAGAAGGCTTGTACCAGTCTTGGGGCATGAACATCAGAAGCTGGTTCCCAAGAATTTTCCTCAGGGCCGTAGCCCTTCCATTTAACAAGGAACTGCATCTGGTTACTCCTACGTCTACAGTCCAGCACGGCCTCCACTTCAAATTCCTCATTACCTTCGATGAGAATCGGAGGAGGGGTTCCAGACACCCGATCAGGGAAGGGATTAGGCGTGGTGGGTTTCAACAAAGAAACGTGGAATACTGGATGTATCTTCATGCTTTTGGGTAGCACTAATTCAAAAGCTACTGCATTGATCCTCCGCTTGACAGGAAAAGGGCCCAAAAATTTTGGACCGAGTTTCTTAGAAGGACAGCTTAACTTTAGATTTGCCGTGGACAGCCAGACTTTGTCCCCAGGTTTTAAATCCAGGTTACCCCTCTTCTTTCTGTCGAAAAACTTCTTGTTGCTAGCCTGGGTCTTGGAAATCGTCTCCTGTAAAACCTGATTGTTAGTACTGAAGAAGTCTAATCGGTCTTGCACAGCAGGTAAAGAAGACTCAACAGGTATTTCCGGCAGAAAAGAGGGATGGTACCCAAAATTGGCAAAAAAGGGGGACTGTTTGGTTGCTGAGTGGATGGTATTATTATATGAGAACTCCGCAAGCGGAAGGAGGGATAACCAATCATCTTGAGCAAAAGAGGAAAAACACCGTAGATACTGTTCAAGGGTTTGATTCGTCCTCTCAGTCTGTCCATTGGTTTGTGGGTGGTAAGCTGTAGAGAGGCAGAGTTCAATATTAAGTGCTTCGCATAGGGCCCTCCAGAATCTAGAGGTGAACTGTACCCCACGGTCGGAGATAATGCTATCAGGAATACCGTGCAATCTAACGACCTCTTTGATGAAGGCTGAGGCGGAAGGAGTTCCTTGTAAGGGTACAAAGTGCGCCATCTTGGTCAGGCGGTCTACCACGACAAAGATGGTAGTGAAGTCTTCAGACGGAGGGAGTTCTACAATAAAGTCCATTGAGATCATACTCCATGGTTTCTGAGGTATGGGAAGAGGCTCCAAGAGACCCCAAGTTTTAGTTCTGTCGGTTTTGTTTTGAAGGCATGTAATACAGGATCTAACATAATTTTTACAGTCCTGCATTAAATCGGCCACCAGAAGGTACGGGAGACCAGATCGGCAGTCTTGCGGATCCCGTAATGTCCTGCTAGAGGGTGGTCATGACAGCGACTCAGAATGGACACTCGAAACTGCTCCGGGACAAAGATTTGTTCCTTATGGAAGAAAAGGCCATTCCTTGATTGAAGAGCCAAGTCCTGGGAGGGTGGTTGGTTAACCACACTGGTCTTAATTTGAGATAACAGATCAGCTTGAAGAAACAAAAAATTATTGGCCGGGAGAATGGTATCAGGCTCCAAGGGACTCACAGGATCATTAAACATACGGGACAGGGCATCTGGTTTGCCATTCTTAGAACCAGGACGAAAAGTAATATGAAATGAGAAACGGGAGAAGAACAGCGCCCATCTTGCTTGTCGAGGTCTTAATCGCTTAGCTGTTCTCAAGTACTCTAGGTTCTTGTGATCCGTGAATATGAGGATTGGGTGGGCAGCACCCTCCAAGAGGTACCGCCACTCCTCAAGTGCGGCCTTGATGGCCAGCAGTTCCCGGTCTCCCACATCATAGTTCCTCTCGGAAGGATTTAATTTCTTGGAGAAAAAAGCCACAGGGTAGAGTAAGGATTTCGGGCCCTGACGTTGGGACAATATAGCCCCGACTGCACTTTCAGAAGCATCAACCTCCAATACATAGGCCAAGGATGGATCAGGGTGCTTCAGGATGGGAGCTGAGGTAAATAAAAGTTTTAACTGTTCAAAGGCCTCTTGAGCTTTTGGTGTCCAACAGAAAGGGATGTGTTGCTTAGTTAGTTGTGTGATGGGAGTGATGATACCAGAGAAGTTCTTGATGAATTTTCTGTAAAAATTAGCAAACCCCACAAACCTCTGAACAGCTTTTCTGTCTGTAGGGGCAGGCCATTCCAGAACGGAAGTAACTTTCTGCGGATCCATGGAGATACCGTCGGCAGAGATGACAAGTCCCAAGAAATTAACAGTTTGTTTCTCAAAGTCACACTTTTCGGCTTTGGCATAAAGACAGTGTTTTCGGACTCGGGCCAGCACTTTCTTAACATGAGCTTGATGAGATACCATGGATTCAGAGAATATCAAGATGTCATCCAAGTAGATTATGACGAATAGATCAAGATAATCCCGAAAAACGTCATTCACTAGGTGTTGAAACGTAGCTGGGGCGTTGCAGAGCCCGAATGGCATGACCAAGTACTCGAAGTGGCCAAAGCGAGTTCGAAAAGCCGTCTTCCACTCGTCCCCTTCCCTGATTCTGACGAGATTATACGCACCCCTTAAGTCTAGCTTGGAGAATATCCGTGCCCCCCGCAGCCTCTGGAAATATTTAAGGAATTAACGGAAGGGGGTACCGGTTCTTGACTGTAACTTTGTTAAGGTCCCGGAAGTCAATGCAAGGTCTTAAGGAGTGGTCCTTTTTCTCTACAAAGAAGATACCGGCACCTGCTGGTGACGTGGAGGGCCGAATGAACTTCTTTTTCAAACTCTCGTCGATATAGACACGTAAGGCTTCCAGTTCAGGTTCGGAGAGGGGATAGATCCGACCAAAAGGAATCTCCGCCCCAGGTAAAAGATCAATAGGGCAATCATAAGTCCTATGGGGTGGAAGGGTGTCCGCACCCTTCTTGTTAAATACGTCCAGGTATTCGTGGTAAGCAGCAGGAACCAGATTAATGGTTTCTGGGTCAGGCTGTAGACTCAGGAGAGGAGTGGTACTAGCAGTCCTTTCAGGGAAACAGTGCGTCTGGCAATAGCTGGAGGAAAAGGTGACGTCTCCTGTAAGCCAATCAATGTGCGGATTATGTGCCTTTAGCCAGGGAATGCCAAGAATGATGGGGAACATAGGTGAGGTTATGACATCCAACCGAAGGAATTCATGGTGACCAGAGGAGGCTTGACAGGAAATAGGTGCAGTCTCTTGTGTGACCGGGCCTGATTTAATACCAGAGCCATCGGCCAGGTGAACCCGGAATCCCTGTTTCTTGGGGCACACGGGAAGCTGGTGTAAAGAAACAAATGAGGAATCCACAAAACAGCTGCAGGCCCCTGAGTCTATTATGGCGGATACTAAGAGTGTCCTTCCGGCAACAAAAAGATTAACTGGGAGAGAGATGTGAGACCGAACCTCTCCAGAAGGATGCTCCACAGGAAGCTGACGAAGGCAGGTTCTACTGGTTTTTGCCGGGCAAGTCTGTATGAAGTGACCTGCTTCTCCACAATAGAGGCATAGATTGGCACGTAATCGTCTGAGACGTTCTGCCGGGGAAAGAGGCGATCTGGGGAAACTCCTGTGGCATGTCTTATGCTGAGCCTTCTTTCCAAAAGATGTGCTCAACGGGGCAGCAGATATGCTGGGTGTAGAAGTCACAGAAAGGATTCCTTGAGTCTTTTCGTATTGCCTCTCACGTAGTCGCCGGTCGATTTGGATGGCTGAGCTAATCAGTCTTTCCAAGGATGTAGGAACTTCAATTCTGGCCAGTTCATCTTTGAGAGTGTCGGAAAGACCAAGCCGAAACTGATGGCGAAGAGCAGGATCGTTCCATCGAGTGTCAGCACTCAGGACACGGAAGTCAGTGATATACTCCTCAACAGGCCTTGACCCCTGTTGTAACCTGCCAAGCTTGGATTCTGCAGACTGCTGGCAGAAGGGGTCAGCATATAGCTGAGCCATAGCCGAGAAGAACGAAACTGTAGTTGCCAGAACTGGGTCATGCTGCTCCCGGAGGTGATGAGCCCAGGAGAGTGGTTCGTTCACGAGAAGGGTGATCACAAATCCCACTTTAATGTCTTCAGATCTAAAGGTCCGGGGCAGCAGGGAGAAGTAGAGCTCGCAGGAGTTCCGGAAGGTTCTGAACATCGTACGATCTCCGGAAAATCGTTCGGGAATAGGCACTCTGGGTTCCGGGAGAGGAATAATTCCATGGAAGGAACTTGAATCGGTTTGAGCAGAGGGATCTGCGACAGAGGGAGAAACGCAAGCTGATGCGACTCATATCTTGTCAGAGAGTCGCTCCTCCATGCGACAGAGATCGCTCTGTAAACTCTGCACGACATGTGTGAGTGTAGAGATTGTCTCAAACAAGTCCTCTGGTGGAGAGACCTCCCTTTCAGACTCCATCCCTGGCTGACTGGTACTGTCACGTACCTGGTAGGAGTCTGATATGATGAGGTCGGCCTCTCTTGTATCTCCAGTCCAAGCCCCACTGAGGGTGGAACAGATGGTGGCTTGGGCCAGGAGGAACACGAGTGCCTGAGGAAGTTGCTTGCAGGACTTGCTGGAACAGATGTGGCTTGGAGACCCAGACAGCCGGACAGACACCGGACACAGGAACACTTGGAGGATGGGTAGAGGTTTGAGGGGAACTCCAACCCACTTGCAGGTTCTGGGAACGAAGCTCACAGGAACAGAGGTCAGGAGGATAGCCAGGGTTCAGCAACAGACAGGCGGCACGGTACAAAGGATCAATCAGAAGCAGGGTCAGTGGAAGCCGGGATCAGAAGCCAGTAATCAGGAAGTGTTTCAGAGTCCAAAGACAGAGTCAGGGAAAGCCACAGTCAGCAACGGTTATCAAGCAGCATAACAGGAACCAGGAAGTTTTCAGGACACAGCTGAAGACCAGTCAGCACTTGCTTGAGAGTCAGGACTTCCTTAAATAGATAGGAAGTCTTGTAATCAGGCTTCAGGTCACAGCTGAGGGCAGGAAGTGCTGCCTGTCCCACACTGCCGGAATACACCCGCTGGTGGACACCGGTACTACAGTCCGTGGAACATGCATTACCACCAGCAGGTGAGATCCTCGCAGACTGGCGCCAAAGGAGATTAGGGGCGCGCACCCGCGCGTGCACATCACCCCCGCGCACGCGCATGTGTACTAGCACTTTGGAAGGGCTGCTGCAGCCCGGGGGTGCGCGCGCCAGTATTCCGAGACTGCTGGCGAACGCGCGCCTGCGCAGCAGAGTTCCTATCAGTTCTCTTACAGTTATGGAGGGTGCCAGAATGTCGGTACATTCTTTCAGGAGTTTTGTAGAAATGATGTCATTTGGTGATGTGCTGTCTCTGAGACTTCTGATGATGTTTTTGGTGATGTCGATGGTGATCGGGACCAGCGAAAATTTAATCGATTGTATATTGATTTCCTCTTCTTGTTTAGCCTGAGTGAGGTTGGATGTTTTTTTCTTTTGAATAATTTCTCGAATGTTTTCGATTTTGTCGATAAAAAAATCTGATAGCTCATTGCAGAATTCTTGAGTTTCGTTTGTTGGGGGGTCCAAACAGGCGGGGTTCATAGTTTGCGCGACAACTTTGAAAAGTTCGCGAGGTCGGTTTAGGACATTTGAGATGGTGTTTGAAAAATGTTCTTTTTTTGCTTTGAAGATCGCTTTATGGTATTTATTAGTGAGTGCTTTATAGTTAGAGTGGTTTTCCTTTGTTGGGTTTCTTCTCCAGGCTCCTTCAGCTCTTCTGCGTTCTTGCTTCAGTAGAGTCAGAGTGTCATTAAACCATCCCGAATTGTTTCTGCGGATGAGTGCTCTACGTCTCGGCGCGACTGTGTCTGCTGTTTGTAGTAATGCTGTGTTTAAGGAGCTGAGTGTTTGTTCTGTTGAGTGGTTTTGATTTAGTGTTCCTATTTTTTTTGATAGTGTAGTTTTGAAGAGTTCAGAGTGTAGTTTCTTCTGAGATCTTGTCCAGTATGTTGTTATTGAGTGCTTCGGTTTTTGGGAGATGGTGTTGGAGGTGATTTTAAATTTGATAGCGTGGTGGTCCGTCCATGGTAACGGCATGTTGTCCAGTGTGTTGACGTCCATATTTTGTTTGAAGATGAGGTCAAGAATGTGACCCGATCCATGCGTGGGGGCATTTATCAGTTGCTGCAGACCTAGTTCTTCCAGATGGTTGATGCAGGAGGTGGCAATGGGGTCCTGGGCGGAGTTAGCCCAGAGGTTGAAGTCCCCGAGTAATAAAAAGTTTTTGGTTTTCAAGGTGTATGTCGAGATGAATTCGGTGAAAGGTGTGAGGAGATTTGTCTTTGGTCCTGGTGGTCTGTAGCATAGCAGTATGTGAATGGTGTCTTGAGGTGTTGTTTGAAGATGCAGAGTGAGTGTCTCCATGAAAGGCAATGGGGTCTGTAGCTTCGGTTTGATGAGCGAGAGGTGAGATTTGAAGATCACTGCTAGGCCTCCTCCTCTTTGTCCTATTCTGTGCTTGGTTAGGATGCAGTAGTTTTCAGGCACCAGTTCTGTTAGGAACATGCTATGTCTCTTCTGCAATAAATTTAACTCACCTGACTGTTTGCAATCTTCTTCAGAAGCTGTTCGTTCACAGCTCAGTGTACATTCTCAGCGCGCCTTTGTATAGGAATGAATAAACTCCAGTGCCAATGCTCGTGAGTAGGGATGAGCTTCGAGTTTGAGTCATACTCATGTTCGACTCGAACATTGCCTGTTCGCCCGTTCGCCGAACAGCGAACAATTTGGGGTGTTCGCGGCAAATTTGAAAAGCCGCGGAACGCCCTGTAAAAGTCTATAGGAGAAATCCAAAGTGCTCATTTTAAAGGCTTATATGCAAGTTATTGTCATAAAAAAGTGTTTGGGGACCTGGGTCCTGCCCCAGGGTACATGTATCAATGCAAAAAATTGTTTTAAAAACGGTCGTTTTTCGGAAGCAGTGATTTTAATAATGCTTAAAGTGAAACAATAAAAGTGAAATAATACTTTAAATTTTGTACCTCTGGGGTGTGTATAGTATGCCTGTAAAGTAGCGCTTGTTTCCCGTGCTTAGAACTGTCCCTGCACAAAATGTCATTTCTGAAGGAAAAAAAGTCATTTAAAAGTACTCGCGGCTATAATGAATTGTCGGCTCCCGGCAATACGGAGAAAAGTCATTGAAAGTCATTGATAAAAAAAATGCGTGGGGGTCTTCCCAAATTCATTTACCAGGCCCTTCAGGTCTGGTATGGATATTAAGGGAAACCCTGCGCCAAATAAAAAAAAAATGACATGGGGTTCCCCCCAAATATCCATACCAGACCTGAAGGTCTGGTATGGATTTTAACGGGAACTCCGCGGCAAATTAAAAAAAAATAGCATGGAGTTCCCTCCAAAAATGCATACCAGACCCTTATTCGAGCACGCAACCTGGCAGGCCGCAGGAAAAGAGGGGGGGACGAGAACGCCCCCCCCTCCTGAACCGTACCAGGCCACATGCCCTCAACATGGGGAGGATGCTTTGGGGCCATGTTGATGGGGACAAGGGCCTCATCCCCACAACCCTTGCCCGGTGGTTGTGGGGGTCTGCGGGCGGGGGACTTATCGGAATCTGGAAGACCCCTTTAACAAAGGGGACCCCCAGATCCTGCCCCCTATGTGAATTGGTAAGGGGTACATTGTACCCCTACCATTTCACAAAGAAAGTGTAAAAAAATAAAAAAAAACACACAGACACAGTTGGGATAAGTCCTTTATTAAAAAAAATTAAATAAAAGATTCCAGCCGTGGTAATCCACTCTCGATCTCCACTCCAGTGATGTCGGTATCCAGCAACGGATGATCTGCAGGCTCCAGCGATGATGTCCAGCAAGGAACAGCACACGGTCCTGTCTCCACCGAAGACACCCCGGGAATGATGTTGCGGCAGCCTGACAGGTCTTATGTAGCTGAGGATGGGGCCACCCGTCATGTGACCCCTTCCCCCTCTGACGCAAGGGGAAACCCAGGCTTTCCCAGTGATGTGACGGGTGACCCCGCCCCCCTCTGATGTAACGCAGGTTTCCTGTTGCATGGGGACTGCCCAGTGTCAGTGTCACTAGGCAGAGCGGGAAGATGCTTGTTTACATAAGCATCTCCCCGCTGTATCTCTCTGTGAGACAATCGCGGGTGTCCCCGCGGCAATCGAGTCCGCGGGACCCGCGGTCGGGCTCACGGAGAAGGCGGCAGGGTCGCAAACGCGCTGCCCGCGGCGCGCGCGCGACCACACGGCGGCATCTTAAAGGGGACGTACAGGTACGTGGTTATGCCTGTCAGTGCCACTCTGCCGACGTATATGTACAGGCGGCGGTCCTTAAGCGGTTAAAGCAAGAATTGGCCTTGCTGTCAAAAATTTTAATTATATGCCCCAGTCAAACAGGTGTCAAAATTGGCCCTTGGGTGTTAATTGTGCCCATGAAACCTATACCAAAAAAATTCTTCAAGATAAAATCAACAGCCACAAAGCTAGGCAGCGTAGACAAGCTTGCAGAGATTCCAGTGGGAGCAGATTCCCAATTCATGACAATATATCTAAAGTGTTGACAAATAAAGAGCTAGCTATCAATCAGTTGTTGTGGACAGCTATTAGGCTGCATTCAAACCTCTGCGTTTTGAATCGCCGGCAGATTTTCTGCGATTCTGCCCAAGATTTGAAAGCGCTGAGGTGTGAATGACAAATCGCAGAATGCACATTTGAGATGCCATTCATTTGAATGGCACCTAATGCCAATTGCGGTCGCCAAAATGTAGCTCTGGAACTTTTTTTGGGGGCGACAAGCTTCACGCAATGCAGGTTGCCGTGATTGCAGCACGATTTATTGTGCGACAATTGCGGCAGAACTGCACCGCGATTTTAGGTGCCATTCAAGGGAATGGCATCTCAAATGTGCGTTCTGCGCTTTGTCATTCAAACCTCTGCGCCTTGAAATCTTGGGCAGAATCGTAGAAAATCTGCCTGTGATTCAAAATCCTGGGGTGTGAATGCAGCCTACGTCCTTAAAAAGATTTTTGGGAAAAGAGATCTGTGCACATAGGCAGGGCACATAAGAATATTTATCCCAGCACTAAAATTCAAAAAAATGAAGCATAGTTTGTTAACCACTTCAAATCCCTGGAACATTTACCCCCTTCCTGCCCAGACCAATTTTCAGATTTTAGCACTGTCACACTTTGAAATGACAATTGCGCGGTCCTGGAACACTGTAGCCATAAATTTTTTTTTATTATTATTGGAACTTGCTTTGTGCACTGGTTCAAATAATTTGGTGGAGGGGGGATTATGGTATGGGGTTGTTTTTCAGGGGCTTGGCTTGGCCCCTTAGTTCCAGTGAAGGGAACTATTAAAAATGTCAGCATACCAAGACATTTTCGACAATTTCATGCTCCTAACTTAGTGGGAATAGTTTGGGGATGACCCCTTTCTGTTCCAACATGACTGCGCACCAGTGCACAAACAAGGTCCACAAAGACATGGATGAGCAAGTTTGGGGTGGAGGAACTTGACTGGCCTGCACAGAGTCCTAACCTCAACCCAATAGAACATCTTTGGGATGATTGGCCTTCTCCTCCACATCAGTGCCTGACCTCACAAATGCGCTTCTGGAAGAATAGTCAAACATTTCCATAGACACACTCCTAAGCCTTGTGGACAGCCTTCCCAGAAGAGTTGAAGCTCTTGTAGCTGCAAAGAGTGGGCCAACTCAATATTGAACACTATGGACTAAGACTGGGATGCCATTAAAGTTCATGCACGTGTAAAGGCAGGTGTCCCAATACTTTTGGTAATATAGTGTATCTGAAAATTGAGCAATCCTGATGTCCTGACACCCTATCTAATTTCTTGAGGCCTGAAAATGCCAGGACAGTACAAATACCCCCAAATAACCCCCTTTTGGAAAGTAGGCAGTCAAGGTATTTAAAAAAAAAAAAAAATTGTTTCATTTTATTTTTTATTATTTATTTTTTATTTTTTGTAATGATTTTTTTTTCTAACACACTGTGAACAGAGCAATACAGTGTTACCATGGTAACACTGTATTACTCTAGGGAAGTGATCATATGATGTCCTCCCAGAACAGCAGTGCTCCCTACCGGTCATCATTGTTTTATAGGTGTTCATGTAGATGTAAACTCAAACACTAAAATTTCATATAAGCTTTAACATGATAAAATCATTTGGAAAGCCTTTTCTATTTTAATTGTTAAGCTGGCCACACATTATACAAATTTCTTGTTCAATTTAGCGTAACCTACCTTCTACTATGTAATGCAAGGGCAAGGGCCTGCATGATTGCATACAAATTGGAAGTGTTTAGGTTTGTAAAAATGTAAAAAGAAAGCATCAAACTAGAAAAATGAAAGTAAAATTAACAATAAAAAAATAAATAATTTAAAGCACATCTGTCCCCGCGTGCTGGCTCACAGAAACGAACGCATACGTAAGTCACGCCCACATATGTCAACGGCGTTAAAACCACACATGTGAGGTATCACCGCAAACATTAGAGCAAGAGAAATAATTCTAGCACTAGACCTCCTCTGTAACTTTAAACATGTAACCTGTAAAATTGTTTTGATTGGTTAAAGTAGTGGAGACTGCAGTTCAATATTTCTAAATGTAAAATAATGCACCTAGGGAAAAAGAATCACCTGAGAGAGTACAATAATGTGGGTACAGTGTTAGCCAGCACTACAGAATAAAAAGATTTGGGGGTGCTTATTTCAGATGATTGCAAACTGAGCAAACAGGGTGACCAGGCAGTGGGTAAAGCAAAAACAAATCTAGGATTCATCAATAGTGGGATCACCAGCAGGAGGAAGGAGGTTCTGATTCCCCTATATACGTATATCTTTAGTGAGTCCTCATTTAGAATACAGTAAAACTTTGGATTGCTAGCATAATTCGTTCCCGGAAACATGCCTGTAATCCAAAGCACTCGTATAGCAAAGCAAATTTCCTCATAAGAAATAATGGAAACTCAGATGATTCGTTCCACAATCATTTATTCATAAGTCCTTCCGTCCACAAATCAAAGCCTCCACAAGGGGATTAGAAGCAAAATCAAGCAGGAGCTACAGAGTATAAAAGAGAGGAGAGGCGCCTCTAAGTGTAGCAATATGGTTACATTTATTGAAGGTACAACATTTAGCAACTCACATTTAGCAACTCACAAGAGGCACATCTAAGTATGCAGGCACCCGGGGTAAAGCTGTCCACATAGATCAGGGATATGCAATTAGCGGACCTCCAGCTGTTGCCAAACTACAAGTCCCATGAGGCATAGCGAGACTGACAGCATCAAGCATGACACCCAGAGGCAGAGGCATGATGGAACTTGTACTTTGGCAACAGCTGGAGGTCCGCTAATTGCATATCCCTGACATAGATAGACCATCCTCTGCACCGCCGGCTCTCACCGCTGTCAGTCTGCAGTCGTGACTGAGAAGACTATCCATCAGTGGAGCTATCTGAAAGCGAGGCTTGAAGCTTGTCTTGCAAAACACTCTCAGACCAAGTTACTCTCAATTCAAGGTTTTACTGTACTGTGTCCAGTTCTGGAGACCTCACTTACAAAAAGATATTGATAGGATAGAACAAGTCCAGAGATCGGTACCAAATATGGTGAAAGGTTTAGGGGATAAAACATATTGAGAGCGACTTCAGGAACTACATTAAGTAAATGCATTAAGGGGTCAATAAGGTTCAGGAAGGCAATATGAAACCAAAATCAAGAACACGGGGACATGACCTCAAACTAACTGGAGGGAAGTTCAAAACAAATCTTAGAAAGTATTATTTTACTGAAAGGGTAGTTGATGCTTGGAATAAACGACCAGCAGAGGTAGTGAGACAGTCAACTGGAAAATGGCTTCAAACATGCTTGGGATAAACATAGATCTATAGCCAGACAACAAAGTTAATGCAAAATAATTTAGTAAAAAATGGGTAGACTCGATGGACAACTCGGTCTTTTTCTGCCGTCACTTTTCTGTTTCTATGTAACTCACTGTACACAGTAATATTTGTGATTCACACAAATGGACTGGTAAAAATGCATTCAGAAAATTTAAGTTTTGAATGGCACCATTAAATGGAATTAAACCAAAAACCAACAGAGTGGAGCTATAAAATGTTCCAAGCACAATTATTTTAATGCTCATGGTCAGAGTTAAATTATTGCCGTTACTCAAAGTAAAATTCTATTTATGTCATGATTATTTTGGCTGCTGAGAAAACCCATGTAACTCTTGCGCATTCTACAGATTCTAGTTTGAAAGTTTCAATTTAAAGTTACGGTTTATCATCTGGAATGCAAGGTACTTAGGTTATCAATAATGGGTTACCTTTTTGTATACAGTACATTCTTTAGCTAAAACTCCTTCCAGTGCCTGCTTAAAGAGAAAGTAAAGCCATTTAAAAAAAAAAAGCCTGCAAAAGAAAGGCATAATGAGCTAGTATGCATAGCATACTAGCTCATTACGAATTACTTACCTGAGATTGAAGCCCCCGCAGCGGTCCTCGGTCACCTCTGCCGCCATCTTGACTCGATGTCCCATCACCGCCGTCAGTGTATCGCCGCTCCGGCGCTGTGAATGGCCAGAGCGGCGATGACGTCACACACATGCACGCTCGGGCCGGCAAGAGCCCATTCAGAAAACCGGCAATGAAGCCGGCCCGCTAGTGCGCATGCATGTGACGTCATCTGCGCATCGCTTTATAGTAAATATCTCCTTAACCATGTAGGTTAAGGAGATATTTCTTGCACCTACAGGTAAGCCTTAGTCTAGGCTTACCTGTAGATGCAAGTTGTCTAAGTGGGTTTACAACCACTTTTAGTATTTTGTTTACAGCAATCAGTTCAGAAATAAAACTCATAATGACTGAATTCATGACAACAAAGGACAACTAGTTTCACTAGGTTCGAAATCAAGGGCATATCACTGTACAAATATGTAATAATAGGTCACTTCATCCTAAGCTTACATCCAAACCGTGAGCTTTCAATCCTTCAATGCATTATTGAATATTTTAATCAAGTGAAGAAGCAGCTGAAAAAAACAAGGCAAAAAATAACAAAATAAATATGAATAGCCTATTAAAAGATAACATAATAAAACCAACTTTTGTTGCAGTATTCACCTTTAATCCAAAGATTTCCCATGCAGTGCACATCTTTTGCTGCTAGGTGTACTCAGTCGGATGGCCAGCATCATTCAAGCTTTTTCCCTGAGCCCATGTCTTTCTGGATCCACCCCAGCCTGTGACTGGACCGTGAAATGAGAAGCAGCACAATTATAAGCTCATCTTTCTGTTACTCTGCTTTCTCTTCCTATCAGCATGCCTTTTGCCAGCACATGAACTTATTATAAAAGAACACCTACTCTGCAGTCTGCACTATCCAAAATAAATAAAAATAAAACATTACAAACAAATAATATGTATCTACACACATACAGTATCTCACAAAATTGAGCACACCCCCTTACATTTTTGTAAATATTTTATTATATTTATTGTCATGTGACAACACTGAAGAAATCACACTTTGCTACAATGTAAAGTAGTGAGTGTACAGCTTGTATAACAGTGTAAATTTGCTGTCCCCTCAAAATAACTCAACACAGCCATTAATGTCTAAACCGCTGGCAACAAAAGTGAGTACACCCCTAAGTGAAAATGTCCAAAATGGGTCCAAAGTGTCAATATTTTGTGTGGCCACCATTATTTTCCATCACTGCTTCAACCCTCTTGGGCATGGAGTTCACCAGAGCTTCACAGGTTGCCACTGGAGTCCTCTTCCACTCCTCCATGACGACCTCACGGGAGCTGGTGGATGTTAGAGACCTTGCGCTCCTCCACCATCCGTTTGAGAATGCCCCACAGATGCTCAATAGGGTTTAGGTCTGGAGACATGTTTGGCCAGTCCATCACCTTTACCCTAAGCTTCTTTAGCAAAGCACTGGTCATCTTTGAGGTGTGTTTGAGGTCATTATCATGTTGGAATACTGCCCTGTGGCCCAGTCTCCAAAGGGAGGGGATCATGCTCTGCTTCAGTATGTCACAGTACATGTAGGCATTCTTGGTTCCCTCAATGAACGGTAGCTCCCCAGTGCCAGCAGAACTCATGCAGCCCCAGGCCATGACACCCCCATCATCATGCTTGACTGTAGGCAAGACACACTTGTCTTTATAATCCTCACCTGGTTGCCATCACACACGCTTGACACAATCTGAACCACATAACTTTATCTTGGTCTCATCAGACCACAGGACATGGTTCCAGTAATCCATGTCCTTAGTCTGCTTGTCTTCAGTAAACTGTTTGGGGGCTTTCTTGCGCATCATCTTAAGAAGAGGCTTTCTTTTGGGACGACAGCCATGAAGACCAATTTGATGCAGTGTGCAGTGTATAGACTGGGTACTGACAGGCTGACCCCCACCCCTTCAACCTCTGTATCAATGCTAGAAGCACTCATACGTCTATTTCCCAAAGACAACCTCTGGATGTGATGCTGTGCACGTGCACTCAACTTCTTTGGTTGACCATGGCGAGGCCTGTTCTGAGTGGAACCTGTCCTGTTAAACAACTGTATGGTCTTGGCCACCGTACTGCAGCTCAGTTTCAGGGTCTTGACTAGTGATGAGCCGAACACCCCCGGGTTCAGTTCGCACCAGAACCCGCGAACGGACCGAAAGTTTGCACGAACTTTAGAACCCTATTAAATACAATGGATGCAAACGTTCGAAATCTAAAGTGCTAATTATAACGACTAATATGCATGTTATTGTCCTAAAAAGGGTTTGGGAACCCGGGTTCTGCACCAGGGGACATGTATCAATCCAAAAAAAGTTTTAAAAACGGCCGTTTTTCGGGAGCAGTCATTTTAATGATGCATAAAGTGAAAAAAAAAGTCAAATATTCCTTTAAATATCGTACCTGGGGGGTGTCTAAAGTATGCCTGTGAAGTGCCACGTGTTTCCCGTGTTTAGAACTGTCCCTGCACAAAATTAAATTTCTAAAGGAAAAAAAGCCATTTAAAACTGCTTGCGGCTTTAATGTAATGTCTGGTCCCGGTAATATGGATGAAAATCTTTAAGAAAAATGGCATAGTTACCCCATTACAGCCCCCCCCCTACCCCAGCCCATTACCAGCCCCTTTGGGTCTTGTATGGATATTAAGGGGAACCCCGCACACAAAATAAAAAAGGCCCTATATACTCTGAACAGCCGTATACAGGCGGTACATACAAGACAGGGACTGTAGGTTTGTTCTTATGTAGAAACTGTTTGTAATTTTGAACAGGTACATTGTTTAAGTGTAGCTCCAGCCAAAAAATCTATTTTTAAGCTTTTTGGAAAACATAGGGAAGGGTTATCACCCCTGTAACATTGAAAATTTGGGGGTTTTATTGAAACAAGAATTGGTGATAAAGCATCAGTGGAGAGGAGACACTTTTTTTCCCATATTAACTCTTACAGGAGAGAATTTGCCTTCCTAGGGGTAGATTTCCTCTCACTTCCTGTTGTATCCTTCCGTTTGCAAGGAGGAGTCGTTTGTAAGTTGGATGTTTGAAACTAGGGGCCTGCCGTATATACTCAGCTGAAATTTGCCCCTTACATGTTGGTGTTGCCACAACACTGTGAGCCCTCAGAGTTACTCTTGGTGGGCGCATGAATGGGCCCTGCTGTGAATTATTAGATCAAGAATTGTAATTGCATGCCCCTGTTGAACAGGGGTTGAAAAATTGGGCCTTTGGTGGTGGTGGTGGTGGTGTTGACACAACACTGTAAGGCCTCACAGTTACTCTTGGTGGGTGCAGGAATGGGCCCTGCTGTGAATTATTAGATCAAGAATTGTAATTGCATGCCACTGTTGAACAGGGGCTGAAAAATTGGGCCTTTGGTGGTGGTGGTGGTGGTGTTGACACAACAATGTAAGGCCTCACAGTTACTCTTGGTGGGCGCAGGAATGGGCCCTGCTGTGAATTATTAGATCAAGAATTGTAATTACATGCCCCTGTTAAACAGGGGCAGAAAAATTGGGCCTTAGGCACTGGTGCCACAACACTGCAACCCCTCACAGATACTGTACTTGGAGCACAGCAATGAGCCCTGTTGCAAAGTATTGCATCAAAAATTGTAATTACACGCCCCTGTTAAACAGGGGCTGAAAAATTGGGCCTTAGCCACTGGTGCTGGTTCCACAACACTGCAACCTCTCCCAGATACTCTAGTTGGAGTGCAGGAATGAGCCCTGCTGCAAAGCATTGCATAAAAAATTGTAATAACACGCCCCTGTTAAACAGGGGCTGAAAAATTGGGCCTAAGCCACTGGTGCTGGTGCCACGACACTGCAACCTCTCCCAGATACTCTAGTTGGAGTGCAGGAATGAGCCCTGCTGCAAAGCATTGCATAAAAAATTGTAATAACACGCCCCTGTTAAACAGGGGCTGAAAAATTGGGCCTTAGCCACTGGTGCTGGTGCCACGACACTGCAACCTCTCCCAGATACTCTAGTTGGAGTGCAGGAATGAGCCATGCTGCAAAGCATTGCATAAAAAATTGTAATTACATGCCCCTGTTAAACAGGGGCTGAAAAATTGGGCCTTAGCCACTGGTGGCAGCACCCAGAAACAAAAATGTTCTTCCAAGCTATCATCATCAATCGGATCATTGAGGAGGAGGAGGATAGTCAGTCAACATAACAGGACAGTCTCTTAGCAACAGCATCAGTCTTGAAGGGATGTGACATTTGAAAATAAATTAGTCTGTTATATCAGCTTCAGGTGTTTGGTAGCTGGTGGTGATCCAAGACTGGTTCATCTTTATGAAGGTCAGTCGATCAACAGAGTCGGTGGACAGGTGCACCCTGTGATCCGTGACAAATCCTTCAGCAGCACTGAATGTGCGTTTTGAAAGAACGCTGGATGCAGGACAGGCCAGTAGCTCAATTGCATACTGTGCAAGCTCTGGCCAGTGATCCATCCTCAAGACCCAGTAAGCCAGAGGATTTTCGGTGGGGAAGGTGTCCAAGTCTGACCTTGCCCCTAGGTATTCCTGCACCATGTATATCAGACGCTGGAGATGGTTGCTGGAACCGATCATACCTTGGGGCTGCGGACTAAAGAATTGTCTGAACGCATCGGTCAGACGGCCACCTTCCCCACCGCTCCTTCTTTGACTGACCGAAGCCTCAGCAACTCGTTGTCCAGGACCAGGAGTTTGTAACCTCCCAGTCTCTAGGAACGCGTTGCACAGACCTTTCTGCAAGGCCTCCCGGAGTTGTCTCATCCTCTGCTCCCTCTGCGACGGTAAGATAAGGTCCGCAACCTTACCCTTGTACCGTGGATCAAGGAGAGTGGCCAGCCAGTAATGGTCCCTCTCCTTGATCCGAAGAATACGAGGATCCTTCCGCAGACTTTGCAGGATCAGGGAGGCCATGCAGCGTAGGTTAGCTGAGGCATTCGGTCCGGAGTCCTCTGGGTCACTAAGGACGACATGATCCGCAGCCACATCCTCCCAGCCACGTACAAGTCCACTGGTTTCTTGGGACTGTAAATCATCCCTAAAAGACTGCTGCTGATGATGCTGAGTGCCAGGCTCCACCTCCATGCTGACACAATCCTCCTCCTCCTCCTCCTCCTCCTCTTCTTCCTGTGCGATGGGTGGGACAGAAGGAACACTGTCTGGGTAAAGGGGGCCTTGAGAGGCAAGGAAGTCCTCCTCTTCCTGCCTCTGTTCTGCCTCAAGTGCCCTGTCCATTATTCCACGCAGCGTATGTTCCAACAGGTGGACAAGAGGTACAGTGTCACTGATGCATGCACTGTCACTGCTCACCATCCTCGTGGCCTCCTCAAATGGTGCCAGGACAGTGCATGCATCCCTGATCATGCCCCACTGGCGTGGTGAAAAAAAACCGAGCTCCCCTGACCCTGTCCTGGTGCCGTAGTCGCACAGGTACTCATTGATGACCCTCTGCTGCGTGTGCAGCCGCTGCAGCATGGCCAACGTTGAGTTCCACCTGGTGGGCATGTCACATATAAGGCGGTTCTTGGGCAGGTTCAACTCCTTTTGCAGCTCAGCCAGGCGAGCACTGGCATTATAAGATCTGCGGAAATGCACACAGACTTTCCTGGCCTGCCTCAGGACATTCTGTAAGCCCGGGTACCTGCCCAAGAACCGCTGCACCACCAGGTTAAGGATGTGAGCCACACAGGGCACATGGGTCAGTTGTCCCTGTCGGAGAGCGGAGAGAAGGTTGGTGCCATTGTCGCAAACTACCATTCCTGGCTTAAGCTGGCGTGGCGTCAACCACCTCTCGGCCTGCCCCTGCAGAGCAGACAGAACCTCTGCCCCAGTGTGGCTCCTGTCCCCCAAACACACCAGCGCAAGCACGGCATGGCATCTTTTTGCCTGCGTACTTGCGTAGCCCCTTGAACGCCTACGGAGCACCGCTGGTTTCGAGGAAAAAGCACAGGAAGAGGCCATGGAGGAAGAAGAGGAGGGGGTGGAGGACAGAGGTGTGTCACAACCAGTAGTAGCATTTTGGAGGCGTGGCGGTGGAACAACCTCCAACACTACTGCACCTTGTCCTGCATCCTTCCCAGCTGCCAAAAGAGTGACCCAATGGGCCGTGAAAGAAAGGTAACGTCCCTGTCCATGCCTGCTGGACCATGAGTCAGCGGTAATATGCACCTTACCGCTGACCGCCCTGTCCAGCGAGGCCAAGACATTGCCTTCCACATGCCGGTAGAGAGCCGGAATCGCCTTCCGTGAGAAAAAGTGGCGTTTGGGAACCTGCCACTGAGGAACCGCACATTGCACAAACTCACGGAAGGGGGCCGAGTCTACCAACTGAAAAGGCAGCAGTTGAAGCACTAGCAATTTAGCCAAGCTAGCATTCAACCGCTGGGCATGTGGATGGCTGGGAGTGAACTTCTTTCGACGGTCCAGCAGCTGGGGCAGGGAAATTTGCCTGCTAGAATCGGACGTCGGTGTACTGCTAGCAGAGTGCCCGCAAGTACTTGGCTGTGACACACCTAATTCTACACCTTCATTCCTCTTTAGTGCAGGTTTCAGAGAGGACTGAAGGTATAGTGGGGTTGGAGATCCCAGCTGGTGCGGTGCAAGAAGAGGTCCGCTTTGTTCTTTGGTGTGGGTCTTTAAGGTAGGCTTGCCAACGAGCTGCATGGCAGGTCAACATATGTCTGGTCAAGCATGTTGTGCCCAAGCGGGTGATGTTTTGGCCACGCGATATACGCTTGAGACATATGTTGCAAACAGCAGCTGTGCGATCTGATGCACTCGACTCAAAAAAGGCCCACACCAAAGAACTTTTTGAATAACGGGCAGAGGCAGCGCCCTGCACAGGCAGAGCTCTGCAGTGTGATTCCGTCGGTGTGTTGCCCTTACGCTGGCCCCCCCGAGGGCATCCTGCCTCGTTGGAGATGTGCCTCCTCCTCATACTCCTCCTCCTCCTCCTCTCTCCTATTAGGCACCCACGTGGAGTCAGTGACCTCATCATCCCCCCCTCCTCATCAATGGAGCCAATCTGGCAGTATGCTGCAGCTGCTGGAACATGACTGCCAGATTGGTGTCCTTCTTGAGCATCCCCTCTCTCTGCTCTCACGCTAATGCCTTCCTCTAGCTGGGTATCATCATCAGACCCTTCGAAACGTTGGGCATCCTCCTGGAGCATGTACCCAACACTGTGCTCAAACAGTTCGGGGGACTCCTCAGGAGGACATGGTTGGTCTAGGGAAGGAGTGACTGATGATGACATTGATACCAGGGAAGAGGACGCTTTGGCAGCTGCTTTGCCAGTACCCTGAGCCTGGGTGAGAGAGGATGAAGAGGATGAGGAGGGCTTGGTCATCCACTCTACCAAGTCTTCGGCATGATGCGGCTCAACACGTCCAGCTGCCGAAAAGAAGGACAAGCGTGTCCCATTGCCACGTGCTGATGGCGATGCACCGCGTCCACAACCAGCACTGTTGTCTCTAAACACAGAGCCTGCTTGTCCTCTTTTATTGGCTCCTGACTGTCTGCCTCTCCTTGTTTGCCTTCCAGACATTCTAATGGCCTGCAGGGAAATGGGAAAACTAGCAATAAAGCCTAGCTTCAGGAGTATATTTTGCAGGAATCACACTACGCCTGCTGTAGGTGCTGCAAATGCCTGTTGGTGTAACACACCAGGAAAAAGCAGCAATACAGGCTAACTTCAGGTGTAATATGATCAGGAGTCAGACTCCACCCGCTGTAAGTGCTGCAAATGCCTGTTGGTGTAACACACCAGGAAAAAGCAGCAATACAGGCTAACTTCAGGTGTAATATGATCAGGAGGCACACTACGCCTGCTGTAAGTGCCACAAATGCCTGTTGGTGTAACACACCAGGAAAAAGCAGCAATACAGGCTAACTTCAGGTGTAATATGATCAGGAGGCACACTCCGCCCGCTGTAAGTGCTGCAAATGCCTGTTGGTGTAACACACCAGGAAAAAGCAGCAATACAGGCTAACTTCAGGTGTAATATGATCAGGAGGCACACTCCGCCCGCTGTAAGTGCCGCAAATGCCTGTTGGTGTAACACACCAGGAAAAAGCAGCAATACAGGCTAACTTCAGGTGTAATATGATCAGGAGGCACACTCCGCCCGCTGTAAGTGCCGCAAATGCCTGTTGGTGTAACACACCAGGAAAAAGCAGCAATACAGGCTAACTTCAGGTGTAATATGATCAGGAGGCACACTCCGCCCGCTGTAAGTGCTGCAAATGCCTGTTGGTGTAACACACCAGGAAAAAGCAGCAATACAGGCTAACTTCAGGTGTAATATGATCAGGAAGCACATTCCGCCCGCTGTAAGTGCTGCAAATGCCTGTTGGTGTAACACACCAGGAAAAAGCAGCAATACAGGCTAACTTCAGGTGTAATATGATCAGGAGGCACACTCCGCCCGCTGTAAGTGCTGCAAATGCCTATTGGTGTAACACACCAGGAAAAAGCAGCAATACAGGCTAACTTCAGGTGTAATATGATCAGGAGGCACACTCCGCCCGCTGTAAGTGCCGCAAATGCCTGTTGGTGTAACACACCAGGAAAAAGCAGCAATACAGGCTAACTTCAGGTGTAATATGATCAGGAGGCACGCTCCGCCCGTTGTAAGTGCTGCAAATGCCTGTTGGTGTAACACACCAGGAAAAAGCAGCAATACGGGCTAACTTCAGGTGTATAATGTGCAGGAGGCTTAGCAACAATGACACTGACACTGTCCCCTGCCTATCCTTCTCTCTCCCTGCACACAAGGTTTATCAAAGTATATGACACTGACACTCTCCCTGTCTATCCTTCTCTCTCCCTGCACACAAGGTTTAGCAAAGAAGAATATGACACTGACACTCTCCCTGCCTATCCTTCTCTCTCCCTGCACACAAGGTTTAGCAAAGAATGTGACACTGACACTATCCCCTGCCTATCCTTCTCTCTCCCTGCACACAAGGTTTAGCAAAGAATATGACACTGACACTGTCCCCTGCCTATCCTTCTCTCTCCCTGCACACAAGGTTTATCAATGTATATGACACTGACACTCTCCCTGCCTATCCTTCTCTCTCCCTGCACACAAGGTTTAGCAAAGAATATGACACTGACACTTTCCCTGCCTATCCTTCTCTCTCCCTGCACACAAGGTTTAGCAAAGAATGTGACACTGACACTGTCCCCTGCCTATCCTTCTCTCTCCCTGCACACAAGGTTTAGCAAAGAATATGACACTGACACTCTCCCTGCCTATCCTTCTCTCTCCCTACACACAAGTTTGAGGTACAAATAGCACTGACACTGTCCCTGCCTATGTAACTCTTTCCCTGCGCCGGAACACACTACACAAGGCCGCCGCGCTGGCGCCTTTTATAGTGTGGGGCGTGTGCTAAACCCCCTGAGCTATAATTGGCCACAGGCAACCTGCCTGTGGCCAATTATGGCTCTCCTAGCTGCCGGCGCTGTGATTGGCCAAGCATGCGGGGTCACAGAGCATGCTTGGCCAATCACAGCGCCGGGATTGCACTGCGATGGCGCAGTGTATTGTGGGCCGTTCGCGTCATTTGAATTTGGCGCGAACGGCCCAAATCGTTCGATGTTCGCCGAACGGTCGAACAGCCGATGTTCGAGTCGAACTTATGTTCGACTCGAACACCGAGCTCATCCCTAGTCTTGACAATCTTCTTATAGCCTGGGCCATCTTTATGTAGAGCAACAATTATTTTATTTAGAACCCTTCGAGAGTTCTTTGCCATGAGGTGCCATGTTGAACTTCCAGTGACCAGTATGCGAGAGTGAGAGTGATAACACCAAATTTAACCCACCTGCTCCCCATTCACACCTGAGACCATGTAGCACTAACAAATTACATGACACCGGGAGGGAAAATGGCTAATTGGGCCCAATTTGGACATTTTCGCTTAGGGGTGTACTCACTTTTGTTGCCAGCGGTATAGACATTAATGTGTGTTCAGTTATTTTGAGGGGACAGCAAATTTACACCATTATACAAGCTGTACACTCACTACTTTACATTGTAGCAAAGTGTCCTTTCTTCAGTGTTGTCACATGAAAAAAGATAGAAAAAAATATTTACAAAAATGTGAGGGGTGTACTCACTTACTCTTTCGTCCATGGACCGACACAGCTTCTCTATTGACATAGTGGGTATTGTCCATTAATTAGGAGTGACTAGGCAGAAAACTTGTAAAAAGTGATCTGGGTATATCCCCTCAGTCTGCATCTCGCAGATCAGTTTTTTTCTGTCTAGCAAGGAGTAGGACATGGCTTCCTTCGGGCCCATTGGTCCAGGGGAAAAATATATTTTGCTAAATTTTTTTGTTTCCTGCGATCTTCGATCAACTGCCGACTGGGTGACAGGCTGGATCCTCGATCCTTGTAGTCTCCCCAGTTTCGGCAATCGAGCATGTGCCGACCCTAGCTACGCGCTGGGTTTTCCACGACATACCCGTCGCTCCACGGGTGGCCGGTGAGCCTACGCTCCAGGGCTTGCATCGGATCGCTTAGCTTCGGCTGACCTTACGGCCGAGTCGCAGCAGCCTGGCCGGTGAGCATTACGCTCCAAGGCTTGCATCGGACCGCTCAGCTTCGGCTGACCTCATGGCCGAGTCGCAGCAGCCTGTCCGGTGAGCGTCGTGCTCCAGGGCATACATATGATCGTCCCCTTGGGTCCAATCACAGCATGCCTGGCCAACAGCCACCTTCCGTGCACAGACGATGATCTGTTTGGAATGTTTTCCAGCATGATACATGCAGGATAGGTAAGTAAACTCCCCTGCCTCGGCTGGCTGATTTGGCTGGACATTCCTGGAGAGACCAAGTAAGTGGCTGTGGCCCCTTTCTTCCCTCTCTCCTTGCCCTTCCCTCCTCCCTGGGCTTCTAGCTAAGGTTGCTTGGTGCTGGGGGTCACCTAGGGGGTTCCACTGGAGCGGGGCTGGCTCTAACTAACATTTAAAAGATGTAATTTCTGCTTACCTGTGTGTGTGCTTCTTCCCCCTCCATGCTGTCGGCAGCCATTTTGCAGTGGTCCATGCCTGTTTCGGCCTCTAGTGACTACCCGGCGGCCATTTTCCTGTAGTTTTGCGTCTATAGATATATATCACCGCTCGGCGCCATTTTCTTGTAGTTCACACCCACTGGCCTCTATCGACTGATCGGCGGCCATGTTTGTTATGATTCACGCTGTATGTATATACCGCCGTACGGCGGCCATATTTTTGTGCTCTACGGCCCATTTCAGCCTCTATCTTCCATTTTCCATTTTCTTGGAGCCCACATTATCTTCCATACAGCCGTTTAACAGCCATTTTGCAAGAGTCTCCGGCCTCTAGGGTGCATTACACTGGTGCGAGAAATTCACACAGGAAGCGCTGATAAAAGAAGCAGACTGACACAGCAGCAGTGGGACAGCATCACAGGCGCAGCACGCGGCAGCATAGCAGCACCGATCCAAGGGTGGTGAGTCCTCTGGGTGACCCAGCATCTCTGCAGCGCAGGAGGGTGGCCTATTGATATCTTGCCTGGAGCCCTGTGGGTGTCAGCGCGTGGTCAGCATGGCATCTGAGTCCGATGTCTTTTCCCCTGAAACACCAGATTTAGCAGCTGGTGCCCCTGAGGTGTCTATGAACGCTATGACGGCAATCCTAGAGGCGTTTGCTGCCAGGGTGGAAGCAGCACATGGGAAAACAGGGGGTAGTAAACGCCCCCTGTCCCCTGCAAGCTTCTGGGGATAATTCTGATGCAGAACCAGGTCCAGCTACAACTCATGGCCCAGATTCTGACGCATCAGAGACTGCAGACCGTGACCGGACAGTGAGGATGACTCCAAGTCCAGGTCAGTACGCGAGACGGCTTTGGTATCTGACCTTATTACTGCAGTGTGGGATACGCTAAAGTTGGAAAATACTGCAGAAGCAGCAGAGACTTCGGTCCACTTTGGGTTTCATAAACCTGCCCGCACTGCTTAGGTGTTTCCTTGTGTGTCTTATTTTGATAAACTCTTATACAAGGAATGGGAGAACCGACTGAGGGTCTTTACAGCCCCAAAGAGGTTTGCAGTACCCCTTTTGAGGAGAGTTTTCTGAAAATATGAACCTCTCCCCCTATAGTGGACCCTCCGGTGTCCAGACTTAATAGAGCCACCACAATTCCAGTAGAAGGGGCTCCTGTTTTCAAGGACCCTGTGGATAAGAAAGCTGAAGCACCCACTCGCTACCTATACTCAGTGGTAGGCTCAGCAGTACGCCCGGCATCGGCGGGAGCCCTAGTGTCTCAGACACTTACTGAATGGGCAAGATTGCTACTCCAGGGGTTAAAGGAGCGAGATGCTCCTCCTGATGAGATAACTTTGGCCGACCAGTTGGTCCAGGGCCTTAGGTTTGTCTGCGAGTCAGACATGGATACTATTCCCCTGCTGTCAAAAGCTTTGGTTTATGCAGTAGCAATACGCTGCCTGATCTGGCTAAAGGGCTGGTCTGCGGACCAGACCTCCAAGAAAGCCCTGTTGGATCTGCCTTTTAAGGGCGACTGACTTTTTGGGGCCTCTCTGGATGACATCATTAAGAATGCCACAGGAGGTAAAAGCACTTTGCTTCCTCAAACTAGCAAGGGTAGGGGCCACGCCAAGGGCAAGGGCCCTCCTTTACTGCATGCAGGTGTTTTTTTTTCGTTCCCCTAGGGCGACAGGGAAAAGACCCTAGGCCGACAAGGCGCCTGCCCAAGGACAAAAGCGTCCTTGGTCCCGCAAACCCAACAAGCCTGCGGACAAATCTGCGTCCGCATGAAGGTCCGCCCCCACCCAGCTCTCGGGTGGGGGGATGTCTTTGCAAATTCGCGACTCAGTGGACAGCTCTAGTCTCCGACAGGTGGGTTTGCGAAGTAATCTCCTCAGGCTAAAAGATAGAATTTCTCTCTTGTCCACCGGACAGATTCTTCACCTCCAATCTCCAGCTACTACCGACCCCTTTGGAGGCCCTGTAGGGGGCGGTCCAGGGTCTGCTGGAACGCGGGGTAGTTATTCCAGTTCCAGAACAGGAACAGGGTCAGGGTTTTTACTCAAATCTGTTCATTGTGCCGAAGAAGGATGGGGTTTCGTCCAATCTTGGATCTCAGGGCCCTCAATTGCTTTGTGAAGGTACAAAGATTTGGGATGGAGTCGGTTCAATCTGTAGTCACGGCGCACCATCCGGGGGACTTTCTGGCCTCCTTGGACATCAAGGACGCATACCTGCATGTCCCCATATACTCCAGACACCAGAGGTTTCTGCGATTTGCAATCAGGAAGAACCACTATCAGTTTGTGGCCCTCCCGTTTGGCCTTGCTTCAGCACCCAGGACGTTCACCAAGGTGCTCGCTCCGATTCTGGCACTTCTAAGACAGCGGAGTATCGCTATCATGGGCTACTTGGACGAACTTATTCTGAAGGCCCCTTCAAGCTCAGAATTAGAGGTAAGCGTGTCCATTACCTGTCAGACTCTTTGGGACTGTGGTTGGATACTAAACACGCAAAAGTCAGTATTGGTGCCCACTCAACGCCTAGTGTACCTGGGGTTGATTCTGGATTCCTCAGAGGCAAAGGTATTCCTCCCTGTGGAGAAGTTTCAGACCCTTCGGGCTGCAGTACAGCAGCTGACTTCCAGGAATTGGTCGTCACTCCGTTTTTGCATGCGAGTGTTAGGCCTCATGGTAGCCTCCTTCGAGGCGGTCCCATATGCTCAATACCACACTCGAGTGTTACAGAAGGAAGTTCTGTCCCGATGGAACAGATGTCCATCAGCTCTGGATTATGAAATCCGAGTGAGCCACCTAGTCAGGAGATCACTGGTATGGTGGCTGACAGCGCTGGCTCTTCTGGCCGGTAAGTCATTTCTTCCGGTTTACTGGATAGTGATCACGACGGACGCCAGCCTTACAGGTTGGGGGGGGGAGTCTGGGGGTTCAGTTGGCACAAGGTCACTGGACCCCAGAGGAATCCCGCCTGCCGATCAATGTCCTGGAGATCCGGGTGATCAGGCTGTGCCTCTTCAGATGGTCTCAGAGGCTATAAGGGCGGCCAGTCAGGATCCAGTCAGACAACGCCACAGCAGTGGCATATGTCAATCATCAAGGAGGAACAAGAAGCTCAGCTGCAGCATCGGAGGTTGCTCGCATCCTGAAGTGGGCAGAGAGGAGCGTACCGGCACTGTCAGCCGTGTACATTCCAGGTGTGGAAAACTGGCAGGCGGACTACCTGAGCCGCCAGATGCTGGACCAGGGAGAATGGTCCTTACACCCGGAGGTGTTCCAACTCCTCTGCCAAAGATGGGGCACACCAGACGTAGATCTTCTGGCTTCCTGACTCAATCGGAAGGTATTGAGGTTTGTGGCCCGGTCAAGAGACCCATGGGCAAACACAACGGACGCGTTGGTGGCATTGCGGGGTCAGTATCGGCTAATCTATGCCTTCCCTCCCTTAAGGCTTCTTCCTCTTCTGCTCCGCAGAGTGGAGGCAGAGGGAATTCCAATGATCCTAATCGCTCCAGATTGGCCTCAGCGTCCTTGGTACGCCGATCTAGTACGTCTGGTAGCAGACGTCCCCTGGCGCCTACCACTACGGAAGGACCTGCTATCGCAAGGTCCCATACTCCATCCTGCTTTACGGTCACTGGCTTTAAAGGCGTGGCTATTGAGAGCCAGGTACTGAGAGACCGGGGCCTATCAGATTCAGTAATCTCTACTATGAGAAGTGCTCGGAAACCGTCTTCTAGGAAGGTTTATCACCGCACTTGGAAGGCCTACATCTCCATGTGTGAGGAAGTGAAATGGCATCCGCGTACTTATTTGGTTTCCAGAATCCTGCTGTTTTTACAGCATGGGGTGGACCAAAGGCTTGCCTTAAGTACGATAAAGGGACAGATATCATATCTGCCCTGGCTGTCTTTTTTTTCAGTGACCCCTGGCGACTCACTCTCTCGTGAGTACATTTGTGCAGGGGGTTCGACATGTGGCTCCTCCGGTCCGTCCCCCGCTACCTCTGTGGGACTTGAACCTGGTCCTCTCGGTGCTTCAGAAGGCACCGTTTGAGAATATTAGAGATATTCCCCTGTTGACACTTTCTCAGAAAGTGGTCTTTTAGATGGTTGTTACGTCAGTTAGACGAGTCTCTGAGCTGTCAGCCTTGTCCTGCAAGGCTCCCTATTTGATTTTCCACAAGGATAAGGTGGTGCTGCGGCCGCAGCCTTCCTTTCTTCCGAAAGTCGTTTCGGCTTTTCATCTCAACGAAGACATTGTACTTCCATCCTTGTGTCCTCATCCGTCGAATTCTAAAGAGTCGGCGTTGCATTCCTTGGACGTTGTCCGAGCTTTGAGAGTATACCTATCTGCTACTTCCCTGTTCCGGAAGTTAGACTCACCGTTTGTTTTGGTGGCTGGTCCCAAGAAGGGCCAAGCAGTCTCGTTGGCCACCATACCTAGGTGGATCTGACAGATAGTAATCCAGGCTTACGCCTTAAAGTGTCAAGTGCCCCCCTTTCCGGTCACAGCGCATTCGACCAGGGCAATAGGTGCCTCTTGGGCTTTCCGACATCAAGCGTCTGTTTCCCAATTATGTAAAGCGGGGACTTGGTCGTCCGCTCACACTTTCACAAAATTCTACAAAGTTGATGTAGGTGCATCTCCGGATGCCTCTTTCGGCCGCAAAGTTTTGCAGGCGGCCGTTTAGAGTTGCAACTCCTCCCTTGGAGGAGTGCTGTTTTGTGTTTGGGGTGAAGTTTATTTTTATGCTGTTACCACCCCTCATTTTTTCTCTGACACTGCTTTGGGACGTCTCACTATGTCAATAGAGAAGCTGTGTCAGTCCATGGACGAAATAGTAAATAGCATTTTTTACTCACCGTAAAATCCTTTTCTCTGAGTCCATGGACCGACACAGCACCCACCTCTCCTTTTAAGTTTGTACTGCTTTTTGACAAACTGATCTGTGAGATGCAGACTGAGGGGATATACCCAGAGGGTCCGCCCCCTGGGCGGTACTGTAGAAGGTGTGATGCAACACTTTTTACAAGTTTTCTGCCTAGTCACTCCGAATTAATGGATAATACCCACTATGTCAATAGAGAAGCTGTGTCGGTCCATGGACTCAGAGAAAAGGATTTTACGGTGAGTAAAAAATACTATTTTTGTGTGATACTGTATATAGACATATATTGGGGGTAATTTACTATAGCGCTGCGGTGCTAATTAGCGCTAATTGCCGCGAATTTGCGCTAATTAGCGTGAATTGCGGCACTTTGCGCTAATTAGCGCTAAAACGGTATTCACTATAGCGCTGGAGAGAAAATACTCACAAAATCGAATTTACTATAGCTCCCAGAATCCAAATAGCGCCCAAATCCTTACTCTACTAAAAGCTTGAGAATTGCACATGGAAATAATGTTTAGAGCATTATATAATTGCCTAAATTGTACTGAAATATGCGGTATATTATTTAAAGATAATCTGCTTTTAAACTGTGTGAAAAAGTGATTTCTACACTGAAATATCTTTAAAAGTCTGAGAAGTGAAAATTGCCCGTTTTTTGGACAACTAGGTGCCAACACAACTGAGCATGCTCAGACCTGAAATAACTCAAATTTTAACTCAAGTGTCTTTTTTCACAAGAGTTATGCCGCGTACACACGATCGTGATTCACGGCGGTGAAAACACCGCCGTGAATCACGGCATGAAAAAAAATGAAAAACGAGGGAACGGCATGTTCCCCCACACACGACCGTTTTTCCCGTCATTTTTTTCTTTGACGAGAAAAACGACCGTCTGTGGGCTCCGCGGCAGTGTCTCCCTATGGGAAAACTGCCGCAGAAAAAAAATGATGGAAAAAACGATGAGAAAATTTAGAACATGTTCTAATTTTTCTCGTCGTTTTTCCTGCCGTTTTTCTCAACGAGAAAAACGGCATAAAGCCCACAGACGATCGTTTTTCTCGGCGAAAAAAAAAATGTCATTTTTCCCGACGGGAAAAATGATCGTGTGTACGCGGCATTATAGTAAATAAAAGAGCATTTTTTGGAAGTGAAAATCTGCTCTATTATAGTCCAATGCAAGTTTTAGCCATTGATTCTAATGGTACAATTGTAACTTTCACAAATAAATCCTTTTAATGTTAAGATGAAATGTATCTTTCTCTGAAATAAATTTTCCTTGTGGCTTCTAATTAAAATATTTTGTTTTTAAGAATGCTAGAATGTGGAATGTTTTAATGTTTTGGTAAAATATATTTTTCTCTGTCACTTTTACGGCCTCATACACACAGACGTTTTAAAAAACGGGCTGTAAAGCTAGTAATGACGCCTGGAAAAAAAGCGGCGTTAAAACCGCGATTTTATTAGCGTTTTGACTTGGCGTCAATGCGCGTTAAATGTCGTTTGTAAGCGTTATCGCTAAGGCGCGTTTTAAAAAAACAATATCCCTCTGCTAATTTCCACTCCAAATTACTGCGATATCACATAATAAACATTCTACAGCTTTAAAATGCTGACGATAAAAAACATCGGTATAGCGCTAATTCACGTTTCTGAGCTTTTTTCGGCGTCAGCGTCAAAACAGCTCTAGCGCTGGAGCCTCAGAACGCGCTGGTCCTTCGTTTTTATTGGAGCTTAAAAACGACCATGTCTGTTACAGCCCAAAAACGCCATGGTGTGTATGAGCCCATTGAATAACATGGAGTGGCGTTCTTAACCACTTCCCACCCGGCCACTGTACATATACGGCCGGGTGGGTGCTCTCTCCTTCTGAGTGGACGTTCCCGAACGTCCCTCAGAAGGAGCGGGATCGCGGGGGGCGGAGGGGAAACGCTGCATCTCGAAACAGCAGGAGGGCACTGTGATTTGCCCTCCTGATCGGCACGATGGCTGTGTCTAATCACATCGTGATGTAAACAAAGAGGGGGGGCTGGCATTTGTGTGGGGATCGCGCCGCCATGTGCCCGCGCAGCGGCGCGTTCCCGATCTGCCTGTGCACCCCAGAGGCCGAAAAGGTGTGCACGTCAGGAGGGCCATGTGATTGGCCCTCCTGATGACATGACGGCTGTCCAATCACAGCCGTCATATAATTGTAGCGGCCTCCTCACTCCCCTCTTTGCATCAGCTCATCTTTCTCTTGTCTAGGGGTACCTCAGAGGGGAGAGAGCGGGGTCAACGACCAAGCCTTCACCACAGATGTCTGTGGGGTGTAAGCAAAGTTCTTTCTCTACCTTCGGGTTAGTGTTGTGCACCTGGAGTTACCTTGAAAAATGTCCACCAAAAAAGAGCCCCACACCATTAAAGTCCAACACTCCTTTATTCTTCTCGAGTGAACAGCACAATCAGTTAGACTCCCTTAAAGAACAGAACAAACAAGGAGGTGTGGATGCGAGTAGGCCCAGACACAATGAACTCTCCACTTTCCTCCATGAAAGTGGGCTGAGGTCTCCGAGCGGGGGGGGGGGTTTCCTTCCAGGCGGTCTCCGATGGGAGGCTCACCTGTCACTGGCAATCTGCTGCATCCGGTCTTCAAGTGAGTATCTCCCCTCGGTCCATTACGCCTTCCGGATTCGGGTACCCAATCCCTGGGTTCCCTAGGACCTCCTTCCCTTGCGGAACTCAGTGGTGGGCACTGAGCTCCAGACCTCCATCCGAGTACCTCACCCCAGGCTAAAAGGTGTCTGGGATGGAACACGACCTCCGGACGTCCTCTAGGCCTAGGCCGCCTAGAGGACCGACACAAACCACCGCCCTCAGGCTGAAGGTGCCTGGGACTCGACCCCGTGACAAAGATGGTCGGCCCCCTTTATACCCTCTCCCAGCAAGCACAGCGGGTTCCCCGCCCCACCATACGGCTGCCAAGGGAGGACAAAAAGGAGGCACAGCACACAGCAATGGTTCAACCCCAGCCCAGGGCGACAGCGCCACCCACTGGACCGCAAGGAACTGCACACTGCTGGTGTCTCTGCCAGTTTTAAATAGAGAGAAAAGTGTATACCCGCTACACTCTCCCCCTGGTGGTTTGACACTGGTCCCCAGTGTCTGGAGCAAACCATGCCCTCAACGGCTGACATATTCCAGTCCAGAAACCAACTATAAATTGTACAAAAATAAAACTTTTTTGAAAAACTTGATCAACTGGAGCAATTGTGTCTGAGCCCTATATAAAAGGGAAGGGAAACAACAACATTTAACCATAACTTTTTGAATCACATATTCACATTATACTTTTCCCACCCATCCTGACTAAGACCCACCCCATACTCAGTGGTCTTGATGGGATGCTCTCCTGCAGAGGGAAAAAGAAAGAAAATTAACACACACAAACCCTGACACATGTATTCATGTGAGAGAAAAGAAACTTCTCCGAGAAGAAATCCCTTTTCTCCAAAGAGTGAGTGTGTGAAAAGTGTTAACGGTGCGCAACACTGCCACCTGGTGACAGCATCACGGTAACTGCACTCGTGGAACTCTTCTTCTTCTCTTTAGCCCTATCTACCCAAGAGTCCATGATCTCTTGCTGGAAAGTGAAGAAAACAGGAACAGTCCTTCATTCCTCTGGGTAACAAGGACAACGGCCCCAGAAAGTTCAGCAGCATACAACAAGAACAGAGTCTTTTCTCTCCTACAGGTAGAAGCGGGGATGTGGCAGAACAAGTGGCTTCAAGTGCTGGTCCATGGTCTCCAGATGATATTCTACATCTTCTCCTTCCTTGCGCCGGATCAGCACTTTGTCTGCATGGATGTGCCGTCCCAACATCCACTCTGCCTTGCAGTCCTTAAAACGCTGAGAGGCCTTGGGAGAACACGCCAGGTACCTGCGGGCGTGTGGAATCTGAAGGTGAGTCCACACAAAGTCATTGTACCAGCGCTCCCGGCACACTTCTACCTCATAGAGCAGCTCCTTGGACAAGTATGGATACTCCCATCCGTACTCTGCAGCAACCTTCTGGCCAAATAGGCGTTGTAGTCTGGCCAAAGGAGGCATAGTAGCTCTGTCCCCTTCGCCAGGCAAAACTATTGAGTCCGGGTGGCGAGGGACCTTGATCACATCTGATCTGGGCATAGGTGCCCGCAACAGCAGTCTCTTCTCTGGTCTTAGGTGTAGGTGATACCGGGGATGTAGAGGCAGGCTGGGGACGGGACCCCTCTTCAGGCGCTGGTGCCTCCACCCGGGGTGTACTATCCCCTGTAGACATGGGTGGATCCCTGGGTCTGCGGGATGAGACGAGAGGTACTTTGTCCCAGCCCTTCTCTGCAAACAGTTCGTCAATAGCAACGTCGTCTCCCATATCCGAGAGCGACTCCAGGTCAGAGGTGTCACACTCCTCCGCGGGCAGGTACCCTGTAGTGGAGACTGAGTTTTCACCTCTTCCCACACACCAAATCTCTCGGCCTTTACTTGAAGCGGGACGTCCGGGACTCCTGCCGACGGATCCATCCGGGCCGGGTGTAAGCGGGCGAGATGGTCCACCACAACCGCTGGTCGGGGCTACCATACCGGTCTTTCTCTTCGGTGGTGGACGCTGCGAGACAGTGGTGACCGAGTCAGCATCCTCGGATTTCTCCCGTTGAGTTTTCACGACCTCCTCCGCGGTCGCTGCAGTGTGCGCAGGGATGGCTGTTAAAGCAGTGATTCCTCCTCTTTGAGTGGTGTTGCCTGCAGCACGGCCAGGGTAAATGGTTCTCGTCTTCTCAACCGCTGGATCCACTTCAAAAAGAAACTCCCCACAGGCCTTGCATCGCCCGAACGGCTTCAGTTGGCACACCAGTCCCGAACAGCCGGGACAAATCACACCCAGGGCCTCAACGTCCATGTATGAATACAGGGCGAATCGTCCCCTTGGCTTTAGCCGGATCCCTGTATCTGTTACCATATAAATGGAAGTTTGGGACTTTGAGTGAGACTGTAGACATGGTGTAGGTAAAAAAGGTACATGTTTATTCAAAATAAAACGCATGAACATCTTCAAACAGAAATCACATAGAAGGAAAAACATTCTGGTTGATGTGATTCCCTAGAGTTACACACACATAAGTATGGGTATGCACAATATAAGCAACAAGGTACATCAGTGTGTGACCAGGTGCCACACAGTGATCCGTATGGATAATGGAATACATTTTGTGAATAACATATATACAGATATCGCATGGCAACAAGCGCTAAAAACATGATAAATTAGCATATAAAACCAGTAAGAGCATAAGTAAATGATTGTGTTGTCAACTGAGTTGATGCGTTTTCTGATTTCCCGACGCGTTTCGTGTATAAGTTACACTCTTCAGGGGCTAATGCTCAGGACATCTAAAAAATATAATACAATGTAAATAACTAAATCTGGTTGCTAGTCAAAGGAAATAGGTGATGGAACACAAAAGCCCATCTTGGGTACTTACATGGAATCTGGTACAATAGGTGTGGTACATATGGAGCCCTGACCAAAGATAAGTCCGTCATGGGAGCTGAGGTGATATATAGCCACACTTAGGCAGGGTGTACTATCGCAGCCCTCCCAAGAACACTGGAACATGCAGTGTTGATGTTAATAATAAAAATTGAACCAGAGGTGGCTGCCAAGGGCAATCTAAAAAAATAACACAAAAAATAAAAATGTCAAAACATGTTCATGCCCGGTGAGGGAAGGACCACAATGGGTAAATAAAGTGTGAAATAACCTGATGCTCAAATCCCAGGAGTCCCAAAAATGCAGGGACCGATCCATGAACCATGCAGTATGGCGTCTCAGGATAGTGGTGGAGGTATTTGGGGAAGGTTCATATAAGAGCACTCCACACAGGTGCAGGCTGATCATCACCAGCATTGTGTAGGCAATAGAGAACACCCCACACACACAGGTGCAGGCTAATGATCACCAGCATCATGCAGGCACAGTGTAAGCCAGGAGGAACCCCCGACGTGGGTGGGGGAACGCCCACGGAGGAGCACGTGTCTCCAAGCTGCGCCGGCTGAGATGGATGAACGCACACTCAGTGTCAAGACGCCAACATGTGACGTCCCACGCTGGGCGGGACGCATGACGCCGATGCGCTGTGTGCCCGGGCCCCACCATCACACAACCCACCGCCCGTTTGGGCGGGGGAAGGGGGACAGCGAAGCGGACGCGCAGAACACATCGCAGCTCCCAAATGACAGACATAAAAAAGCCAGGGACATGCATAAGACCAAACCCCAATCCCAGAACCATGGTAAAACGCATGTATGCTGCCCATTCTCATGGACATGGATGAACCATGTCCTGAGAGAGCACAGCCTCAATAAGGCACATTACCGTATCTGTTACCGGAGCAGCAGCAGTCAGTGTCGTGGTAGAAGGGTGAACCGGAATCCACGATGTATGTCCAAACATGGTGACCTGTTGCTGATCCATCGCACACTTCAAGGTTTTTTGCGCCAACGTCCCACGTGTAGTCTATCACACGTATTGGACTCCTCCCCTTTGCTCCAGTTTGCGGGCTTTTCTTATTCTTTCCTTTTGAGTCACGCCCACGAACTAAGCGGTGGGGGTGTGCAAATAGAAGCCCCCACGTGTAGTCATTCACACGGCTGAGCTCCCCCTTTCCTCGCTCTCTTCTGCGCGGGCCTTTCCCTTCATTGGGTCATGTCCACGACTTTGAGCAGGGATGCACTTCGGCCAATGAGGGCCTGCCTACTCGTAACTCCTCCAGGCAAACACGTTCAATTCCGTAGTACACGAACACTATCCCGGACGAGCCCCCACGTGTAGCGGCCTCCTCACTCCCCTCTTTGCATCAGCTCATCTTTCTCTTGTCTAGGGGTACCTCAGAGGGGAGAGAGCGGGGTCACCACGCCAAGCCTTCACAACAGATGTCTGTGCGGTGTAAGGGAAGTTCTTTCTCTACCTTCGGGTCAGTGTTGTGCACCTGGAGTTACCTTGAACAATGTCCACCAGAAAAGAGCCCAACACCATTAAAGTCCAACACTCCTTTATTCTTCTCGAGTGAACAGCACAATCAGTTAGACTCCCTTAAAGAACAGAACAAACAAGGAGGTGTGGATGCGAGTAGGCCCAGACACAATGAACTCTCCACTTTCCTCCATGAAAGTGGGCTGAGGTCTCCGAGCGGGGGGTTTCCTTCCAGGCGGTCTCCGATGGGAGACTCACCTTCACCTGTCACTGGCAATCTGCTGCACCCGGTCTTCAAGTGAGTATCTCCCCTCGGTCCATTACGCCTTCCGGATTCGGGTACCCAATCTCTGGGTTCCCTAGGACCTCCTTCCCTCGCGGAACTCAGTGGTGGGCACTGAGCTCCAGACCTCCATCCGAGTACCTCACCCCAGGCTAAAGGTGCCTGGGATGGAACACGACCTCCGGACGTCCTCTAGGCCTAGGCCGCCTAGAGGACCGAAACGAACCACCGCCCTCAGGCTGAAGGTGCCTGGGACTCGACCCCGTGACAAAGATGGTCGGCCCCTTTATACCCTCTCCCAGCAAGCACGGCGGGTTCCCCGCCCCACCATACCGCTACCGAGGGAGGACAAAAAGGAGGCACGGCACACAGCAATGGTTGAACCCCAGCCCAGGGCGACAGCGCCACCTGCTGGACCGCAAGGAACTGCACACTGCTGGTGTCTTTGCCAGTTTTAAATAGAGAGGAAAGTGTATACCCGCTACATAATCATAATACATTTATTGATAAGGGAATTGATCACTAAATCATGATATGTGACAAACAGTAAAATTCATAGCAGATAAAAAGTATATATAATTTAAACATATATGATGCATACATAATTCACATAATAAATACAAACAAAGAACATAATAAATTGAGGTTATTGGAGCAAGCGTGGCTTGGCATCGCTGGATGGACACTCTATGCATTTCATGGCCTTTTGCCAATCGTCAGGAGTTGGATGCGTGTGTATTACTTTGGAATAATGAGATATTAAATCATTTTTAATGGTTATCTAGGTATTTAACCCTGAGGATGAAAGATAAGGATGGTTACTTTATTACTTACATAGTAGCCCATGGATGGAGATCAGCTCCAGGGATGGAATTGAACAAGGGTCTGGTGAAAGTAGTCTCACCTGGGACTGAGGCAGGGAATCGCCAGATGATAAACAGGGAAGACATACAGTCGCAGGCGCTGGTCGCTGCTCGCTGAATGTGTATGTATTATGCATACTAGATGCAGGGTTCGCATTGAACGGAATCTGTGTGACATAATGGCATAATGGCCCTTAGTGACAGTTCACACCATAGAAACGCAATCCGTATGCGTTCCAGTTGCTTTTTTGCATGCGTGTTTTTGATGCGTTCCTGTGCATTTTTGGTACATTTTTGATGCAGTCCAGTGCTTTTTTTTCACCCCTCTTTTTTATTAACCATAGATAAGGACAAGTGTGTTCCAGTGCGTTTTTGGTGCATTTAGGTGCGTTCCAGTGCATTTTTGATGCGTTTTGCAGCGTTCCAGTACAGTCCAGTGCGGGTAAAATGCAGCATGTTCTACTTTTTTTTCTGGAACCGGAACGCACTGGAACAAACACTGGCATTTAGAACCATATAACCAACTTTCCATGCATTTTTGATGCATAAAAACGCAATGGACTGCATGTGGTGTGAAATGGCCCTTAAGCAATTTGGCATATTTAAAGGCACTTCTCCTTGTTTCGTTTTTGGTGTTGTCCAAATTTTCTGACATTGATATATGTCCCTTAGGGTGGGACCTGGGCCCTCATACCCATTTTAAGGCCAATAACTAGAAGATAAGCCAGCCAAGTGGGGACTAGCAAAATTAACAAGTCAGTTCCCATAGACTGCAATGGTATTTGTTGTATAACTTTTGCCCATGTTAGGCTCTTTGTTTGTCCCCCGGACCGGGGGGTGTTTGTCCCATCTCTAATTTAGTAGCATGCTGGATGATGTGCTTAATTTTGGACTGGACTGGGACAAAAAATAGGCCCGGGCATTTTAGACTGAGCAGCCCGGGGGGGGGCGCGGCGGCGGCGCTTCGCGGCGACGGTTAATGATGGGATGTGGGGTTCCAGCACCTTGTACCTCTGGACCCCTTTACATTACACAGCACCCTGGACCCCTTTACATTACATAGCACCGCACCTCTGGGCCCCTTTACATTACACAGCACCCTGCACCTCTGGACCCCTTTACATTACACAGCACCCTGCACCCCTTTACATTACACAGCACCCTGCACCTCTGGACCCTTTTACATCACATAGCACCGCACCTCTGGACCCCTTTAAATTACACAGCCCCCCACAGTTTGTTACACAGACACCCCCTAACAGTTCTGGACCCCCTGTATGTTACACAGACCTCCCTACAGTACAGCCCCCTCTCTACAGTGCAGACCCCCTCCCTACAGTGCAGACCCCCTCCCTACAGTGCAGACCCCCTCCCTACAGTACACACCCCCCTACAGTACAGACCCCCTCTACAATACAGACCCCCCTACATTACAGCCCCCCTCTACCATACAGACCCCCTCTACAATACAGACCCCCCTACAATACAGAACCCCCTCTACATTATTGACCCCCCTACAATACAGACCCCCCTACATTTCAGACCCCCCTAAAATACAAAACCCCCTACAGAACCCCCCTACATTTCAGACCCCCCTACACTTCAGACCCCCCTACAATACAGAACCCCCTACATTTCAGACCCCCCTACAATACAGAACTCCCCCTACATTTCAGACCCCCTTCAATACAGAACTCCCCGTACATTACAGACCCCCTACAATACAGACCCCCCTACATTACAGACCCCCCTACATTACAGACCCCCCTACAATAAAGATCCCCCCTACATTACAGACCCCCCTACAATACAGACCCCCCTACAATACAGACCCCCTACATTTCAGACCCCCCCTACAATACAGAGCCCCTCCTATATTTCAGACCCCCCTACAATACAGAACCCCCCTACATTACAGAGCCCCCTAAAATACAGAACCCCTACATTTCAGACCCCCCCCTACAATACAGAACCCCCCTACATTTCAGACCACCTCTACAATACAGAAACCCCCCCTACAATACAGACCCCCCCTTCAGACCCATAATGTACCTCAGATCAGCGCGGGACTGCATGTTGGGTCCCCTCCCCCTGTGTGGACATAAAGGAGGAGGGGGAGGCGGCTTCACTCTGCTTGGCTGTGTGAGACAGCTGAGCCGAGACTGATCAGATCATCAGTGCCACGGCCACCTTGCCAGAGAGAAGGGGATTGTTGCGGGTCCCGGCCCCCTGATGTGCCGACGGGTGTCACTATCACTCGAGTGCGGCTCCAACTCACAGCTGAGAGTGCACTGGGGCAGTGGCATCACTAGGGTTGGTGTCACCTGGTGTGGCAAAACATGGTGTCACCCCCCTCCTGTCTATCCTGCCCAGCGCCCTGCAGGCAGCGCACGGTCACGAGGTGCACCCCCAAATGACCCCTGTAAATTAAAGTATAGGGTGGTATTGGGCCGGCTGGGGTGATTATAGGGCAGGTTGGGGTAATATAGGGCAGGTTTCGGTGATATAGGGCAGGCTGGGGTGGCATAGGGCAGGTTGGGGTTGTATAGGGCAGTTTGCGGTGGTATATGGCAGGCTGGGTGGCATAGGGCAGGTTGGGGTGATATAGGGCAGGGTGTGGTGGCATAGAGCAGGTTGCGGTGGCATAGGGCAGGTCGGGGTGGTATAGAGCAGTTTGCGGTGACATAGGGCAGGTTGGGGTGGTATAGAGCAGTTTGCAGTGGCATAGGGCAAGTTTCGGTGGCATAGGGCAGGCTGGGGTGGTATAGGGCAGTTTGCGGTGGTATAGGGCTGGTTGCGGTGGCATAGGGCAGGCTGGGGTGGTATAGGGCAGTTTGCGGTGGTATATGGCAGGTTGGGGTGGTAGAGAGCAGTTTGCGGTGGTATAGAGCAGTTTGCGGTGGCATAGGGCAGGTTGGGGTGGTATAGAGCAGTTTGCAGTGGCATAGGGCAGGCTGGGGTGGCATAGGGAAGGGTGCGGTGGCATAAGGCAGGTTGGAGTGGCACGCATAGGGCAGGCTGGGGTGGTATGGTGCCAGGTTAGGGCTCTATGTAGTGACGTGCAGCAGTGCAGTAACTTACAGCATGCCTGGAGATGAAGACACTCTGGCTGCTGTGTCCTCGTTTCTTTCTCCTTCAGCTGTGGGATCAGCCAGAGTGAAGGAGTCTGTGGGAGGAGTGGAGGGGTCAGCCACACCCCCAGCTCTGCCCACCAACTCCAGCTGCCTCTGGAGACATTGGAGATGATGGGGAAGACGTCACATGCTGTCCGGCGGGCCGCCGGGCATTTGCCTGGTGTGCCCTATGGCCAGTCCGGGCCTGGGTGTAGCTTATTTTCTGCTAGCTGCATTTCTGTTGGTCTGAGCATGCTCAGGGTCTTAGTTTTAGTTTTTTTGGTGCTTTTTGTGTGTGAACAGCACCTGGATGTTTCTGGGCATGTTTAGAGAGTGTGTTTTTTGGGTTAGTAATTGAATGACATCCTTAACAGGTGTATCCACTTTGAAGTTCAGTCTCTACATTGGGTGAGCTTGCATTTTGTGTGTTTCATGGACTGTGCATGTGTTTTCAATAGCCTCATTAGCACACAAACCTAGGTTATATAAAGCTTGCAGATAGCATTCTCTACCTTGCCCTGAAAAGAGGCAAGATTGTGTGTGTGGCCGGCATGAGAGTACATTTGGGTGTCCTTATCGAGTTTGTAACATCTATTTTCGATTTGTATTTTATTTGTTATGTATTTGCAAAACAGATGTGTTTTCCAGCAAGTTTTATTTAACTTTGTTTTTTTACCGCGGAGGAGTGTGACACTTCCGACCTGGAGTCGTTCTCGGACATGGGAGACGACGTGGCAATAGACGATTTGTTTGCTGAGAAGGGCTGGGGCAAAGTACCGCTTGCTTCATCTCGGAGGATCAGAGATCCACCCATGTCAACAGGGGAAAGCACACCCCGGGTGGAGGCATCAGCGCCTGAAGAGAGGTCCCGTCCCCAGTCTGCTGCTACATCCCCGGTGCCATCTGTACCGAAGGCCGGGGAAAAGAGACTATTGCTGCGGGCCCCTATCAGATGTGATCAAGGTCCCTCGCCACCCGGACTCGATAGTGTTGCCTGGCGAAGGTGACAAAGCTACCATGCCTCCTCTGGCAAGATTACAACGCCTATTTGGGCAGAGGGTTGCTGCGGAGTACGGATGGGAGTATCCATACTTATCGAAGGACTTACTCTATGAGGTGGAAGTGTGCCGGGAGCGCTGGTACAATGACTTTGTGTGGACCCACCTTCAGGTTCCTCACGCCCGCAGGTACTTGGCATGTTGTCCGAAGGCCTCCCAGCGATTCAAAGACTACAAGGCAGAATGGATGTTAGGACGACACATCCATGCAGATAAAGTGTTGATCCGAAGAAAGGAAGGAGAAGATGTGGAGTATCATCTGGAGACCATGGATCAGCACTTGAAACCACTGCCGCATCCCCGCTTTTACCTGTAGGAGAAAAGAGACTCAGTTCTTATCATGTTGCTGAACTTTCTGGGGCCCGTTGCTTTTGTGCCCAGAGGAATGAAGAACTGTTCCTGTTCTTCACTTTTCCAGCAAAGAGAATACTGACTCTGGGGTAGATAGGGCCGAAAGAAAAGAGGAAAGTTCCACGGGTGCAGTTACCGTGATGCTGTCACCAGGTGGCAGTGTTGCGCAACGTTTAAACACTTATAACACACTCACTTTGGAGAAAAGGGATTTCTTCTCGGAGAAGTTTGATTTCCATTACACGAATACAGGTGTCAGGGTTATGTGTGTTAATCCTTTCTTTTCCCTCTGCAGGAGAACATCCCATCAAGTTTACTGAGGATGGGGTGGGTCTTAGTCAGGATGGATGGGAAAGTCAAATGTGAATATGTGATTCAAAGTTATGGATCAATACTGTTGTTTCTCTTCTGTCTTTATTCCCTTTCTTTACAGGGCTCAGACACAATGTTTTAATAGGGAAGTTTTACAGAGTTTTTTATATTTTTGTATATCTAATTGTTAGTCTTTCTGGACTGAATCATGTCAGCTGTTTAGGGCATGGTTTACTCCAGACACTGGGGACCAGTGTCAAAGGACCGAGGGGAGAGTGTAGCGGGTATGTACTTTCCCGGGTGTAATTTTGAATTTGGCAGAGACATCAGTGATGTGTAATTCCCTGCAGCCCAGTGGGTGGCACTGTCGACCTGGGCTGGGGTTGAATCATTGCTGTGTGCCGTCCTCCTTTTTGTCCTCCCTCGGCAGCGGTATGGTGGGGCGGGGAACCCGCCGTGCTTGCTGGGAGAGGGTATAAAGGGGGCCGGCCATCTTTGTCACGGGGTGGACGTCCCAGGCACCTTCAGCTTGCGGACGGTGGGTCGTGTCGCTCCTCTGGGTGGATTAGGCCTAGAGGACAGCGGAGGTCGAGTTCCATCCCAGGCACCTTTGGCCTGGGGTGAGGTACTTGGATGGAGGTCCGGAGCTCAGTGCCCAACACTGAGTTCCGTGAGGGAAGGAGATCCTAGGGTGCCCAGGGATTGGGTACCCGAATCCGGAAGGCGCAATGGCCCGGGGGGAGCTCCTCATTTGAAGACCCGGTGCAGCATATTGCCGGTGACAAGTGAGTCTCTCGTCGGAGACGGCCTGGAAGGAAATCTACCCTCGTGCGGAGACCAGGATACACTTCTAGGAAGGGAAGTGGCAGCTACATTGTGTCTGGGCCTGTTCGCATCCACACCTCCTTTCCTGTTCTGTTCTATCAAGGGAGTTCAACTGTTTGTGTTCAGACAAGAAGAATAAAGGAGTGTTCAACTTTAATGGTGTGGAGCTCATTTTCTGACAGACATGGTTTGCGGTGACTCTTGGAGGGAGGATCCAGGTGCACAACACTGACCCGAAGGTAATACTGAACTGTTTCTTATACCGCACGAACATCTGTGGTGGAAGCTAGGCGTAGTGTCCCCGCTCCCTCCCCTCTAAGATACCCCTAGACAAGAGAAAGACGAGACCAAGAGGGGAGTGTGAGGAGCAGCCGCTACATAAAGATCATATAAAAATGTGTGTTTATTCATGGGACTTGTCACTCTACCATTAATGCTTTGTGATTCAGTGTATACTGCTATAGCTCAGTAAATCATATATAGATGAGTGATTCTTTGATGCCTTTTATTCAAAAGCTCTATTTAACATAATGAATAAGGTAGGCCATAGAGGTGCAAATTTATTTCCTGCAACCACGGGTTGTAGGAAAGAAATTTGCACTGTTCCCCCCATCAACATAGACAGTTATAGCAGCCGCTTGCGATAATCACAAGTGAATCCAGCAGGCAGGCTGTACCCAAGATGATTGATCTATCAACTTGGTACTTTCAACCTGCCCATTAATGGTTCGAATCTTGACTGCTGAATCGGTCCAGATTAAAAGCGTGTATGGCCGGCCTAAGGCAGAGTCACAACAAGACAAGTGAATGTGTTAATTTTCAGATTTTGACTAAGCAAGTAAATCAGTGGTCTCCAAACAGTGGCCTGAGGGCCAGATGCAGACCTTTCCTTGCATTCATCTAGCCCTTGGGGCACGATTTTCATACACTGATACCAACAATGGGGCATAATTCTCCCTACTGATGTCAATGAAGGGGCAGAATTTCTCCCAATGACACCAAAGATGGGGCACAATTCCTCCCAATGACACCAACAATGGGGCCCAATGACACAAATGATGGGGCACAGTTCCTCCTACTGACACCAAAGATGGCGCATTGTTTATTTCCACCAATGTCAAAACCTTTTCTACTCCCAATAATCACAGCCTGGCCCCCTTAAGTCTGAAGAACAGTAAACTGACCCTCTCATTAGAAACTTTGGAGGCCCCTGAAGTAGATGACCTGAATTAAATTCAAGTTACAAAAAAAAACAGTTGTCTGTGTAGCGCCCTGCTCCCAATGACTGGGGCGCTATGTTCAATTTAGAGGGTATCTGAGCCAATAGTTAGGCTCAGATGTACATAATTCATGTTAAATTAGCCTCTGTTCCGGCTATGGCTGTGTTGGGCAGACTTCCCACTGTTTGCCTGTAGGTGGTGTTACCACCCCAGGCCAATGTGGAAGACTGACAAGCCAGAGTGTATTGGGTACCTTGCCCCGGGAACAGTTCAGTGGGTGTGGTCTACCCGCTGAGCATGCTGGGGAAGGGTACTTAAGGGGCAGACGCCATCTTAGGGGGTCTTTCGTCCCCTCACGGCCCTCCTGGCGTGAGGGGTGTATTGTGTGATTTTTTGCCTCGGAACCATGCTGGTCCGAGGCTGCAACTTCAACCAGTAGGCCCAGTTATGCTTACTGGGTCTGCACCTCGAAGGTGATACTGGGCTGTCCGTCCTGAGGGAGGAAGCCACTCAATGAAGGACACCAGGGGAGGACCTGTCCTGGAAAAGACCAAGCGGAAGGCTGGTGTCTTGAAGAGGGCCTGGTAAATCTATTGGAGGATGCACCGCAACTAAAGTTACCTTACAGTCTGCCGGGTCGGCTTAAAGGCTCTTGACTCTTTGGCTGGAAGTTCGGGTGTTGAGTCCTGTGGCAGAGGATCCCGGATTATCCAATTCTGTGCATCACCAGTCTGTGGCAGAGACTGGTCCTGATATTGTTCGTGCATCATACCGGCTGCTAGGCCAGGTGAGAGGGGCCTATCCGTGTGAGCAATACCCACTCCAGGGAGAGTGGTGAATGACTGTATATTTGAGGAGTTCTCCCCAGTGATCTGTACCGTGTGCCTGAACCTACCCCTTCCCTTCACCTTTCTATATGTTTATGCAAAAAGGAAAATAAAACCTAACTGCTAAAGGTTTTACATCTTGTGTGGACATTGGAGTTTCTACAGACTTTCTTCCCCTAGACAACGAATACTGAGGTAACGTGCAGGCCCAAAATTAAACCAGCAGCTCCTACAGGGGTAGTGCTACATCTGAATTACAGAATGATGTAAAGATAATTTCAGTAAAAATCCAATTCAGGAACTAGCTGGAAGCAAGAAGCTAAACAAAAGTCTTGTACCAGAGATCTGGTCTATAGAAGATGATTTGCAGGATAACTAAACAATGCCTAATGCCGCGTACACACGACCATTTTTAATGTCATTGAAAAAAACGCAATTTTTCTCGACGTGATTTTTCGTGTTTCCTCTCAAGCCTGCCTTGCCTACACACTATCGTGGAAAAAAATGTTCGAGTAAAGCGCGGTGACGTCCAACACGTACGACGGCACTATAAAGGGGAAGTTCCATTCGGATGGCGCCACCCTTCGTGTTAGTAAAGTTTGTTGAGCGACGATTCGCGCTTTTCAGCCTTGTGCTTTTCAGTCCGTTACAGCGTGATGAATGTACTATCTCCATTACGAACGCTAGTTTTACCAGAACGAGCGCTCCCGTCTCATACTTGATTCTGAGCATGCGCATTTTTTTTCACGTCGTTAAAGCCCACATACGGCCGTTTTTCATGACGAGAAAAACGACGATGTAAAAAACAACGTGAAAATTTTCAAATCTTTGATCAGCTCATGAAAATTGTTAGACATTCCTCCTTATGTTGAGAACGAGAATTGATAATGCAAAAGTATTTGAATCACATACAGATAGGTTTAACTTGACAATGAGCAGAAAAATGTATGCTTTAAGGAGGGGCTGCTGTGTCAACACAGCCAACGATAGTAACAGATAAAGGACAGATAATATACTTTACTTAGTCAGACAGATTAAATTACTTTTCATATTGGAGAAAAAATTATAATTCCAGATATTTTTTATTATTTACAAATTTCCAGTAATGACGATCCATTTATTTTTATGAAAAATTTGAAAAGGCATATAGAATAGTTATGAGTGTTGCAGGAGATTCAAATGCCATAGCATTTTGTAAAGAAATTTACATTTTAGACCCAACTCGTTTTGCAGTGCCTGCTCAGAAGCATAGCTTAGAAGATGATGCATATTTTATTGCTACAGTTAGACAAATTGAACTAGCCGATTTGCAGACTGATAGCAGCGTAGCTGTTCAAAATGGTAAACAAAGGAATGACACGTGTATAGCTACACCCAAATATAGTGAGAGACACGTCAGAGAAAGAAGGAGATTAGATTAGATTAACAATTGAAAACTTTGGGAATAGAAAATGAAAAAACAAAACAATCTGTTTTTCCCAATAGCTTGACTGAGATGGCTAAGGCAGGCCATACACGGTTTGAATTTCGGCTGGTTCAGCAGGAAACAGCCAAGATTCGAACTGTGTATGGGCAGGCTGATTGTACCAAGTTGATAGATCAATCAACTTGGGTACAAGCAGCATGCCGGGTTTTACCTGCGATTATCCCATGCGGCGTCTATAGCCACTAGCAATAATTACTGTGTTCTCCCAACGGGGATGGCTTTCCCCTCCCTCCTCGGCCCCCCCACCAAGAGAAGACAAGGCCCCGTCAGGAGGGATTCCCGCATCAACACTGTCTGTGTTGATGGGGGATCGAGCAAATTTTTTTCCTGCAACCCGTGGTTGCAGGAAAGAAATTTGCTCCATGTACGGCTGCCTTACACTTCAGCAGTCAAACAGATAAGTACATTGACAGCCAGCAATAGTGATTTAAGTAATATGGCAAACATTGCTGTCATTGACAGAAAAGGTTTATTGCCATTGCCAAAATCAGAAATAAATCATGATGTTTCTCCTCTGCCATTAGAATATGTTTTATTGAATGAAAGTGGAAGACCATGTGTACAAGGTGGTAGAAAAATAAAATGTTTATTAGGTACAGGAGAAGAGTGGAGTTTAACAAAAAAAAAAAAATACCTGTGAATCCTAATTCTCCTCAATGCGATATACAGCAGTTGAATTTAATGGAAAAAGTAATTCTACTGCTAGAAAGGTTTCTAATGTGACTATTGATTTTTCAGGACTTCTGAAAACTAACACTGACATCTAGTTTTGTCACGGTGCAGAGAATATTTTTGGCATTGATGTGATTAGTAAACAAAATTGTGTTGTTGATTTGAAAATACAATTTTTGGGAAAGATCTATCCAAGCCCAAATCAGTGTTCACTGATCTTCCATGTACAGTAGCAATTTTATGTACAATTTCTGATGTGTCTTTAGACCATAAATGACCACATACAGGAACCAATACGTGAACTAATATTGACTTGGAATGATCACATAAAAATCTTTGGAGTCAAGGCAAAAATGAAGCAAGGTTGTTTAAAGCGGAGCTCCGCCGGAAAAAAAATTATTAAAAGCCAGCAGCTACAGCTACAGCAGCTGCTGGCTTTTAATATTTGGACACTTACCTGTCCTGGAGTCCAGCGACGTCCGCAGCAGAGGACGAGCAACCGCTCATCGCTCTGCTGCTCCCTCCGCCATCCTCGCTGAGGGAACCAGGAAGTGAAGCCCTGCGGCTTCACTGCCCGGTTCCCTACGGCGCATGCGCGAGTCGCGCTGCGCCGTTCTGATTGGTGCTCCTGTGTTCTGGGAGCCGAGTGTCTCCCAGAACACTACGGGAAGTCTGGGGGAAGTGACGTCACTCCCGCAGATTCCCGGAGAGAGGACTCCCAGATGTGGGTGAAAATACCTGTCTTAGACAGGTATCTTCACCCCCCTCCCCCCTGAAAGGTGTCAATTGTGACACCGGAGGGGGGGAGGAATCCGAGTAGCAGAAGTTAAAAATTAGGGTGGAGCTCCACTTTAAAGATGTTGAAGTTGACATTCAAGGGAGGGATCCTAAATTTTATGATCAATATAAGTTACCGCTAGAATCAATTGGTCCAGTTTCAGCCATTATGGAGGAGTTACTTCGACAAGGAATTTTAAAGAAAGTACAAGCAGTGGTAAATAACTGTGATTGTACTATCAAAAAAGCTGATATATTCCTTATCAGTAGATTTAAGGACACTGAATAAATACATCACAAATACCTACTCAGTTTTTCCTAATAATCCTGACATGTCATGTTTAAATTCCAAAGCCAAAGTATTCTCGGTACTGGAGATCAATAATAGTCATCTTTGTTCACTATTAGCTAAAAGTTGTCAGTACGGGGCGTGGCTTGGCGCGCAATGGAGACGGCAGCTTAACTGAGGAGCTCCGCCGACCTCTCAGCCAACAGCCCGTCTTTCTGCACACTATCCCCGCAGGATGCACAGGAGGTTTCACGGCACCCCGCTGACAAGATCCCGCCACTCTCTAGCTGCCTGTAAAGGACGAGACATTGCGGATATCTTTAGATTCCACTCGGCCTCCCAGAACGAAAAGGCCCGGAGCAAGATGGCGCCGCCACACGTGGAGGAGGACTGCAGTGAGGATTCCCAATCTGCTACCGAGGAGACTGGTAAGGGATCCTCACGCAACAATCGCCCCCTCACATATGGGGAAATGACTAGCTTTGCAGCAGACATCAAGTCCACATTCTCGGCTGCCATCACGGACTTGAAGTCAAACCTCCTGGTACTTAATGAGAAGATGGCGGGGGCGGAAGCCGTGGGGGGGCACAGGGACAGGGAGCTACGCAGACTGGAGAAGGTCACGGTCTCCCACTCCTCACACCTTATTGAGGTTAATAGACATTTAGAAGACCTGGACAATAGGGGAAGGAGGTGTAATGTCAGGGTGCGGGGGATCCCGGAGTCCGTTGAAACAGACCAGATAATGATGGCGCTGCAGAGAGTTTTCAACAGCCTGCTGGAAAGGCCCGAGGACACGGCTATTGAATTTGTCAGGGCACATAGGGCACTCCGAGCTAGAGGACCTGATTCCCAACCCCCTCGGAACATAATCTGCTGCCTCCAAGGCTTCTCCCTAAAGGAGGACATTATGAAAAAAGCCCGCAGAAACTACCAAATAATTTTTAATGGTGAGACTATCATGCTCTTCCAGGACCTCTCTCAAATAACTTTAAAGAACCGCAGGGCGCTGCGCCCTCTTCTGGATAAGCTCCGAGAAAGAGATCTTAAATACACATGGAGGACAAGTATAAGGCCCACTGGAGGGGGAGTCTAATGGTGAGAGAAATTTCTAAGATGGAAATGGCTTGGATCCATAGGCTCAAGACATACACTCCCTATGGGTTAAACATTGAGACAGATGTGAATGCTTTCATTAGTAATGCTTAAAGTGCCTGACTCGGTGTGAGATGTTGAGATTATCAATGATTTTTATTCTCAATTTTTGTAAAATATATTTTTTCATTTATTTTTCATTCACTGGTCTAATTTTTCTGTTTTTTCACTAATTTTATATACATTTTTCACCATATCACAATTTTTTGTAAATGTAATTACAGGTATGTACACTGAATTAGTTTATATATAAATCACTTAAATTTGATGTATTTATATTTATATGATCAATTAGTGATCTCCTCATCACGAGTATATGTTTGTACATAATTTTTCACTCATTTTATATAATATTAACATTATCACAGTTTTCTGTTAATTTAATAATATACTGAAATATGTGTTAATTTGATTATATTTAATCAGTCACTTGATCTAATTATAGTGATCATACTGATCCCTTTATCACAGGTGCACATATTAGCTGTTTTGCAAGTATTGGTATTATGTTTATTGGGAATTTATACATTTCATGTGGCCAATTCCCCTTGTTGTCCTATTAGGTTAATTCTTCCCTTTTTTATCGTTTGGGAGAATATAAATGTATTTAATCTGTGATTACCTTGTCTTTTTAGGGTCCGTTTAATTTTACTATTATGCTCATTCATAAGGTTTTTAAACCGTCCAAATGCGGGGTTGTTATTACCTCCTCTATTTGGGCTTAATATATTATATATATTTTTTATTTTATTTTTATTAAATATTTGGTATTTACTAAATATTTGGGAATTTTTATGGATGCCTGAATGTGTTAAAGCAGGATATTGGCAAATTTTTCCCATTTTCAAAATGGCGTTTTAGCCCAAATCTCTGCATCTCACAGCGAGGTTTGGCTATAAATTAGGTGGTGTGTCAGCACGTCGCCCTATCCCCATTGACAACGTCCTATCATGACGAAACGCGTATGGGAGCGACGTGCTGACGTTTCCACGCAGTTCTAAGGGAAGAGTGTTCGATTGTTAGCCGGCCGGTCTACTTCCATAGCTTTTAATCACTTCATTTATGTAAGTGTTTTATCTTTATTTTATTAAACTTGGACTGTACGTTATCACCCTATGGTCTATGTCCTCTCCTTTACACCGGTCCTGTTTGTTGATTTACCCGCGATCGGGAGGATCGGGGGAAGAGTGATTGGCGGTGCTGTGTGCTGTCTCCAGATCCGGTTGGGCCATCCATTCAAGGCCGCGGCTGGGTCACAGTCGACTGTTTATCGTGGGCTTACTTTTGGTAAGCTGCCATTCTATGTGGTGGAGGGCACTGTCTGTTCGTGAGATCACTGGGTGTTGCAGTTAATTACCATCTGTGTGTCTAAATCCCTCCATTGGACATTCCCCAGCCATTCATTGGACTGTTATTGTATTGGGTCTAATCAATAACCAACCTTTGCATTTCTTTATACTTTCACTTCCCCTTTCTAGAGGCTGGGTATCAGTGTGTTGTGTTGTGCTTCACACAGATCAGCCTCTGGCCATCATTAGTAGTTTATCATTGGCGCAATTTTTTCTGTTTTATTTCTGTTGTGTTTATGCCACCATTATTGCAGCCTTCCTTTTGGTTCATAATTTTTAGCGCAGTTTTCTTTTGTGTACATGGAGGTTCCCGTTTGCTCTCCTGGTGAACCACGATGGTAGGCAACATCTACTAAGATCCCCGGAGGACCTGCCGGAGTTCTGTCATGACTTGCAGCTAGACCTGATTGAGCTCCCGGAATGGTATCAGGACTTTCGTTTGCCACCTATGGAGAAAAGCCCGCCTGACTCGCCGTTTTCTTCTCCTGACAACAGGACCGCTAAGAAGCTGAAAGCAGCCCGCCGAGGGGGCCCCCACGCTGGGTCTCAGGTTGGAACCCCGAATCTCAAGTCCCGCTCATCCAGGGCTCTGGATGAATACCAAGTGTAATACGGATCCCTTCTCCTCCTCGTTCCCATCTCCCCCGGATCTAACATGATGACAGCTTGTTTATTTGTTCACCACTTTTGCACGCCGGAGCCCGTTTAGATGAATATACCCCTCCCTGGTGAGTGCTAACACCAGACACACTTCACTGCTCTCCTCAGCAAACGTGCTACTCTGGACCAGCCCTTTTATTTTTCTCCTTCCATTTTTTTATTTTTGGTCACCGGGTTCATATGCAGGTTTAGCAACCACTTTCTACAGACTGGAGCTCAGCATTCTTCACCTCGGCTCACCTAGTCACACTAATGTGCCCTCTCCTTGAACTTCCCGTGTTCTACTCCATGTTGTTTGTTTCATTTGAACCAGGCTGAACACCCTCATGACCAACTAGAGAAAGAGTAATCTTACCCCCCAGGCCCATGCCATTGATATACCTCCAGACCCAAAACTCTAGCTGGGGAACTGCATGTTGTTTTAAGTGTGATGCAGTGTGATGCAGGGAGGGGGTTCTGTGCAGTCCCTTGGCTTGCAGCTGTTAATGTACCCCATACTAAAAACAATTGGATGTGCATAAGGAGACTAGGGGGAGAACGCTCCTCGACACCCGAGTTGTATGGGGAGGAGGATGTCTATATGTACTTTTGCTATGTTAATCTGTTTCACCTTTACAGTTGATGTTGCTGCACAGTTTCGCTAATATATCTCTGTCCTTGTTCTTTGTGTTTTATGAGCACTGGGATCCATGCGGGATGCCAGTTTTTTTTTTCTTTTTTTTCTTCTTTTTTTTTAGGCTACACGCATCTGTCCCATATCGCTCATAGTGTGCAGAAATGACTCATGTACACCTGTCTATTGCCTTTTTTTTTTGGCTGGGAGGCAAGCACCTCAGGTCTCACGATCCTTAGAACCACTTTACATTAGCACTTGTTGTTAATACACAGACCTGTCGTATAGCCGCCTTCCTATCCCCCGAATAGTGCATCCTGGGTGAACTTCATTGATTACCCGGGACTCACTACCTAGAGTTCCCTGTGGGTTTTTATAGCCCCAAGGAAGATAACCATTTTTCCATTCTCTGATCCTTTTCTCAGTACCCCTAACCCTTCCACCCCTCGTCTCAGTCTAACCTTCCCCTCTCTTACCCCCTCCTTTCTTTTTTTTCTTTCTGTTCTTTCCGAATCCCCCTCAATTGTACCAGAATATTTTTAATTATTTATTTTGTACTATATTCACATTGACCTCACGCAATATCTGTCTTTTTGATCAGTTTCTCCGTTAGCCACAGAACACCAGCTCTCTCTGAATAATCGCCATGGCGTACTCCTCTCTTGGCCGCAACCCAACAGTGATATCTCACAACGCAAAGGGACTAAATATCCCAGAGAAGCACACGACTCTCTTAAGAGAACTCAAAAAAGGTAAGCCTCGGTTTGTCTTCTTGCAGGAGACGCACTTCAAGACCTCTCACGTGCCCAGGCTCACTGACTCCTACTTCACTGAGGCATTTCATGCCACAAATGACGCAGCAAAAACTAAGGGTGTGTCTATCCTAATAAGTAAAACTGCTTTCTTTGAAATCACTGACAAACTTGTGGACCCTAAGGGTCGATTTGTCTTCCTGAAAGGGAAGTGCGGTGGTATGCCCCTGACCTTAGCTAACGTTTACTTCCCCAACACATCCCACCTCTCATTCTGCAAACACATGATATCACAGTTGAAGGGATTTGGCACTGGATGTGTGATTCTAGGAGGGGATTTCAATATTCCACTGAACCCCCTGGTCGACACCTCCACGGGTAAGTCCTATATCACGTATAAGATTCTTAAAAAAATCAAATCCCTCTTAAGTTCTTTGCAGCTGGTAGACTCTTGGCGCCTCCTACATCCCGATGACAGGGACTATACATTCCACTCCGTCCCCCATAACCGATACTCGCGGATAGATTACATTTTTACATCACAAAGAGACCTCCACCTGATAGCAGAGGCCAATATAGGAATCCAGTCCATCTCCGACCATGCGCCAGTTTCATTCACCTTAGACCTGACTAGACCTCCCCCTAAACCCAACACCTGGAGACTGAACCCCACACTCTTAACTGACCCACAAAGGCTCCCTGGAATTTCCAAAGCCATTAAAGAATTCTTTACACATAATGTGACACCAGATGTGGACCCTATGATGATTTGGGAGGCACACAAATGCACCATAAGAGGGGAATTAATCAAAATAGGGGCTCACTGTAAAAGGGACCGGGAGAAGACTATCAGTCAGCTGACAGACAAAATTCATACCCTGGAAGCGTCACATAAACAATCCCTATCGGAACGCTCGGCGAGCTCCCTTCTGGAAACTAGGAAAACACTCCAACAACTTCTAGACTCAAAGACCAAAAGATTTCTGTTTTTTTAGAAAAAAGGTCTATTACGAGCATGGAGACAAAACCGGTAGGTTTCTAGCCAGTGCTCTGAAAGACGCCAAATCGACTCAGAATATCCTGGGCATTGGAAACAATAATGGCAAAGTAGACATAACTACAGAGAAAATTGACAAACACTTCCATGACTACTATTCTAGCCTTTATAATCTGCCCACCCAGGGAAATCCCCCACACTTTCCAAAGTCTAGACTTCAAGTGATTCAGGACTATTTAAAAGAATCCAATTTACCCACCTTGACAGGAGAGATTGCCCGACAACTGGACAGTCCCATTGATAAATCAGAAATTCTGCAGTCCGTTAAAGACCTGAAAGCGGGTAAAAGCCCAGGACCGGATGTATTCACTTCCATTTATTACAAGACCTTTACTGACCTGCTCCTTGACCCTCTACACAAAGCTCTGAACTCCCTATCGTCGCCTAGGAAGGTGCCGCCGTCATTCCTCTCTGCCCACATTACTGTCATACCGAAACAGAATAAAGACCCCCAACTGTGCGCCAGCTATAGACTAATTTCTCTCCTTAACATTGATGTTAAGCTCCTGGTTAAAATAATTGCCAACAGGCTTAGACCACTGCTGCACAGTATCATTGGTCCTGACCAGGCTGGCTTTATGCCGGACAGGGAGACCAGGGATAGTGTGACAAAAGCACTCAACCTAATATATGCGGCGCGTTCGCGGAAGATTGAAGGCTTTCTCCTGTCCACAGACGCGGAGAAGGCCTTTGATCGTGTGGCTTGGGACTACATGCTAGAGACATGCCAACACATTGGTCTGGGCTCTCGCATGATGTCATGGATCAAGTCACTCTCTATTCAAATCCATCAGCAAAAATTAAGATCAACGGTTCACTGTCGGAAACAGCTCACATCAAAAATGGGACGAGACAGGGCTGCCCCCTCTCACCCCTCCTCTTCATACTATCGCTAGAACCGTTCATCAGAAAGGTTTTGGCAGAAGAAGCTATACGAGGCTTTACGATAGCAGGCCGTAAATTTAAGATCGCGGCTTATGCAGATGACCTGCTCTTTTTCCTAACCAATCCCCACGTTACCCTACCTTCTCTATTGCGTGAATTCTCCGTATTTGGCCGTATATCTAACCTTAAAATTAACTTCTCCAAGTCGGAAGCCCTAAACATAAATTTGCCCGCAGGCGCACTTGATAGACTCAAATCTAATTGCCCCTTTAAATGGGAAACATCAGCCTGTCAGAAACATTGACGCATCTCAGCATAGTGCCTACAAGTATGTCAGAATGTTTATACTGAAATATAAAAATAATTATTGCGTTATGGAAATAGGTAAATCTTAATTTTGGAGATTCCCCATTTCCTGCAATATCAAGAAATTCTAAGTTCTTTTATCCATGCTAGTTTGAAGACAAGTAACACAAATGAATATTGCTTAAAATATTATCTATATTTATTAACTAAAGTACAGTGCAAAATTAAAATCAGGTATAAGTCATGATCAAACAAATGAATGGATATACTTCTACAATCAGAGATAAACGTTGATTAAGGTTCAGAAAATATTTACATACATTTCTATGCAAGCTCTAGATGACACTATATGAATATATCACAGTTCATTACTTAAATGATACTTGTACATCTAACACTTGGTAGCTTTTGAAATGTAACCTTCCGTGACTTCACGGCTTTAGATAAACAAACTTGTTTACATTATGATATCTTTCTCAAGACAAACAGATCTCCTAATTACACTTCTTGAAAATACGGACAATATGTTGTCCTGTGGACAAGTCTTGGTAATTTAGCCAAGAATGTCCATTTAAACTCAAAGCTATCTCTAATGCATTGCTTGTTTAAACCGATCCCAACATCAGGCCATTCACTAAGGTTCACAATAATACTGTGATATATATAAATATGTATTTATATATGTTTCTTCTTTAATTGCCTCCGTAAGATGTCATACTGCAGTTAGCCATCTCTCAGAACCAATTAACACTTATTAACATAATAGAGTGGCTGCATTTGGTATCTGTTCAAACCATCTATTGCATTTAGGATAAAAGATTTATACGTTACCAATAACTGAGAGTTCTGTCTGTTTGAGAAGCGAAGTCCCAAGAGGGACTTCTTTCACCATGGCTACATGTTTGCGTTAAGATCACCCCCTCCAGCTTCAGAGAGTCAGTGCCTTCAGAGATCAACTCTTCTTCAGCTCCCTCCGATCTTCAGGTCTCTCTCCGATCTCTCAGTCCCTTTTTCTTATCTCAGCTGCTACTTTTATCTCACTCCAAAAGTGGGTGTGTATCTTATCACTAGGTAACTTTTTTTTTGGAAGGTTGTCTTAGCAACCACATATACGCCATCTTGAACAATGTCGTTTTTAACCTGTAGGGGCAGTGGTGTATAAGGAATAATTTCTAATGTTATTTTCATGGAGGCCAAAGATAATTTACGACTACCATTTGACCTAGCTTAGTAAAACACACTTAATTGTCTAAGGGTGTCAAAACACACGTCCTGTATCCCTGCTATCTGGCGTCACTTCAGATTTACAGGTGTGAATGTTTATTATCAACACTGACTCCGGCCATTTGTTAATGTTTTGGGAAGTTCCTGAAGCTAACCACTGGAATGTATGTCTAAGCAGTTTCTAATGCTACCTCACTAATATAGTAGCATGTATACAACTCCTTAATACTAATCTATATATAGGCATACATGGGTTTATACATGTATTACTGGTATAGATGCTTTGTGAAGATACTTAAAAATAAACCTTATTAAAGATATACAGTACATTTTGAATAAGCCCTATAGTTTTGTAGCTTATTCTGAAATACTGCTTTAGGTTTTTATGCTTCCTTGAAACAAGAGTCCCTTATCTTGTTTATTTTACCGAGTGTCCAAACCTTTGAATTACCAACCGGGGAGGCTGGTATATTTATCTTAAATGTTCAAAAGCTCTGAGTATATGGTCTGGGAACGAGATACAGAAGAACAATGCCTTCTTGTGAGACAGGAAATAACTTTAAACATAGCAAATGTGGGTTAACCTCTTAAAGGGAGAGTAGAATCTAAAGTGTTGTTCATAGCCTCTTGTGAGCTATTTTAAACTTTAGAGACAAGATGGTCTCCCTCTTGTTCATAATATACATGAATATGAACAATATGAAAAATACGTAATATGCATAATATAAAGGCCTATATGTAATTCTTTTTAACCCCAAATGTTCTGACAAGCCCTTAATTATCTGGGAATTTGGCTGACTCCTAACATTGCTCAAATTTATGAACGAAACTTCCCGCCCATCCTTAAGATAATCGACCAAGACCTTAAAAAATGGCACACTCGTCATTTCTCATGGTTTGGTCGGGCTGCCATATGTAAAATGGCTATCTTGCCAAAGCTCCTCTACCTTTTCCGCAACTTACCAGTTAAGATCCCCCAGAGTTTTTTCAGAACCGTCTCTGGCATGCAATTACGGTTTATCTGGGCACACAAACCACCCAGAATCAAATCCCAACTTCTAGCGAGGCCCAAACTTAAAGGAGGGATGGGTATACCGGACTTTAGAAACTACTATTATGCAGCCCACATCACCAGAATCATTGACTGGCACTGTCACCATACACAAAAGGACTGGGTCCAACTAGAGAATGATCTCGGCCCCTTGTCCCTATGATTCTCCCCATGGATCCCTTGGTCTAGCTATCCCTCAGTACTTAAAACACACCCCTTCATAGGTACCTCGCTGGGAATCTTTCACAAATTGACCAGACAAACAGACCTTTCTACCCCACTAAGTCCATTGACGCCCCTATTCAATAATCCAGACTTTCTACCCGGAGTGGGGAACTGCTTACTATGCTCCTTTCATGCTACCACACCGCTGCTGGCCAAAGATTGCTTCCATAATGGCAGTTTCAAAGATTTCAGACGGCTCGCTACTGAGACTGACACACCTACCCTTCCATTGTGGACGTATTTTCAGATCAGACACTACCTAAACCAACCCTCCAGGAGAGATTCCTTTGGAAGGGAACTAACAGAACTGGAGTCAGTGTGCCTGGCGGGTAAACAAGTGCTGAGAGCTACCTCGATTTCATACGCATGGCTACGAGATCAACCTGTGCAGGGGGATGACAGATTCAGAGAGAGCTGGTCACGGGCCCTGAATAGGCCCCTTTCTGCCAAACAATGGCAGAGAGCTTGCACTTTTGCGCATAAGTGTTCCCTCAGCTCCAGAACACAGGAGACGGCCTACAAACTCTTGACCCACTGTTATGCAACGCCTGCTAAGATCCACACTTGGTTCCCACAGGTTTCAGACACGTGTTGGAGATGTGGGAAAGAACGGGGTGATCTCCTCCATATTTGGTGGCAGTGCCCCGTGATTACTCCTTTTTGGGAGGCTGTCTGTGAGAAGATACGGGTAATCACCGAAACCACAATTAAACTTGATGAGGCTTGCTGTCTGCTTCATATTACTGATGTGTCCTACAAAAGATATAAAAACTCTCTGACCAAACATTTATTGAATGCGGCGAAAGCACTTATACCGCTATTTTGGAAATCCGCCAGAATTCCCTCAATCCGGCACTGGCTTCACAGAGTTTCCGAAATATGTGATATGGAGGAAACGGTCGCCCAGTCTACAGACAACACTGACAAATTTTTTGATACTTGGTCCCCCTGGATACATTTCAAATTCTCACAAGCATACAAGGACACGACAGTAGTGGACCTGGCCACCTAGTTCCTCTATGCTGGTTCTGAGAGACTCTGCTTACAGGTGCTTGGCCATTGGCCCTTTGAATTGCTGGACGAGTGGCGGTGCCTGACACCGTACCTCCTATATATGTACACCCTGATAATAATTGATTTAGACCTGTATGAGTATACATATGTTTGCTTCTTCTTATCCCATATCTCAATGAATACCCTTTCTGTAACTTCCGGAGATGATTTCACCACTTCTAGTACTTTGTTCAATTCTTATACCTACCCCTTTCCGGGATCCTTCTCTTTCCTTTTCTACCACCTTTTATTCTTACACCCCTCTGAGCAATGTTGTCCTATACACCTGCAGTATTTAATTCAATCCTCACCTTGCTATTGACATTCAACCCAAAGCCAAATTTCGCTAATGACTATTGAATATCTTTTTTATCAATGTTAATCTTAAAGTTTACCTATTTTTCAGCCAATACTGTACTGATCGCATTTTAGGGAGCTGCGTCTCCCAATCTGATCCCGTCTGTATATCTTTTCAATAAACTTGATGTTACAAAAAAAAATTGTCAGTACAAGTTTGCTTTCGTGTTCCAAAAAGAAAAATATGTGTTCACCAGATCACCCCCTGCTCTGGATATCTGTGATATTGTAGTCCATCAGTCTATAGCTAAAAGTCTATCAAAATTCTCTAAGCCAGGATGTATTTTCCAGCATGTGGGTAAACTTCTGCTGAGTACGCAGAATTTAGAGAAACATATATACCGATACCCTCAGATAAGAGGGCTGCTGGTATTGATTTGGGCCCTGTAGTGCACCGCTGTCAACCCCTGGCAATCGGCGCTAACCTCCCGTGGCACAGATAGTAGTAGTGGGATAAGATTGCGTGACCGCAACTCTTGGTGATGCAGTCTTATAGCAAGCATGCACAGCAATATACTTTTAAAACTACTATTAAAGTAACTGAAGCTGACACCAAATGTACTTGACCCAGATGTTTTACTAAGGCTAATGGGCAAGTAATAAAATAACAGTATAACAAAGTATAGATCTTAGAAATAAACAGTATTTAAATGAACAAACAATCAGATAGCTCAAGTAATGCGATGCGGCTCTAGCGCTGCCTCTTTTCAATCACTTCCCCTCATGGGCAGACTAACTCTCAATAGTATCTACCTAACAGTCAGGCCTGACTGATCTAAAAGGAAGTTCAGGGAACACAAATCTTTGCATGCAATCTTTCGGTGGTGCACTTGATGAACAAACTTATAATCCAAATAAATAGTAAAGATAAAGTATCTGTCTATGAGCAAGTGCTCTCTCACCAGCCCGACAGTCCAAGTCTGTTTCCTCCGCCGATTCGTCTAGGAACAGGAATCCACCGACATCCAGGCCTTCAGTCCTTCTGGTGTACTGCAGCAAGGAGGAGAAGATGTCTCTCAGGTTCAGCTAGGCTGGCGGAGGGCTCTTTGGAACAGAGCACAAGGCCCAGGCTTCAGGCCTTGTGCACACAGCAGTTCGGCACAGAGATCCTCTTGCTAGGAGAGGGGGTGTCCAAAGAAGAGAGAATCAACTCCGCCTCCCCTTTATAAAGTCTGCCCCAGCAGCCCCTGCTCCGTGGCAATGCACCCTGGGTGCTGCAGGATGTACTGGGAAATGTAGTCTCTCTGTATTAAAGGGGTATACCCCGCTACACACTCCCCCCACTTTGAATCTTTGGTCCACAAAGACAGCATCAACAAAGAGTACCCACTACATTACTCAAGGCTGTTAGAGATGTTGGCAGGGGAAGTTCCCACCAAAAACGAGGTAGGGAATTACCCTGCCCACAGGTCACTTCTGCAAGGGTGGCCTGCCTAACTGTGCCAGGGAGTGAGCTGGGGTTGCCCTCCACCAAATGTACAGTGGAGGGACCAGATGTGGGTATGGTCCTTCTTGCGGTTAGGACTGTGTCTTCTGAACTTTTTCCCATCTGGGGGTAGGTTAATTTCCGGGGAGGGCTAATGGCTCTCTTCATTCTTTGCTCCCCGGGAGTCACAGTCTCAGCCACTCCAGGTTCTTCTTCTGGCACTGAGGTGGAAATTTTCTCTGCTTCCTGGACATCCAACTCAGATGCAGAGGGATATATGGAATCCATGGAATATCCTTGATCTTCAGCAGGCGGATTGTCTTAAATATCTTCCCATTCTTGGAACTGAAGGCTGGTCGGAACAAATTCAGTGGCTTCTACGTTTAAAGTACTATCCACAGGATCTTCAGAAGGTGGAAGGTCAATGGATAATGGTGCCGGGGCCTGAGACGGCCACAGCCAACTGAGTTCTGCTTCCTCCTCACTTTGGTCTGAGTCTTCTTCCTCCCTAGCTAAAGTTTCTTGCGACCTAGTGCGAGGTCGAGGGGTATGAGTGGTAGAAGGTTACTCTGGAGAATCCAGAGTGGGTGGCATCCTGACAGCCTCAGACAGAGATAACAGATGGTTCCGGTGCCAGGTCTTCAGTGGCCCTATTTTCCCTTATGGCTTCACTTGGTAAACAGGTAGATCCAGTAACTTCTTGCAGATCACATAAGGCTCTGATCTCCACCTGTCTGCCAGCTTATGTTTTCCAGGAACACCTAAATTTCTCAACAAGACGTGGTCTCCAGGCTGTAGATCTTGAATCCGAACTTTCAAGTCGAAATTCCGCTTGTTTCGGACTCCTCTTTGATCGGATGTTAACTGAGCCTTCTCATAGACCAACTTCAAGCTTTCCCTCAGCCTGTCCACATATCCCTTGTGTGAGGCAGCAGATGAATGGTCCACGGAAGTGCCGAAGGCCAAATCCATTGGCAGTCTCGCCTCTCTCCCAAACATGAGTCTATATGGGGAATACCCTGTGACATCACTGACAGTGCTGTTGTAGGCATGCACTATTGCTGCTATGTGCTTGCCCCAGTGTTGCTTCTCCTCACTAGACAGGGTTCCCAACATGTTTAGCAATGTCCTATTGAACCTCTCTGAACCTCTCTGGTTGGGCATCCCCTTGAGGGTGGTAGGGAGTAGTGTAGTGCGAGTCTTCTTTATCCCTAAAGAATCCAGCAACTTCTTGATTAGCCGACTCTCGAAATCCCTCCCTTGGTCCGAGTGAAGGCGCTGAGGCAATCCATAATGGACAAAGTACTTCTCCACCAGGATTTTTGCAACGGTGGAGGCCTTCTGGTCTTTGGTGGGAAATGCCTGGGCATAGCGAGTGAAATGGTCGGTTACCACCAGAACATTTCCATGACCACTCAAGTCAGGTTCAAGACAAAGGAAGTCAATGCATACCAAATACAGGGGCCCTTGACTTTCTAGATGGCCCATTGGAGCAGCTTGACGTGGCAGTGTCTTCCTTTGTATGCAGCGGGCACACGAGCGACAGTACTCCTCCACTTCAACCCGCATACAGGGCCAGTAGAACCTACTTCTTACTAGTTGAAAGGTTCTTTCAGACCCTAAGTGGCCATGATTATCATGCAGGGCAGCTAGGACGGTTTTCCTGTGCTTTTCTGGCAAGAACAGCTGCCACTTCTCTTCCAGGTCATCAGAGGGGCCCCTTCAGTAGACCACCCCTTGATGTACCTGTGACTTGTCCTATTCTTTGTGGATTGATCGGGCCTCCTTTGAGGGGTCGTGTAGGAGCCTGCCCGGATCCTGATCCTCCAGAACTTCCAAAGCTAATCTTCCCCAGGGGTCTTCCAACTGATCCATTCTGAGGTCCTTCTTGGATAGCTTCGGTAAGTCGTCTTCACCAATCTGGGTCACATCACAATAGTACTTGGGTACTCCCACAACAGAAACTCCGACTTCTTCGGCCCTGGATCCTCCACTGGCTTGAAGCTGAGCCCCTTGACATAAGGCCCTCACTCCATCCGGGGTCACTTGGGTCCAATCTTCAATGTGGCAAGTGGGAGCATGTGACCTTCTAGATAAAGCGTCAGCATCTCGGTTCCCCGCTCCAGGCCTATACTTCAGACTTAAGTTGAAACTGGAAAGGGTTGCCAACCAACGGTGGCCAGTGGCATCCAACTTGGCTGTAGTGAAGAGATAGGTAAGCGGATTATTGTCTTTACAGTGAATTCGGCCTCATACAGGTAGTCTCTGAGCTTATCCACAACTGCCCACTTTAGGGCCAGGAACTCCAACTTGTGGGTGGGGTAATTCTTATCTGCTGGTGTTAGGCTTCTACTAACATAGGCGACTGGCCTTAGCTGTCCTTCATACTCCTGGTACAGCACACCTCCCAGGCCATCATGGCTGGCATCCACATGAAGTTCATACGGTTTCTTAGGATCAGCATAGGCCAATACCGGGGCAGTGGTCAGACTCTTCTTCAACATTTGGAAGGCGTCTTCACATCTTTCTGTCCACTGTCCTTCCACAGACTCTCCCGGCTTCTTGGGGCCAGTCTGATCTTCCTCTCCGTCTGTCTTCAACAACTCATTTGCTATTTTTGCGAACCCTTCCACGAATCGACGGTAATAGGAGCAAAATCCGAGGAAGGGTCTGAGCTCAGTCACAGTAGTTGGGCGAGGCCAGGAGGTAACTGCTTCAAGCTTGTCAGGGTCGGTAGACACTCCCTCTTTGGACACTATGTGTCCTAGATAGTGTACTGAGGACTGGTAGAACTGACACTTTTCTGGTGAAAGCTTTAGCCCCTCGTCACTGAGTCTCTTCAGGACTTTCTCCAGCCTTTCTTCATGTTCCTCAAGAGTCCTTCCAAAGACAATGATGTCATCTAAGTACACCAGGACTTCAATAAGGTGCATGTCCCCCACCGTCTTCATCAGCCTCTGGAAAGTGGCAGGGGCCCCCGACAGGCCTTGAGGCATTCTGTTGAACTCATAGAACCCCATCGGGGTGATGAAAGCTGTTTTCTCTCGGTCTTCAGGGTGCATGGGGATTTGGTAGTACCCACTCTTCAAGTCCATAACGCTGAACCACTTGGCTGCTGACAGGCTCTGCAGAGCATCCTCAATCCTGGGAGTGGTGTACTGATCGGGTATGGTCCTCCTATTGAGAGTCCTGTAGTCTATGCACAGTCTCAATGAGACATTTTTCTTCCGGACTACCACAATAGGGGAGGCATACGGGCTCCTGGATTCTCTAATCACTCCAGTTCTCTTCAGTTCGGCCAACTGCTCACGCAGGTCTTCCAGATCAGCGAGAGGAACCCGTCGGACCCTTTCCCGAAAGGGTTTGTTTTCCTGTAGACGGATCCTATGGGTAGCACTCCTTGCACACCCTACATCAAACTCGTCTTTAAGAAGATGTTTCTCCATCTGGTCAGTTGGGCCTTGGCTCTCTCCTTCCACTTTGGTGGTAAGGTGGTGTCTTCCAGGCACAACCCCTCCAGGGTCTCTGCTTCAGCTTGCTTCAATTCCGACTGGAGTAGCTGGGTTTACTCTGCCCAACAATACTCGGGCTGGAATCTTCATAGGAGAACTGGAGGCATTCCTGATGCTCACTGGAAACTGGCCCTTGGACTTCTTCAATGCTCTCAAAGGGACCACTTCGGGAATCACTTCCAACCCTGGTTGAGTATCTAGGGGGTCTGGTTCCAGGACAACGAAGGGGCCAGGTTGCTTCCATGAGAGTTTTACAACAGCCCGAAGGCAGGTTATCTCACCAGGCTGTAATGTTCTCTCTTCTCTTGACAGTCTCCAGACTTTTCCTACCCCTTCTTCTGGGGCCTTTTTCTCCAGAACCAAATTCCGGTAGACCTGTTGCAACATGGGGTGGATCCTGGCGACTGAAGCCCCTTGTTCTTGCACTAAGGGGTCCAATAGTCTCCTGACCAGGTCAGTGTTGGTTCCTATGATTAGGGAACTTCTACTGGCTCCTTGTGGGCGAGGACAGACCACTGCAAGAGTGTCGAAAACTTCCGCTTTTCCTGTTACAGAGAGATCGAATGCCAGTCTGATTGAAACTTAGCCGTCATAAGGGAAACTCTGTGTGCCAATTCCCCATATCTCGAGGTCGTCGAGTTTCTGTAGAGGCATGTGGCTCAGGTGTTTTTTATAAAAGTCTCTGTTCAAGAGTGTCACTTGGGCTCCCGTGTCCAGGAGGGCTCTGGTGTAAACTCCTTCCACTTGGACAGGGACTAGTGGAGAGGGTCCAACCAGCCTGTCCAGAAAACTTTCCCGAGGCGGCTTCTTCTTTGGACTCTGGGGTTTTTCCTTAGGATTCTTCTTCCACTTGTCTCTGGATCTTAACCCCTTTTTGGGCCTGATATGCATTGATTCCCTGCAGGTTGTTAGACTTTAACTCCTGACAGGGGGTATTGAGTGGTTTTTGGGGGGCTCTGTTCCCCTTTCTCTGTATTCTTTTCTCTTTCTGAACCTTAGTGGAGCTTTCTGTGAATAGCGGGCGCCCGGCTGACTCCTTCACCGGGGCCCTCTGAAGTTTTCCGCCGGCTTGCGGTATCTGGATGCAACTTCATTTGGGCTGGGGCATTCTGCTCTGACATGCCCGATTCCCCCACAATTGAAACATGTTATCAACCTCTTAGGTTTCTGTATTAGTTCCGTATTGGAGCTAGGAGGTTATTTTGGTACCTCTGGCATGTTCTTATTGTGTAGCCCGGAGGCCTGGCTGGTCAGCATGGACACCATTTCTACTAGTTGTGACACCTGGGTCTTTAGGAGTTCAACTTCTGAATCACCTCCTTCTGCACTTAACATTCTGACTCGGGCAGTTGGTTCGGTATGTTGACTCCTCTTTTTGTCTTCCAACATAGTCTCCTCCTCCCTGACTATCCGGATCAAGACGGGGTATTCCAGGCTGCTGCCGGGTGCGTAGCATTAATGTGATGGGGTCTAAGGGTTGAGCTCCCCTCAACATCTGCTGGGCATGGGCCTCATCCACTTTTCTTGGATTGATCCCTTTCTTCAATAGGATCTGATGCAGGATCTTATCCAGACAACTTATGAATTCTGACAGCTTCTCTCCCTCCTTTTGGTAGCAGTGCTCCAGCTCATAAGTGAGTTCAGTGACCTTTTCCGTCCCGCCGAACACATTCTGCAGAATATCCAGATAATCCTGTGCATTGCAGTCTTTTTTGCTCAGCTTGAGGTTGCGTATGGCCTCCAGAGCAGGCCCCTTTAAGCTTTCCGCAATTCTTTGTTTTTTTTGTTGTTCTGGGACCTCCCATTCTTCTAGGGTGCCATCTAGCCACTCTTCAAATCCCTCTTCCACTGAAGGTACAGGTTTCTTTCCAGAAAAAGTCCTGAGTTTCCTGTATCCTGACATCGAGTGGTCTGGAGGGTCCTTTTTACACTTTGCCACAATCTCCCCCAGGACAGCGCATAATTCTGAGCTAAGGGTGGTCAGTGGTGGTGAACCGGGACCCTGTGGTTGGGCGCTTCCTTTTGTGCTGGGGCCTTCTGTAGATGTGGATGTAGGGCCATCTTTATTCTCTTCTGGGTGTATCAGGAGGAGTTCTACCTGGTTTGTAGTTTTTATGCTGGCCCCTTTGAAGTAGTCAGAGATTCCGTTCCTCCACTCACACAATGCATAGGTGTGGGGATTTACAGTATTTGTCTTCATGTCAATCACCCATGGCTTTCTGTCCATGGACAATGCCCTCAAGACTGGAGTTAGCTGCTCCTCTACCCAGGCCTGTCTCTGGATTTCAACCACCAGACCATTTCCGGGTAGGATGCCTTCCTCCCTGCACCACCGGGCTACGGCAGCAGGGTCCATGCTGGTGCTTCTGACCAGCTTGATTGCAGCATGCAACATACAGGAATCCCGGACAGAGCCCCCACGTATAGCGATACCCTCAGTTAAGAGGGCTGCCGGTATTGATTTGGGCCCTGTAGTGCATCGCTGTCAACCCCTGGCAATCGGCTCTAACCTCCCGTGGCACAGATAGTAGTAGTGGGATAAGACCGCGTGACCGCAACTCTTGGTGACGCAGTCTTATAGCAAGCATGCACAGCAATATACTTTTAAAACTACTATTAAAGTAACTGAAGCTGACACCAAATGTACTTGACCCAGATGTTTTACTAAGGCTAATGGGCAAGTAATAAAATAACAATATAACAAAGTATAGATCTTAGAAATAAACAGTATTTAAATGAACAAACAATCAGATAGCTCAAGAAATGTGATGCGGCTCTAGCGCTGCCTCTTTTCAATCACTTCCCCTCATGGGCAGACTAACTCTCAATAGTATCTACCTAACAGTCAGGCCTGACTGATCTAAAAGGAAGTTCAGGGAACACAAATCTTTGCATGCAATCTTTCGGTGGTGCACTTGATGAACAAACTTATAATCCAAATGAATAGTGAAGATAAAGTATCTGTCTATGAGCAAGTGCTCTCTCACCACCCCGACAGTCCAAGTCTGTTTCCTACGCCGATTTGTCTAGGAACAGGAATCCACCAACATCCAGGCCTTCAGTCCTTCTGGTGTACTGCAGCAAGGAGGAGAAAATGTCTCTCAGGTTCAGCTAGGCTGGCGGAGGGCTCTTTGGAACAGAGCACAAGGCCCAGGCTTCAGGCCTTGTGCACACAGCAGTTCAGCACAGAGATCCTCTTTCTGAAGCTCTCCACAAGTGTTCCTTGGCTCTTGAAAAACTCTTCTGATAATTCTTTTCACTCCTCTGTTAGAAATCTTGCGAGGAGCACCTGGCCGTGGGTAGTTTATGGTAAATTGATGTTTTTTCCACTTTCAGATTATGTCCCCAACAGTGCTCACTGAAACATTCAGAAGTTTAGAAATCCTTTTGCAACCAATGCCATCAGTATGTTTTGCAACAATAAGGTTGCGAAGGTCTTGAGAGAGCTCTTTGCTTTTACCCATCATGAGATCTTTCTTGTGTGACACCTTGGTAATGAGACACCCTTTTATAGGCCATCAGTTGAGACTGAACCAGCTGATATTAATTTGCACTGAGAAGGCGCAGGATTGCTTTCTAATTACTGATAGATTTCAGTTGGTGTCTTGGCTTTCCATGCCTTTTTGCACCTCTTTCTTCACGTGCTCAATACATTTTCCCTGTGTAATTCCATTTTATTACACATAGCTTCATATCTGAACTTATTTGTTTTGGTTTCTTTGTATGTATAGATGTCAATGGTAACGTGTTCTATACTTACTTGACACACTGTATATGATTTCTGTAAAAAAAATTGTGGCAATAATTATGTTTTAACAATATGTTTCAAAATGAAAGTAAATGCGTTGCAGTCACAGTCAATGGAATTTCATTTTTATTTTTTTTAAACTGACATCTGATTGGTGGCCTCTATCATTTCATTAGGTTTTTTAACCACTTCAATACCCAGCCATAGTAATATGACGTCCACAGATGGGATCTCCCATCCTGGGTGGACATCATATGACGTCCTGGGTTTGAAGGGGGATATCTGAATGATGCTAGAGGCATCATTCAGATATCCTTTTGATGTGCCGGCGATTCTGTGCACCATAAGAACGATCATAGCGGCGGTTATAGGCGGCGGGAAGGGACACCCCCCCCCCCCCCCTCCCATCCGGGCTCTCCCGTGCGATCGGGGACCCGGAGAGAATCGTCCGGCGCCGGTGGTGGGTCACGTGACGAGCATAGAGATGACTGGTGACCAGATGGTCACCAGTCATCTCTATGATCGTCGGAGGCCCGGGCACGATGTGATGACGTCACGCCCGGGTCCTCAAATGTAAACAAAGCCGCCATCACAATCTCATGCTTTCCAGCCTGGAGGTGAGATGTGGGGTCTTTGTGACCCCGCATCACTCAATAAAGAGGACCTGTCACACACATTCCTATTACAAGGGATGTTTACATTCCTTGTAATAGGAATAAAAGTGATCAAAAAAAAAAAAGGAAAATAAGTGTAAAAAAATAAATAAATAAGTAAAAAAATAAATAAATAAAAAAAAAAATAATTAAATGGTCATATTGGCGTACAACATAACTTAATAACTTAGAACCTGAAGCTCCACTTACACCCCCTCATAAATCCCCGTAAGCTTGACCTATAATGCCAGTTTTCTTTTTTTTTATATATTAGTGACATACACCCATGTAATATATATTTTTGTACCATTTAATTTTGTATACAGCCAATATCTTCATATAAGAACTCTGTTTTCTTTTTACTAATTACCTTTATTAACACCATTTGTAATTGTACTTTTGAACTTCCTAATAAAATTTTGTAAACAAAAAAAAAAATTAAAACGCCCCTGTCCCCGGTAGCTCGCGATCAGAAGCGAATGCACACGTAAGTCGCCCACATATGTAAACGCCGTTCAAACCACATATGTGAGGTATCGGCGCGTGCTTCAGAGCGCGTGCAACAATTCTAGCACTAGACCTCCTCTGTAATTCTAACCTGGTAACCTGTAAAAAAAATGAAAGCGTCGCCTATGGAGATTTTTAAGTACCGAAGTTTGGCGCCATTCCATGAGTGTGCGCAATTTTAAAGCATGACATGTTAGGTATCTATTTACTCGGCGTAACATCATCTTTCATATTTTCCCCAAAAATTGGGCTAACTTTACAGTTTTGTTATTTTTTATTTCATGAAACCATTTAAAAAAAAAAAGGCGTTTGAAAAATTATTGCGCAAACACTGTGCAAGAAAAAAAGTTGCAATGACCGTCATTTTTACCTAGGGTGTCTGCTAAAAAAACATATAAAATGTTTCGGGGTTCTGAGTAATTTTCTAGCAAAAGAATGATGATTTGTACATGTAGGAGAGAAGTGCAAGAATAGGCCTGGTATGGAAGTGGTATAAAAAGCCCTGTATTGAAGTGGTTAAAATGGCTGTTAGCAATATGCCTACATTGTCATACAGTATATAAAGTAGACTTGTGCACAACGGAAAAATTTGTTATGTTTCGGTTCGCTTCTTGTGCACAACGGAAAAATTTGTTTAGTTTCGGTTCGTTTCTTTCCGGTCCTGTTGATTCGTAATCATTCGTAATTTTGCTAGACGGGATTTTTCGTGTTCGGACTAATTCGTATTTTCGCAAGCGACATTTTTCGTTGAATTTTTTGTTGCTTTATAATTCGTACTTTCGGTAGAATACGTTGTTTTTCGTTGATTCTGGACACAACTCCTACTTTCGTAACTTTTTTTGGGTTCGTTGATTCGTAATTTTCCGTGTCTCTCTCACAACGACGCTGCCTATTGTGCTTCGAATGGATTTGTACTTTTCTAAATACATAGCGGTTATTTGTAACGATTCGAAATCTCGTATTTTACTTTTGTTTTTTACATGCGGCTATAGGCTCCGCCCCTGTACACCATTTTGAGAGGGTTCAGCACGGTGAGGGAGAAGCAGAGAGCAGAGCAGAGTTTTATTGTGCTTCGAATGGATTCGAAATCTCGTATTTTACTTTTGTTTTTTCATGCGGCTATAGCCTCCGCCCCCTGTACACCATTTTGAGAGGGAGTTCAGCATGGTGAGGGAGAAGCAGAGAGCAGAGTGAGTGTTATTGTGCTTCGAATGGATTCGTACATTCGTAACTTTTTTCATAACGAATTATGCCGAAGACATTCGGGCATTCGCTATTTTGCGGTATAATTTATTTCGGATTCGGTTTTATTCGTAATTGCTTTGTTCGGAAATTCAAATGCTTCCGAATGTCCAAAAGTTGCTAAATTCGGACGAAATTCGATTCGTTACGAAACGAATTGCACAAGCCTAATATAAAGGATAAAGTTCACCTTCTGGAACATGTAACATGTTCCACCTATATATAGGGTTGAACTAATAACATGCTGCAGCTCCTGCCGCCAGTTCACCCATCCCCCCCCCTCTCTGTGACAGTGGGCAGGAATCTTCTCCTGGCACCCGCTAACACAATTTAAAAACAGCGCAGCCATGCAGGGCTCCTCCAACATGGTCACGTCATTAATTCACAGCTTCCTGGGAATGAATGAACTACAACTACCATCCTCCACCATGGCTGATGGCTTGTAGTTCTGAATGGACTGTGAGGGCATTGAGTAGCACTCTCGTAGTTCATATACCTCTGATACAGGCTGAAAGCTGCAGGGCTTGTCTGCAGAAGCCAGACTTTGCACCCCTGATACACTGATCAGGGGTGCAATGCTTTCCAGGCTCTTGCAGGAAAAAATAATACTTTCACATTTTTTGCCGCAAAAATTTGTGCATTTATAATTTTTTCTAAAAACGTGAACTTAGCTTTTAAACATTTCCTGTGGGAGTCTGCAGATTCCCTCATTAGAATGAGAGAATGATGATGTAGATGATATAAATTAAATTATTCTCTTGCTATGAATAATTTACATTACAGTCTACATTTTGCCTTTTCGTGAGACATACCAATATTTTTAAAATCAGTGTGATTCATGATAAATGAACAATGATTACATTAACGGTTGACTTGTTTTTAATTTTACCCACTGGGACTGGAAATGCCTGCATTATCTGTGTAGCCCTGAGTATATTTTATCTGCATATTAATATGAGAAGCCTCTTTTTTTTTCGTACAACCAATTTTTTGAGGCAATATGCTTCTGCAGATATACCTGATATCTATATGTGGTGTAATGATTCTTCTAATTGTTATCTTAAGTAGGGATGAGCCGAACACCCCCCCGTTCGGTTCGCACCAGAACCTGCGAACAGACCTAAAGTTTGCGCAAACTTTAGAACCCTATTAAATACAATGGACTCGGGGGCGTGTCCAGGATGGCGACGGGAGAGGACGCTCAGTAACAGAGCTCCTGGAGTCCGTCTATTGATCCTGCTAATTGCCGGTGCTGCGGCTGCTGCAGAGCGGAGAACTGACCTCAGTTGCATAGCGGGGGCTCCGGGTCATGCCCAGTGGTAGAAACCGTCGCTCCAAGTCTGCTGTGGCATCCGTGGATAGAGCCGTGACGAGGGGCCAGGCCGCCATTACAGGCCACATGGCGTCCCAGACGGATGCGGTGGAGTCTCCCCCCGCCACAGCGGCGGATCTCGCAGCTGCCATGCAGTCCATCGCTACAGGTCAGGCGGCTCTTATGGACAAGATAGACCACATTCAGACGAATGTGGACTTCATCCGCCGGGACCTGGACTCCTTCCGCGGCCGAGTGGCGGAGGTGGAGCAGCGGGTCTCGGTGACAGAGGACACTGTCCGGGAGCACTCTGGGGACCTACACACCCTGAAAGTTAAAGTGAAGGCCCTGGAGTCGCGTGCCGAGGACGCGGAGAACCGCAACAGACGCAATAACCTGCGGGTCATCGGCCTCCCGGAGGGAGCGGAAGGTAAAGATCCGACCACGTTTATTAAACACCTCCTTAAGGAACTGCTCCCCCAGGCCAAGTTCTCCCCCTTCTTCACTGTGGAGAGGGCCCATCGCATGCCGGCTACCCGTGGGCCTGCGGGCTCTCCCCCCCGCACGTTCATTTTCAAACTGCTGCACTTTAAAGACCGGGACATGGTGCTGAGGGAGGCCAGGGCCCTGCAGGAGTTAAGGTTTGAGAACACCAGGCTAATGATTTTCCCCGACTACTCCGTGGAAACCCAACGGCAGCGTAAATCCTTCGATACGGTGCACGCCAAACTGCGTGCAAAGGGCCTCAAATACAGCATGCTTTTCCCTGCTAGGCTACGGGTGGAAGATGGGGAGGCAGTTCGTTTCTTCACTTCTCCTGAGGAGGCCTCGTCCTGGATAGAGACGGTACGCAGACACTAGATGACATCGTATCCCCTGCAGGGCGGGTAGTCTGTCCCTGGAAGGCCCCTGTTGTTTGAGGATACTATGGGACTGCTTGCAAGGCCTGTTGCTATTGCCCTCCTTACAGTTAGTGTTTCAGCCCTGATAATATCTGTGGGGAACCCTCTACCTTTGGGTATTGATGCACGTATTGCTCCTCTCCATAGTGGATTATTGATTGTCCCCCTGCTCGCCTTGCCATGGGGTCTCCCTCCTGGAGGGGAGTTTGTTGGGTGGGGGGGTGACCCCCGCTGGTCCCTCTATACAATCCTCCCGTTGGAGCAGGGGCAGATGCCCGATGTTTGACTGCTACTGTTCCTGCCGTCAGAGTAACTAAGTTTGTACCCCCAGCCTCTGCTGGGAGATTGCACCGCTTCACTTATCCGGACTCCATGACCCGATCCATGTACTGTGTTCCAGAGGACGGGACTCCGGTGCCATCTTGCACATCGTATCCCCACATGGGCATGTTGCCCTCATCTGGTTTGGGAAAAGGGCCCCCTCCGGTTGGGGTGGGGGGTGGCGGGGTGGGGGGGTGGGGTTGGGGGGGTTTGTTTTGGTTCATGTTTGGGGTTAGGTTGTTTTGTTTTACGTATGCATCCATGAGTCAGTATACTTGTTGCTTCATATATTTAGTGCTTTGCTCAGGGATTCCTTTCTATGTACCTGGCGGGGGTGGTGGGGTGGGTGGCCAGCCCGCTGACTATGTGTTTTAGCCTCCTGTAGATTGGCTGGTGGGCCCTTATGTCTGTCTGTAAAATCGTGTCCTGGAACACCCGGGGCCTGAACTCTAAGGTCAAAAGGTCACTGGTGTTCCAGTTTCTGCAGCGTCATTCGCCCCACATATGTATTCTCCAAGAGACCCATCTGACCGGGGGAAAGCTCCTGAGTCTTAGAAGAACGTGGGTAGGTCACTCCTATCATTCCACCTATTCTAATTATTCGAGAGGTGTTAGCATATTGATACGCAAATCTTTACCATTTCGCCTACTGGCGCTTGAGGTGGACTCTGGGGGGCGTTATGTGATTATTCATGCCAACATAATGAATGTGGAAGTTGTCATTGTGGGATTGTATGTGCCTCCCCCTGCCTCCATTTCCTTCCTCTATCAGGTGGTGTCTAAACTCCTGCAATATGCCACTGACAATATCCTGATGTTGGGGGACTTTAATATGGTCCCGGACCCCGGGATGGACAGGCTCTCCCAGACATCCAGCCCCGCTGCCGAGTTGAAGGCCTGGGCAGACGCATTTAATTTCACGGATGTCTGGAGATGGAGACATCCCCAGCTGAGGGCTTTTACGTGTCACTCCGCTACCTACAGAACGTTTTCCAGGATTGACCTGGTCTACTCTGGGGGTTCAATCCTGTCCAGGGTGAGAGATGTTACTATCCTCCCCAGGGGGGTCTCGGACCATGCCCCGGTTTCCTTGCAACTAGAATTGTCCTATCCACCTTCAGAGGGCTTGTGGCAACTGTCCAGGTTCTGGCTGTCTGACTCGAGGGTGGAGATGCCATGTAGAGCTGATATGGTCTCCTTCTGGAACACGCGGGATAGATCTATCCCTGCTCCAGTTGTCTGGGATGCCTTCAAGGCTAGTATGAGGGGCAGCTTCCAGGAGCACATTGGGAGGGTCAGGAAGGGGGCACGTAAAGCATTGCAGGAGGCTGAGGAGAGAGCCGGAGCCCTGGAGGCTGTTTACATTCGGGAGCGTACCCCGCAGGTGTACTCCTCACTGCAGGAGGCCCTTCGGGATGTGTCCCTAATCCGGGTATCCACTACTAAAATCCACCTATTGCATCAGAGTCAGAGAATTTTCGAACAGGGGGAGAAGAGCGGCCGATTGCTAGCCTGGTTGTCAAGGGAGCACTCCTCCCCGGTGTCCATAGCCCGCATACGGTCCAGTGATGGGGAGGTCTTAACGGACCCTGCTCACATTAATACCCGGTTTGCCTCCTACTACCAGGAGCTCTATAGTACTAGGGCGCAATATACTGAGAGGGAGCTGGGGGATTACTTAGACCAAGTAGACTTGCCCTGTCTTACAGACTCCGTTAGGGAGCGGTTGGATAGTCCGTTGACACTTGAAGAAATTCAGTCTGCGGTCAAATCTTTGCAGAGCGGGAAAACGCCGGGCCCGGATGGGCTCCCGGCGGAATTCTATAAGCAGTATGCTGTAGACCTTCTACCCACTTACCGCGAAGTCCTTATGATGGCCTTAGACAGGGACGAATTGCCCTTGTCTATGTCTGAGGCGGTGGTGGTGATCCTCCCTAAGCCAGGAAGGGACCCTGAACTGTATTCCTCTTATCGGCCAATATCTCTCCTGAATACGGACTTAAAAATACTCGCAAAAGTTCTAGCTGGCCGCCTGAATTCTGTGATAACGGCACTGATTCACCCCGACCAGTCTGGGTTTATGCCTGGCAGAGGGACCGATATAAACATACGTAGACTGCTGACCCACATCGATAGGGCGGGGGGAGGCAGCCCGGGGGTGGTGGTGTCCCTCGACGCCGAGAAAGCCTTTGACTCGGTCGAGTGGGACTACCTCTGGGCTGTCCTCCGAAAGTTTGGGTTTGGGCCGGAATTTATCAGGTGGCTGCGTCTGATGTATGCCTCTCCTAGAGCCCGGGTACGTACTAACAACTCGCTCTCGCCGGCCTTCCCGCTGGGCAGGGGCACTCGGCAGGGGTGCCCCCTTTCCCCGGGATTGTTCGCCTTGGCGGTGGAGCCTATGGCTTCACAGATTAGGGCAGAGCCCACGGTCAGGGGAATCCAGGTGGGGGTGGTGGAGGAGAAAATATCCTTGTATGCAGACGACACTATCCTGTATTTGAGTGATGTCTCCTCCTCACTCCCAGCAGCCCTACAGGTGATAGATGTGTTCGGGTCATACTCTGGTGTCAAGATAAACTGGGACAAGTCCCTTATATACCCCTTGGACCAAAACGGGCCGAGACCGCCAATACTGGGCCCGTTGGTGTGGGTGGATAGCTTTAAGTACTTGGGGATCCGTATGGGTGGACCGGTAACTAGGTATATGGACCTTAACGTGACACCCCTGCTGGAGTCGTTCTCAAAACGCTGCCCGGATTGGAGGTCGCTCCCCCTGACCCCAGTGGGTAGGGTCAATTTGATAAAAATGATTTATCTCCCCAAATTCCTATATTTATTCAGGAACTGCCCAATTTTGATTCCGGCGTCATTTTTTAAAAAACTGAGATCCATAGTCATCTCCTTTATTTGGCTAGGTGGGGTCCCCAGGCTGGCTGAGACCACGCTGCAGCTACCGTTAGGTCGGGGAGGTTTGGCCCTCCCTAACTTCCAACAATACTACTGGGCGGCTGTCCTGGTGACGGTCCGCTGGTGGTTCTCACAACCCAAGGATAACCCGGCTGTGACCCTGGAGGCAGCGCTTCTAGGGTCATATGCTGCGCTTAGCAACCTGGTGTTCCGTGGAATTAGGGCCCATCCGGATTTGACAACTCTGATGCACACCACAGTGGTGGTATGGAATAGGGCTCGGGCTGTATATCGTTCCCCTGACACTCTCTCCCCTCACACACCTCTTTGGGGCAATCCCAACTTGCCTCACCTGCGCAGTGTGCCTGACCCGCAGGTCTGGGCGGATAGGGGCATAGTGGTACTGAAGCATTTAGTGTCAGGACGTAGGTTATACACATACCCAGAACTCAAGGCTGCACATAGCCTCCCTAATTGGATGTTTTTTAGGTTTCTGCAGGTGAGACATGCCTTTCAGCATCAATTCCCCAATGGGGTCACCCTAGAGTCGGACCCGGTGAAACGTTTGCTGTCCTCTAGGGTCCTGGTGGGTCCACTGTCCGCATTGTACTTCCGCCTTTCGGTCCCCTCCCCCGCTAAGTTAACTAAAACTTTTACTAAATGGAGGCAGGACATTCCGTCCCTTACGGAGGAGGCTTGGAAAGATTGCGTATCCACATATGTGTCCACCATGATCTCCGCTAGAGATCGCTTTATACAATTAAAAACCTTACACCGGGCGTACTATACACCACGCAGGCTAGCTGTCATTTACCCAGAAAGGTCCCCTTCCTGCCCTAGGTGTGGGGATCAGGAGGCCTCCTTTATGCACATGACATGGTCCTGCCCCTGTCTGCGGGGGTATTGGGCTCAGGTCTTGGAGGATATTAATCAGGCGGCGGGGACTTCGCTCCCCCTTGCTCCAGAAACTATGCTGCTGGGTGTGGTAACGGACCCTACGGTGAGAAAATATACTAAATTGTTTATAGCATACTCTACCTTCTATGCCCGTAGGGAAATTTTGCTGCGATGGAAGAATAGGCCACCGCCCACCGCCACTGCTTGGAGGAAAACCCTGAATGCTGTATTACCCTTGTACAAAATTACGTACATTAATAGAAACTGCCCAAACAAGTTCGACAAAATCTGGTCTTCCTGGATAGACTCCTGGGGATCTTTGCAGTCGGATGTGGCCCGCCCATTCCGGACGAAGATCCTTAGTTTAGTCTCGCCCGGGGCTGGATGGACCACGACCTGGGAGAGTCCCCTGCATGTCCCTATTCCCTGTCTATTCCTTGTGGTGATTTCCTGCTCCCTTATCCTTCTCTCCCCTTCTTCCTCCTCCCTTCCCCCCCTTCCCCTTCTCTCCTTCCCCCCCTACTACTTTCTCTTCTTCTTCCCCTCCCCCCCTATTCCTGTCTCTCCCCCCCTCCTTTTCTTCTCCCCCCCTCTTTCTGTCTCCCCCCCCCTGTCTTCTCCCCCCCCTCTTCCATCTCTCTTCCCCCATACTCCCCCCCTTCTCTTCCTTTCTCCCCCCCCTCTTCCATCTCTCTTCCCCATACTCCCCCCTTCTCTTCCTTTCTCCCCCCCCATATCTTCTCCCTTTTTATATCCAAGACAAGAGAGTACTCTCCTGGTTAGATCTGATACCTTGTACCCCTATGGCTCGATATTTCACTATACAGGTTATGACTGCGAACGGATTATTGTGCAGATGTATGTATGTAATGTACACTACTAATTCTTATGCTTTTTTTTTGTTTATAACGCAATAAGTTGTGAACTGACATGTACCTATTGAATTTGAATAAAGTTTACTTTGTGAAAAAAAAATACAATGGACTCGAACGTTTGAAATCAAAAGTGCTAATTATCAAGGCTAATATGCAAGTTATTGTCCTAAAAAGGGTTTGGGGACCCGGGTCCTGCCCCAGGGGACATGTATCAATGCAAAAAAAAGTTTTAAAAATTGAAGTTTTTTCGGGAGCAGTGATTTTAATAATGCTTAAAGTGAAACTATAAAAGTGAAATATTCCTTTTAAATTTCATACCTGGGGGGGGTGTATAGTATGCCTGTAAAGCAGCGCTTGTTTCCCGTGCTTAGAACTGTCCCTTCACAAAGTGTCATTTCTGAAGGAAAAAAAGTAATTTAAAAGCACTTGCGGCTATAATGAATTGTCGACTCCGGGCAATACAGAGAAAAGTAATTGATAAAAAGAAAAAAAAATGCGTGGGGAGGGTTCCCCTCAAATTCCATTACCAGACCCTTCAGGTCTGGTATGGATATTAAGGAGAACCCTGCATCAATTAAAAAAAAAATGATGTGGGGTTCCCCCCAAATATCCATACCAGACCCTTCAGGTATGGATTTTAAAGGGGAACGCCACGCCAAATTTAAAAAAAAATGGCGTGGAGTTCCCCCCAAAAATCCATACCAGACCCTTTATCCGAGCACGCAACCTGGCAGGCCGCAGGAAAAGAGGGGGGGACGAGAGAGCGCCCCCCTCCTGAACCGTACCAGGCCACATGCCCTCAACATTGGGGAGGATGCTTTGGGGGTCTGTGACCCCTCAAAGCACCATGTCCCCATGTTGATGGGGACAAGGGCCTCATCCCCACAACCCTTGCCCAGTGGTTGTGGGGGTCTGCGGGCGGGGGGCTTATCAGAATCTGGAAGACCCCTTTAACAAAGGGGACCCCCAGATCCCGGCCCCCTCCTATGTGAATTGGTAAGGGGTACATTGTACCAGTGCCATTTCACAAAGAAAGTTTAAACAATTGTAAAAAAAACACACAGACACAGTTGGGAAAGTCCTTTATTAAAAATATAAAAATAAAAAATAAAAAAAACATTCCAGCGATGTAATCCAGTGTCCTGTGGTGAACCAATGTCCAGCGCTGCAGTCTGCACTCCACCCGAAACGTCATTGGCTGAGCGGACCTGATGGGGAATTTCCTCCGCAGTGTAATAAATGAATAGACCCCGCCCCTTCTCAAGTTCCCCATCAGGTCCGCTCAGCCAATGACGTAGAGGGCGGGTCACCTTCACTGGGTGTAAGGCTGAGCGGACCTGATGGGGAACGTGAGAAGGGGCGGGTCTATTCATTTATTACACTGTGGAGGAAGTTCCCCATCAGGTCCGCTCAGCCAATGATGCAGCGGGGTCTGAGGTACGACCCCGCCTATGTCACTGGCTGAGCGGACCTGATGGGGAACTTCCTCCGCAGTGTAATAAATGAATAGACCCGCCTCTTCTCACGTTCCCCATCAGGTCCGCTCAGCCTTACACCCAGTGAAGGTGACCCGCCCTCTACGTCATTGGCTGAGCGGACCTGATAGGGAACTTGAGAAGGGGCGGGGTCTATTCATTTATTACACTGCGGAGGAAGTTCCCTGTTGAACGAGATGTAATAATATATATTTATACTCTTGTAATCTATAATATATATCTATCGCATCTATGTATTAATTGCATAGTCCCTTGTTTGCTAGTCTAATCTAAGTATGGTAGGCCTAATGATACAATGTTAATTATGAAGACAGACACAGTTGCTTAGTAAAACAAGTCATATTTACTTCCTTTAAAAATAGGAAACATATCCTAACAACAGGTATCAGATACAGTCTATATCAACAATAATAATAATGAACGATACTTAACACTCCTCTCGGTAACCCTCACTGGCTGTGTTCAGATGTAAAAGAGAACTAGGCCTCTGTAGGCCTTTGTAGGCTTCTGCAGGCCGCATGTCTTAGGCCCAAAATGGCCATCAGAGCAAGGTCCCAGCAAGATAACCTAGAGACAACCTCATGGCAGAGGTCCTTGTAGTCAAAGAGACTGAGCTCTGTGTTACGAACCCTTTTTACAAAACAGTCACCATTCAAACTCCCTCCATTGCCAACCCATATACCTCTCGACCAATCGTTGCACTTCCATGATCCTCGTCCTTGTTATTAATTGTCCTGCCATACCTGGCCCCTGGGGGCAGTATTTCAGTCCATGCGCAGTCCATTGTCATCAAACTCTTTAAAGCTTCCCGCACAGCAGGTGGGCTGGAGATAAGCCCTTTTCTGCTATGCAGACTCTGTTTGGGGACTGCAAGTGTCATCTGATCTTGGTTGTAAAAACAGATGTGTGGAATATACCAGGTTGCCCCCAACATATGCCGCTTTGCGCCTAACGGTCGCATATCACCCTTCTTCAGACATGGCTCCCATTGAACAGTCCATATGGTCCGAACAGTCCTTAACTGTCTTAATGTGTTGCGTTTTTCAACATGCGCCTCAGAAACAGCTCCTATGGAACAGTCCATAACTGTCTTCCAACATGTGCTTCAGAACCACTACCTCTGGAACAGTCCATAATGGTTTTACCGTGTTGCGCCTCTCAACATAGGCTTCAGCCTAACGAGCTGTGCTTCTCAACACGTGCAGCTTTGCTACTGGGTGAAACACCAACATCATTATTCCATGACGGCTTCCATGTCACCATTCTGTATCTTCTTCTTGACATCTTCATGAAGGGGTATAGTACCGGCAAGGGGTATCCATTCACTCACTATTCACCAGCACACACTCAGAGCAACAACTCCACCAGCTTTCAGATACAGAGCTTCGAGGAGGACCTTACTTGGCCATATTACTAGCCTAATATATATTTTTTATCACACTATACCATGACATAAATCAAGCCATTATCATAATATATGCATATATATTGTCCATCCAATTACGCCTCCCGCTCCCAACCTCCTATAACTCTTTATTGTAGATACAGGTTGGGATTAGGCAGGCTTGCTCACAGTGGTCGTTCCTACCGCAACTTGGCCTGTCTGCGGTACCTCAGGGATCTAAATTGGCAGCAAAGTCTCTAATTTGTACGAAGAGACCCTACCGTCACTTTGTCCCTCAACTTGCATAGATAAGCGGGAGAGCTTCCTATATAAGTTTTGAATCTAACAACACATATAACTCTCAAACAATGACAAAACCCACAAAATTCCATCCCTGTGCCTGGATTTCCGTGACCATGCCCAGGGCATATCATGCACCCCTACCTACTGTTAGGTTCAAGAAATACCCTTGTTCCATGACTAACGCTACATCGGTATCCTCCAGGACAAAGAACCAAACTTGTCTATGTCCTAAATAATTCCCAGGTGCTTCCTTTCCAGCAATGATCTCTCCATCCAGAACACAGAGTACCATGTATTGACCTGGTATGCAAAGGACACCATGGTCATGCTTCCAACAGAGGGAAATATCAACCTGCCCCCAGCTTCCGTATTCTCTAATCACATGTGGGTCACTTAGCCACAAATGCAACAAGATAGAATCCCCAGTCAGTAAGCCCATTGATGTCACTGAATATACAGACTGAGTCTGCACTCCTGTATATGGGATTATACAGCACAACCTTTCACAATCCAAACCAGTACAGCCCATCCAGGCATTCGACCACCACTTTGGATTAGTGTAAGCGGCGTGTTTTGGCAAAGTCTTACTGAGCGGTGATGCTAACTCATCAGGCCACTGCCCCTCATACAGAGATTTGTACAACCAGCTTGATATTGGCTGATAACTCCGCCTGGCATTACCTGTGCAGGGATTCAAACCTCTTAGGTGATACATCAATTAGGTGTAGTTCCCACATGTCCAGTTCTGGTGTCCCACATGTCCACTAACCAAGATCTTCTCTATGGGACTGCTAAGATTGAGACACCACCCCTACGAGGAAGTTTCCCCCCCAATTGATGTGTCACCTGGTACCATCTAATTTGACCAACAGACACCTTATTATGCATAAGTGTCAGCCTCCTAGGTACCTGCACCATATTCAGTTATGTCAATATATGTCACATATTAAAAAACATTTCCTTCTTTCAATTCCTCCTCCCATGATAAAAAAGAAAAAACATATATTACATCTCTTGTTCTGAAGGATTGTATAGGTTATATTCCTTCCACAAACTCCAACCCATTGCATTTGTATTCATAGTCCGTTTGCATTCATAAATGACAGGAGAGACTGGCAAAATGTTTCACAAGTCTCATTGTTGGGCAAAGTCTTTCAGATTCAGTATCAGCGCAAAAATTGTCCATAAGAAAAAGAAACCTTATATTTCAAGTATTAATCTGAATCTTTTCTCTCCTGAACGTTTATCAGAACAGATTTTCGGTGTGGTATGGCACAGACAAACTGCCAACCAGATGAACATCTTTCATCTGTGTTCCAGAATCCTCTCCAATCTTGCTCCACCAAGATTCTGGAAGTTAAAGACAAAAGCAGAATCAAATTCTTATCCATAATATCTACTAACACAGGAATTTAGTATTCCTGACTTCTGAACAAATTATCAAAACAACCATAATTCCTTTAGGATGAACCCACTCTAAAATGGATCCCCAGGGTACAAGCAAAAATCTAAAATACAAAAAAAAATGAACGTGAACGTTGCTTCTCAAAAATTCAAAATTTTAAGCATTTAAAAAGACAGTGCATTATCTGTATTAACCACTTAACGACCGCCCACTGTAAATATACGTCGGCAGAATGGCACCGACAGGCAGAATCACGTATATCTACGTGACTGCCTTTGTATAGTTAGGGGGTCCGATCGGACCCCCCTTCTTTACAGTGAGCGGCCGTTATTCCTTTGGGAGCGATCAGGGATGAGGGGACAGCTGTTCGATTCCGGCCACCCCCTCTCGATTGCTCCCAGCGAATCTAATCATTCCCCTGCCTGTGTAATGTAAACACAGGCAGAGGAAGTGATGTCATCTCTCCTGCGGCGCTCACATATACCGAGCGCCGCACAGGAGAAGATGCCAGGTTAGTGCACAAAACACTACACTGACACCAGGACACATAGGCACATAAATCGCCCCCCCAGGCCCCCCCAGACACCCCAGATCACCCCCCAGCCCCCAGTCACAGTGTCACTGATTGCAGTGACCATTTATTTACTGATCACTGCAATCAGTGACATTTGTGACTGTAAAAGTGTCACTAAAGTTAGTTTTAGGTCCAGTGTAGCCCCCTAACCCCCCTAATAGAGGTTTAACCCCCTGATCGCCCCCCAGATAACCCTTTCACCCCCTAGCACCGCCGTCGCTAAGCGATCATTTTTCTGATCGCTGTCTTAGCGTTGGTGATGCCGATCGGTAGCCAGTTATTTTTTTTAGGTTCGCCGCAGGTTTTTATAGCGTCGGGTACCCCCATATATTATCTAATAAAGGTTTAACCCCCTTGATCGCCCCCCAGATAACCCTTTCACCCCCTATCACCACTGTCGCTAAGCGATCATTTTTCTGATCGCTGTCTTAGCGTCGGTGATGCAGATCGGTAGCCAGTTATTTTATTTAGGTTCGCCGCAGGTTTTTATAGTGTCAGGTACCCCCATATATTACCTAATAAAGGTTTAACCCCCTTGATCGCCCCCCTGGTAACCTTTTCACCCCCTATCACCACTGTCGCTAAGCGATCGTTTTTCTGATCGCTGTCTTAGCGTTGGTGATGCCGATCGGTAGCCAGTAATTTTTTTTAGGTTCGCCGCAGGTTTTTATAGCGTCGGGTACCCCCATATATTACCTAATAAAGGTTTAACCCCCTTGATCGCCCCCCAGGTAACCCTTTCACCCCCTATCACCACTGTCGCTAAGCGATAGTTTTTCTGATCGCTGTCTTAGTGTCGGTGATGCCGATCGGTAGCCAGTAATTTTTTTTAGGTTCGCCGCAGGCTTTTATAGCGTCAGGTACCCCCATATATTATCTAATGAAGGTTTAACCCCCTTGATCGCCCCCCAGGTAACCCTTTCACCCCCTATCACCACTGTCGCTAAGCGATCGTTTTTCTGATCGCTGTCTTAGTGTTGGTGATGCCGATCGGTAGCCAGTAATTTTTTTTAGGTTCGCTGCAGGTTTTTATAGCGTCAGGTACCCCCATATATTATCTAATAAAGGTTTAACCCCCTTGATCGCCCCCCAGGTAACCCTTTCACCCCCTATCACCACTGTCGCTAAGCGATCTTTTTTCTGATCGCTGTCTTAGTGTCGGTGATGCCGATAGGTAGCCAGTAATTTTTTTTTAGGTTCGCCGTCAGGTTTTTATATAGCGTCAGGTACCCCCATATATTACCTAATAAAGGTTTTAACCCCCTAATTGCCCCTAGTTAACCCTTCACCAGTAATCACCATATAAGTGTTACGGGTGACGCTGGTTAGTTAGTTTGCTTTTTATAGTGTCAGGGCACCCGCCGTATATAACCCAATAAAGGTTTAACCCCCTGATCGCCCGGCGAGTGATATCAATTAGGTTTTAGCATCAGAGAGGGTCTGCGTCACACCCCAGGCAGCGTCAGGTTAGTGCCAGTAATGCTAACACCCACGCGTGAAGCATACACCTCCCTTAGTGGTATAGTATCTGAACAGATCAATATCTGATCTGATCAGATCTATACTAGCGTCCCCAGCAGTTTAGGGTTCCCAAAAACGCAGTGTTAGCGGGATCAGCCCAGATACCTGCTAGCACCTGCGTTTTGCCCCTCCGTCCAGCCCAGGCCACCCAAGTGCAGTATCGATCGATCACTGTCACTTGCAAAACACAACACACATAACTGCAGCGTTCGCAGAGACAGGCCTGATCCCTGCGACTCCAGTGCTGTAGGAGGTGATTTCACCACCACAGTTAAAAAAAAAAAGCATATATGCCGAAGTATTGGGGCAGCAGGGGCGGAGGAGCAATTTTGCTCCTAATGCCGCGTACATACGGCCGAAATTCCGACGGAGGCTTGCCCGTGGAAAAGTCTGACCATGTGTACGCGGCATAACTTTTGCGGGAAGATGCCCCCATGCTTCGGCATATATAAATGGTGCATGTATGCCCATCATTAGAAGTGGGTGGATGAAGGGCGGTATTCTAATGGTGGGCATACCCACCGATCAATCTTTTTTTTTCGTTCAGCCAACAGGCTGCATGAAAAAAAAAGATTACAATACATGTCCAACAAGGACCAGCAACGTACTGGTATGTTGCTGGACTTTGAATGTTTAAACCAGAATGATGCCTGCGGGTTTAGGTATCATCTTGGTATTATTCTTTTCAGCCAGCGGCCGGCTTTCATGTAAAAGCAATCCTAGTGGCTAATTAGCCTCTGTCCCCCCCCCCGGATATAAAAAGCACCATTGGGAAATTGGGAAAGCATTTTATCACACCGATCTTGGTGTGGTCAGATGCTTTGAGGGCAGAGGAAAGATCTAGGGTCCAATAGACCCCAGTTTTTTCAAAAAAAGAGTACCTGTCACTACCTATTGCTATCATAGGGGATATTTACATTCCCTGAGATAACAATAAAAATGATAAAAAAAAATATGGAAGCAACAGTTTAAAAATAAAAGAAAAAAGAAAAATTAATAATAAAAAAAAAAAAAAAAAAAGCACCCCTGTCCTGCCCTGCTCTTGCCCAATGGCGGACGCAAGCGTCGGTCTGGCGTCATATGTAAACAGCAATTGCACCATGCATGTGAGGTATCACCGCGAAGGTCAGATCGAGGGCAGTAATTTTAGCAGTAGACCTCCTCTGTAAATCTATCGTGGTAACCTGTAAAGGCTTTTAAAGGCTTTTAAAAATGTATGTAGTTTGTCGCCAATGCACGTTTGTGCGAAATTTTAAAGCTTGTCGTGTTTGGTATCTATGTACTCGGCCTAAGATCATCTTTTTTATTTCATCAAACATTTGGGCAATATAGTGTGTTTTAGTGCATTAAAATTAAAAAAAGTGTATTTTTCCCCAAAAAATGCGTTTGAAAAATCGCTGCGCAAATACTGTGTAGAAAAAAAAAATGCAACACCCACCATTTTAATTTGTAGGGCCTTTGCTTTAAAAATATATATAATGTTTGGGGGTTCAACATAATTTTCTTGCAAAAAAAAATATGTTTTCATGTAAACAAAAAGTGTCAAAAAGGGCTTTGTCTTCAAGTGGTTAGAAGAGTGGATGTAAGCTTCCTAATGTTGTGTATAAAATGCCAGAACAGTTCAAAACCCCCCCAAATGACCCCATTTTGGAAAGTAGACACCCCAAGCTATATACTGAGAGGCATGTCGAGTCCATGGAATATTTTATATGTTGACACAAGTTGCGGAAAAAAGACAATTTTTTTTTTTGCACAAAGTTGTCACTAAATGATATATTGCTCAAACATGTCATGGGCATATGTGGAATTACACCCTAAAATACATTCTGTTGCTTCTCCTGAGTACGGGGATACCACATGTGTGAGACTTTTTGGGAGCCTAGCCGCGTACGGGACCCCAAAACAAAGCACCGCCTTCAGGCTTTCTAAGGGTGTAAATTTTTGATTTCACTTCTCACTGCCTATCACAGTTTCGGAGGCCATGGAATGCCCAGATGGCACAAAACCCCCCCAAATGACCCCATTTTGGAAAGTAGACACCCCAAGCTATTTGCTGAGAGGTATGGTGAGTATTTTGCAGATCTCGCTTTTTGTCACAAAGTTTTGAAATTGTAAAAAAAAAAAAAAAAAAAAAATATTTTCTTTCTTCATTTTCAAAAACAAATGAGAGCTGTAAAATACTCACCATGCCTCTCATCAAATAGCTTGGGGTGTCTACTTTCCAAAATGGGGTCATTTGGGGGGTTTTGTGCTATTTTGGCATTTTATGGCCTTCGAAACTGTGATAGGTAGTGAGGAGTGAAATCAAAAATTTGTGCCTAGAAATCCTGAAGGCGGTGCTTGGTTTTCGGGGTCCCGTACGTGGCTAGGCTCCCAAAAAGTCCCACACATGTGGTATCCCCGTACTCAGGAGAAGCAGCAAAATGTATTTTGGGGTGTAATTCCATATATAACCATGGCATGTGTGAACAATATATCATTTAGTGACAACTTTTTGTAATTTTTTTTTGTCATTATTCAATCACTTGAGACAAAAAAAAATATTCAATGGGCTCTCAGCAATTTCCTTGGGGTGTCTTCTTTCCAAAATGGGGTCATTTGGGGGGGTTTTGTACTGCCCTGCCATTTTAGCACCTCAAGAAATGAGATAGGCAGTCATAAATTAAAAGCTGTGTAAATTCCAGAAAATGTACCCTAGTTTGTAGACGCTATAACTTTTGCGCAAACCAATAAATATACGCTTATTGACATTTTTTTTACTAAAGACATGTGGCTGAATACATTTTGGCCTAAATGTATGACTAAAATTGAGTTTATTCGATTATTCTTGTAACAAAAAGTAGAAAATATCATTTTTTTTCAAAACTTTCCGTCTTTTTCCGTTTATATCGCAAAAAATAAAAATCGCAGAGGCAATCAAATACCATTAAAAGAAAGCTCTATTTGTGGGAAGAAAAGGACGCAAATTTCGTTTCGGTACAACATTGCATGTCCGCACAATTTACAGTTAAAGCAGCGCAGTGCAAAATTCTGAAAACAGCTCTGGTCCTTTAGCTACAAAATGGTCCGGGGCTTAAGTGGTTAAGATCTATGCACTAATCCCCCTTTCAGGTGGACAAAGTGTAATGCCCTGTACACACGATCGGATTTCCTATGGATTCTAATCCGATGGATTTTTCCATCGGAAATCCGATGAAGCTGACTTCCATCAGTCTTGCCTACACACCATCAGTCAAAAAACCGACCGTCCCAAACGCTGTGATGTAAAACACTCCGACGAGCCGAGAAAAATTAAGTTCAATGCTTCTGAGCATGCGTCGACTTGATTCTGAGCATACATGGGTTTTTTCTCCAATGGAGTTCCACACAGACGATCGGAATTTGCTATCGTTTTTTTTTCCATCCGATAAATTTAAAACATGTTCTATTTTTAATCACCGATGGAAAAAAAGATAGATGGGGCCCATACACGATTGGTTTGTCCAATGAAAAAAATCCATCGGACTGTTTTCATCGGTAAAACCGATCGTGTGTACACGGCATAAGTCTTTGGAACTTTTTCCACCTGAATGAAAAGAAAAACAAACGAAAAAAAAAAAACAACTCCCGCAGCTAAAATGGCTTCCTACCAACTCTTGTCCTAGACAAAATGTAGTCAGCTGTTAATTGAGGACATAGTCAATGACCACCTAGCCAGTTGCTAATGACCCCCTTTTCAGGTGGACTAAACCTAACAATTTTTCCACCTGAACAAAACAAAAATAAAATAGATGAAACAATAGTAAAAAAAAAAAAAAATGGAAATAATAAAAAAAAAATGGAAAATATATATATTTTTTTTTAACCACTTAAGCCCCGGACCATTTGGTAGCTAAAGGACCAGAGGTGAATTCAGAATTTTGCACTGCGCTGCTTTAACTGTAAATTGTGCGGACATGCAATGTTGTACCCAAACGAAATTTGCGTCCTTTTCTTCCCACAAATAGAGCTTTCTTTTAATGGTATTTGATTGCCTCTGCGATTTTTATTTTTTGCGATATAAACGGAAAAAGACCGAAAATTTTGAAAAAAAATGATATTTTCTACTTTTTGTTATAAGAAAAATCAAATAAACTCAATTTTAGTCATACATTTAGGCCAAAATGTATTCAGCCACATGTCTTTAGTAAAAAAAATGTCAATAAGCGTATATTTATTGGTTTGCGCAAAAGTTATAGCGTTTACAAACTAGGGTACATTTTCTGGAATTTACACAGCTTTTAATTTATGACTGCCTATCTCATTTCTTGAGGTGCTAAAATGACAGGGCAGTACAAAACCCCCCCAAATGACCCCATTTTAGAAAGTAGACACCCCAAGGAAATTGCTGAGAGGCATGTTGAGCCCATTGAATATTTTTTTTTTGTCCCAAGTGATTGAATAATGACAAAAAAAAAAAAATTACAAAAAGTTGTCACTAAATGATATATTGCTCACACATGCCATGGTTATATGTGAAATTGCACCCCAAAATACATTCTGCTGCTTCTCTTGAGTACGGGGATACCACATGTGTGGGACTTTTTAGGAGCCTAGCCACGTACGGGACCCCGGAAACCAAGCACCGCCTCCAGGATTTCTAAGGGCGCAAATTTTTGATTTCACTCCTCACTACCTATCACAGTTTTGAAGGCCATAAAATGCCAAAATAGCACAAAACCCCCCCAAATGACCCCATTTTGGAAAGTAGACACCCCAAGCTGTTTGCTGAGAGGCATGGTGAGTATTTTACAGCTCTCATTTGTTTTTGAAAATGAAGAAAGAACATTTTTTTTTTTTCTTTTTTTTTTAAATTTTCAAAACTTTGTGACAAAAAGTGAGATCTGCAAAATACTCACAATACCTCTCAGCAAATAGCTTGGGGTGTCTACTTTCCAAAATGGGGTCATTTGGGGGGGTTTTGTGCCATCTGGGCATTCCATGGCCTCCGAAACTGTGATAGGCAGTGAGAAGTGAAATCAAAAATTGACACCCTTAGAAAGCCTGAAGGCGGTGATTGGTTTTGGGGTCCCGTACGCGGCTAGGCTCCCAAAAAGTCTCACACATGTGGTATCCCCGTACTCAGGAGAAGCAACAGAATGTATTTTGGGGTGTAATTCCACATATGCCCATGGCATGTTTGAGCAATATATCATTTAGTGACAACTTTGTGCAAAAAAAAAAAAAAATTGTTTTTTCCGCAACTTGTGTCAACATATAAAATATTCCATGGACTCGACATGCCTCTCAGTATATAGCTTGGGGTGTCTACTTTCCAAAATTGAGTCATTTGGGGGGGTTTTGAACTGTTCTGGCATTTTATACACAACATTAGGAAGCTTACATCCACTCTTCTAACCACTTGAAGACAAAGCCCTTTTTGACACTTTTTGTTTACATGAAAACATATTTTTTTTGCAAGAAAATTATGTTGAACCCCCAAACATTATATATATTTTTAAAGCAAAGGCCCTACAGAATAAAATGGTGGGTGTTGCATTTTTTTTTTCTACACAGTATTTGCGCAGCGATTTTTCAAACGCATTTTTTGGGGAAAAAATACACTTTTTTTAATTTTAATGCACTAAAACACATTATATTGCCCAAATGTTTGATGAAATAAAAAAGATGATCTTAGGCCAAGTACATAGATACCAAACACGACATGCTTTAAAATTTCGCACAAACGCGCATTGGCGACAAACTACATACATTTTTAAAAGCCTTTAAAAGCATTTACAGGTTACCCCGTTAGATTTACAGAGGAGGTCTACTGCTAAAATTACTGTCCTCGATCTGACCTTCGCGGTGATACCTCACATGCATGGTGCAATTGCTGTTTACATATGACGCCAGACCGACGCTTGCGTTCGCCATTGGGCAAGAGCAGGGCAGGACAGGGGTGCTTTTTTATTTTTTTATTTTTTTTTATTATTAATTTTGCTTTTTTATTTTATTTTTAAACTGTTGCTTCCATATTTATTTATTTTTATCACTTTTATTGTTATCTCAGGGAATGTAAATATCACCTATGATAGCAATAGGTAATGACAGGTACTCTTTTTTGAAAAAACTGGGGTCTATTGGACTCTAGATCTTTCCTCTGCCCTCAAAGCATCTGACCACACCAAGATCGGTGTGATAAAATGCTTTCCCAATTTCCCAATGGCGCTTTTTATATCCGGGGGGGGGGACATTCCCTCCCACTGCTTGTAAAAGCAGTCCAGAGGCTAATTAGCCACTAGGATTGCTTTTACATGAAAGCCGGTCGCTGGCTGAAAAGAATGATACCAAGATGATACCTAAACCCGCAGGCATCATTCTGGTATAAACATTCAAAGTCCAGCAACATACCAGTACGTTGCTGGTCCTTGTTGGACATGTATTGTAATCTTTTTTTTCATGCAGCCTGTTGGCTGAACGAAAAAAAAAGATTGATCGGTGGGTATGCCCACCATTAGAATACCGCCCTTCATCCACCCACTTCTAATGATGGGCATACATGCACCATTTATATATGCCGAAGCATGGGGGCATCTTCTCGCAAAAGTTATGCCGCGTACACATGGTCAGACTTTTCCACGGGCAAGCCTCCGTCGGAATTTCGACCGTATGTACGCGGCATTAGGAGCAAAATCGCTCCTCCGCTCCTGCTGCCCCAATGCTTCGGCATATATGCTTTTTTTTTTAACTGTGGTGGTGAAATTACCTCCTACAGCACTGGAGTCGCAGGGATCAGGCCTGTCTCTGCGAACGCTGCAGTTATGTGTGTTGTGTTTTGTAAGTGGCAGTGATCGATCGATACTGCACTTGGGTGGCCTGGGCTGGACGGAGGGGCAAAACGCAGGTGCTAGCAGGTATCTGGGCTGATCCCGCTAACACTGCGTTTTTGGGAACCCTAAACTGCTGGGGACGCTAGTATAGATCTGATCAGATCAGATATTGAGCTGATCAGATACTATACCACTAAGGGGGGTGTATGCTTCACGCGTGGGTGTTAGTGCTACTGGCACTAACCTGACGCTGCCTGGGGTGTGACGCAGACCCTCTCTGACGCTAAAACCTAATTGATATCACCCGCCGGGCGATCAGGGGGTTAAACCTTTATTGGGTTATATACGGCGGGTGCCCTGACACTATAAAAAGCAAAGTAACTAACCAGCGTCACCCGTAACACTTATATGATGATCACTGGTGAAAGGGTTAACTAGGGGCAATTAGGGGGTTAAAACCTTTATTAGATAATATATGGGGGTACCTGACGCTATATAAAAACCTGACGGCGAACCTAAAAAAAAATTACTGGCTACCTATCGGCATCACCGACACTAAGACAACGATCATAAAAACGATCGCTTAGCGACAGTGGTGATAGGGGGTGAAAGGGTTACCTGGGGGGCGATCAGGGGGTTAAACCTTTATTAGATAATATATGGGGGTACCTGACGCTATAAAAACCTGCGGCGAACCTAAAAAAAATTACTGGCTACCGATCAGCATCACCGACGCTAAGACATCGATCAGAAAAATGATCGCATAGCGACGGCGGTGCTAGGGGGTGAAAGGGTTACCTGGGGGGTGATCAAGGGGGTTAAACCTTTATTAGGTAATATATGGGGGTACCCGATGCTATAAAAACCTGCGGCGAACCTAAAAAAAATTACTGGCTACCGATCAGCATCACCGACGCTAAGACATCGATCAGAAAAATTATTGCTTAGTGACAGTGGTGATAGGGGGTGAAAGGGTTACCTGGGGGGCGATCAAGGGGGTTAAACCTTTATTAGGTAATATATGGGGGTACCCGACGCTATAAAAACCTGCGGCGAACCTAAAAAAAATTACTGGCTACCGATCAGCATCACCGACGCTAAGACATCGATCAGAAAAATGATCGCATAGCGACGGCGGTGCTAGGGGGTGAAAGGGTTACCTGGGGGGTGATCAAGGGGGTTAAACCTTTATTAGGTAATATATGGGGGTACCCGACGCTATAAAAACCTGCGGCGAACCTAAAAAAAATTACTGGCTACCGATCAGCATCGCCGACGCTAAGACATCGATCAGAAAAATTATTGCTTAGTGACAGTGGTGATAGGGGGTGAAAGGGTTACCTGGGGGCGATCAAGGGGGTTAAACCTTTATTAGGTAATATATGGGGGTGCCCGACGCTATAAAAACCTGCGGCGAACCTAAAAAAAAATTACTGGCTACCGATCAGCATCACCGACGCTAAGACATCGATCAGAAAAATGATTGCTTAGCGACGGCGGTGCTAGGGGGTGAAAGGGTTATCTGGGGGGTGATCAGGGGGTTAAACCTTTATTAGGGGGGTTAGGGGGCTACACTGGACCTAAAACTAAATGTAGTGACACTTTTACAGTCACAAATGTCACTGATTGCAGTGATCACTAAATAAATGGTCACTGCAATCAGTGACACTGTGACTGGGGGCTGGGGGGGCTGGGGGGTGATCTGGGGGTGTCTGGGGGGGCCTGGGGGGGCGATTTATGTGCCTATGTGTCCTGGTGTCAGTGTGCTGTTTTGTGTACTAACCTGCATCTTCTCCTGTACGGCGCTCGGTATATGTGAGCGCCGCAGGAGAGATGACATCACTTCCTCCTGCCTGGCAGGCAGGGGAAGCTCTCTCATTCGCCGGGAGCGATCGAGAGGGGGTGGCCGGAATCGAACGGCCGTCCCCTCATGCCGGATCGCTCCCGAAGGTAAAACGACCACCCACTGTAAAGAAGGGGGGTCCGATCGGACCCCCCAACTATACAAAGGCAATCACGTATATGTACGTGATTCTGCCTGTCGGTGCCATTCTGCCGACGTATATTTACAGTGGGCGGTCGTTAAGTGGTTAAATAAAAAAAAATACAAAATTAAGAAAAAAATTATAATAAACTAATTACCAAAAAAAACATTTTTAAAGAAAAACTAAAGAAAGAAGAAAAAAAAAGAAAAATAATAAAAAAATTAATAAAAAAAATTACTGGTATTCCTAAAAATCAATTAAAAAAAATTAAAAAAAATTATGAAAAAGGAAAAAAAAATGAAAAAAATAATTCAGAAAATAAAATTAGAGGTTAGATTAAAAAAAATGAAACTAAGAGTATTTTAAAAACAAAATAACAATCCAGAGGTTTATCCCTGAAAAAAAAAAATTATATATATATATATATATATATATATATATATATATATATATATATATATATATATATGTATGTGTGTGTGTGTATGTATATATGTGTATATATGTATATATATATATATATATATATATATATATATATATATATATATATATCAAGGTCCTCTATAATATTCCAAACATGAAGGGCAAATCTCTGTAACTCACATCTTATTCATAGCAAAGAAACATTAACGAGAAAATTCTCACCATCCCTGCAGCTCCCTAAGGGCTGCTACCATTGTTACCCCCCATTGCTATATTTGAATGAACATGTGGCTCCCTCCATTTTTTAAGTAATGCCTTTCCTGTCTTAATTGAGTATTATGGCCCCTATGCCTATTGCTACCCCATCTCACTGAATACACTTCATAACGCCTTGGGGTCGTTTTGGGGTGTTGAGATCTTTTGATATCATTATTCGCCGCCCAACAATATTTGGCGATGTGACCCCCTTTTACATAAATAACATTTAAGGGTTGGTCTCCCTGCATGGGTCCTTCTCTGAGCATAGGACGATGGAGACTCACATTGTTGCATACCATTAATCTGAACAGACTTTACACTTTCATTGTCTGAGGAGTAATCACTAGCGATGGACTCATCAGACGTCTCCCCTGATTCGACTCCAGAATCATTTTCCAACGCGGTTACTGCACTTCTATTTAATTTTTCAACCTTGATTTCTATCATATCAATATTACTTGCATCAACCATAGCATATGGTTTTTCTGCATGCTGCTTGACCTCTATCTTTGCTGTGCACTGAGCATGTGCGGAGGTATCCTCCACCATTGCACATTCGTCTAATTCCTTCCTAAGCATTATTATAATATGTTCATTCTCCGACTCTCTCTGATTCAAAGAGGCAATGCAACTTTCTCTCTGTTTACAAGTTTCCACTAACATATTAACTTTCTGTTCCAATATAACTTTCTCAGTCACTAATTGTTCAAAACGATCACAAGCATCTGCCTTTTCAACCATACTTATTATATTCTCTAAGACGTCATTGAATTGGTGTCTTACAGCATTCCTTTGTATAGTATTAAAGTGAATAGCGCCATTCTTAAGGAATTTTTCAAGAAAATCCATTGTTATGGTAAATCTGCAACTAGCTACCTGTTTGAACAGTTGCTTAGACAATACACACAAACAGATCTACAGATAAAGCTGTTTATGGTAATTTTTACCTGTCTTTACAACAGCTGCTTACAATGGACACAGGAAACAAAAAACAACAAAAAAAACTGCTACAGAGCCATTTAAAATGTGTCATTTGTAGTCCTACAGAGCACACAAGGCAGAGCAATCTAACTGATTTTTTTTAGCCCCCTTAGATTGCAGGCCACATTGAACTTCTATTGGAATGTGTGGAGAAAAATAAATAAAATAAACAAATAAACTAAAAAATAAAGATAAAATAAAATATAAAAAATTATTTAAAAAAATTAATATAAAAAACTCTTAAAATAAATTATTTAAAAAAATGTAATAATTTTTTTTCCTCAAAAATTATCCAAAACAACTTCATAAAAAAACGTAAAAAAAAAATTTTTTTTAAGATTTCATAATTTAAAAAACAAAAACAAAACAAAAACAATCTATATTTCCCCCACTTTTTCCGCAAAGATGTGTGGTTTATCCTGTCAATCTGCAGGCTATATCGGATACCCAGGGATGATCAATCCCTCACTCACCAGTACAATCGACTGGCTACAGGCCTAACGTGCATTAACAATACAACAAACGTTTAACATATATACATATATCAGCCAAAAATAATCTCACCAGGTTTTGCGCGTCCACTCACCAATGAGATATTTCACGGGACTTTCCGGACCGTCAAAGCAGGGCTTCAAAATTTGCGAGCCAGCACCAATCTTTGTCTGCACCTGAGACGATTTCCAGTTCTGGGTTATTTGATTCTCTAGCTTACATGGACTCAAAACAGAAATACATTAGGGTTTGTGAATTCTGTGCAGAAATAAATCCCACAGTCCTATAGGGTGCCAAATGTTGAACAAGATGTAATAATATATATTTATACTCTTGTAATCTATAATATATATCTATCGCATCTATGTATTAATTGTATAGTCCCTTGTTTGCTAGTCTAATCTAAGTATGGTAGGCCTAATGATACAATGTTAATTATGAAGACAGACACAGTTGCTTAGTAAAACAAGTCATATTTACTTCCTTTAAAAATAGGAAACATATCCTAACAACAGATATCAGATACAGTCTATATCAACAATAATAATAATGAACAATACTTAACACTCCTCTCGGTAACCCTCACTGGCTGTGCTGAGATGTAAAAGAGAACTAGGCCTCTGTAGGCCTTTGAAGGCTTCTGCAGGCCGCATGTCTTAGGCCCAAAATGGCAATCAGAGCAAGGTCCCAGCAAGATAACCTAGAGACAACCTCATGGCAGAGGTCCTTGCAGTCAAAGAGACTGAGCTCTGTGTTACAAACCCTTTTTACAAAACAATTACCATTCAAACTCCCTCCATTGCCAACCCATATGCCTCTCGACCATTCCTTGCACTTCCATGATCCTCGTCCTTGTTATTGATTGTCCTGCCATACCTGGCCTCTGGGGGCAGTATTTCAGTCAATGCGCAGTCCATTGTCATCAAACTCTTTGAAGCTTCCCGCACAGCAGGTGGGCTGGAGATAAGCCCTTTTCTGCTATGCAGACTCTGTTTGGGGACTGCAAGTATCATCTGATCTTGGTTGTAAAAACAGATGTGCGGAATATACCAGGTTGCCCCAAACATTCCCCATCAGGTCCGCTCAGCCAATGATATTTTGTGTGGAGTGGAGACTGCAGCGCTGGACATCGGATCACCGCGGGACACTGGATTACATCGCTGGAATGGGTTTTTTTTTTTTTTTTTTAATAAAGGACTTTCCCAACTGTGTCTGTGTGTTTTTTTTACAATTGTTTACACTTTCTTTGTGAAATGGTAGGGGTACAATGTACCCCTTACCAATTCACATAGGGGGCCGGGATCTGGGGGTCCCCTTTGTTAAAGGGGTCTTCCAAATTCCGATAAGCCCCCGCCCGCAGACCCCCACAACCACCGGGCAAGGGTTGTGGGAATGAGGCCATTGTCCCCATCAACATGGGGACATGGTGTTTTGGGGGGTCACAGACCCCCAAAGCATCCTTCCCATGTTGAGGGCATGTGGCCTGGTACGGTTCAGGAGGGGGGCACTCTCTCGTCCCCCCCTCTTTTCCTGCGGCCTGCCAGGTTGCGTGCTCGGATAAAGGGTTTGGTATGGATTTTTGGGGGGAACTCCACACCATTTTTTTTTTACATTTGGCGTGGAGTTCCGCTTAAAATCCATACCAGACCTAAAGGGCCTGGTAATTGAATTTGGGGGGACCCCCACGCATTTTCTTTCTTTTTTTTTATCAATGACTTTTCTCTGTATTGCGGGGAGCCGACAATTCATTATAGCCGCGAGTGCTTTTAAATGACTTTTTTCCTTCAGAAATGACACTTTGTGCAGTGACAGTTCTAAGCACGGGAAACAAGCGCTGCGTTGCTTTACAGGCATACTATACACCCCCCCCCCCCCCCCCCAGGTATGAAATTTAAAGGAATATTTCACTTTTATTGTTTCACTTTAAGCATTGTAAAAATCACTGCTCCCGAAAAAACGGACGTTTTTAAAACTTTTTTTTGCATTGATACATGTCCCGGGTCCCCATACACTTTTTATGACAATAACTTGCATATAAGCCTTTAAAATTAGCACTTTAGATCTCTCCCATAGACTTTTACAGGGTGTTCTGCGGCTTTTTGAATTTGCCGCATACACCCCAAATTGTTCGCTGTTCGGCGAACGTGCGAGCAGGCAATGTTCGAGTCGAACATGAGTTCGACTCGAACTCGAAGCTCATCCCTAATCTTAAGCATCCGTCACTTTTTGCGGTTTATGCATTTGATTCAATAATTTGAAAATACTATAATTTTGTTATCTGCAAGAGGCTCTGCATCTTCTGTATCAGGGAATCATCGCCCCTTAAGTGCATTTCATCTTATATGTTTCTATGGGTATAGCTGAAAAATAGTTATATATAGCTTAGTACACTAAATCAACGCTCATTGGGGGGCGTGTCCAAGATGGCGGAGTGAGAGGACGTGCTTTTTAGAGCTCTGCTGCACAATTTATCCTGTACTACTTCCAATTGGCTTTTTTCCCCACATACTACCCGCCTGAACGGCGGTGGATGTCTACTAGACGATCCGGGCGCGGCAGGGGGGGTAAGAAGCTTCATTTTTCCCCCGTGGTGTCTCCGGAGACGAGTCCTGCAGTCCGGAGGCCTAGCAGACAGGCGCCTCGTGTCAATATGGCGTCGCAGACGAATGCCCAGGAGGGCCCTACCACCTCCACTCCTGGCATCCCGGAGGTCATGGCGGCAGTTGCTGCATGTCAGGCCGCGGTGGCCTCTTGCCAGGCGGCCCTGACCAACAAAATTGAAATGGTGCAGGTGGATGTGGGTCTCATCCGACAAGATCTGGACAAGGTCCGCTCCAGACTGACTGAGGCGGAGAGTCGGGTGGGCCGGGTGGAGGACGCCGTGGGCGAGAACACTGGGGCGATCCGCTCACTTACCTCTCGGGTGAAGCTGCTGGAGCATCGTGCGGAGGATTCCGAGAACAGATGCCGCAGGAACAATATCCGCATAGTGGGACTCGCGGAAGGTGCCGAGGGTAAGAACTCTACTGCATTTGCGGAAGAATTGCTTCGATCCCTTCTCCCGGCGGCCCGCTTGTCTCCTCACTTCACGGTGGAAAGAGCGCATAGAGTGCCACCGCATCCCGGCCCGCAGGGTTCCCCCCCCCCGTACCTTCATCCTGCGGCTCCTGAACTTTAGGGATCGGGACGAGCTGCTCAGGGCGGCTAGAGCGGCGGGGGAACTGCTGCACGGCAATGGCCGTCTGATGCTATTCCCTGACTTCTCCATAGAGACTCAGAAGCTTCGGCGCTCCTTTGATGGAGTTAAAGCAGCTCTCCGCTCCAAGGGCATCAAATATAGTGTACTCTTTCCTGCCAAGCTGCGAGTCATCGACGGAGAAACGGTCCGCCTCTTCGCCACACCGAGGGATGCTGCACGGTGGATAGAAACTCTCCCCCCTCAGGGATGAGGTCAGCGGAGATTCTACTAGTGAGTTAGACCTGTCTGGTGCCGGGACCCCTTGGATTGCCTTACTTGCCATTATAATTTCTTCAGCAGTCTGCTGTGCTTTGCTGGCCGGATGATTGGATGTCAGCCCCATTCTATTATGCCTTCATGCTGACACTCGTGGGGAGTTTACAGCATGGCATGCTCTGGTTGCTGCCTACTGCTGTCTGCACTTCATAACTGCTCTGCATACTAGAGGGAGTTGTATGGGGGGGAACTGACTGCCTGTGCGTAACAGCTGTACAGGAGCACTGATTTCCCAGTTGATCTGGCTGCTGCTCATATCTCCCCCAACTTTCCTTTACTGACTCCAACCCGGCCCCCTTTGTCCTGTGCTGGCTATTGAGGGGAAATCTGTTAAAAAAAATTTTTTTTTTTTTTCAATATATTTTGTTGTATTTTGATCTGCACCTTTCTACTGTTACCCTGTTAAACCGGTTACTTCTAAGCAATGAGCCCCTGGTGATACCAGGTGAACTATACAACCCGATTGGTTTATTATAGCAGCATCTCTAGACTCATAGGCTGCTCCTTCAGTTGACCCCATTTTGAGCGATTAAACCTTACTTTGCCTCAGGGTGTTTGCCGCTTGAACTTGGGCGATGCTGACTCTCTGCCTCTTGGGAAAAGTACACACGCCTCCCAGACATTAGTTGCCTTCGGGCTGGTTATTTGGGTAATATGCAGTCTTGCCGTGGGTGGGATCTGCGGGGTGGGGGGAGGGGAAGGTTGGCCGTTGCTGACCCCTTTTTATATGCTCCCTTGGGCATGGGCTTAGTTGTTAAGTTGCTACTGTTTTGTTTTTTGTTTGTTCCTTTATGGCATGGTCGCATTTACACTGTCTATGATTGTGATGTAGGGGGGTCTGGGAGGGTTGCCGCCGGCTGGCTGGACCCTGGAGGTGGTGGAGGGCGAACATCCCAGGCTCACTACTTATCTCCCATTATCACACACACGCTACAATGGCTCAGATTTCCATAATATCATGGAATGTGAGGGGACTCAATTCTGCCCATAAAAGATCCCTGGTACTTAACTACATCAGAAGATACTCCCCTCATATTTGTGTGCTACAGGAGACACACCTGCTGGGATCTCGAATTATGGGCCTTAAAAAGGCTTGGGTGGGTCATCATTATCACGCAACCTACTCCACCTACTCCAGGGGGGTCAATATCCTGGTGCACAAGCAGCTGGCTTTTCGGCTCTTGGATGTCAGATCGGACCCCGGAGGTAGGTACATTATTATTCATGCCCTGATTGCTAATAACCCATGTGTCTTGGTAGGGCTCTACCTCCCTCCACCGGCAGATAAGACGTTATTGTATACTGTTATGCAAAATGTGATTGATTACGGGGTGGAGGATGTCATAGTACTAGGGGACTTCAATATGACTGCGACCGCTGACATGGATAGACTACACTCTGTCTCTCGGTGGGTACCTGGGCTGACGGAATGGGCACACACCTTTGCCTTGACGGATACCTGGCGCCACTTTAATCCCTCATCTAAGCAGTTTACTTGTCACTCCAATACGTTTAGAACTCTCTCCCGTATTGACATGATCTACGCCTCCCGATCCCTGCTTAATAAGGTTACAGCAGTGGATATTCTATCTCGGGGCATCTCCGACCATGCTCCCCTGCTTCTTAAGCTATCTGTGGGGCCACCTGGAGAGCGGTTGTGGAGGCTATCTAGGTACTGGATTGAGGAGGAGGGTATTCAGGAAGCTGTACAGGAGGGCATGTGCCACTATTGGCTGGAGAATGAGGGTGTTGCTTCTCCCCTGGTCACCTGGGATGCCTTTAAGGCCTGGACCAGGGGGGAGTACATGGCGCGTATCTCCATCGCTCGTAGGACGGCTGCACGTTCTCTGGAGGAGTTGGAGGAGACGGCAAGAACGTCCGAAGCCGCATATGTGGCTAATCCCGATCAGGTGACCTACGGGGCTTGGCAGTTCGCTCTGCATCGGTTGTCCCTATGTAGGGTGGAGGGGACACAGAAATCTCTCCTCTCCACGGCACAAAAGATCTTTGAGTACGGTAATAAGAGTGGTCGGTTAATGGCATGGATGGCTAAGGAACAGTTTGCCGGTACGCACATAGGTGGGGTCCGGGATCCAGGGGGGGTTCTGCTACAATCTCCTAGTGAGATAAATGATAGATTTGCACAATACTACCAGCACCTGTACTCCACCAGGGTGATTTATTCCTCTCAGGAACTCTCTGAGTTTCTAGATGGGATCCCTCTTCCCACACTTGGGGACGAGACCTGTAATGCTTTGGAAGCTGATATCACCCTGGAGGAGGTGCAGGTTGCCCTCTCACAACTCCAGGCGGGTAAGACACCCGGGGCAGATGGGCTACCGATGGAATTCTACGCTCAGCATCAGGGCCTGCTAGCCCCACGACTTGTAGCTCTGTTTGCTAGGTCGTTTGAGCTGGAGGCTCTCCCTGCATCCATGTCTGAGGCGGTGGTGGTGTTGATCCCCAAACCAGGCAAGGATCCTGAGAGCTGCTCCTCGTACAGGCCAATCTCACTCCTGAACGTGGACGCCAAGATACTGGCGAAGGTTCTGGCGAACAGGCTATCTCCAGTTCTGGAAGAGGTGATTCACCCGGACCAGACTGGGTTTATGCCTGGGAAGGGAACTGACATTAACCTACGACGCCTGTTTCTTAATATGTCAATACCCCATGACAACAGTGGTAAGCGGGTCATTGCCTCACTGGACGCTGAGAAGGCGTTCGACTCTGTCGAATGGGTCTTTCTGTGGGAGGTCTTGCGCCGGTTTGGCTTTGGGCCCAGGTTCCTTCGTTGGTTGCGGATGCTCTACCGGATGCCCTCGGCCCGAATCCGAACTAATGACAGGTTGTCTGTGCCGCTCTCTTTGCAGAGGGGCACGAGGCAGGGGTGTCCTTTATCACCAGCCCTGTTCGCACTTGCACTGGAACCCCTAGCCGTCTCTATCAGAGCCTCGGACAGGGTCCGGGGGTTGATGGTAGGATCCATGGAGGAAAAGCTCTCTCTCTATGCGGATGATGCACTACTATACCTGCAAGATGCGGATGAGTCGCTGACAGCAGCTTTAGAAATTTTTGAAATTTTCGGCAGATTCTCGGGGATACGTATTAATTGGTCCAAATCAATTATTTTTCCCCTCGATCCGCAGGTCGGGGATCCGGTTGGGAGGACACCTTTGCTCTGGGTGGATCAATTTAAGTATTTGGGTATCCAGGTGCGGAGGGAGCTGTCGAGTTATAGAGAACTTAATTTGTCCCCTATCCTGTCCCAGCTTCGGTCCAGGTGTGCCTCATGGGCATCCTTGCCTCTGAACCTCATGGGACGTATAAATCTCTTGAAGATGTTGTTTCTCCCCAAGTTTTTGTACGTATTTCGCAACAGTCCCATCTGGATACCCAACTCCTTCTTTGCGGAAATAGACCGATGCGTGGGCTCCTTTATCTGGGGTGGCGCAACCCCCAGACTGGCTAAATCAACTCTAATGCTCCCAGTTCGTAGCGGGGGCCTTGCGATGCCGAACTATCGGACATACTTTTGGGCGGCGGTGCTAGTTACAATCCGGTGGTGGTTTGTCCTCTCCAGGAGCAACGCTGCGGTATGCCTGGAGGCGGCGGTTCTGGGTTCGCTCCGGGAATTGGGCAATCGAGTCTACAGGGGGCACAGGGCATATGCTGCTCTCCCGCAACCGACTCGAACGACTCTGAGGGCCTGGACGGTGGCCAGGCGGGGGCTTTCGGGCCAGCGGGACTGGTCTCCTCTTTGCCCACTGTGGGGGAATCCTAATCTGCCACATCTCGGGACGGTTCCTGACCCTCAGGTCTGGGCAGGGTATGGGATCAAGACTCTTGGGGATGTATTCGTGGCGGGAACTCTGATGTCGTTTACAGTCCTCCGGGATAAATTTCATTTGCCCGGATGGATGTACTTTAGGTACCTTCAGGTCCGACACGCTATCGGGGCCCAGTTCCCGTCTCCTCCTGGCTATGGACCCGCTTGAGGAGATGTTGGCCCAGGAGCAACTCCCGAAGCCCCTATCGGCTATATATCTGATGTTGCTGAAGACTGGTTCTGCTGGAGTAGAAAGACTTTGGGACTTGTGGAAGACCGACATACCAGGTCTTGACAGAGAGGACTGGGATGACTGCTTAGCTGACAGTGCTGCTTTACTGATCTCGACTAGAGAACGGTTGATACAGGTCAAATTCCTGCATAGAGTTTATTTCACTCCCCAGAGACTCCACAAGATATACCCGCAGCGCACGCAGGATTGTCCCCGTTGTCAGATTAGTGTGGGCACATATTTCCACATGTTTTGGAGCTGTCCTGGGATCGCCAGGTATTGGGCTAGGGTGGTTGACACTATTAATGGCCGCCTCGACCTGACACTCCCTGTATCCCCCGAGCTGGCGCTCCTGGGGATTCAGGATGATGATCAGAGACCCCGTTACACCAAACTACTTCTTACGTACCTCTTCTTTTATGCAAGAAGGGAGATTGTTTTGCGCTGGAATGTCCCCTCCCCCCCAACAGTGGAGTCTTGGGAGAAATCTATTAATAATGTGCTGCCACTATACAAGTTGACTTACATGTGCAGGAACTGCCCACAAAAGTTCGACAAGATTTGGCATCCTTGGACGGAATAGGAGGGAATGGCCTTCCGACACTGGACACTGGGGGGTGGGGATGGGGGTACTGCTACGAGTTCTGGTTCACCTGGGGTATGATTCGATTCAACTGTATAAGTGACGCTATTTTTGGATGGTTTACGAAATGCCCTTCTTATGCACTCGTTTATATGGCTTTCTATGTACTGTACTTTCTCTTTTATCTCGGTGTATGACTTGGTCCATTCTGGACTTTTGTGTATAATGCTTATCTTTTTTTTTTGCCTCAATAAAGGAACATTTTGTTGTTAAAAATCAACGCTCATTATTTCTATTACATGTTCAAATGGTTTAAATCACAGAGTTTGTAATATCCTACCACGTTAGCCTTTAGCAATGTCTTATGAAGATACATTCAGTATTCCTTTTCATGTGCTTTCTTTTGACAATCAAACACATTAAAGACAGGATAATTTTTGTAGTAATCCTATATCATATATATACTGAGCAAATTGGTTTGCCGGGCATAGATTATGTAATTCAGGATTAATTTATGTATGTGAAAACCTTTTGCTGATAAAAAAAAAAAACTATAGCAATATCTATACAAAACAGACCTAATTTTTACATATTTGAAATGGTGCATAGCAAAAATGAGCAGCAAATAAATGTTTGCCTCTGAGTATGCCTACACTATTCTCCTGAATTTTGATTGTGATGGATTGTTCTCATCACACTGCTCTCTGTTTTCACTTATTAAAGAGCTCCTCCACACAACAAGGTCTACTAAATAGTATATGTTTTAAGGGATTAGGCAATGTTCGTCCAGCTCTCTGCCTTATTCTGTTCTGGAAATACTACATATACCGTGGTGAAACTCAGAATGAGAGGTTCTGCAGGATGAGGTTGATGCAAAGCTTGCCAATGTAGCAATAAAGAATGGGGGGGGGGGAGTTTGGGACTTTAAATGAGGCACATACGTTGTGCCTCCATCCCGGGTTCAGTATATCGGGTGGGGGAGTTTGGGACTTTGAATGAAGCCATGGACAAGGTGAGGGTATGGAATATAAGGTACATATTTATTGATCGTACAGAAGTGTATAACACATATCAATGACAAACACTACAAAATAGAAAAAACATTGTAATAAATATTGTTTCATAAGATTTGCAACCACATAGTATGTGCGTATGCAAAAATGAGCAACAAGGGTACCTAAAATATGTGACACCCTAGCGCCACGTAGTGGTCACAATGGATGAGTATATACATTCAATGATTATTATGAGTACATATGTGGTAAAAAACAAAAATTAAAAACAACACTTGCAGGGAAGAAAACTATGGAACAGAAAAACCATGATTGCTAGACAAATTCTGTTTGTGTTGCTGGTGTGATATCGCCACATGTCTGTATCTTTGGAATGCCTGACGCGTTTCGTGTAAACCACTCATCAGGGGCAGATAATCAGAGATGTCTAAGATAAGAATAGAATAGAGTGAATCTAAATGTAACGAATCATGGCAGGGAAGGGCACATAGGTCCCTCCTATAGTACTTACATGGAATGACTGCAATGTGATGTGGCAAGTGAAGAGCCAGGGCCAAGGTATTGCCTGTCTCGGGAGCTGAGGTACAAAGAAGCCGCGTGCCGACGGGGCGCATAGCCCTGCCCCTCCAAACACAGAGCCTAGGGTGCCGGTGATCAAGATAAAACAGAAAATGCTACGCCAGTAATGGCTACCTGGAAAGAGTCTGGAATAAGAAATACGTAATAAGTGTATAATAATGTACTAACAAGGTACTGAAAATATTGTAATCTATTGGCTGGGCAAGGTGAACAAATAGGGATGTCTATGCGATAAAGTGAAATGGATGACCATACTATTGGATCCAAATAACCAGAGAGTGGAGTATGGAAAGGAATAAACAGATGGCAGAGACAGTCCCAATTGACCAAAACCAATGGATATAGGCAGGGGTAAACTGGCTAGCAGAGGAGTGGGTGATGGAACCTGGTATGGCTTACATGTATCCCCAAATCGTAGAAAAGGGGTGCTGTGGCAGAATGTACCGTCCTCAATGTAGTTGCACCCAGACTGTGTCGGAGGAGACAGGACAAGGCACTCCCGCACGTGTGCACGCTTACTTGTACCAGCGTCACACAGGCAAGGCCACGGTGGGGAGGGGCTCTGGCACGGGCGGGGATCCGCCCATGGAGAACACCCATGATCCCCAACTAGACCAGCTGAGATGGGAGGAGAAAGCTTGTGCCCCACGTGATGGCGCCAACGCGTGACGTCACACGTGAGGCAGGGTGGGTGGCGCCGATGCGTAGAGGGCACCCACCCACCCCCCGCACCGAACGTGATTCACCACCGTCCCCTGGGTGGGGGGGATGGGGTACACAGTAAGCATCGCAGCTCCCGGGTTATAGACAAGGAAAGGACCTGGATGCACTAGAACAACAACCCAAATCCACATCATGACACAACGCAGCAGTGTTGCTGAACCTCATGGACACAGGGTGATTGTGTCCATTTTGGAGGGGGCATAGAACGTGGTATGATACCCTCTTAGTCACCAATACCACCCACATGGGAGGCAGGGGAACACTGCCAGCCCTGTCCAATGGCCTCCATCCCTCAAGCAAGAATGGGGGGGGAGTTTGGGACTTTAAATGAGGCACATACGTTGTGCCTCCATCCCGGGTTCAGTATATCGGGTGGGGGAGTTTGGGACTTTGAATGAGGCCATGGACAAAGTGAGGGTATGGAATATAAGGTACATATTTATTGATCATACAGAAGTGTATAACACATATTAATGACAAACACTACAAAATAGAAAAAACATTGTAATAAATATTGTTTCATAAGATTTGCAACCACATAGTATGTGCGTATGCAAAAATGAGCAACAAGGGCACCTAAAATATGTGACACCCTAGCGCCACGTAGTGGTCACAATGGATGAGTATATACATTCAATGATTATTATGAGCACATAGGTGGTAAAAAACTAAAATTAAAAACAACACTTGCAGGGAAGAAAACTATGGAACAGAAAAACCATGATTGCTAGACAAATTCTGTTTGTGTTGCTGATGTGATATCGCCACATGTCTGTATCTTTGGAATGCCCGACGCGCTTCGTGTAAACCACTCATCAGGGGCAGATAATCAGAGATGTCTAAGATAAGAATAGAATAGAGTGAATCTAAATGTAATGAATCATGGCAGGGAAGGGCACATAGGTCCCTCCTATAGTACTTACATGGAATGACTGCAATGGGATGTGGCAAGTGAAGAGCCAGGGCCAAGGAATTGCAGCAATATGTAGCAATAAAGTCACATGTCCACAGCCAGATTTACATAACAGGAGAATGTAGGCACACTACTTTGGGCACCCAAAGCAACCACCTCTGCAAGGATTATGTTTTTTTTATTGGCCCTGTAAATAAGTGTAGCCAGGTGTTTTGCCAACAATAGGGAGTGAAATACTGGCTGCAGCTGCCCCGTGGTGCTGAACTGGTTGTCAGCTACAGTATATCAGCAAGAGAAGGGAGCTGCTGAGCAGGAAAAGGTCAATAAACTGAGTTAGAAAGCACTGCACCGTGGGTATATGAAGTAAAGAAGAAATGGCTGCACATTGATTAAAGTCCAATTGCCATTTATTAATCACCAAGATGACATCAGAAGACACCAATACACAGTCTTGTAGATGTGTAGGTAATGATTAAGCACAACTGTACTGTGTGAAACGCGTATACAAGACTGTGTATTGGTGTCTTCTGATGTCATCTTGGTGATTAATAAATGGCAGTTGGACTTTCATCAATGTGCAGCCATTTCTTCTTTACTTTCTTCTATACCACCACTGCTACAAAACAGCAGCCTTAGTAGAATCTGGAGTGCTGAGTCCAGGTGTGCAGACAGCCCAAGTCACATGGGTGCAGAGCAGAGAGTGGACTAATTGCTATGTGTAATTGGATGGTGAGCTGCAATATCGCTGGGCCTGGTAAGCTGCTGCTGTGGAGATTTACTGTCTGCTGCTAGAGAGATTGATCCATTAGGAACTGACCATACAGCCATCTAGTAGCCTTACTACTGCTTGCAGGCTCAACTAAGACTATTCTCACGTGCATCAATGGTACAAATGGGCCCCAACTATAGCCGGCTGGCGAGTTAGGACTAAAGACGGCCCTTTTACAACTGCTACACAGATATCTTTACCTATTGCTTATACTAAGATGTACCTCTCAGGGGACATTGCACCATATCCTAGCCATTCTCCTAGAGTGCAACTAGTTCTATTTTTTTTTTATTCACATTGCAGTCAATGCTTATTTGCATATGCTGAATTTGTTAATTCAGAAGTTTATCCCAGTCTAGTAGTACAGAACTCTATTCTAAGTTACCTTGGCATAGTGATTATACTGTCTAGTGGACTGTGTCAGAACCTACCCTCTCTTGCAGTAACTTTCATTCCTCCAGGTGTGTCAGAAGGGCTGAGGTTGTTCTTTGAGTCAAGGTCAAGAACAGATAACCCAAATTACCCAGCGGCTCCTGTGGTGGTAGCACTACATAAGCATGTGGATGGGGTAACTCACCCTGCACGTGGGGTTACCTGTTCATACGGAGCACGCTCATCAATCCCCGGGAACCAGACAGGGACTGTGTTCATGTGAGAATCAAACATTATGGTGGTTCCCTGACTTAGAGATGAGCTAAACACTGTGTGCAGTAATACATGTGCAGAGATCCACTGTAAGGTACCATCCTATGTCACCCCCCCCCCCCCCCACACACACACACACACCTTCCTTCTGTATAGTGCAATTAGGAGGAACATCACTGAGCTCGTGCCCTCTCCACCAGTCCAGCATACCTCTGCCACCTCACTCCTAGTGACAGAATGGGGTCCCGCTGTGCACTCAGTGCAGACCTCATGCGCGTACTTGTTAACTCCTCCTGGTTGCTTTGGGAGACTGACCACTTGGGAGGGAGCCAGATGCAAATGGAGGACCCGCCACCTACACCAGGTACCACGCTTCACGGCTGGCCGCAATGTACCTTGCACTAGTTCTGGTTACCCATAGCAACTGCAATGATCCTCCTCTTGCTGGTTTTGCTGAGTACGCCTTCTGTAGTGGCTTTGCTTCATACCCCACATGTGCTTTACTGACCCTAGGTCTTTCATACAGCAGGAACCTTCATGCACCCCTTTAAATGACTTCAGACCAGGTTTAGAACAGTTGAGGCAAGTTTACTTGGAACATTTTGAGGCACAGTCCAACATGAACAAAACAGTGCAACATTCCCTAACTCAACTTGGCTGCCCAGGCATACCTCAGCAAGGTGATAATCCATTAGTGGCATCCTCCAAGTCTTGGTAGTTCCGACAGTCAGCAGGGCGCAGCAGTCCTCTCTTTTTGGTACTCCACAGCAGACATGGCTAACCCAGCCAAAGCACCAGAACCTGGACTTCCCCCTTATTTTATATCACAGGGCAAATAGGCTGGGTCCAAAAAGCCTTGGAACAGAGGTGCCAAACGTTAACCCCTTCGCCAGCCTGGGACAGCCAACTGGCTCGACTCGAACGTGAGAAATCAAAAGTGCAAATTTTAAAAGGCTAATATGCAAGTTATTGTCCTAAAAAGGCTTTGCGGACCCAGGTCCTGCCCCAGGGTACATGTATCAATGCAAAAAAAAGTTTTAAAAACGTCCGTTTCTTCAGAAGCAGTGATTGTAATGATGCTTAAACTGAAAAAAATAAAAGTGAAATATCCCTTTAAATATCATGCCCGGTGGGTGTCTATAGTATGCCTGTAAAGTGGAGCGTGTTTTCCGTGTTTAGAACTGTCCCTGCACAAAATGACATTTCTAAAGGAATAAAAGTCATTTAAAACTGTTTGCGGCTTTAATGTAATGTGTGGTCCCGACAATATGGATGAAAATCATTGAGAAAAACGGCATGGGTACCCCCTCCCCCCCCCCCCCAAAGCCCATTACCAGCCCATTTGGGTCTTGTATGAATATTAAGGGGAACCCCGCACCCACATTTAAAAAAAGGAAAGGCGTGGGGCCCCCAGGCCCTATATACTCTGAACAGCAGTATACAGGCGGTGCAAACAAGGCAGGGACTGTAGTTTTGTTCTTAAGTAGAATCTGTTTGTATTTTGAACTGGTACATTGTTAAAGTGTAGCTCCAGCCAAAAAAATAGGATTTTTATAACAGCTTACCTGTAAAATCCTTTTCTTGGAGTACATCACGGGACACAGAGCGGCATAGTCATTACTATGTGGGTTATATAGATACCTTCAGGTGCTGGCACTGGCAACTTCCAAAACCGGAAGTACCCTCCCCTATATAAGCCCCTCCCATCCGGGAGCACCTCAGTTTTGTAGCAAAGCAATAAGTGTCCCCAAAGAGGGGTGGGAGCTCTGTGTCCCATGATGTACTCCAAGAAAAGGATTTTACAGGTAAGCTGTTATAAAAATCCTATTTTCTTTCTCGTACATCACGGGACACAGAGCGGCATATTCATTACTATGTGGGATGTCCTAAAGCAATGCCCAATGAGGGGGGGGGATACACCATACATAAGCTGAGCGCTATCAGACATGAGGATCTTTTGCGGCCTGCAACACACTGCGCCCAAAGGCGACATCCTCCTGACTTCTAACGTCCACCTGGTAGAACCTAGTAAACTGGTGTACTGAAGACCATGTTGCGGCCTTACAGATCTGAGCCAGGGAGGCCTGGTGATGCACTGCCCATGAAGTTCCAACTGCTCTCGTGGAGTGCGCCCTAACTTTGAACGGAGGCGGTCTCCTTCTCAAGCCATAGGCTTGCATTATGACCTGTCGAATCCACTTGGCTAAAGTAGATTTTGACGCTGCCTGACCCCTTCTGGGGCCTTCCGGCAGAATAAACAAAGTATCCGTTCTGCGAATCTGAGCAGTGGCTTTTAGATAAGCTTTAACTGCTCTTACTACATCCAAAGAATGCAATAACTTTTCCTCTACCGAACTAGGCTTGGGGAAAAAGGAAGGAAGAACCACATCTTGGTTCAAATGAAACCTCGATACCACCTTAGGAAGAAAGGCTGGATGAGGACGTAACACTACTCTGTCCTTATGGATAACCAGATATGGCTCCCTACAGGACATAGCGGCTAATTCCGACACTCTTTTAGCCGAACAAATGGCTACTAGAAAAATCAATTTCCTGGTGAGAAGAACCAGGGAAATATGCTGTAATGGTTCAAATGGTTGTTTCTGTAGAACCGACAGAACCAGGTTTAAGTCCCATGGACATATGGGAATATTAACCGGAGGGCTAATACGCATCACTCCTTGTATAAAGGCTTTGACTAGTGAATGCGAAGCCAAGGGCCTTTGAAAAAATATTGACAAGGCCGAAATCTGACCCTTGATAGTACTCAAGGCAAGCTTCCTATCTACAGCCCATTGTAGGAAGTCCAGAATCCTACCTATTACGTACTTACGTGGATGCCATTTCTTGGCTTCACACCAGGCGATGTACGCCTTCCAGATTCTATAGTAGATCTGCCTGGATACCGGCTTCCTGGCATTGATCATGGTAGATACCACAGGATTAGAGAGCCCTCTCTTTTTTAGAATGTGGGCTTCAATAGCCAGGCCGTCAAACCTAGGGCTGGTAAGGAAGGGTGGTATATCGGTCCTTGCGAAAGCAGGTCCGGACGATGTGGGAGGGTCCAAGGACTCTCCACAGACATCTTTACAATCTCCGCGTACCATGCTCTTCGGGGCCACGCTGGAGCCACCAGAATCACTGGTTTCTTTTCTACCCTGATTCTGCGGAGTAATCGAGGTAACAATTGTGGCGGTGGGAATGCATATATCAGCTTGAACTGATCCCAAGGGAACACTAGGGCATCCAAGCCGCAAGCTAGGGGATCTCTTGTCCAAGAGACAAACCTGTCCACTTTTGCGTTGAATCTGGATGCTAGCAGATCTACATCCGGTGTTCCCCACCGCTGACATATTGTCCGGAAAACCTCGGGATGAAGGGACCATTCCCCTGGGCATAATTGTTGGCGACTTAGAAAGTCCGCCTTCCAATTCTCCACTCCTGGAATGAATACCGCAGATATGGCTGGGACATATCTTTCTGCCCATTTCAGGATGCAATTTACTTCCCTCTGGGCTGCACGACTCCTGGTGCCACCCTGATGATTGATATATGCCACTGCCGTGGCATTGTCCGATTGAATTCTGACAGGGGACCCTTGGAGTTTGGATGTCCATGCTACTAGGGCATACCGGGCTGCTCTCTAGGAGATTGATGGGCAGGGCCTTTTCTGCATCCGACCATCTGCCCTGGAGAGACCATTGCTCCAGTACTGCTCCCCAGCCTATAAGGCTGGCATCTGTAGTGACCACCTTCCAAGAAATCGGACTGAAGGATTTCCCTTTTTCCAGATTCTGGGGAACCAACCACCAACGGAGGCTCTTGCGAACGGAAGGGGACAAGGACATTGGTAAGTCTAGGGCCTGAACTTTTTTGTTCCAGGCTGACAGTATGGCCCTTTGCAAATTCCTTGAATGGAATTGACCGTAGGGTACTGCTTCGAATGATGCCACCATTTTTCCCAGCAGCCTCATGCACAGGCGTATGGATGGCTGTCTTTTTGTACCCACTAGGTGGATCAAATCTCTCAAAGACGACCCCTTTTCTTGAGGCAAGAAAATTTTTCTCTGGTCTGAATCCAGCCTTAGCCCCAAGTATTCCAGACTTTTGACTGGTTTTAGGGCTGACTTGTCTCGGTTGATAATCCAACCGTGATATTCCAGATACTCGATTGTCTCGTGAACAACCACTTCTAGTTTTTCCACTGAGTGGTCTATCAGCAACAAGTCGTCTAGATATGCCATTATCGTTACACTTCGTGTTCTTAGATTGGCCAATAATGGGGCCAGAATTTTTGTGAACACTCGTGGTGCTGTGGCCAGACCGAAGGGTAAGGCTCTGAACTGAAAATGGCGCCCTTCTACCGCAAAGCGTAGAAATTTTTGGTGGGCTGGAAAGATGGGAATGTGCAAATAAGCATCTTTGATGTCGATCGAGGCTAACCATTCCTCCCCTTGTAGGGCAGTGGCCACCGATCGGATCGACTCCATCCGGAAAGTCCTGATATGTAGGAATTTGTTTAGCCCTTTTAGATTTAATATGGGCCTCACGTCCCCGTTTGGCTTCGGGACTGTAAAGAGGTTTGAGTAAAACCCGAATCCCTATTCTTCCAGGGGAACCTCTATAATTACTGCTTGGAGCAATAATTGTTCTAGTGCCAACAGGAGGGATCCTCTCTTCGGGGGATCCCTTGGCACGTTTGACCTTATAAAGTGGGAAGGAGGGGAGTCTTTTAACTCCAATTTGTATCCCAGACTTACTGCGGAGAGCACCCATCTGTCTCTGATCGTGTCCCGCCAGGTCTCTGTGAACAACTGAAGTCTTCCCCCCACCCGATTGAGTGGGGGCAACCCTTCATGCATTTGACTTTGGGGGAGGTTTTGTACCTCTCCTGATCCAGGGCTTCTTGTTACCCTGCAATTGTCCCTGATTTTTACCTCCGGGATTTGATCGAGGAGGCCGTCGGAACTGTTTCACAGCCGATGTCCTAGGGACTGGAGAAGCAGGCCTCTTAAAAGAGGGACCTCTAACTCTGTTTTTAACCGGCAAAAGTGTACTTTTACCGCTGGAAATTTTCTGGATATATTTGTCCAGGTCTTCCCCGAATAAGCGTTCACCATGAAATGGGAAGCTGACCAGCAATTTTTTACAGGGAGCTTCAGCAGACCAGTTTTTGAGCCACAGAAGCCTGCGCATATGTACTACAGACAGCGTAAGGCGGGAGGCCTGCTGGATTGAATCCTTTATAGCGTCCACCGCAAAGCATAAGGCTCTAGGTAGATCAGCTAGGGCAAGAGCCTGCTGATCTGGCAAGTCCCTTAAGACCTGTTTCAACTGATCCTTCACTGCTTGGCAGACCCCAATAGCTGCCACTGCTGGTTGTGTCACCAAGCCTGCTGTAGCAAAAGCAGATTTTAATAAGGACTCTAATTTTTTATCTATTGGGTCCTTGAACATTTGGACATTATCCACTGGACATGTCAGTGATTTATTCACACAAGAGATGGCTGCGTCCACTGTAGGGACCCTCCATTTTTTGACGAACTTATCCTCCATGGGATAGATCACCTGAAATCTCTTGGGAGGAGTAAATATTTTATCAGGATGCTCCCAATCCTGGTAAATGAGCCCTTCCAGTAAAGGATGGATCGGAAAGGAACAAACAGTCTGGGGAGCTTTTAGCGACCCCAACGAGGAGACAGAAGTGGATGATGGCTCCGCAAGGGGCATTTTAAATGCTGATCGGACCATGTTAGTCAGGGACTGAACCCATAATCTTTCAGCATGTGATGCTGAGAATGGCTCTTCCACTGTTGATTCCTCTACAACAGAATCAACCTCATCCTGATCCCCCTCAGGTAGGTTGATCCCTGTATGGGACTGTTGCTCCGCTAACAGGCACTCTGAGGGAGGAGACGGAGATCGAGCGCTTTTTCCCTGTGACAGGGAAGCAGCGATCAATGCTGACAATCTCTCTTTCAGCCCTCCCAGAGCTGAGGAAAAAACCTCCTCTGTTACATACACAGGGGCAGGTGAACTGAGGACAGCCACAGTACCAGGTACTCCTGAGGGTGCTCTACGGTCACTAACCTCTGATTCTTCAGGGGAGATTGGTGCAGCCGAAGCATGCCCAAGATCCTCAGAGCCCGATGGAGACCCCCTATGCTTCCTGGGGGATTTTTAGTCCCGGAGTTTTTAGACGGCATATTCCTAAGCCCAAAGCTGAGGTATTCCAGCTGAAATACACCACTTACTGACAATAGTCTAGCACAATTGCTGCTATAAAAACAGTTGGTGTCTACTAATGTGCCTTTCTATGGGGATGCCTGCATCAACCGCTTGCTGTATGCCTTTTTTTAAATGTTGCCATCTCTGTCTCTGCTCTCCATAGCCAGGTCACAACACATAATTGTGCTTTTTAACATGCTGAGACGCCCGCACATGCGCAGAAGCGCTGCGGCGCGCACAGAGCGTCATCCCCCAAGCTCCGCCCCCTTTCCCAGCTCACCTCTATATATAGAGGCGCGTGCACGCGCACGCGCGCGGGCATGTGCGCCTTCGGCGCTCTTTTTTGAAAAGGGAAACTAGGGACAAGAGACAGGGCCCCTTTTGCCGCAGGCCGGGGGATGGACGAGCATTGCAACATGGCAGAGGGAGCAGTTTCCCACAAGAGAACTCACCATCTGCCTGGACTTGCTCTGATGAAAAGAAACTAGTCCACATGACAAGAAACGTTCCACAGCGGCCTCTAGTGGATTAACACAGGTACCGCAGTCTATATATTTTTTTTTTTTTCTTGACCACTATTAAAAATATTACATTTTTTAGTAGTTACAGGCATGCATAAATATTTAGCGGGAATACCGTTAGGTAACAGGCAGAAAGACATATTAGGCTTGGGGGTCCCCTCAATAGAACCAAGTTCCTGAGGGGCCCCCACTTACCTTTTCCCCGCCGCAGGACTCTGTTTGGTCCACAGAAGCCCAAACTTCACCTATCACGGCAGGCATTGTAATTAAACCTTCAGGGACCGGGTTCCCAAGGATTCCACTCCCCTGGACCTGTATAGCACCCTGCACAGAAAACATCTTGGTCGTGGGTATGACCAGAGCTCTGGATCCCAGGGTCCAGCTCTCCTAAGAGAAGCATTACAGGCAAAACCTTGCTCTTCTCTGCAAGGCCCGGGTACCGACTGTTTAGCTATGAAGCTTTTTTGGTCGGATCCGGAATAGCTTACTGAGGCCCAAAAGAACCTGTACGCAAGCTCAGTGAAAAACACATGTTACTTCTTGGCCAACACCTTAGACTCTGGCAAAAAACTGAGGTGCTCCCGGATGGGAGGGGCTTATATAGGGGAGGTTACTTCCGGTTTTGGAAGTTGCCAGTGCCAGCACCTGAAGGTATCTATATAACCCACATAGTAATGACTATGCCGCTCTGTGTCCCGTGATGTACGAGAAAGAAATCTATTTTTAAGCTTTTTGGAAAACATGGGGAAGGGTTATCACCCCTGTAACATTTGTTTTGCTGTCTGTGCACCTGTTCAGAAGATTTCACCTCACTTTCTGTCCCAATGACAATTGCAGGGCTCAAAATTTCAAGTCCTGAGCTACTAGCCAGCCCTCAAGGGTTACTCGCCACCAGTTGCCCCGCCCAACCCCTACCCCGCCCCGCCCCTAAACCCGCCCTCATAAATTATCTCATGAAATGACACTTTAATGTTTTATGCAATTAAGTTATAAAAATATTAACAACTTTATCCATGCCCGCCAATGCAGCCTGTGCCCACCATGCAGCCTGTGTCCAATGCAGCCTGTGCCAACCATGCAGCCTGTGCCCCGTGCCCACCATGCAGCCTGTGTCCCATATTATTGCAGCCTGTGTCCCATATTATTGCAGCCTGTGTCCCATGTGCAGCCTGTGGTGCAGCCTGTGTCCCATGTGCAGCCTGGGACCCATATGCAGCCTGTGTCCCATATTGCAGCCTGTGTCCCATGTGCAGCCTGTGTCTCATGTGCAGCCTGTGTCCCATATTGCAGCCTGTGTCCCATATTGCAGCCTGTGTCCCATATTGCAGCCTGTGTCCCATGTGCAGCCTATGTCCCATGTGCAGCTTATGTCCCATGTGCAGCCAGTGTCCTGTATTGCAGCCTGTGTCCCATGTGCAGCCTACCTGTGGAGGGGAAGAGAGGAGAGCCGCCACTGGATGATCAGAGCAGGGAACATCACAGCTTTCGTTTCAATAGCTGTGTGTTCCCCCGCAGCGCGCCGTCACATAAGCCCCTCCCCTTGTCCGGGGAACTTTGATACATGATACCTGTCCTAGGATTGGACAGGTGATCTGTCTATCAAAGACCTGGAAAAAGAGGAGGGGCTTATGTGACGGCGCACAGCGGGGGAACACACAGCTATTGAAATGAAATGTTCCCTGCTCTGATCATCCAGTGGCGGCTCTCCTCTCTGATCGAGAGAGGAGACACGTTTTTCCCATATTAACTCCTACAGGAGAGAATTTCCCTTCCTAGGGGTAGATTTCCTCTCACTTCCTGTTGTCTCCCTCCGTTTGTAAGTAGGAGTCATTTGAAAGTCTGATGTTTGAAAGTAGGGGCCTGCCCTATGTACTCTGCAGAAATTTGGGCCTTAGGTGTTGGTGTCTCACAAAAAATGTAAGCCCTCACAGTTACTCTTGGTGGCCGCTGGAACACCCTGCTGTGAACTATTATATCAAGAATTGTAATTACATGCACCTGTTGAACAGAGGCAGAAAAATTGGGCCTTTGGTGGTGGTGGTGGGGGTGTTGCCACAACACTGCAAGCCCTCACAGTTACTCTTGGTGGGCGCTGGAACGGGCCCTGCTGTGAAATATTATATCAAGAATTGTAATTACATGCCCCTGTTGAACAGGGGCAGAAAAATTGGGCCTTAGACACTGGTGCTGGTGCCACAACACTGCAACCCCTCACAGATACTCTAGTTGGAGCGCAGGAATGAGCCCTGCTGCAAAGTATTGCAGCAAAAGTTGTAATTACACGCCCCTGTTAAACAGGGGCAGAAAAATTGAGCCATAGCCACTGGTGGCGGTGCCCAGAACCAAAAATGTTCTTACAAGTTTTCAACATGAACATTGAGGAGAAGAGGATAGTTACTCAGCATAACAGGATAGTCACTCAGCATCAGCATAGGCAGTCTTGAAGGGATCTCAGATTTTAAAAAAAATCATTCGGTTACATCAGCATCAGGTGCTTGGTAGCTGGTGGTGATCCAAGACTGATTCATTTTTATGAAGGTCAGCCGATCGACCAAGTCGATGGACAGGCGCACCCGGTGATCGGTTACAAAGCCTCCAGCAGCACTGAATGTGCGTTCCGAAAGAACGCTGGATGCAGGACAGGCCAGTAGCTCAATTGCATACTGTGCAAGCTCTGGCCAGTGATCCATCCTCAAGACCCAGTAACCCAGAGGATTTTCGGTGGGAAAGGTGTCCAAGTCTGATCTTGCCCCTAGGTATTCCTGCACCATGTAAATCAGACGCTGGCGATGGTTGCTGGAACAGATCAGACCTTGGGGCTGCGGACTAAAAAATAGTCTGTACGCATCAGTCAGACGGCCACCTTCTCCACCGCTCCTTCTGTGACTGACCGAAGCCTCAGCAACACGTTGTCCAGGACCAGGAATTTGTAACCTCCCAGGCTCTGGAAAAACGTTGCACAAATCTTTCTGCAAGGCTTCCCGAAGATGTTTCATCCTCTGCTCTCTCTGCGACGGCTGGATAAGGTCCGCAACCTTACCCTTGTAACGTGGATCAAGGAGGGTTGCCAGCCAGTAATGAGCCCTCTCCTTGATACCACAAATACGAGGATCCTTTCGCAGGCTTTGCAGGATCAGGGAGGCCATGCAGCGTAGGTTTGCTGAGGCATTCGGTCCAGAGTCCTCTGGGTCACTAAGGACGACATGATCTGCAGCCACCTCCTCCCAGCCACGTACAAGTCCATGGGTTTCTTGGGACTGTAAATGATCCCTTGAAGACAGCTGCCGATGCTGAGTGCTAGGCTCCACCTCCATGATGACACAATCCTTCTCCTCCTCTTCCTGTGTGATCGGCGGGCCCGCAGGAACACTGTCTGGATAAAGGGGGCCTTGAGAGGTAAGGAAGTCCTCCTCTTCCTCCCTCTGTTCTGCCTCAAGTGCCCTGTCCATTATTCCACGCAGCGTGTGCTCCAACAGGTGGAAAAGAGGGACAGTGTCACTGATGCATGCACTGTCACTGCTCACCATCCTCGTGGCCTCCTCAAATGGTGACAGGACAGTGCATGCATCCCTGATCATATATAATGGGAGGGCCCGTGGAACCCAGAAGCTCTTAGAAAGTATGAGCCAGAAAATAATGGACATTCAGAATATGTCTTGGATTGCTTTAAAATGGGTCTGTAATATTAATCCACAATATTCCACAGGATATAAGTAAAATAACTATTTACTGGTGGTTGATTCTGAACTCAACAGGTTAATTGAAAGATGTTAATGTCATCACCTCCAACCACCTGATGCCTGCGTAATGTAAATGAGTTCAGGCTAACTTCAAAAAATCTTTTCATTGTGGATTGTGATAATTAACTCTAATTGTATAAAGGAATTTGGTAATTAGCTCATGTAAATTAGGTCTGGTCAAAGGTGTATTTATGATATTGTAAGGTAGCAGACAGCCAGTCTGGGAAACGTAAAGTTCATGCATATTAGGCATTTAAGCTGTAAAGGGATTAGTTAATGAACTCACCTGTTGTCTGCTAAGGGATGTGAGAATAATGTGTATTGGGGGCTCGTTATGTAACCATTGTGTCATGTTGTGGGTGGAGTTGTTCATTTGGACTACAGTATTCCTTTAGTGTATATAAGAGCCTGCTTTTCTCAATAAAGATTGTCAGACCTGCTGGAAACCTCAACACAGAGCGTTGTCTCGTTTGTGGAAGGAGAATTATTTGTATGGGGTCTTATTCGGCTGGTTGGAGTGTCTGGTAGCTGTCGTGTGCTCGGGAATGGAATATCTTAAACAACGTCAACCCCTGTCGTTACAATATATATATATATATATATATATACATACATACATATATATACACACACACACACACACACACACAACCCTGCAACACACTACACAAGGCTGACGCGCAGGTGGCCTTATATAGTGTGGGGCGTGTACCTACTCCCCTGAGCCATAATTGGCCAAAGGCACCCTTCCTTTGGCCAATTATGGCTCTCTGTGCCGACAGCGCTGTGATTGGCCAAAGCATGCGGGTCATAGTGCATGCTTTGCCAATCATCAGCCAGCATTGCACTGTGATGACGCAGTGAATTATGGGCCTTGACGCGCCACTCGAATTTGGCGCGAACGGCCCATAATGTTCGAAATTCGGCGAACGATCGAACAGCCGATGTTCGAGTCGAACTCATGTTCGACTCAAACTCGAAGCTCATCCCTATTGGCCAGTCCATCACCTTTACCCTCAGCTTCATATCAAGGCAGAAGTCATCTTGGAGGTTTGTTTGGAGTCGTTATGATGGAATACTGCCCTGCGGGCCAGTCTTTGAGGGGAAGGGATCATGCTCTGCTTCAGCATGTCACAGTACATGTTGGCATTCATGGTTCCTTCAATGAACTGTAGCTCCCCAGTACTCATTCAGCCTCAGACCATGACACTCCCACCACCATGCTTGACTATAGGCAAGACACACTTGTCTTTGTACTCCTCACCTGGTTGCCACCATACATGCTTGACACCATCTGAACCAAATACATTTATCTTGGTCTCATCAGACCACAGGACATGGTTCCAGTAATCCATGTCCTTAGTCTGCTTGTCTTCAGCAAACTGTTTGCGGGCTTTCTTGTGCATCATCCTTAGAAGAGGCTTCCTTCTGGGATGACAGCCATGCAGACCAATTTGGTGTAATGTGCAGCATATGGTCTGAGCACTGACACCACTGACCCCTCATCCCTTCAACCTCTGCAGCAATGCTGGCAACACTCATACGTCTATTTCCCAAAGACAACCTCTGGATGTGACGCTGAGCACGTACACTCAACTTCTTTGGTCGACCATGGCAAGGCATGTTCTAACAGAAACCTGTCCTGTTTAACCTCTGTATGGTCTTGGCCACCGTGCTGCAGCTCAGTTTCAGGGTCTAGGCAATCTTCTTATAGCCTAGGCCATCTTCATGTAGAGAAACTATTGTTTTTTTTAGATCCTTAGAGAGTTCTTTGCCATGAGGTGCCATGTTGAACTTCCAGTGACTAGTATGAGAGAGCGAGAGCGATAACACCAAATCTAACACCTGTACCTAACACCTTGTAACACCAACAAGTCACATGACACCGGGGAGGGAAAATTACTAATTGGGCCCAATTTGGACATTTTCACTTAGGGGTGTACACGCTTTTGTTGCCAGTGGTTTAGACATAAATGGCTGTGTGTTGAGTTATTTTGAGGGGACAGAAAATTTACACTGTTATACAAGCTGTACACTCATTACTTTGTAGCAAAGTGTAATTTCTTTAGTGTTGTCACATGAACAGATATAATAAAATATTTACAAGAATGTGAGGGGTGTACTCACTTTTGTGAGATACTGTATATAAGATTACATTACTTCCAGTGATGGTGGGAAAAAATGTGTGCCTGATAACTACACAGGAAAAAGTTGCCTTTTTCCTCTGTTGCCTATAGGTAAAAGCCACCTACGATAAATTTGGCACTGTACCTGTCTGTTGCAGCCAATTAGCTACAGTAATAGGCGAGTGGGACAAAGAGATGGTACAGTTAAAATTTAAGTAAAATTTGAACATTAACAAAATCACGTTTGCTTACTGCGTATTGTCAGTTGCACCAAAGTGTGTACTGCAAAAGACAAGTGTATTTCTCTTCCTTTCAGCAATGCTTAGGGCACTTTCACACTGAGGCACGGGGGGCGTCGGCGGTAAAGCGCTGCTAGTTCTAGTGGCGCTTTACTGACGTTTTAGAGGTGATTTTCGGCCGCTAGCGGGCGCTTTTAGCCCCCGCTAGCGGCCGAATAAAGGGTTTAAAGCGCCACTTTGCAGGCACTTCGGCGGCGCTGCCTATTGATTTCAATGGGCAGGGGCGCTTTAGGAGTGGTGTATACACCGCTCCTAAAGCACCTCAAAAATGCTGCTTGCAGGACTTTTTTTAACGTCCCGCAAGCGCACTGCTTCAGCGGACTTTCACACTGGAGTGACAGGAGAGGCGCTTTGCAGGCGCTATTTTTAGTGTGAACGTAGCCTTATGCCCCGTACACACGATCGTTTTTCATGCCGTTAAAAATGCCATTTTTAAAAATGGCCATTAAAAATGATCGTGTGTAGGCTCCAGAGCATTTTTAACGACGTGAAAAACGGCCATTAAAAATTCCGGACATGCTCTCTTTTTTCACGTCGTTTTTCATGTCGTTTTTTTTAACGACGTGAAAAACGATAGTGTGTATGCTTTCACGACGTGAAAAAAAACGCACATGCTCAGAAGCAACTATGAGACGGGAGCGCTCGTTTTGGTAAAGCTAATGTTGGAAATGGAGATGGCACATTCGTCACGGTGGAATTAATAGCATCGTTTTAATGCAGCGCATTCCGTTCTTCTTTTGACATTGAGAGTTTTATGCCAAACATGTTTCTAAAGTAATTCCAAATTGCTCTAATGATTTTAAAATATTATTTATAAGCCGCACCTCCCTCCTAAATAATACTAATAATAATAAAATAAGTTAATTCTCATTTTTTCTTTAAATTTTATATTATTATTTTTTTTTTTTTTGGGGGCCTTTTTTTAAGTATTTTGGCTTAAATTATTCTTGTGTAAAGTTACCACAACAACCTTCCAAATGTGTCTCATTTGGCCTCAGGGAGGTTTGTGTCCCCTGATAATAACAATAATATAATTTGAGATGTCCCTGCCTGCTTCCTAGCAAGCTCTCTTTTGAAATACAAATCACATAGTCAAGTATTTAAAGGGCACTCAATTTTTTTTTATTTCAGAACATTAACAAATTAAAGTGGAAGGCAGCACTGGAGAGCCTGCTTGCATTTGTGCATCCCTTTGACCCCACAACAACCATACAAGATGTCCAAACCAAAATAGAGATTAGATCCCCCCAAAAAATGAGCCCAATCTTGTCTTGAGCTCCCAGAGGTCAGGAGCCACAGCAGATAAGTCCTATATGTCCCCAGTCTGTGGTACTACAGCAGGCATTATTTTCTTCTCTTCCTTGTAGCCTTCTCTCCAGCCTTCTCTGCAGCCTTGGTTGGTTTCTTCCTTGGAGGCTGGGGATCAGGAGGAGAGGTTGTGGCAGGAGGAGTAGTAGGAGGAGGAGGAGGAGGTGGAGGAGTAGGGACAACCTCCGTTATGTCCGTGTACCTAGTGAGTTCACCCAGCACGCCCTTATTGATGACTTTCAATAGCAGGGTCTCACTGTAAATTTTTTGCTGCAACTCCATTTGCCCTAGTTTGTGGGCGAGGACTGCGGCAAATCCCTCTTCAACAGAGGGTGCCTCTCTGAGGGCCGCTGTTGCCTCTCTGAGGAAGGCCCTGGTTTCCTCCTCCACCTGCCTACCTCTCCTTGGCCCTCGTGGTTTAACTATCAGGGGAGGCATCTGGGCTCTTGTGCTGGGCCCAGCCTCCTCCTGGGTGCCACTGGGCCCAGCCTCCTCCTGGGTGCCCCTGGGCCCTGCCTCCTCCTGGGTGCCACTGGGCCCAGCCTCCTCCTGATCCCCAACATCACCCTCTTCCTGGCTCTGCTCTGGCTGTAAAAAAAGAAAGGGACATTATTTATTTTGCCACATCATCATTCACAGACATTGTTCACCTCTAGACATTGTTGAAATCAATGCCAAAAGTTATGTCCTTTTCATTGATTACGCATCCTGGTTTTGTTGTCTTGGACACATAAAATTAGGCCACTACTGTATCTTGCTCTTCACAAACTTTATTGGTAGAAGTGTACATACCTTTAACAATACTAACATCTATTTAAAATCTACAATTTTGTACGATAGAAATATAGATAGCAAAACTTTACCTGGCTCCATATCTCCAAATCTGCCTCCTCAAGGCCCTGATCTTGATCCTCAGAGGAAGCCAGAGCAGGGTTGACAGGAAGGCTGGAGGACTGGCTGCAGGGAAGGCTGGAGGGTTGGGTACAAGGAAGGCTGGATTGACCTCTGGGGGGAAGGGTGGAGAGAGATTCCCGCACTTCCAGCTGGTCATCCAGAAAAGCAAGCTTACTGTAGTACCACAGACTGGGTTTATAAACCTTATCTGCTGGTGCACCTGACCTCTGGGACCTCAGGACCATAGTCCTCTGGGTCCTGTATGTCCCTCTGATGGTCCCAATTTTGTTTTTGACATCTTGGAGAGTTGTTGTGGGTATCTTTGTTTGCACAAATGCAAGCAGGCTCTCCAGTGCTGCTTTCCTGGCGTCTTTATTTTTATTTCCGCCACTTTTGGTTTGCCATAATATAGGGAGCTCTTGCCATTTGTCGATGAACTCCCCCATGAAGTCTGGGTTTTTAAAAGTATTCATGATATCTGTAAAAGCGAGAAACCAAAATAAAAATATATTTCAGGCAACATTCCTCAACTGTGCATTGTCTACATATTTTGAGCACACAAATCTCCTCGTCTGATGAACCTCAAAAAGTAAAATTGTTAGGTACCTTGGTCACGACGTTCGTTGCTAACTCTCTCTCCCGAAAAATGAACGTATTTCCCAGACATGGATCTTCACTTTATATACACAGCGCATGCGTGAAACTCCGCACGCTTTCCCCGCCCCTGACGTTCGATATTGTACTTTCCCCGCCCCTTCTCGCTCGTAGTGCTGAACAAAACATGGCGGAGACACAGGTGGCTGAGATTACCTCTACAGAGGATGAAATTACAGAGGAGCCCAAATCAAGACCCAGGAGATATAAGGCATCCAACATGTCATTCGAGGAAATGGTGGAGATGGTCGCCATTTTAAAGAAGGAGGATTATGATGCCAAGCATGGTCCGTATAAAAGGCCTAATCTGGTCAAGTCCAGAATTATGGGCAAAGTGGTCAAAAGTCTCCACCAAAAATTCGGGGTGTGCAGAACGAAGGAACAGCTCAGAAAACGATGGTCAGATCTAAAGTTGCGGGAGGCCGACCAATATAAAAGAATCAAGAAAGTTATATTAAAAAGTAAGTTGTTTTTTTTGAGTTTCCATGGTACATATTATTTTCTTGTATTCTGTCGTGTATTTTTAACTTTCATATAGTACACTGAAAGATACCATCTTTTTTAGGTTCGTCCGCATAGTAAACGGACGTATTAAACCTCTTTCTCCGTACAGTTCCTCAAACGATGTTTTAGGATCATCCAGTGTGAACACCCATGTTTTTTTGTTTATTTGGGGGAGTACATTTGGGCCACACTTATTTTTGGTGTGCTAATCCAAAGGAGATTTGTTCATTTTGAAAAACGATATGCATGGTAATGTTAAAGGGAGTGAATGCTCAGCAGCTGATGAAACATCTGAACGCAGTAGTACAAGTGTGGGCCTGAAGCCAAAAAGCTTGATGGAGTCACACACAGGTGATCCAGTGTAGATACTTTGGGGTGTTACAATGTTTCAAATTTGTTCACAAAATGTATATGCTCTGTTTTGGCCTATGTATCCAATCATTTGTCCCGGTTGGCACAGGGGTTAAAAATTAAAATGGAGCATGCTTCAAAAGAATGATTAAAAAGTGTTTTTCCATGTTTCTTAATTCAGCAAAATTGAGTCGCTACTAATGAAACTATTCCTTTTATTTCAATCTCCCTAGGGATTCGAAAAGCTACCTCAGATGAGACGAGAATTGCAATACCTACAACAATACCCCCAGAACCCCAGGATGGAGAGGAATGTGATGTTGTGGAAGTTGAAAGTGGCACCACCACAGGTCAGAGAGAAACCAGACACATGCATGTTAAATAGATGTAGGCCTACATATTCTATCCTACATATTTCTTTTTACATTTAGGTGCAGTTCTGGCCGAAGACCCCAATAAGTTGTCACATCACAGTGCCCAGATCCTGATCCAATACCTGATGGGCTGCTGTCGTGACCTCGAAAAAATTAAGGGAGATTTGCGAGAGATCAGGGCAAATACAAAGCGGGTGGAGGAAAGGCTCCAAAATATCATGGCTGTGCTTGGGCGTGTCTAATGTTTTTACACCAAATAACGTTTTACTTGCAGAGTTTTCTATTTTTTTTGGTTATTTTACCCTTTAATGACTAGCACATGTTTAGCTTTTTCAAAATTTGGAGAACTATAGTTTGTTTATGCATGGCTGGTCATGCGTTTTAATACACCTGAAATTAAGGGAACATCCACATTTCTATGGAAGTTGCCCACCTAAACAAAAAAAATAAAGGTATTTTTACATAACAAATCATTGTGGCTTCATTATGTAAATGTGGTGCTGAGTGAACTAATCAATGTTTGGTGTTTACACTGACAATGAAGGCTAATTAAAAGATTTTTTAATCCACATGGCAAAACAAATGCACTAGGTAAACCTACCAGAAACATCAAACATTATATACAATAAAAATGACAAACCAATCTTTACTTTTTTAAATTTTTTTATTTTTTTGGGTCTAAAATTATTAGAGATTGTCTGGCATTTCAATGGCCCCCCTACCCATAAAATAGTCCACATATTGGTTACGGACCTCACGTCCGGTTGGGGGGGCCAAGCCAGGACGGCCAGGTTCCAGGGCCACCAAAGTTTCTGCATTGATTAAAGAGGCCTCAGGCCCACTCAAAGATATATAACTCGTTGAATGCACCCTTAGGAAATTATGCAGCACACAGCACGTCATAACCACATGGTTCCATTTGTATGGGGCAAGGTGGATGGAGGTAAGGAAGAGGCGAAATCGGCTGGCCATGATCCCAAACGCATTTTCCACCACCCTTCTGGCTCTGGCCAGCCGATAATTGAAAACCCTCCTCTCAGGGGTGAGGGTGCGTTGCGGGAATGGCCTCATCAAATGGGGTCCCAGGCCAAACGCCTCATCCGCCACAAACACAAAAGGTAGTCCCTCCACATTCTGCTCCGCGGGTGGCAAGGCCAGCAGATCCAAAAGGAGCCGTTCTCCAAACTCCGTCTGGGCAAAAACTCCTCCATCAGACATCCTGCCATTCTTGCCAACGTCCACATAGAGGAACTCGTAGGTGGCCGACACCACTGCCATCATCACGACGCTGTGGAACCCCTTATAATTATAATAAAAGGATCCCGAATGGGGTGGTGGGACGACCCGAACATGTTTGCCGTCGATGGCTCCTCCACAGTTCGGAAAGTTCCATCGCTGGGCAAACTCGGAAGCCACATTCTGCCATTCATGTGGCGAAGAAGGGAACTGTGGAATTAAAGAAATAACAAATTAATACTTGGAGCCAGAAACATTGCAAGCTGATTTCATACACACATTCATGGCCAACATTGGTAGAAACTGTTAAAAACATAAAAAATTGGAAGCAAGAAAAAAAAAACAAAAAAAAAAATTATGGGGGGGGGGGGGGGGGAAGGGTTGAAGATGAGTTGGGAATATCACACATGAAGGCTGTAGCACTCTGTATTGAAGTTAACAAAAATGAAACATTCCTAGGCAAAATTTAGAGTGCGTTTTGGGTAAAGCACTACGATGGAACATATAATAAAAAACATGGAAATGACTAGGCAAGGGAGGTATGGCCCCAGGATAGCATGCTGGAGAGGTTAGGTAAGCCAAATTTACAGGTAGGCCTCAAACACCAAACTTTAAATAATAAAACATGGGTAGAAAGGGGACATTCCCTGCAGCTAAGAATCATGTGAATTAGGGACTGCAAATAAAGCAAATTAAAAATATCCCAAAATAAAAACCATACAATGTGAATTTTTGAAGAAGAACACTTACCTTAATATAGTCCTCCTGCAAAACTTGAAGAATGGCAGAACAAGTCTCTGGTATAATGATCCCCAGAGCCTGGGGGGATATGCCTGTGGAGAACTTAAGGTCCTGCAGGCTTCTCCCAGTAGCCAGGTATCGCAACGTGGCGATGAGCCTCTGCTCAGCACTGATGGCTTCCCGCATAACGGTGTCCTGCCTGGTAATATAGGGGGACACCAAAGCCAACAGCTGCTGAAATACGGGGTCAGACATCCTGAGAAAATTCCTGAAATCATCAGGATTATTCTCCCTGATCTCCCGCAACAAAGGCATGTGAAAGAATTGGTGCCGCTGGAGCAACCAATTCTTGGTCCATGAACTCCTCCTGACCCTGCTCATGGCATGGAGTCGGGATACAGCATGAACCCCTGCACCAACTACAGCACGAACTCTACGACGAGTACGTAGCCGCAACATGGCTAGATAACGGTCGGCTGAACAGAACGTACTAGAAGAACGCACGGAAGAACAGCAAGGCCTATGAAGAACAAGCTGAAAAACACGAACGTGCAGAGCAGGCCGCACTGAATAAACAGATACGAACTGACTACAAGCAGTGCTAAACAGATACGAACCCACAGGCGCAATCTGAACTCCCGAAAACGATCTTCAAAGCACGAAGACTGAAAAGCGCGAATCGTCTCTCACCAAACTTTTACTAACACGCGGAAACACGGAATTAGCAAAAGCGTCCCAAAGGGTGGCGTCATTCGAACGGAACTTCCCCTTTATAGTGCCGTTGTACGTGTTGAACGTCACTGCGCTTTGCTTGATCGTTTTTTTTAATGATGGTGTGTACGCAAGGCAGGCTTGAGAGGAAACATGAAAAAAAACGAGGAGAAAAACGTCGGTTTAAAAAATGACATTAAAAACGATCGTGTGTACGGGGCATTAGTGTAGCATTTTCTGACTATAGTGGAGCTATAGTCAAAAAATTAGGTCCTGCTAGATCAATTCAGGCTGGCCCCTTTTGCAGGTATAGCTATGTAAGATATAAAAAAATACGTGTCTATACCGTTTAACCACTGTCGCACCTTGAATGACAATTGTGAGGTCATGCAACACTGTACCTAAACTAAATTTTAATGATTTTGTTTTCACACAAACAGAGCTTTGTTTGGTGGAATTTAATCACCACTGGGTTGTTGTTTTTTTGCTAAACAAAACGAATAAGGACCGAAAATTTTGAAAAAAAATAAACTTTTCCATGTTTCAATTTTGCAAACAGGTAATATTTCTCCTTCACTGATGTGCCCTAATGAGGCTGCACTGATGAGCACTGATGAGGTGGCACTGGTGGGCACTGATGAGGCAGCATTGATGAGGCTGCCCTGATAGGTGGCACTGATTGGTAGCACTGGTGGGCACCGTTAGTACTGCACTGATAATCAGTGCCTTGATTATCAGTGTACTTGTCCCTTTTACAGAAGCCGGTTATCGTCTCTCTTCTCCCAACAGCATGAGTAAAAGAGTTCAGATTAACGGCTTCTGTTTACATCCGTGATCAGCTGTGATTGGACACAGTTGATCACGTGGTAAAGAGACGCTGGCTCTTTACCTCAATCTGTGATCAGCAGTATCCTGGTTTGACATTTATTGAGGCCGGGTTCACACTGGTACGACAAACGCTCCGACATTGGGAGCTCATGTCGCATGACGTGTGAAAATCAATGGTGTCGGTAGTTCTTGGGACCAAAAAATGTCCACATATGTGGGGTGTAGGGAATTGCCCTGGCCTCAGTTGTCTGGTGGGAACAGATATTTACAAATAGATCTTGGTAATAAGTCTTATGCCGCGTACACACGATCGTTTTTCACGTCGTTAAAAATTCCATTTTTTAAATTGGGCATTAAAAACGATCGTGTGTAGGCTCCAGAGCATTTTTAACGACGTGAAAAATGGCCTAAAAAAAATGAGAACCTGTTCTATTTTTTCACGTCGTTTTTCACGTCGTTTTTTTTTTACGACGTGAAAAACGGTAGTGTGTATGCTTTTACGAGGGGAAAAAAAACGCGCATGCTCAGAATCAAGTATGAGACGGGAGCGCTCGTTCTGGTAAAACTAGCGTTCGTAATGAGGATAGCACATTCGTCACGCTGTAACAGGCTGAAAAGCGCAAATCGTCGCTCAACAAACTTTACTAACATGAAGGGTGGCGCCATTCGAACGGAACTTCCCCTTTATAGTGCCGTCGTACGTGTTGTACGACACTGGGCTTTGCTCGAGCGTTTTTTTTTAATGAACGTGTGTATGCAAGACAGGCTTGAGAGGAAACAAGAAAAATCACGTCGAGAAAAACGTTGTTTTTGAAAATGACATTAAAAACGATCGTGTGTACGCGGCATTAGGTGTGTTACTTGTAGCTTGAGGCCGTGTTCACACTTGTATGACAAACGCTCTGACATTGGGAGCACATTTCATATGACATGTGAAAATCAATGTTTCCCTATGGGAGCCATCTTAACTGGTCCGACACAAGTCGGTCCGACTTTGAAAATGCTCCCTGTACTACTTTGGTCCGACTTTAATACTACTTCAGCCCATTGAATATCACTGAAGTCGGATCGCCGTCTTGCCTGATCCGACTTTGGCATGCGACTTGTGCTCTGATAATCTTGAGGGGGAACTCCACACCAAATAAAAAAAAGGCATGGGTTCCCCCTCTAAGAGCATACCAGTTCCTTCGGTCTGGTATGGATTTTAAGGGGAACCCCTACGCCTAAAAAAACAGCGTGGGGGTCCCCCCAAAGTCCATACCAGAACCTTATCCGAGCACGCAGCCCGGCTGGTCAGCAAAGGGGGTGGGGACGAGTGAGCGCCCTTCTCCTCCTGAACCATACCAGGCAGCATGCCTTCAACATGGAGGGGTGGGTGCTTTGGGCAGGGGGGCCCTCCGCCCCCCACCCCCAAAGCACCTTGTCCCCATGTTGATGAGGACAAGGGTCTCTTCCCGACAACCCTGGACGTTGGTTGTCGGGGTCTGCGGGCGAGGGGCTTATCAGAATCTGGGAACACCCTTTAATAAGGGGGTCCCCAGATCCCAGCCCCCCACCCTATGTGATTGAATATGGGGTACATTGTACCCCTACCCATTCACCTGGGGAAAAAAGTGTCAAAAATAAAACACACTACATAGGTTTTTAAAGTAATTTATTAGGCAGCTCCGGGGGTCTCTTCTGACTTCTTCTCCCCTCTGTCTTCTGCCGGGTCTCCTCCGCTATCTTCTGCTCGCTCTTGCCCAGTCTTCTCCGTTGTCTTCTTCCCTCTGCTCATCTTCCAATGTTGACACAACACTCTCTCCTGCTGTAATGCCTGGTGCGCGGTGTGCTACTATTTATATTGACATGGGGCAGGGTCACAGTGTGATGCCCCTCCCCTTATGACGTCACCACCCGGGGCATGATGGGTGGTGACGTCATAAGGGGCTGGCCTTCAGTGACCTCGCCCCATGCCAATATAAGTAGTGGCACACCGCGCACCGGGCATTAGAGCGGGAGAGAGCGTCTTGTCAACATCGGAAGAAGAGCAGAGGGAAGAAGACAACGGAGAAGACCGGGCAAGAGCGAGCAAAAGAGCAGAAGATAGTGGAGGAAACCCAGCAGAAGACAGAGGGAGAAGAACCGGAGAAGAGCCGGAGAGGGGAGAAGTTGGAAGAGACCCCCGGAGCTGCCTATTAAAATTACTTTAAAAACCTGTGTAGTGTGTTTTATTTCTGACACTTTTTTTTCCCCCTGGTGAATGGGTAGGGGTACAATGTACCCCATACTCATTCACATAGGGTGAGGGGTCGGGATCTGGGGGCCCCCATATTAAAGTGGGCTCCCAGATTCCGATAAGCCACCCACCCGCAGACCCAGACAACCAACGGCCTGGGTTGTCGGGAAGAGGCCCTTGTCCTCATCAACATGGGGACAAGGTGCTTTGGGGTGGGGGGCCCCCATGTTGAGGGCATGCTGCCCGGTATGGTTCAGGAGGGGGGCGCTCGCTCGTCCCCACCCCCTTTCCTGACTGGCCGGGCTGCGTGCTCGGATAAGGGTCTGGTATGGACTTTGGGGGGACCCCCACGTGTTTTTTTAGGCGTAGCGGGTTCCCCTTAAAATCCATACCAGACCGAAGGGCCTGGTATGCTCTTAGAGGGGGAACCCATGCCGTTTTTTTATTTATTTTTTATTTGGTGTGAAGTTCTTCCTACAGATTCATACCAGACACAGTACCTATTGTCGGGGATCGAAGTCGGATCCCTGTTCATTGAAGTCGGACGCATTACGGACTTCAAGTCGCAGGGCAAAGTCGTATCCAAAGTAGAACGACTGTCTTGTCATACCAGTGTGAACCCAGCCTAAAACCTTTTTTGCTCTCAATTGCACATTTGTGCGTGGAGGGAACTGAGTAGCTTCAGTGTGCTCTGTGATGGTTGAGACTAACCTACTGATTTATATGTATGTCAGTTTTGTTATTCTCACAAGTATATTCGATTGTATTGTGGATGCTACTCTAGAAATTTGTAGGTGTGTTACTTGTAGCTTGAGGCCGTGTTCACACTTGTATGACAAACGCTCTGACATTGGGAGCACATTTCATATGACATGTGAAAATCAATGTTTCCCTATGGGAGCCATCTTAACTGGTCCGACACAAGTCGGTCCGACTTTGAAAATGCTCCCTGTACTACTTTGGTCCGACTTTAATACTACTTCAGCCCATTAAATATCACTGAAGTCGGATCGCCGTCTTGCCTAATCCGACTTTGGCATGCGACTTGTGCTCTGATAATCTTGAGGGGGAACTCCGCACCAAATAAAAAAAAGGCATGGGTTCCCCCTCTAAGAGCATACCAGTTCCTTCGGTCTGGTATGGATTTTAAGGGGAACCCCTACGCCTAAAAAAACAGCGTGGGGGTCCCCCCAAAGTCCATACCAGAACCTTATCCGAGCACGCAGCCCGGCTGGTCAGCAAAGGGGGTGGGGACGAGTGAGCGCCCTTCTCCTCCTGAACCATACCAGGCAGCATGCCTTCAACATGGAGGGGTGGGTGCTTTGGGCAGGGGGGCCCTCCGCCCCCCACCCCAAAGCACCTTGTCCCCATGTTGATGAGGACAAGGGTCTCTTCCCGACAACCCTGGACGTTGGTTGTCGGGGTCTGCGGGCGAGGGGCTTATCGGAATCTGGGAACACCCTTTAATAAGGGGGTCCCCAGATCCCAGCCCCCCACCCTATGTGATTGAATATGGGGTACATTGTACCCCTACCCATTCACCTGGGGAAAAATGTCAAAAATAAAACACACTACATAGGTTTTTAAAGTAATTTATTAGGCAGCTCCGGGGGTCTCTTCCGACTTCTTCTCCCCTCTGTCTTCTGCCGGGTCTCCCAGTCGACCTTCCTGAAGTTGGCCAAGGCCAAGGCATCCGCCTTATCGCAGGAGAACCCAAAGTCCTTTTGACTTCCTGCCCACCCAGGGGAATTGTACAGATCGGTGGGCAGTCTCCACCATTCAGCTGGGTAATTTCTGGAAGTTCAAACAACAACCTCCTCAGGCATCCTTCCTCCCCACCAGAATTCCCAGGTCAATGGAGAAAGCAGGAATTTTGCGACAGTATGTGCAAACATTAAATTCTTCAGAAAGCGGTAGTACCCGTTTCAGAGTCCGAACAGTACTCAGGCTTTTATTTTCCAGTTTTTCTTGTGCGCAAAAAAAATGGGAGGATGGAGGCCAGTGCTGGATCTGAAGAGATTGAACAGATTCATTCTCCTAGAAAATTTCAAGATTGAGTCACTAAATACAGTCATATTGGCAGTCCAGCCGGGCGACTGGATGGTCTCCATAGACCTCCAGGACGCATACCTAAGATTCAAAGTAGAGGACATACACCTTCAGTTCCAGTGTCTCCCATTCGGTATATCTACAGCACCAAGAACCTTTACAAAAGTCCTTCTGGCAATTTTAGAACGGGGGATCAGAGTCCTGGATGACATCTTGATATTATCTCAGTGCAGAGTAATGTTATTGGCACACTTGCAGGAAGTAGTGGATGTCCTGACCAGGTTCGGGTGGATAATCAACCAATTCAAGAGCCAGCTCACTCCTACGCAATAGATGATATACCTGGGCGCTCTGTTCAACACCCAGAACCGGTCAGTTTCCCTTCTCCTGGCAAAATTCACGGTCATCAGAGAGAAGGTGAAGCAGGCCTTGTCAAGCCAATCTTTGTTGGCATATAGATGCCTCAGCCTCCTGGGGACGTTTGCCTCAAGTATTCCGATGGTCAAATGGGCCTGCTGGCACCTCCGGACTTTTCCGCAGGGATTTTTAGCCCAGTGGAGAAGGAAGTCACTGTCCCAGCAAATAGTGGTGACTCTGAGGATGAAGAACAGTCTCTGGTGGTGGACAAGCCTCCGTAATCACTGCCATCTTGGTCCCATTTCCTGGACCATTCTTATGTCCGACGTGAGTCAGTTAGGGTGGGGCGCTCATTGGGGATCCAACATGGTCCAGGGAAGATGGCGGTTCGACACCAGCAACGTAGTATCCCAATGTGCTGGAGCTGAGAGCAGCCTGGATGGCCATATCTCTTCTGGCCTCGTCTCAGAGGGAAATCGCTCCTGATACATATGGACAACAGAGCGGCGGTGGCCTATGTGCAAAACCAGGGCGGCACACACAGCAGATCTGTGATGCAGGAAGCAGAGCCGATTCTGTCATGGGCAGAGTGGAACCCACTGAACTTCAGAGTGGACTACATCCCAGCCTTTCAGAATCACCAAGCGCCTCGCCTCTGAACACCATGACGCCTCTCTTTTTCTCGAGATATGTCTGCCGGAGGTCAGTGGGGGTGGATGTGCTAGCTCAGTCATGGGTTTTTCGCTTGGCCTATGCCTTCCCTCCAGTCCCTACGTTTTCTCCAATGACTGAGCAAAGAGAGAGTGATCGCATTGGCAGTAATCCCATATTGGCTGCGGAGGCCATAGTTCACCCTGCTGATGCATCTGTCCCTCTGCGAACCTCTCCCTCTGCCATGTTTTCAGGACCATCTGTCTCAGGGAGACTTTGTATAACCGCATCCAGAGACTCTGAATTTAGGGTCTGGAAGTTGGCAGGAGGAGATTGGAAGAAGTAGGGTGTTCCAGCCACGTTATCAAAACACTGCTTCAGGCAAGGAAGTCCTCCACAAGCAATACCCATTACAGGATTTGGCAGAAATTTCTCAAATTAGCACAAAGAGAGCAGTTTGACCTACTAAGACCGGAGGTTTAGAACGTGCTGCAATTTCTTCAGTCAGACCTAGCTTTAGGATTGGGCCTAATACCCTGAAGGTGCATGCCTTGGCCCTCTTCACTCTCACGGACACCAGATGGGCCCTAAATACTCTGGTAGAACGCTTTCTAGCGGCGGTAATAAGGCTAAAACCACCAAGAAGAAGTCTATACCTCAAATGGGACTTACCGATAGTGCTAAATTTTCTTGCAGCACCTCCCTTTTGTGCCTACAGAAGGCTGTTATTTGGAAGACATTACACTGAAGACGACCTTCCTAGTAGTTGTTACATCATGGCACAGAGTCTCAGAAATTCAAGCCAAAGGCTCTCGAGATCCCTATATCGTTTTCTATCCTGACAGAGTAGTCCTTCAGCCTATCCATCAATTCGTACCTAAGGTCCCTTTCCCTTTCACTCCAATCAGGAATGGGTCCTGCCAGCATTCCCAGGAAGAACAGAATTCATCAAAACTGCATGAATTGGAGCCTTAAAGTCCTACATCTCTGCTACTCTACACCTCCGTAAAGATGAATGATTATTTGTAGTTCCCAGTGGTGCAAGGAATGGGCAAGCAGCATCGAAGCGCACAATAGCGGGATGGATTGTGCGGATAATACACAGGGCTTATCGGGCTCCCTGTTCCTCAGGAAGTGAATGCGCACTTGACAAGAGGGATTTCATCTTCATGGGCAGCCTTGGCAAAGGTCTCCTCTGAGATAATCTGCAAAGCAACAAGCTGGTCCTCGTTTTCCACGTTTATGGCTCACTACAGCCTAGATCCATTTAATCTCACCTTCCGGGATTTTGGGAGGAAGGCCATTAAATTTTCTGTTTCGTAATAGTCAATTAAAAGTTTTGTTTTCTTCAGCATTCCCTCCCTGGTAGCGATTTATTTACCATGCGTATGCTGCCATGAAGGCACCAGGAAAATGGAAAATGTAATACTTACCTTTCTGTATTTTTCCTTTTCTGGTGCCTATCCATGGCAGCATATTCCCCTCCCTTGTTCTTATTCTTGTGGCTGAATTGAGTCTAGTTACGAGAATGGGGGCAGGGGGATGTCACTCTCTTTTATAGAGTTATTATGGTCCTGTGATTTGGCCGGGGGTGGATCAACCAACCATGCATATACTGCCATGGATAGGCACCAGGAAAGGAAAATTACGGAAAGGTAAGTATTCAATTTTCCATCGTCTCATCCTGCTTTGCACGTGCTCAGTTACTCTTTATTTTTAGGTACGGTGCCGAATTTGTAGAGGCGGATCTGCTGACGATTTGTTGCTGCTCAGGGGCTCTGGCCTTCAGCAAAAAGGAAGCCTTCAGCAGGAAGAAACAAGAGCAATGCTGGAGGCAATTATTATTTTTCACTATGTCCACCAATTGTCTAACAGGAGAGTTGGGGTAAAGTTCCTCAGGTGCATTAAATGTTGGGGCTTGTATAGCACAGCAGAGCACTTCCTGTGTATTCATTCCTTCGCTATCGTCAGTTAGTGATGATATAAATAGCCACCATTTTGGTTGATTTTAACAGAACATGGCACTGGTGTGGGTACCCGACCTGTGCTGTGTGTGTCTATGGAAATACACAGTGCCCTCTTCTTGTTACTTACCCCTCCCCCCCCACCTCTTTTAATTTTTTTCTTCTGGGATTTAGTGTTGCTTTTTTTTCCCCCCTTCATCTGGGAGAAAAAAAAATAACTCAGTGAGGAAACAGTATATCCTATGGTTGTGTACAAAAGAGCCCTGCTACGTATACATTTTATATATTGTCTACATCGGAACTCATCTTATCTGTTACATTTCCGCTGCTACATCTATGCTGTAAAGATATATGATGTGCTAATTCTTCTAAATACAAAAAAAAAAAAACACACAGTGCACTCCTCTTCTGCACATACTGCCCACTGTCATACTGTAGCGTTCACTCCAGGAGGGGCTTCTGAATTTCCGGATCTTTCCCCCCACACAGCCAGGCAACAGGAACTTTCCACACTTTCTTCACTTGCTCAATAAACAGTCTAGGGGTTTTGTTTTGTTTTTGTTTATTTAGAGGGCAACTTGGATAGAGATGAGGGATGCTCAGAATTGAAGAACTGGATAAACGCTTAAGGACTTGCGGTCCTTGACTTGACCGGACTTGAGGTCTCTGGCTACTGCAAACTGACTTCAAAAGTGCTGTCCACCCGTGGGAGTGAGGGTGCAGCAAACTAGCATGGAAAAGTTCCAAAACTGAAGATGGAGGCGCTGCTCCTTGCAGAAATACCAAAGCACCTGGCTACTGCTGCCCCACGATAGAGAAATGGGGTTGCTTTTGGTTCCTTTTGCGCTGGCACTAAGCTGTCACCTGGACTCGGACACGTAGAGAAGCCTTTTTCAACCAGGGTGCCTTCTGGGCTATTCAGGGGTGCCTTGGCAAAATGACTATAAATTTACAATAAACCGGAGGGTGGATCAAGGCTGCCTTTTTTGTTACACAAAGCCACCGTGTTTTAATGTGCAGCATTAAAAGTTTCGGCATTGTGTTGGCCAGCTGCTGGTGTCCCAACAACTGATGATGGCATAGGTTGATCAGACGGATTCCAGGCACCTGAGAACATCTTTGTTTGGCCCTTACCCACCCCTCACTGTCAGCACTGGGATCACATTAGCTCATTGAGGGAGAAAAACTGGGGCAGAAGAGAAAAGCTGGAATACTAGTCATTACCAGTGTGCAAAAGATACATTGCATTTTTAAGAATAAATCATTTCTAATGTTGGGTGTCCTATGTGTGTGGATTCTGCTGCAATATATAAAACTATTAGTTTATGTATTTACATTTTAGAATGGGTGCCTCGAGATTGTGCAAAATTTTAAAGGGTGCCTTCACAGAAAAAAGGTTGAGAAACACTGACGTAGAGTATTGCAGCCTTACCAGTGGCAGTGCGTCCATAATGGGCGCCACTGCCCCCTCTCTCCTGCCACCTCTCTATCACCATAGATAGATTCATGCATTGCATGAATCTATCTATGGTCGCTGCTGCCACCCCCTATTCAGGTACCCGGCCCCTTTTTGGGCGCCGGCACCTGAATTACAGCGGCGGGGTAGTTTTTGGAAGCACCTGATTAGAGCCATAAGCTCTAATAGGCATCCAAAAAGGTGGACAGCGGGCGCCATGCTGGGCGCTCGCAGTTCACTCAGCATTGTGTTAGGAAAGCAAACTAATATTCGCTTTCCTAACACTGAACCGCCTCTCAGCCAATCAGGTGCTCGGGTCTGTTACCTGTCACCTGATTGGACGCCTATCAGGCGTCCAATCATAGCGGAGGACGGGAGGAGAGGACGAGAGAAGACATCGAGGAGCGTGGAGGACACAGCCGTGACCTGCTGCCCCACAGAGACAAGGTAAGTGCTGGGCGGGTGGGGGATGGACACTGGCAGCATTTGATGAGCACAGTAGCGGCAGTTGAGGGACACAGTAGCGACAATTGATGGGCACAGTAGCAGCAATTGATGGGCACACTGGCAGCAATTGATGGCACACTGGCAGCAATTGATGGGCACACTGGCAACAATTGATGGGCACACTGGCAACAATTGATGGGCACACTGGCAGCAATTGATGGGCGCACTGGCAGCAATTGATGGGTACAGTAGCTCTGTTTGATGGCACAGTGGCTGCGTTTGATGGGCACAGTGGCTGCATTTGATGGAACAGTGGCGGCAATTGATGGCACAGTGGCTACGTTTAATGGGCACAGTGGCTGCGCTTGATGGGCACAGTGGCTGCAATTGATGCTTTTTTTTCAGTTTGTTTGCGCCCCCCCCCCCCCCAAAAAAAAATTTGAGCACCAGCCGCCACTGAGCCTTACTATCCTCTCTATACAGGCTTGGGGTAGGTAGAAGTGGAAGTTACTTACTCAGTTGCTTTAAGTGAATCCTGGAATCCAAGAAGCTGCAGTACAGGCCTGGATTGATTGATTTCAGGGTGTCTTCAGCTAAGGATGGTAAAGGATGTGAGACTGCTCCTTTCCTCTCTCCACAGCCCGTGGAGCACTGCACAGTCAAAGCACAACAAATTAACCCCTGCTCCTTTGCCTAAAGAGGAGCCAACTAATTTACCTCACCTAGCAACTCGGAAGATGCTACAATACTTGCGTTGGTTTACTAAAACTGGAGAGTGCAAACTCTGGTTCAGCTCTGTATAGAAACTAATCCGCTTCCAGGTTTTTGTTTTTTTGTCTAAGCTTAATTGAACAAGCTGAAGTTAGAAGCTGATTGGCTACCATGCACAGCTGCACCAGATTTTGCATTTTCCAGTTTTAGTAAATCAACCCCACTGCCTGCTATTGTACCCCTATGCCAGATATGAAACCCTCTGCACACCTCTTCCACCATTACACTCTCAGCACACCCACTAAAAATTTCTTTAGCATTGTTTGTAGAATCCATAACCTTGGCCATTCTGAATACTCTGTACTTTTGCTAGTATTTGTTGTAGCGGGTGGTCATATTTAGGGGAAGCATCTGAGTGGTAACAGGCTCAGATGAAATAATTGTTAGGATTCATGGACCAATTTATGCCAGTGGGGAATATCAATGGTGTTCAGTTCCCTGGGGTCTATAGGTGGCGCTGTCGCCATAGGCCGGGGTTGAACCACCATTGGAGGGCTGTGCCCTTTGTGTCCTTCAAAAGTAAACTGCATCACATCATCAGTAAGGCAATAGTTACGTAACACCGCCACCTAGTGGTAGTGCCAATGTCAGAACACTCATCCCAAAAGAAACTTTTCTTCTTTTCTGTGGGGTAAAACTTCCTTTTCTTCTGTACTGTGGCCCTGAACTATCTACTCCAAAAGTCCTTGTATCTTTGTGGTAGGGGCGGAGAGGGGAGGAAAAGAACAACAGCTCCCACTTCTCCAAAGAGTAGAGTACCCTTTCAACCAGGGCAAAAGTTCCTGGGGCTCCAGAGAGTGCACTCAAGAAAAAAAAACAAAGCAACATCAGAGTCTTGTCTCTCACAGATAGTAGTGTGGGTCTGGCAACACCAACGGCTTCCAATGCCTATCAAATGTGTCTATATGGTACTAAACATCATCTTTGTCCTTCCTGCAAATGAGTACCTTATCCGCATAAATTTTCCCGACCCAACATCCAAGCAGCCTTACAGTCCTTGAACCTCTGGGTAGCTGCAGGTGAACATGAAAGGTATCTTCGGGCCTGGGGTACTTTAATATGTGTCTATTTAAAGTCCTCGTACCACCGGTGTCTACAGGCCTCCACTTCAAATAAAAGTTCTTTAGGCAGGTACGGGTACTCCCACCTATACTCGCTGGCAACTTTCTGATTGAAAAGTCTCTGCAACCGGGACAATGGTGGCATGGTAGCACGGTCTCCCGTGCCAGGCAAGATGATGGCATCCGGGTACCAAGGTACTTTAACTACCTCTGGGCCAGACACAGGGGTCCGCAGCGACACCCGTCTCGTCTCGGTAGCTGGTGCAGGTGTCTCCAACTGTGGAAGGGCAGACATGGGGACAGATCCCTCCTCAGGCTCCGAGGCCACCACCCAGGGTGTACATTCCCCAATGGACATGGGTGAGTCCCTAGCACTACGGGACAAGGACAGAGGCTTCTTATCCCAGCCCTTCCGTTCAAAAAGTTCATCTATAGTGGCGTCAACTCCCGCATCAGAGATGGACTCCAGATCGGAGGTGTCACATTCCTCCGCGGGCAGGAAACTCCTGACGGAGGACGAGTCACCGCCTCCAGTTATTTCACAGACATGTGAATCCCCAACACTCGGGACCTTAGACAGAGTCTCTTCCCCCGGCTTACCTCGGCTTGCTGCTGAACCAAGACGTCCGGGACTTTTCCCTTTGGATGCATCCGTTCAGAGTAAGCGCTGGGGCGTAGCTCCACCACGGCCGCGGGAAGCTTTCACGAACCCGATCTTCCTCTTGGGCGGTGGGAGAAAGGACTCTGTGGTGACCGAAGCAGCATCCTCCGATTCCTCATTTACTGACACAATGTCCTCTGTGACTTCCTCCGAAGTCTCGGCAGTGCGCGTAGGGGTGGCTGTGTAAGCTCTGATTCCTCCTTCCAGAGTGGTGGCGCCTGTAAGGCAATTGAGGTGGAAAGCCTGAGGCTTTTCTGTAGGTTGCTCCATTTCGAACAAGAACTCCTTACAATGCTTGCATCGCCCGAATGGCTTCAGATGAACCACCAGTCCCGAGCAGCCGGGACAAATCACTCCGAGGGCCTCCACATCTTTGCAAACGTAGAGGGCAAATTGTCCCCGGGGCTTGAGCCGAATCCCCATATCCGTCAAGGGAGCAGCAAAGGAAGTCATCTTCATGGTAGCAGTAGCCGGAACCCATGAGGCATGAGACGCCATGTTATCCATTCGCTGCTCCATCGCGCACTGTCCTTTTCGCGCTAAAGTCCCCACGTGCACCTCCACACATGGCCGGACTCCTCCCATCTCCTGCATTGTTAGTGGGCTTTCTCTCTGTCACGCCCACGAACTACGCAGTCAGGGTTCTCCTCGTGGCGTAGTTCTCAATATGGCCGACCTCCACTGGGGAATAAAGTTCAAACTCTGGGGGGTCTTCACACTTTCCAACCGCAGACACATCCCGGACGAGCCCCCATGTGTAGCGCCCACACCTCTCCCCCTACCTGCCCTTTTGTATGTGTTTTCGGCTCCTCGCAGGGAGGGGAGAGGCACACCGCACCACAAGCCCGTACCCTCCTGAGTAAGAAGGTTGAGCGGTGTTACTTTTCGGGCCTGCCTGCGGCTGGAGTTGAATCCTCCCGAGGATGATTCTCACCTCTACCTTAGATAGATGCAAGTCCTTATGTTTCCCCAGGAATATAACTGTCCACACCAACTGAAAGTCCAACTTCTATATTTATTTCACACGGATTATAAATATGCCTCTTTTAAAGCAGACAGGTTGGGACAAGACACAGGACAGCTTAGGTGGGAGGAGGTCCAGGCACAGACTTGAATCATGTTCTCTTATGCCGCGTACACACGACCGCTTTTCTCGACGAGAATAACGTCATTTTTTTTTCTCGCCGAGAAAACCGATCGTCTGTGGGCTTTATGTCGTTTTTTTCAACGAGAAAAACGGCATTAAAAACGACGAGAAAAATTAGAACATGTTCTAAATTTTCACGCCGTTTTTCAGGTCGTCGTTTTTTTCATCATGAAAAATGATCGTGTGTAGGCTTTAACGACGTTAAAAAAGCGCGCATGATCAGAAGCAAGTGAGGAGAAGGGAGCGCTCGTTCTGGTAAAACTACTGTTCGGAATGGAGATGGCACATTCGTCATGCATGAAATTATTACATCGTTTAATGCAGCGCATTCTTTTCTTCGTTCTAATGCTGCAATATTCCAATTCTCTTGCTGCTGATATTCTCCCAGAGTTAGGACAATCTTTGGTCTTTATGATTTATTGTTTTATCATGATTAATCTCTATTTTGGGGAGCCAGATCTCCCTAAATACCCAAAACTTTTTACATTTTTTTTTTTTTTGTTTTGCTTTAATTTCTGGTCTTAGATTTTAGACTGTTTTTACATATTATTTGCTATTTTGGAGTGTGTCAAGTTACCACAACATCATTCTTTATTCTAATGTTGCCTCAATGAGGTTAGTGTCCCTTGTTAATTTCTCAATTTTTTATCCACTGTCCCTGCCTACTCACTTACAAACTGGCTATTTAAAAGAAAAACACATGTTAATTTTGTATCTTCAAAAAAAATTCCCATTTATTATGGCCTAATAACAAATTAAAAGGTAAGCCAAAACAAAACCATATGTAAACTACAAATCAAGAAGCCAGGAAGACAGCACTGGAGACCCTGCTGAAATTAGTGCACACCCAGATCACCACAGCAAACACCAAAGCATGTGAAGATCAAAACTGGCCCCATGTGAGGCACATATCCTGGGTTAATTTTCGTCTTTTTTGTTTGACCTTCCCTGCAGCCTTCCTTGGAGGCTGTGTCCGTGGAGGAGGGACTGGAGCAGGAGCAGGGTCTGGAACAGGAGCAGGGACTGGGACGGGAGCAGGGCCTGGGACAGGAGCATGGAGTGGGGCAGGAGCATGGAGTGGGGCAGGAGCATGGAGTGGGGCAGGAACTTGTGCAAAAAAATAGGAAAGGTCCACAACGTCTGTGAACTCCTTTAGTTTGTTCAACAGGCCCATATTGACCACCTTCAATATAAGGGTTTCACATTTCAGCCTCTGGTCCAGTCCCATTTGTGGCAGTTTCTCCCCAATAAGGGCAGCAAATCCCTCTGCAGCGGTGGGGGGCTCTCGGAGTGCAGCAGTAGCCTCCCTAATTAGGGCCTGTGTCTCCTCCTCCATTTGAACCAGCCTCCTAGATCTTTTTGCAGGAATCCGCAGCAGAGGGATCTGGGGACTGGTGTTGTGCTGGGTCCCACTGGGGCCTGCCTCTTCCTGGGTCCCACTGGGGCCTGCCTCTTCCTGGGTCCCACTGGGGCCTGCCTCTTCCTGGGTCCCACTGGGGCCTGCCTCCTCCTGGCTTCCAGTGGCACCTGCCTCCTCGTGTGTCCCACTGGGGCCTGTCTCCTCATCCTGTAAAAAAAAAGGTACATCGAGTTAGTTTTGCCTTCATCTTTCACACACATTTGTCACCTCATGACATTTGGTAATTGAATGCTACTAAATATTAAAGTCAATCATTCTGACACCAGTATATTTCTTTTTGGTGCCCTTAATTTGTGGCCACTGCTGTCTATTGATATGTCAGACACTTTTTTTAAACTGTTAACATTTTTCACACTTTTTTTTAAACTTTTACAACATTCAACTTTTATTACTCTAAATATTTTGTGAAATATTATACCTGGCTCCAAATATTTAAATCCGGCTCCTCCAGGACTTGAGGTTGTTCCTCCAAAGAGACCTCAACTTGGCTGGAGGCTTGGCTGCATGGAATGCTGGAGGGAAGGCTGGAGGGTTGGCTGGAGGGTTGGCTGCAAGGAAGGCTGGAGGTCGTTCTGGGTGGAAGGCTGGAAAGGGATTCCCTGGATTCCAGATGTTCATCTAGGAAACTCAGGTGCTGATAGTACCACAGATTTGGTATGTATCGGTCCTCTGCACCTGCTCCTGACCGCAGGGATTTTTGAACTTTATTCCGTTGAGCCCGGTATGTGCCCCTAATGGTCCCAATTTTGTTCTTCAGATCCTGTAGTGTTGCTGTGGGGATCTGAGTTTTCACAAATTTCAGCAAGGTCTCCAGTGCTCTCTTCCTGGCTTCTTTATTTTTATTATTTTTATTTTTAGTCTCCCATAAAATTGGAAGATTCTTCCATCTTTGGAGGAATTCCAGCATAAAATCGGGGTCCTTAAATGCCTTCATTATCTGTGCAATTCAAAACCCAAAACCAAAAAAGGAATGTCAGTCAGAACTACTCCAAATCTTTCTAACCATATATAGGCCACTAACGTAGCAATTGATCAGTCATCATAGAGTTGAGTGGACACCTGGATGTTTGTGTTGAACTCTTTTTAGCTAACTTTGTAAAAATCTAGAGTTCGTGACCTGACTTTACCCGAACCCAAACCCCATTTAAGTAAATTAAGCCCTGTAAATAGGGTGAATAAAAGGACTCCCCAAAAATAAAGGAGTACCTCGAACTGTCCCTGCACCAAGTGTCATTTTTTATTAAATTTAAATTAACCCTAAATTCACTCCTGGGTATAATTAATTGTTGTCTCCTGTCAATTGCAATACATAGAAAAGTCATTGATACAAACATTGGGAAAGCATTGTGGTTCCCCCAAATATCCATACCAGGCCCTTCAGGAACTCCCCCACAAATTCCCTAAAAAAATGGCGTGGAGTCCCCCCCCCCAAATCCATAAAAGACCCTTATCCGAGCACGCAACCTGGCCGGCCACAGGGGAAGAGGGGGGGACGAGAGTGCGGCCCCCCCTCCCTCCTGAACCGTACCAGGCCACATGCCCTCAACATGGGGAGCATGTCCCCATGTTGATGGGGACAAGGGCCTCATCCCCACAACCCTTGCCCGGTGGTTGTGGGGGTCTGCGGGCGGGGGGCTTATCGGAATCTGGAAGACCCCTTTAACAAAGGGGCCCCCCAGATCCCGCCCCCCCCCTATGTGAAATGGTAATGGGGGACATTGTACCCCTACCATTTCACCTTAAAAAATTGCATTATCTGAAAAATGACACTACACGGTTTTTGACAATTCCTTTATTATTGGTTTTGTTTTTCAACCATCTTCTTCCTTCTTCTTTTCTGCATTGGAGTTTCTTCCTCCATCTTCCTCTTCATCTTCATCTTCCTTCTTGCTTCGGGCTTCTCGTCCGCATCTTGCTTCGGCTTCTTCTTTGTTCTCCCGCTGCTCCGTTTGAATTTGAGTTTCCCGCTGTGTGACGCAAAGTTAGGCAGTTCTCCTCTAGGTCCGCTGCGAGCCGGGGGACCTGCCCCCCTCTGACTGCACGGGGAAAGTACCTGTGAAATCTCTGTGCGTCAGAGGGGGGCGGGGGTCGCCGGACCAAGAGGAGAACTGATGAACTGAGCGTCCCACAGCGGAACCTCCAATTCAAACGGAGCGGCCGGAGAAAGAAGAACCCGGAGCAAGATGCGGACGAGAACACCGAAGGAAGAAGGAAGAGGAAGAGGAAGATGGATGAAGAAACACGAAGCGAGAAAAGAAGAAGAAGGAAGAAGATGGAAGAAAGCCAAACTAAAAATTAAAGGAATTGTCAAAAACTGACTACTGTAATTTTTTACATTTTGTACACTTTCTTCGTGAAATGGTAGGGGTACAATGTACCCCTTACCAATTCACATAGGGGGGGGGCCGGGATCTGGGGGTCCCCTTTGTTAAAGGGGTCTTCCAGATTCCGATAAGCTCCCCGCCCGCAGACCCCCACAACCACCGGGCAAGGGTTGTGGGGATGAGGCCCTTGTCCCCATCAACATGGGGACATCCTCCCCATGTTGAGGGCATGTGGCCTGGTACGGTTCAGGAGGGAGGGGGGGCGCTCTCGTCCCCCCCTCTTCCCCTGCGGCCGGCCAGGTTGCGTGCTCGGATAAAGGGTCTGTTGTGGATTTTGGGGGGGACTCCACGCCCTTTTTTTTCATGATTTGGGGGTGGAGTTCCCCTTAAAATCCTTGACAGACCTGAAGGGCCTGCAACTCGAATTTGGGGGAACGCCACGTTTTTTTTTTCAGGTACAAATCAGTTTTCAAAGTCTTGCCATTTGCCGGGAGGCAAGAATTCATTTAGAGCCGCGATTGACTTTTCAAAGTTTAGTCCCAATTCAAAAATGACACTTTGTGCACGGCCAGTACTAACAGCACGGGAAGCAAGCGCCAAGTTACATGCATATTGCCCAACCCCGGCCCCGAACATACAGTGAATGAATGTTTATAGGTTTAATGCTCCTGGACACAGCCATATCAAGTAAGAAAAATGTTACGTACCCGCGATCTACACGTTCGTCTCCTCCGACCTTCTTCCACTCACTGAACGTCGCTTTCAACGATGTTTTTTGGAGTTATATACAGTGCGCATGCGTGACGCTCCGCACGCTTTCCCGCCCCTGACGTTCGTTACACTACTTTCCCCGCCCCTTCTCGCTACTCCTTAATGACGGAGAGTGTAAACATGGCGGCGAATCAACAGGATGTGGAAAGTGGGGAAGAAAGCAGGCACCGACCCAGAAGGTATAAAGCCACTAACATGAGCTTTGAGGAGATGGTGGAGATGGTCACCATATTGCTCCGGGATGATTACGACGCCAAACATGGGCCCTACAAAAAGCCAAATCAAGTGAAGGCCAAGATCATGGATAAAGTGGTCAAAACGCTCTTTGAAAAATTTGGGGTTCGCAGGTCGCGGGAACAGATCCGGAAACGATGGTCGGACATTAAGTTGCGTGAGCCGGATCAATATAAAAAGATTAAAAAAGTCATCAAAAAAAGTAAGTAGATTAACATTAAATTTGATTTTGCCTAATAACGTGGTGTTGCATGTGTTTTTAAAATAATGTATGTATTACAGTGAAAAATGTCATGTTTCATGTTTTTGGCCACACGAATCGATCGTATAAATGGTCATTCAAACGTTCACTCAATCACAAGCTTTTGCCACGATTCATCATTGTTCGAACGACATTTTATCAATCACAAAATAATCGGCAGGTTCAAATGTTTTTAGCAATGTATTCCACCAAAACATCGTTTGGGTGTTATTGAACGAGGATTTCAACGTTGGATTCTTGTGCCCAAGAACATGAAACAGGACATCATGAAATGTTTATGTGAGAAGTATTTATAAACATGTTTGTGTAGTTGTTGGTAATTATATTTGGCTAATGTAACTGGATTCAGTGTACGTTTACAAGAGTATGCTCAGCAGCTGTTTACACATCTGGACTCATTAGCACAAGTGTGGGCCACAAGAACAACCTTTTGATGGTGTCACACACAGGTGATCCAGTGGATACCTGGTGTGTTTCCATGTGTGAAACATGACCTAAAGAGATTAATCTACCATCTTGGGAAATGGATACAATCATGTGTTAATCTTCTCCAAAATTATCAGTAATACAATTGTAACACACTTCCCAAGAATGATTAATATTCCTCTTTCACGCCTAAATATATTTAGTTACACAAGTCTACCTTTTGGTTATATCTCCTAGGGCTTCAAAGAGCTAAGAGACACGAGGCTGCAAACCCCGCACCACCAACTCAAGACCCACAACTGCAGGATGTGGCAGAAGAGGGAAATGGCAACTCACCAGGTCAGTGTCATACACCACAGCCTCACGTAATAGATGTTGGCCTGTATATTTAGTAAGACATTTTCTTTTCACAACTTAAAGGGACTTTAATGCCTGCGGCAACAGCAACCTTCACCAGAGCCACTGCCCAGATGTTGCTTGAAGAAGTGAGGGTCTGCTCTCGGGAGGTTCAAACCATAAAACACAACCTGGTCCAGATGTACCAAACAAACAAAATGATGGAGACAAAACTTAAAAAAATTGAGCATATTCTTGGGAGTGTTTAAAACTTGTATATATTTTAAAAAAAAATGTTTATTTTTTGGGGGGGAAATGTTTTATTTCTATAAAGGGATATTGTTCGTGTTGTACATTTTTGTACTGAGTTGTAAAAAGCAAATATTTTAGAAATTCCAAAAAAAATTTGGGTTATATTTTGATACAAACCTTACCAATTTTATACTCATAAAAAATTGTAATCACTAAACAATGTGTGGCTTCTTATATCAATGTTGCCCCCCCCCCCCCCAACAAAAATGTGTGTGTTTAGACTCTATAAATGCTTGTAATTTACTTGTTAGAAAAAAACATGGGACTACAACTGCACTAGTATAACCGAGGACAGTGATGGTGAACCTTGGCAACCCAGATGTTTTGGAACTACATTTCTAATGTTACTCAGGCACTCTGCAGTGTAGTTGAGCATCATGGAAAATGGAGTTGAAAAACATCTGGAGTGGCAAGGTTCACCATCACTGACCTAGAAGAAAGAACAAATACAACAAAAGAAAAGCAAACAAGATGTTTTCAGTATATTATTTTTTATTATGAGCAAAATTGATTTAAAACTGATCAGGCATTGCAATGGCCCCCCTACCCATAAAATATTCGACATAGCGTTGCCGCACATCACGGCCGCTTTGGGGGGCCAAGCCTGTAGGGCCAGCTAACTGGGCTGGCAATGGTCCATCCAAACCCTGTGTGCCCTGAAGGTCAACTGTAGCAAGATAATTTGTGGAGTGTTTGATTAAAAAATTGTGCAGTATGCAACAACACATGACCAAATGGTTCCATTTATACTCCGCCATGTTTATTGCAGTCAGAAAAAGCCGAAAGCGACTGGCCATGATGCCAAAGGCGTTTTCCACCACCCTTCGCCCTCTGGCCAGATGATAATTAAACACCCTCCTCTCAGGGGTGAGGGACCTTTGGGGAAAAGGCCTCATCAAATGTGGTCCAAGCGCAAAAGCCTCATCTGCCAGGAACACAAACGGGAGGCCATGTTTATTATCTTCAGCAGGTGGCAATGCCAGGTCCTCTGAAAGAAGCCGGTCTGCAAATTCTGTCTGGGCGAAAACACCACCGTCAGACATCCGCCCATTTTTCCCAACATCAACAAATAGGAACTCATAGTTCACAGACACCACCGCCATGAGCACAATACTGTGGAAGCCTTTGTAATTCCAAAAAACGACCCAGAATGGGCTGGTGGCACGATGCGGACGTGCTTGCCATCAATGGCTCCTCCACAGTTGGGAAAGTTCCACCGCTGAGAAAAATCAGATGCCACATTCTGCCATTCCTGTGGCGTCGATGGTAACTGTGGAGTCAAAGGAAAAAAAAAAAAAAAAACGTTACTACCTATACATTGCAAGCATGTTAGCACAAAACCCTCTGGGCAAAACATCAGGATAGCATTAATTTGGAAGGAGGATTTTAGAGCGGAGCTACGCAGCCGAAATACTATAAAATAACACAGCAGCTCCAGCTACAGCAGCTGCAGAGGTTTGCTAATTGTACACTTACCTGTCCTGGAGTCCAGCAACGTCCGCAGCAGAGGACGAACAATTGCTCGTCACTCTGCTGCCCCCTCTGCCATCCTCGGTGAGGGAACCAGGAAGAGAAGCCTTGCGGCTTCACTGCCCGGTTCCCAAACGCACATGCGCGAGAAGCGCTGCGCAGTTCTGACTGGTCCTCCTGTGTTCTGTGAGACAAGTGTTTCCAAGAACACTACGGGTCTTCTGCGGGAAGTGACTTGGCTCAGGCAGATTTGCCGCAGAGATGACTCCCGGATGTGGGTGAATATACCTGTCTTAAACAGGTATCTTCACCCCCCTCCCCCCTGAAAGGTGTCAATTTTGACATCGGGGGAGGGTTACAATGAGCGGACCCACAAAATTTAGGATGGAGGTCCGCTTGAATAAGATTGAAAAATAAGCAACAAAAACATCACCCACTCTGATGGACCTGAGAAATTCGGAGAGGGTGGAGGGTTTGAGATGAGTTGGGGACATCATAATTAAAATCTATAGTACGATGTAATTTATTTGGGTAGATTAGACAAACTTAAAAAATTAGGGGGGGGGGGGGATCAGGCAATCTAAGCACTACAATGGAGCGTACAAAACAAAAATGAGGATTGACTAGGCTAGGTGTGTTTGGGCCCAGGATCTAATGCTGGAGATTGCTTGACCAAAAAATATGCATGTAGCCCAAAAACATAGAACATTCAAAGCTTACAACATGCAGGGGGACAAAGGGGACATTCACAGCATATTCAAATCATGGTAATTAGAGACAGTACAAAATATACTATACATTAGCAAGCATAAAAAAACATAGATTGTGATGTTTATAAAGGAGAAAACTTACCTTAAGATAGTCCTCCTGAAGGACCTGGATAATGGCAGAGCAGGTCTCTGGGATAATGACGCCCAGAGCCTGGGGGGAGATGCCTGTCGAGAACTTGAGGTCCTGCAAGCTTCTCCCAGTTGCAAGGTATCGCAACGTGGCGATGAGCCTCTGCTCAGCAGTAATGGCTTCCCGCATAACGGTGTCCTGCCTGGTGATATAGGGGGACACCAAAGCCAAGAGCTGCTGAAAAACGGGGTCAGACATCCTAAGAAAATTCCTGAAATCATCAGGGTTATTCTCCCGGATCTCCCGCAGCAGAGGCATATGACATAATTGGTCCCTCTGGAGCAACCAATTCTTGGTCCATGAACTCCTTCTCACCCTCCTCATGGACCGGATCTGGGACATAGCAACAAGCCCAGCAGCAAGCACAGCACGATCTCGGCGACAAGAACGTACGCGCAACATGGCTTCAAAACGGTCGTCTAATCAGAACGAACTAAAAGAACGCACTGAAGAACAGCAAGGCCTATGAAGAACGAGCTGAAAAACAGTAACGCGCGGACAAGAACGCACTGCAAAAACAGATACGAACTCACTACACGCACTGAAAGCCAGATACGAACCCACAAGCACAAACTGAACTCCCGAAAACGATCTTTCAAGCACGAAGACTGAAAAGCGCGAATCGTCTCTTCCCAAACTTTTATTAACACGCGGAAACACGAAATCAGCAAAAGCAGCCAAAAGGGTGGCGCGAACAGAATGAAACTTCCCCTTTATAGTGTTGTCGTACGTGTTGGACGTCACCGCGCTTTGCTAGATCAGTTTTTTTTCACGATCGTGTGTAGGCAAGGCAGGCTTGAGAGGAAACAAGAAAAATAACGTCGAGAAAATCGACGTTTTTTTTCTTGACATGAAAAGCGGTCGTGTGTACGCGGCATGACTGTTTAGATTTCACAAACAGTTATGGTGCACGATCTCTGCCACAGACCGTGAGGTGGGTCCCTGCCACAGACCTGGTGAATAAAAGTCACTGCCACTGACATGGTGAACTGATCACTGCCATTGACCTGGTAAATAGGGCCTTGCCCTATGAAGTCACTGCCACTGACTTGAAGTGAGTAGGGTCACTGCCACTGACCTGGTGAACTTCCTTCTTAAAGCATTGGCCCATGTCAAGGAGAAAACCATCCCTCCGGAGAGTTACCAGAGGCCCTCACCATCACCACGACTCTGCGCTGGGTCTTCGGAAAGGGTTACCTCCCTGGCCTCCTCATCTCAGATACGGGTCCCATCGCAAGGCGACACCCTGGGAGTCCTCGATCTCCAGCGGAACCCAGCCGAAGGCGCTGGGCCCTAGGCCTCCAAATTAGTACCTCACCCCAGACTGAAGGTGTCTGGGATGGAACAGGAACTCGGCCTCCGGGCCTAGGGCACCCGGAGATAATCAATCCACACACCCAGGCCGAAGGTGCCTGGGCGTGAACGAACCACCCACACACCCAGGCCGAAGGTGCCTGGGCGTGAACGAACCCCCATGGAAGATGGCCGCCCCTTTTTATACCCTCTCCCGACAGGCAGGGCAGGTTCCCCGCCCCGCCGTACTGCTGCCGAAAGGGGACAAAAAAAGGCGCAACCCTGTATTGCGGTTCAACCCTGACCCAGGGTGACAGCGCCACCTGTAGGTCCCAGGGAACTACACACCAATACCAACTCCCATGGCACACAAATGGTCCCTTAACCCTAACAATAGTGTGTCTGAGCCCAATTACCACTCAGACACTCCCCTAAATTGTACACCCCGCTACACATATAATCACATACTCCTGCAATAATTGTAGTGTGTGCACTGCTTAGCAAGACAATGAGGATCTGAACACCACAGGCAGGGTAGAACAGACAAGGATAAAATATGAAATGTACTTTTTTTTTTTTTTTTTACAACTTATAAGTAAACTTTATGTGGAATGCCTATGGAATAAATGAAACAAACAAAGAATTTTTTTTATTTTTACTGTTTTTTTGGAATAAGATGACACATTATTAATTTTTCATTCTGTTTGATCAGTTTATTTTTCCTATGGTCTGTCAGTTAAGCCCTGTACACACGATCGGATAACCTATGGATTTTCGTCCGATGGATTTGACCATCGGAAATCCGATGAAACTGTTTTTCATCAGTCTTGGCCACACACCATCAGTTTAAAAACCGACGGCAAGAAAACGACGGCACGTACAAAACGTACGACGCGCTATAAAAGGGCCGAACAAATCTAATGGTGCCACCCCTTGGGCTGCTTTTGCTGATTTCGTGTTACCCCGTGTTAGTAAAAGTTTGGTGAGAGCCGATTCGCGCTTTTCAGTCTCCGTGCTTTGCAGATCGTTTCCTGGTGTTCAGTTTGTGCTTGTGGGTTTGTATTTGTGATTCAGTGCGTGCAGTCAGGTCGTTACTGCCTTGCAGTGCCTTCTTGGCCGTTCGTTTACTGTTTTTCAGGTCGTTCTTCTCAGGCCTTGCTGTTCCACGGTGCGTTCTGTTTGAGTGCGTTCTGACCAGCCGACCGGTTTAAAACCATGTTTGAAGTGCGTTCTTGTTCTCGAGCTCGTGCTGGCTTTGGGCTTGGTGTTGCCGTTAACACTGTAACCCGAGTTCAGTCTGTGAACAGGGTGAGGAGGAGTTCATGGACTAAGAATTGGTTGCTCCAGCGGGACCAATTCTCTCATATGCCTCTGCTGCGGGAAATCCATGAGAATAATCCTGATGATTTCAGGAATTATCTCAGGATGACGGACCCCGTATTTCACCGTCTGTTGGATTTGCTGTCCCCCTATATCACGAGGCAGGACACTGTGATGTGCCAGGCCATCACTGCCGAGCAGAGGCTTATTGCCACGTTGAGATACCTGGCGACTGGGAGAAGCTTGCAGGACCTCAAGTTCTCAACAGGCATCTCCCCCCAGGCTCTCGGGATCATTATCCCTGAGACGTGTTCGGCCATCATTCAGGTCCTGCAGAAGGACTATATGAAGGTAATTTTGCTCCTTTAACCTTACATTATATGTTTTGATTGTTTTTGAATCTTCTTTTTTTCTTCCCTCCTAACCCAAATTTGCCTGTTTGTAATATCCTGGTAATGTCCCCATTTTCCCCATGCATTTTTTTACCTGTAAAGGCCTTTTTGGGCCCTACATGCCTATTTCCCTTCACTAACCTCTCCAGCATGCTATCGTGGGCGCAAACCCAGCTAGCCTTCTATTTTCCTTTTCCTTTTTTTGGGGTCATTGCCCGCGTAGTTTGACAACCCTCCCTCCCCCCCCTAAAGATGTAAAGAATTTTTTAGTTCTCAATCAAGCTCAGCAGAGTGGTAGAGCCTTTTTTTGGATCCCCCACAATCACCTTAGGCCCCCCCCCCCTTAGATTATTTTAGAATTTCCACTCAGCGGGTGTGAGGCATCTGCTAAGTGGGCCTTTGTTTATTGGTAGGAAATACTCCCCTAAATAATAATGTTAGAACAATGTTTTTGTGTGTAATCTGCTTGCACTGTAAACATAAACCGTACTAATGTCTTCTTTTTGTTTGACTCCACAGTTCCCTAGCACACCACAGGAATGGCTGACTGTGGCCTCCCAATTTGCCCAGCGGTGGGATTTCCCCAACTGCGGAGGGGCAATTGATGGGAAGCACGTCCACATAGTGCCGCCACCCCGTTCGGGGTCATACTATTTTAACTATAAAGGTTTTAATAGCATAGTGTTAATGGCGGTGGTGTCGGCACGGTACGAGTTCCTGTATGTGGACGTGGGGAAGAACGGCCGGATGTCCAATAGTGGAGTATTCGCTGAGACGGAGTTCGCTCACCGTCTGCAGGCTGGGGGTCTTGCACTGCCTCCAGATGCAGAGAACGTGGAAGGGCTACCGTTCGTTTTCATTGCGGATGAAGCTTTTGAACTAGGACCACACCTCATGCGGCCGTTTCCCCAACGCACCCTCACCCCGGAGAGGAGGGTTTTTAATTACCGGCTGGCCAGAGCCCGGAGAGTTGTGGAGAATGCCTTCGGGATAATGGCCAGCCGGTTCCGCCTGTTCCAGACAGCTATAAATTTGGCGGATTATAAACTCAACAACATTGTGAACTGCTGCTGCTTGTTGCACAATTTTTTAAGAAAATTCTCCACAAATTATGTGTCATCAGTTGGGTCTGAGGCCGGTCCCTCTGAACTGATAAATCTGACCGGCCTCAGCACTGCCCGTACTGGCTTGGCCCCCCAAAGTGCCCGTGAAGTACGTCAGAAATACGTAGAGTACTTCACGGGTAGGGGGGCCATCGCAATGCCAGACCACATCTGACCTTTGATGTTACCTTTTTGAAATAAACAAAAATATTTGATTTACTACAAACTTGTGTTGTCATTCTTTTATTTGTGGTTTATGTGTCTCCCAGGTTCTAGTAGTGCCAAGTGTATTTCTCCTTAGTAAATAGCCTCCAATCTCAGAGGTAAAAACACTCATTTTGCATCTTCAGAACTGCTATTGAGCATAGAAACAACAAGGCACACCTTTTTTCGACTTCCCCAATGTTTTTATTGATTGCAACACAGTTTTGTTTTTTTTTCGAAATATTATTTTTTGGTGTTTTGTGCGGCTTTTTTAGCAGAAACATGCATGGGTCAAAAGCCACATTTTTTTTCATTTAAAAGTAATAAAATAACACAGTGAAAAATACAAACAGGAGATGGGGTGATGTTACCCCTGATCCATCCCAAATGTGAAGAACCACACTTTCTTTTTGGCGCTCAAATGGGTATCTTCAACATGATCCCATGGCTAGGGTAAACATGTGTTATCTGCCATCATGGGGGATCAATGGACGTGCTTTGGGGGTGAAAACCCTTCCTCTCCCCTACTTGAGGAGGGAGGAAGAGGTTGCACCCCCAAAACAGGGACATAGATATCCTGTGACGGCAGATAGCACATGTTGAGTCTTCAGTGTGTGCATCCTCACATTTGGGCTGGTGGAAATCCCATAGAAAAATTCCGACACATAACAAAACACACAAAAAGGGGGGGGGTCACACTATTCTCCCCAAAATATCTATCATGTTTTTATATTTTTGCTCAATCACAGTCATTCTCTTTCTCATAATGTCCATTTCGCTACTGCATTCCATGATTTCCTGAATGATTATTTTGGCGCTGGCACTCGAGAATGGAGGATTTGGACTTCCTGACACACCCCCACGTTCAGTCCCTAAAAAGAAACAAATATTTTAAAACTATACAGGCCTACATCTGTATTTACCTTGAACTTGTGGTGACAGACACTGACCTGTTGTGCTGATAAGCTCCACCTCTCCTTCCTCCACCTCCCCTTCCTCCACCTCCACTTTCTCCCCCTCCGCTTCCTGAACCTGCTGAACTTTGTCTGCTTTGGGATCTTCGGGGAGTTTCTGTGGTGTTGGGTTCCTCGTCTCATGAGCATGGTGTCCTCCCACTCTCCTCTCCCCTATGGGAATAGAAAAAAAATGTATCCTTTAGCCCACAAACTTTTTAGGCCTGAAAATGGATTCTCAATGTTTTAAAGTGGGGTCCAATTGATATTTGGCCCTGAGTTTCAAGATGAACATATGAGATCTTGCAAACTCAACAAAGCAACATGTTATTTTGGAGGACACTCACAAATACACTTGGATAACCACCAAGGTATCCACTGGACCACCTGTGTGTGACACCGTTAAGAAATTTGGTCATGTGGCCCAGAGTATAGTATCTTGATGAAGAACAAAAAAGAGTACACAACTGCTGGAGTGTCATCTCCTTTACCCAGAATACAGTTTATTCTTTCATTCACATTCTAAATTTCCTTACAACACATTATCTAGCCAACAATGTGTAGATAAACATTGTTGAAGTAAAGTGAGGCATGCCCACATGTAGTTTACATGGATATGTGCCAAACATGTTTGGGGGAAGAGCAGCATTTTGTTTTTCAACACATTTAGCAAATAAGTGGACTCTCCACTTAACATAAAAGTTGAGATTTTAAAATGTGAAACCAGTCAAGCCAAGCACATGGTGCAAAACATGGAAGAATACATATTACAATGTGAAAGAACACAAGAAAATAAACTTACTTTTTTCAATGTTTTTTATAAGCTTCCTATACTGCTCCGGCTCCCTGAGCTTCAGGTCTGACCACCTTTTACGGAGTTGTTCCTTGGATCTCCTGACCCCATATTTTTTATAGAGAGTCTTCGCAACTTTGTCCATAATTTGTGACTTCCGGAGATTAGGGGTGTCATATGGGCCATGCTTGCCGTCGTAATCCTTCCTCCGCAGAATGTCCACCATCTCCGCCATCTCAGAAAAAGACATATTAGTCGCCTTATATCTTTTTTTACTGGATCGTGACGTTTCCGCCCCCGGGCTTTCCTCGTCGGTAATTTCTAGTAAAGAAGCCACCTGTGTCTGCGACATGTCGCCGTCTCACACTGTGCGCCGTTCGTTAAGGGGCGGGGAAATGCTGAAAAAGTCCATCATGGGCGGGCGACGAGGGCGGAGTTACATGCATGTGCAGGGTATAAAAAGGGGAAAGAAGTTATCAGGGATTAGGGATGAGCTTCGTGTTCGAGTCGAACATACGTTCGACTCGAACATCGGCTGTTCGATCGTTCGACGAAGATCGAACGATTTGGGCCGTTCGCGCCAAATTCGAGTGACGCGAACGGCCCACAATGCACTACGCCATCGCAGTGTCATCCAGGCGCTGTGATTGGCCAAGCATGCACTGTGACCCCGCATGCTTGGCCAATCACAGCGCCGGCAGCGAGGAGAGCAATGATTGGCCACAGGCAGGATGCCTGTGGCCAATTATTGCTGAGGGTGTTTAGTACACGCCCCACACTATAAAAGGCCGCCAGCACGGCGGCCTAGTGTAGTGTGTTCCGGAGCAGGGAAAGAGCAGCATAGGCAGGGACAGTGACTTTTATTTCTTTCTTGCTTAACCTGGATTCCTTTAGTTTAGGGAAAGAGAAGGATAGGTAGGGAGAGTGTCAGTGTGTTTTGTGCTTGTGCTATAGTGTGCTTAAAAAAAACATTTTTTCTAGGGACAGAAAACTGTAGGTAGGGAGAGTGTCAGTTTCTTTCACTGTGCAAGTCCTTGTTTCTAGGGACTGGGAAGGACAGTGAGTGAATTCTCCTTGTGCTATAGTGTGCTTAAAAAAAACATTTTTTCTAGGGACAGAAAACTGTAGGTAGGGAGAGTGTCAGTTTCTTTCACTGTGCAAGTCCTTGTTTCTAGGGACTGGGAAGGACAGTGAGTGAATTCTCCTTGTGCTATAGTGTGCTTAAAAAAAACATTTTTTCTAGGGACAGAAAACTGTAGGTAGGGAGAGTGTCAGTTTCTTTCACTGTGCAAGTCCTTGTTTCTAGGGACTGGGAAGGACAGTGAGTGAATTCTCCTTGTGCTATAGTGTGCTTAAAAAAAAACATTTCTTCTAGGGACAGAAAACTGTAGGTAGGGAGAGTGTCAGTTTCTTTCACTGTGCAAGTCCTTGTTTCTAGGGACTGGGAAGGACAGTGAGTGAATTCTCCTTGTGCTATAGTGTGCTTAAAAAAAACATTTTTTCTAGGGACAGAAAACTGTAGGTAGGGAGAGTGTCAGTTTCTTTCACTGTGCAAGTCCTTGTTTCTAGGGACTGGGAAGGACAGTGAGTGAATTCTCCTTGTGCTATAGTGTGCTTAAAAAAAACATTTTTTCTAGGGACAGAAAACTGTAGGTAGGGAGAGTGTCAGTTTCTTTCACTGTGCAAGTCCTTGTTTCTAGGGACTGGGAAGGACAGTGAGTGAATTCTCCTTGTGCTATAGTGTGCTTAAAAAAAACATTTTTTCTAGGGACAGAAAACTGTAGGTAGGGAGAGTGTCAGTTTCTTTCACTGTGCAAGTCCTTGTTTCTAGGGACTGGGAAGGACAGTGAGTGAATTCTCCTTGTGCTATAGTGTGCTTAAAAAAAACATTTTTTCTAGGGACAGAAAACTGTAGGTAGGGAGAGTGTCAGTTTCTTTCACTGTGCAAGTCCTTGTTTCTAGGGACTGGGAAGGACAGTGAGTGAATTCTCCTTGTGCTATAGTGTGCTTAAAAAAAACATTTTTTCTAGGGACAGAAAACTGTAGGTAGGGAGAGTGTCAGTTTCTTTCACTGTGCAAGTCCTTGTTTCTAGGGACTGGGAAGGACAGTGAGTGAATTCTCCTTGTGCTATAGTGTGCTTAAAAAAAACATTTTTTCTAGGGACAGAAAACTGTAGGTAGTGTGACAGCAGGAAGGTAAAGTCACCTGGTTGCATCCAGGGGGGTAGATATATTTCGCCCAGATTCAGGCTTTACGCCGACTTATACAACTAGGTGGAGAGTTGTATAAGGCTAGTGGGCTCATGGATGACTCATACCTCTAGGGAGAGTGTGGGGCGTCGTACAGACAGGGAGTTGATGAGGCCAGGTGAAGCTTGTCAGCTCATTTAGGCCTCTATAAGAACTCCCAGCTTCATTAGATGTTAGCTCATGCCTGGAACCAGACCTGTGTGGACTGTCTAGGGAGAGTGAACCCCTGTGCGGTGAGGCAAAGCCTGTGTGGCTATTTGTTTGGACTTTAACTAAACCAGGGACTTAGGGACTAGGACAGCACTAGGCTGATCCCAGTTGTTAGTTAGGAAACCTGTATGTTTAGTCAGAGGTCAACTTGACCAGGATTTATTTTGGTTATGTTTCTTTTGCTTTGCTGTGTTTTGTCACTGTAAATAGAAAATAAACCGCACCTTTTTTGATTTTGAAAACCACAACCTCCGTTTGCTGGGCCTGTTTTGTGTGGGGAGCCCATCCCGGGGGTCACACACACCCGCTGCCGAGCTAACCCCCTCACAGTTGGTGGAGAACCAGTGGCAGTTTTTTTTAAGCCAGCATGGAGGAGATACTGAAGCAGCTGGCTCTAGCAAATGCCAATCAACAGCAGACAAATGCAGGTTTGCAAAGGAGCCTTGCAGCCCAGCAGCAGACAAACGCAACTTTGCAACAGAGTCTGGAGGCTCAGCAACGAGCCCAGCAGCAATCTGAGGCCCGCTTCATAGACCTGTTGCAGAAGCAAGAGCAGAGACTACAACAACAGATGGAAGCAGTAATGCAGCAACGTCCGCAGACCAGTGAGGAAAGCCGTCCCACTAATACCGCGTCCTTTGGGGTGAGTCGTTTATTGACAAAAATGACTGGAGAGGATGATCCAGAGGTATTTTTGACCACATTTGAAAGGACCGCTGAAAGAGAAAAGTGGCCTGAGGAGCAGTGGGCTGGACTGGTGGCTCCTCTGTTAACTGGTGAATCGCAGAAAGCTTACTATGACCTAGAGCCTAACCAAGCAAAAGACTATGTGATGCTAAAAGCTGAAATATTGGCAAGGCTGGGTGTCACCCAGGCTGTCCGGGCTCAGCGTGTGCATAACTGGACTTTCCAGCTTGGAAAACCCCCCAGGTCTCAAATGTATGATCTCATTCACCTGAGCAGAAAGTGGCTACAGCCAGAGACTTTGTCCGCACCAAAGATTGTGGAACGTGTTGTAATGGATCGGTTTTTGAGAGCTCTTCCTACTGCCATCCAAAAGTGGGTAAGCCATGGAGACCCAGAGACGGCCGATGGTCTTGTGGATCGTGTGGAGAAATACTTGGCTACAGAGAACCTGACGGCCTCTTCCAGAGACACTCGGACTTTCCACCCTAAGACCAGACCATCCCCAGGGGCGGATAAGAGGATTCCAAGGGGTGAGGGTGGAGAGAGTGAGAGGGTGGGAGCTCTACCCCAAGTTTGGCGAGAACAGCCTGGGAAATCAGCGGCTCAAGAGGCGGCAAGAAGGATCGTTTGCTACCGCTGCCGGCAAGCGGGACATATTGCAGCCAATTGCCCGGTTGTGGAGGAACCCATGCAGTGTGACTTTCTGACGGGCAGACGTCAGTCGCTGTGTGCGACAGTCGCATGCACTGCCATTCGAGGAACTGAGAAACATTTATGCAAAATGTGTGTTAATGGTAGAAATGTTGTGGTATTGCTGGATTCAGGTAGCCTTGTGACCCTGATAAAGGCTGAGTTAGTTAAAACAGAGGTCTCTGGGAATAGCAAGGTAGCTGTTATTTGTGTGCATGGGGACACCCGAGAGTATCCAGTGACTACAGTGTGTTTCGAGACCCCCAAAGGTACCCTCTCTCATCCAGTGGGCTTAGTATCTCAGTTACCGCATGACGCCATTGTGGGAAGGGATTTTCCGAAGTTCTGGGAACTGTGGGATGATCCTGAGCCCCTCACTGGTGCCCCTATGTACCAGGAATGTGATAGCCAGAACCCCCCTGAGAGTGGTGAGGACTCTCCGGAATTTCCCTTATCAGTATTGGCAGGGGAGACTCAAGAAACTGGAGAGGAGCCCACCTCCTCAGACGAAAACCTACCGTCTGTGGAGTTTTCTGATCTTGAGGTTCACAGGGAAAACTTTGCCACAGAACAGTTGAAAGACCCCGCCCTAATAAAGGCACGGGAAAACGTAGTGAAAATAGATGGCGAGTTAGTGAACCCAGATAATACCTGCACTTACCCATACTTCAGCGTAGAGAAGGACCTACTGTATCGGGTGGCAAAAAGGGCAGAAGAAACCGTTGAGCAGCTTGTGGTGCCCAAACCTTACAGGAAGTTGGTGTTGGAGTTGGCCCATGGGCACATTCTTGGAGGTCATCTGGGGACAGAGAAAACCCGAGAGAGGGTATTACAGAGATTCTATTGGCCGGGGGTGATGAAGGACGTAGAAAATTATTGTTCCTCCTGCCCTGTGTGTCAGAGGTTGGCCCCGATGCCACATTTCCGTAGCCCGCTGGTCCCTCTACCCATCATTGAGGTCCCGTTTGAGAGGATCGCCATGGATTTGGTAGGTCCTATAATCAAGTCCGCTAGGGGGCACCAGTACATATTAGTTATAATGGACTATGCCACCCGTTATCCAGAAGCGATCCCTCTCTGAAATACCTCGGCCAAAACCATAGCCAAAGAGCTATCTCTTGTTTTTAGCCGGGTGGGTATTTGTAAAGAACTGCTTACGGACCAAGGTACACCCTTTATGTCCCGGGTTATGAAAGAGCTGTGTAAATTGTTCAAAGTGACGCAATTGCGTACGTCTGTGTATCACCCCCAAACCGATGGGCTGGTTGAAAGATTCAACAAAACCCTAAAACAAATGTTGAAGAAAGTGGTGGATAGAGATGGAAAGGATTGGGACTGTTTACTTCCTTATTTGATGTTTGCTATTAGGGAGGTGCCCCAATCCTCTACGGGATTCTCCCCCTTTGAGTTACTGTATGGGAGACACCCAAGAGGGCTGTTGGATATTGCCAAGGAAACTTGGGAAAGTGAGAGTTCTCCCCACAGGAGTGTGATTGAGCATGTCGCCCTGATGCAAGATCGAATTGCACAGGTAATGCCCATCGTGAAGGAACATTTGGCCCAAGCGCAGTTGGCACAGCAGAGAGTGTACAACCGTGGAGCCAAGACCCGTACCTTTTCCCCGGGGGATAGGATATTGGTACTTGTCCCTACGGTTGAAAGTAAATTCCTTGCCAAATGGCAAGGCCCCTACGAGATAATGGAAAAAGTGAGCGAAGTGAATTACAAGGTCAGACAACCAGGAAGGCGAAAGCCCGAACAGATCTATCACGTTAATCTGTTGAAAGCCTGGAGGGATAGAGAGTCCCTAGTCGCAGACACTTGGTCACCAGCTCAAACTGGTTGCGTGATTCCTGAGGTTGGAATAGCAGCCACCTTGTCACAACCCCAACAACAGGAGGTTAAGGAGTTTGTGCTTCGCAACAAGGAGGTATTCTCTGAGCTGCCGGGACAAACATCTGGGGTAGAGCATGACATCATTACCCCGCCCGGTGAAAGGGTGAAGTTAAAACCCTATCGGATCCCAGAGGCTCGACGGGAGGCAATACGGGAGGAAGTACAGAAAATGCTGAACTTAGGGGTGATAGAGGAGTCCCAAAGTGATTGGTCTAGTCCCATCGTGTTGGTGCCTAAACCGGATGGGAGCTGGCGATTTTGTAACGATTTTCGTCAGTTGAACAAAGTTACAAAATTTGACACCTACCCCATGCCACGTATAGATGAGTTGATCGACCGGCTGGGAACAGCCCGATACATGACGACTCTTGACCTCACAAAAGGGTATTGGCAAATCCCCCTGGCCAAGTCGGCCAAAGAGAAAACCGCATTTGTAACCCCAGACGGGGCGTTCCAATATAAAAGAATGCCGTTCGGGTTACAGAATGCGCCGGCCACATTCCAGCGGAAAATGGACCAGATGCTGAGGCCCCATCGGAAGTATGCTGCGGCTTACCTGGATGACGTAATTGTCCATAGCACAGATTGGGCCTCACATCTGCCAAAAGTGCAAGCAGTCCTGGACTCTGTTCGGGAAGCGGGGTTTACGGCTAACCCCAAGAAGTGTACCATTGGGCAGGAGGAGGCCAAATATCTTGGGTACACCATTGGGAGGGGAGTAATAAAACCCCAACTCAACAAAGTCGAGGCCATCCAGAGTTGGCCACGTCCCAACAGCAAGAAGCAGGTACGAGCCTTTCTGGGAATCGCTGGGTATTATCGGCGATTCATTCCCCACTTTGCTTCTAAGGCTGTGCCCCTAACCAACCTGACGAAGGGGAAAGGGTCGGTCATGATTAAATGGACCCCCGAGGCTGAGGCAGCATTCCAATTCTTGAAACAAGCCTTATGTAGCCAGCCAGTGTTGTACTCACCCGACTTCTCTAAAGACTTTGTCGTACAAAGTGATGCGTCAGATGTGGGGTTAGGAGCAGTATTGTCCCAGGTCTGGAACGGGGAAGAGCACCCAGTCATTTACCTCAGCAGGAAGTTGAAGTCCCATGAGGTAAATTACGCCACCGTTGAAAAGGAGTGTTTAGCGGTGAAGTGGGCTCTAGATTCCCTTCGGTACTACCTGCTAGGTAGGCACTTTGACATGGTTACGGATCACGCTCCGTTAAAGTGGATGGCTCAAAACAAGGAAACAAATAGAAGAGTGAATAGGTGGTTCCTGGCCCTCCAGGAATTCAACTTCACAGTAAAGCATCGCCCTGGCGTTCAAATGGGGAATGTGGATGCTTTGTCTCGAGTACATGAATGCCTGATTGCTGGTGTTCCAACCCCGAGGTTAAAACAAGAGGGGGGGGTATGTGACAGCAGGAAGGTAAAGTCACCTGGTTGCATCCAGGGGGGTAGATATATTTCGCCCAGATTCAGGCTTTACGCCGACTTATACAACTAGGTGGAGAGTTGTATAAGGATAGTGGGCTCATGGATGACTCATACCTCTAGGGAGAGTGTGGGGCGTCGTACAGACAGGGAGTTGATGAGGCCAGGTGAAGCTTGTCAGCTCATTTAGGCCTCTATAAGAACTCCCAGCTTCATTAGATGTTAGCTCATGCCTGGAACCAGACCTGTGTGGACTGTCTAGGGAGAGTGAACCCCTGTGCGGTGAGGCAAAGCCTGTGTGGCTATTTGTTTGGACTTTAACTAAACCAGGGACTTAGGGACTAGGACAGCACTAGGCTGATCCCAGTTGTTAGTTAGGAAACCTGTATGTTTAGTCAGAGGTCAACTTGACCAGGATTTATTTTGGTTATGTTTCTTTTGCTTTGCTGTGTTTTGTCACTGTAAATAGAAAATAAACCGCACCTTTTTTGATTTTGAAAACCACAACCTCCGTTTGCTGGGCCTGTTTTGTGTGGGGAGCCCATCCCGGGGGTCACACACACCCGCTGCCGAGCTAACCCCCTCACAGTAGGGAGAGTGTCAGTTTCTTTCACTGTGCAAGTCCTTGTTTCTAGGGACTGGGAAGGACAGTGAGTGAATTCTCCTTGTGCTATAGTGTGCTTAAAAAAAACATTTTTTCTAGGGACAGAAAACTGTAGGTAGGGAGAGTGTCAGTTTCTTTCACTGTGCAAGTCCTTGTTTCTAGGGACTGGGAAGGACAGTGAGTGAATTCTCCTTGTGCTATAGTGTGCTTAAAAAAAACATTTTTTCTAGGGACAGAAAACTGTAGGTAGGGAGAGTGTCAGTTTCTTTCACTGTGCAAGTCCTTGTTTCTAGGGACTGGGAAGGACAGTGAGTGAATTCTCCTTGTGCTATAGTGTGCTTAAAAAAAACATTTTTTCTAGGGACAGAAAACTGTAGGTAGGGAGAGTGTCAGTTTCTTTCACTGTGCAAGTCCTTGTTTCTAGGGACTGGGAAGGACAGTGAGTGAATTCTCCTTGTGCTATAGTGTGCTTAAAAAAAACATTTTTTCTAGGGACAGAAAACTGTAGGTAGGGAGAGTGTCAGTTTCTTTCACTGTGCAAGTCCTTGTTTCTAGGGACTGGGAAGGACAGTGAGTGAATTCTCCTTGTGCTATAGTGTGCTTAAAAAAAAGCATTCCTCATCAACCATCTTTGAAATCCTTGTTTTTTGGACAGTCAGGGAAATTGTCGTTGTGCTATTCTGTGCAAAAGCAATCATCCTAAACCATATTTAGAAATCCTTAAGTAAAGGGACAGAGAAGGACACCTGAAGGTAGCCCTTATTGCTTTTTTCCCATCTCCCTGCAGGCCATCTATTAGAATGTCTGGAAGGCAAACAAGGAGAGGCAGACAGTCAGGAGGCAATAAAAGAGGGCAAGCAGGCTCTGTGTCTGGGGGCAACAGTGCTGGTCGTGGACGCGGTGCATTGTCATCAGCACATGGCCATGGGACACGCTTGTCCTTCTTTTCGGCAGCTGGACATGTTGAGCCACATCATGCCGAAGACTTGGTAGAGTGGATGACCAAGCCCTCCTCCTCCTCCTCATCCTCTCTCACCCAGGCTCAGGGTACTGGCAAAGCAGCTGCCAAAGCGTCCTCTTCCCTGGTATCAATGTCAGACTCATCATCAGTCACTCCTTCCCTAGACCCACCATGTCCTCCTCCTGAGGAGTCCCCCGAACTGTTTGAGCACAGTGTTGGGTACATGCTCCAGGAGGATGCCCAGCGTTTCGAAGGGTCTGATGATGAAACCCAGCTACAGGAAGGCAGTAGGGTGAGAGCAGGCAGAGGGGATGCTCAAGAAGGACACCAATCTGGCAGTCATGTTCCAGCAGCTGCAGCATACTGCCAGATTGGCTCCAGTGATGAGGAGGGAGGGGATGAAGAGGTCACTGACTCCACATGGGTGCCTAATAGGAGAGAGGAGGAGGAGGAGGATGAGGAGGAGGCACATCTCCAACGAGGCAGGATGCCCTTTGGTGGCCAGCGTAAGGGCAGTACACCTACGGAATCACACCGCAGAGCTCCGCCTGTGCAGGGCGCTGCCTCTGCCCGTCATTCAAAAAGTTCCTTGGTGTGGGCCTTTTTTGAGGCTAGTGCATCAGATCGCACAGCTGCTGTTTGCAACATATGTCTCAAGCGTATATCGCGTGGCCAAAACATCAGCCGCTTGGGTACCACATGCCTGACCAGACATATGTTGACCTGCCATGCAGCTCGTTGGCAAGCCTACCTCAAAGACCCACACCAAAGAACAAAGCGGACCTCTCCTTGCACCGCATCAGCTGGGATCTCCAACCCCACTATAACTTCAGTCCTCTCTGAAACATGCACTGAGAGGAATGAAGGTGTAGAATTAGGTGTGTCACAGCCAAGTACTTGCGGCCACTCTGCTAGCAGTACACCGACGTCCGATTCTAGCAGGCAAATTTCCCTGCCCCAGCTGCTGGACCGTCGAAAGAAGTTCACTCCCAGCCATCCACATGCCCAGCGGTTGAATGCTAGCTTGGCTAAATTGCTAGCGCTTCAACTACTGCCTTTTCAGTTGGTAGACTCGGCCCCCTTCCGTGAGTTTGTGCAATGTGCGGTTCCTCAGTGGCAGGTTCCCAAACGCCACTATTTCTCACGGAAGGCTATTCCGGCTCTCTACCGGCATGTGGAAGGCAATGTCTTGGCCTCGCTGGACAGGGCGGTCAGCGGTAAGGTGCATATTACCGCTGACTCATGGTCCAGCAGGCATGGACAGGGACGTTACCTTTCTTTCACGGCCCATTGGGTCACTCTTTTGGCAGCTGGGAAGGATGCAGGACAAGGTGCAGTAGTGTTGGAGGTTGTCCCACCGCCACGCCTCCAAAATGCTACTACTGGTTGTGACACACCTCTCTCCTCCACCCCCTCCTCTTCTTCTTCCTCCATGGCCTCTTCCTGTGGTTTGTCCTATGAACCAGCGGTGCTCCGTAGCCGTTCACGGGGCTACGCAAGTACGCAGGCAAAAAGATGCCATGCCGTGCTTGCGCTGGTGTGTTTGGGGGACAGAAGCCACACTGGGGCAGAGGTCCTGTCTGCTCTGCAGGGCCAGGCCGAGAGGTGGTTGACGCCACGCCAGCTTAAGCCAGGAATGGTGGTTTGCGACAATGGCACCAACCTCCTCTCCGCCCTTCGACAGGGACAACTGACCCATGTGCCCTGTGTGGCTCACTTCCTTAACCTGGTGGTGCAGCGTTTCTTGGGCAGGTACCCGGGCTTACAGGATGTCCTGAGGCAGGCCAGGAAAGTCTGTGTGCATTTCCGCAGATCTTATAATGCCAGTGCTCGCCTGGCTGAGCTGCAAAAGGAGTTGAACCTGCCCAAGAACCGCCTTATATGTGACATGCCCACCAGGTGGAACTCAACGTTGGCCATGCTGCAGCGGCTGCACACGCAGCAGAGGGCCATCAATGAGTACCTGTGCGACTACGGCACCAGGACAGGGTCAGGGGAGCTTGGTTTTTTTTCTCCACGCCAGTGGGGCATGATCAGGGATGCATGCACTGTCCTGGCACCATTTGAGGAGGCCACGAGGATGGTGAGCAGTGACAGTGCATGCATCAGTGACACTGTACCTCTTGTCCACCTGTTGGAGCACACGCTGCGTGGAATAATGGACAGGGCACTTGAGGCAGAACAGAGGCAGGAAGAGGAGGACTTCCTTGCCTCTCAAGGCCCCCTTTACCCAGACAGTGTTCCTTCTGTCCCACCAATCGCACAGGAAGAGGAGGAGGAGGAGGAGGAGGAGGATTGTGTCAGCATGGAGGTGGAGGCTGGCACTCAGCATCATCAGCAGCAGTCTTTTAGGGATGATTTACAGTCCCAAGAAACCAGTGGACTTGTACGTGGCTGGGAGGAGGTGACTGCGGATCATGTCGTCCTTAGTGACCCAGAGGACTCCGGAGCGAATGCCTCAGCATACCTACGCTGCATGGCCTCCCTGATCCTGCAAAGTCTGCGGAAGGATCCTCGTATTCTTCGGATCAAGGAGAGGGACCATTACTGGCTGGCCACTCTCCTTGATCCACGGTACAAGGGTAAGGTTGCGGACCTTATGTTACCGTCGCAGAGGGAGCAGAGGATGAGACAACTCCGGGAGGCCTTGCAGAAAGGTCTGTGCAACGCGTTCCCAGAGACTGGGAGGTTACAAACTCCTGGTCCTGGACAACGAGTTGCTGAGGCTTCGGCCAGTCAAAGAAGGAGCGGTGGGGAAGGTGGCCGTCTGACCGATGCGTTCAGACAATTCTTTAGTCCGCAGCCCCAAAGTATGATCGGTTCCAGCAACCATCGCCAGCGTCTGATAAACATGGTGCAGGAATATCTAGGGGCAAGGTCAGACTTGGACACCTTCCCCACCGAAAATCCTCTGGCTTACTGGGTCTTGAGGATGGATCACTGGCCAGAGCTTGCACAGTATGCAATTGAGCTACTGGCCTGTCCTGCATCCAGCGTTCTTTCGGAACGCACATTCAGTGCTGCTGGAGGATTTGTCACGGATCACAGGGTGCGCCTGTCCACCGACTCGGTTGATCGACTGACTTTCATCAAGATGAACCAGTCTTGGATCACCACCAGCTACCACACACCTGATGCTGATATAACAGACTAATTGATTTTAACATGTCACATCCCTTCAAGGCTGATGCTGATGCTGAGTGCCTGTGCTGTTATGTTGACTGGCTATCCTCCTCCTCCGAGTCCTCAATGATACGATTGATGATGATAGCTTGGAAGATCATTTTTGTTTATGGGTGCCGCCACCAGTGGCTAAGGCCCAATTTTTCAGCCCCTGTTTAACAGGGGCGTGTAATTACAATTTTTGAAGCAATACTTTGCAACAGGGCTCATTGCTGTGCTCCAAGTACAGTATGTGTGAGGGGTTGGAGTGTTGTGCCACCAGTGCCTAAGGCCCAATTTTTCAGCCCCTGTTTAACAGGGGCGTGTCATTACAATTTTTGAAGCAATACTTTGCAACAGGGCTCATTGCTGTGCTCCAAGTACAGTATCTGTGAGGGGTTGCAGTGTTGTGCCACCAGTGCCTAAGGCCCAATTTTTCAGCCCCTGTTCAACAGGGGCATGTAATTACAATTATTGATCTAATAATTCACAGCAGGGCCCATTCCTGCACCCACCAAGCAAGAGTAACTCTGAGGGCTTACAGTGTTGTGGCAACACCACCACCACCACTACCACCACGAAAGGCCCAATTTTTCAGCCCCTGTTCAACAGGGGCATGCAATTACAATTCTTGATCTAATAATTCACAGCAGGGCCCATTGCTGCACCCACCAAGAGTAACTGTCAGGGCTTACAGTGTTGTGGCACCAGCACCACCATCAAAGGCCCAATTTTTACTACCACTGTTCAACAATTATATGTAATTACAATTCCTGATATAATAGTTGACAGCAGGGCGTTCCAGCACCAACCAAGAGTAACTGTGAGTGCTTACAGTGTTGTGCCAACACCAACTAAGGGGCCTATTTCTGCAGATTATATACGGCAGGTCCCTACTTTCAAACATCCAACTTACAAATGACTCCTACTTGCAAACGCAAGAAGACAACAGGAAGTGAGAGGAAATCTACCCCTAGGAAGGAAAATTCTCTCCTGTAAGAATTAATATGGGAGAAAGGTGTCTCCTCTGTACTGATGCTTTATCAGCAATCCTTGTTTCAAGAAAAACACCACATTTCAAAAACAGTTGTCATTGGGACGGAAAGTGAGGTGAAATGTTCTGAACAGGGGCACAGACAGCAAAACAAATGTTACAGGGGTGATAACCCTTACCTATGTTTTCCAAAAAGTTTAAAAATAGATTTTTGGGCTGGAGCTACACTTAAACAATGTACCTGTTCAAAATTACAAACACATTCTACATAAGAACAAACATACAGTCCCTGTCTTGTATGCACCGCCTGTATACGGCTGTTCAGAGTATATAGGGCCTTTTTTATTTTATGTGCGGGGTTCCCCTTAATATCCATACAAGACCCAAAGGGGCTGGTAATGGGCTGGGGTAGGGGGGGGGTCATGGGGTAGCTATGCCATTTTTCTTAAAGATTTTCATCCATATTACCGGGACCAGACATTACATTAAAGCCGCAAGCAGTTTTAAATGGCTTTTTTTTTCCTTTAGAAGTGTCATTTTGTGCAGGGACAGTTCTAAACACGGGAAACACGTGGCACTTCACAGGCATACTTTAGACACCCCCCAGGTACGATATTTAAAGGAATATTTGACTTTTTTTTTTCACTTTATGCATCATTAAAATGACTGCTCCCGAAAAACGACCGTTTTTAAAACTTCTTTTTGCATTGATACATGTCCCCTGGTGCAGAACCCGGGTTCCCAAACCCTTTTTAGGACAATAACATGCATAATAGTTGTTATAATTAGCACTTTAGAATTCGAACGTTCGCATCCATTGTATTTAATAGGGTTCTAATGTTCGTACGAACTTTCGGTCCGTTCGCGGGTTCTGGTGCGAACCGAACCCGGAGGTGTTCGGCTCATCACTATTAGGGATGCGCGGAGTAAGGACGACCGGAAGTGAACCAACGAAGTGAACTAAGGTAAGAAGGGAACTCGGGCCTGCAGTGGCCTCTAATGTTTCATGATTGTAAAGGGCAATATTGTGATAAGTTGAGGAGAATCAATTCTGATCCTTTTCTTTTTTTTTTTTTTTTTTTTTACTTGTTGTTCCAAAAAGATGAATAAACTACGAGAGCCAGGGGTGATGCTGATTTTTATAGAAAAATATAAGGAACAGCGCAACCTGTGGGAACTGAAACACCCTGCGTACCACAAGAGTGATGTACGTCGGGCAACTATTACCAAGTTAGCAGAGGATATGAAGCCATGGATCCCAGATGCAGACTACACTATGATCAATAATAAAATCAACAACCTGCGTAATTCCTATAAAAAAAAATACAAGGAAGTGCGCCAGTCAAAGAGATCAGGAGCAGCAGCCGACGATGTAGTAAAGCCCAAGCTGTGGTACTACAGACATCTTCAATTTCTGGATGACCAGATCAAGGCCAGGGAATCTATTTCCAGCCTTCCCTCAACCCTTCCTTCCACCCTTCCCTCCAGCGTTCCTTCCACCCTTCCCTCCACCCCTGCAGAGGCGGAGGAGGAGCCTCCCGAGCTAGAAGAGCTAGATCTTCACATGTTCAGTCAGGTATAGTATTTTTGATCATAATTATTGTCTACTAAGTAATATTGTGTTGAACTGTTTGGATTAGCCATAAATGATATCATACCCCCCCCCCCAAAAAAAAACAGGAAAGAGATCAAAATTGTGTGTGATAGATTCCCCAAATAATCAAATTTTTCATTTTCTTTTAAAAACAGGATGAGGCAAGCCAGGAGGAAGAGGGTCAGGAGTGTGGCAGGCAGGAGGAGGCAGGGCCAAGTGGGACTCAGCAGGTCCCCAGGCCTAGTGGCAGCACCGTCTCCCAAGTGGCTCCCCTCCACGTCAGACCGCCAAAACAACGGCGGATGACACAAGTGGAGGAGGAGTCACTAAAGATGATTCAGGAGGCTGCTGCTATCATGAGGGCCCCCCTCAACCCTACGGAGGGGTTTAGCACCTATCTGGCGGATGAGTTGCTCAGAATGGAGGCGGGACAACGGGCCCTTTGTGAGCACCTTATATATATGGGCGTACACATGGGGGCGAGGGGGCTGCTGACTGAGGCCACCCATATCTCGCAGCAGGCCAATCCCTCTCCTCCTTCTCCTCCTCCTCCTGCCACATCACCACCCACAGTGGCCCAGCCTGCAAGGGTGCGTGGACGGGGCCGTGGAGAGAACGCTGCAGAGAGGCGTGGAAGGAAGGCTACAGGAAAGAGCAGAAGGTGATTCCCTGGCCTCGAGCTGCTCATCCAGAAATTGAAGGTTGATGGAGTACCACAGCTTGGGATGATGTATGTCTTTGGCTGCTGCTCCTGATTTCATGCTGTTGTTGATTTTATTATTGATCATAGTCAGGTCTGCATTTGGGATCTAATGACTTTATATTCTCTGCTAATTTCGGAATAGTTGCCCTTCGGTTTTTGTTTGTTTTTTTTCCGAAATAAAAGGGAAATTTGATTTCAGCCAACATACATGCCTGATGTGTTTTTTTTTGGAAGTAGCAATAAGATTTCATAAATACAATGTGTAATTAATAACAAGGGACACCAACCTCCATGAGTAAAAAATAAAAATAATATGTTGTTCTGAGAAATTGACACACCAAAAAATGCACAACAAATTTAAAGACAAAAACAAAAAAAAGGTGTAATTTGGGAGGTCGGCCTTGAAGAATTAAACAAATTATTCCTAAGATCACAAGAAAGAAGAAAGACATACGTTTCTCAGAACTCATGAGAAAGATCTGCTGCCGAAATGACATTTTAAAGACCGTTCTAAAGCATCAAAACATGCGCTGCATTAAACGAAGCAATAACTTGCAGAATGACGAATGTGCTCTCTCCATTAGGAACGCTAGTTTTACCAGAACGAGCGCTCCCGTCTCCTAATTCAGTCTGAGCATGCGTGGGTATTTTAACCGATGGACTTGCCCATAGACGATCGGAAATTCCCATCGGTTTTTTATCCATCGGAAAAATTTTAAAACAAGTTCTATTTTTTCCAACCGATGGAAAAAAGACCGATGGGTACCATACACGATCGGTTGGTCTGATGAAAACCATCCATCGGACGGTTTTCATCAGTCAAACCGATCGTGTGTACGGGGCTTCAATTGACATGAACAGTCTAAAGCCCTGTACACACGATCAGTTTTACCGATGAAAACCGTCCGATGGATTTTTTTCATCGGACAAACCGATCGTGTATGGGACCCATCGGTCTTTTTTCCATCGGTTTTAAAAAATAGAACAAGTTTTAAATTTTTCCAATGGATCCAAAATCGATAGCAAATTCCAATCGTCTATGGGCAAGTCCATCGGATAAAAAACCCACGCATGCTCAGAATCAAGTCGACGCATGCTCAGAAGCATTAAACTTCATTTTTCTCGGCTCATCAGAGTGTTTTACGTCACCGCGTTTGGAACGGTCGGTTTTTGGACTGATGGTGTGTGGGCAAGACTGATGGAAAACAGTTTCATCGGATATCCGATGGACAAATCCATCAGACTAGAATCCATAGGAAATCCGATCGTGTGTACAGGGCTTTAGTGTTCTGAGAAAATATTAAAAAAACTCCTCTAGGGAGCTGCTACATGCAACACAAATAATTAAGTTGGTGTTGTCAGATATTAATGATTTTTTACTTAGCGATAGCTTATTTTAGTGCAGCTAATTAGCTTTAGTTCAAGCTGAGGTACCTTTCCAATATTTAAAAATCAGCTGATGAAAGGCAGGTTAATAGAAGGTGGGCATAAGAGACATTAATTAATCTGTCTTCTCATTTCAAAACCTTGTTAATCCTTTTTGTATACAAGTAAAGCATTGACCCTTCATAGAGCTTAATCGAACAAGCAATTAAGCTATGCAGCTAGCTTGGGAATTGCATCTTTGAGCACCCTTTGGCTTTCAGTATGTCATGACCAACTATCTGAATTTTGAGCTCTAATATATAACAGCTCTAATAAGACCCTTTCACACTGCTCTGTAGCAAAATCATGGTAAAAACGTACATGCGTTTTTACCACAGTTTTGCTGCGTTTCATATGCGTTTTCTGTGAGTTTCTGGTGCATTTTTGGGTTGCCGACACCTGTGAAAAATGGATATGTGACTCAAAAATGCACCAAAAACACAAATCGCGGTGCGTTTTTCGCGATTTTGCCACGATTTATATTAATTTCAATGGGAAGCTCCACAGATGCAGCATGCAGGACTTTTCAAAACGCACTGCTACCACAGTGCAGTGGTGTGAAAAGTCCCATAGGATTTAGGCTGGGTTCACACTGTAGCAATGCGGGAAACAGCGCGATTCCAGTATCGCATCTCTCCCGCAGGCAGTTCACACTGCCCTCTGCAAACCCCTGCGGGTGTCAATACAATGTTAATGACACCCCCAGATCGGTTCACAGATCGCAGTGTGAACTGTGGATGCAGACAGGAATCGGATCGCATGAGTGAGAACACCCATGTGATCCGATTCCAGTGCGGGGGGGAAAAAAAGTCCCTACACCTTTTTTGTGCGAATCCAATGCGAGTTCAGCCATACAACTGTATAGCTGAACTCAGATTGCACAGACATCGCATGTGATCTAAGGATGAGCTCAGGCGTGTTCGCAACCTGCACGTGCAGAGCCTGCGAGGAAGTCGGCACTGCACAGCGCTAATCACAAGCAGTGAGACATTTCTCGATCTCTACAGCGTCGGGTTTGGGAAAATGTCTCACTGCTTGTGATTAGCGCTGTGCAGTGCCAACTTGCGGGCAGGTTCTGCACGTGTGGTTTGCGAACACGCCTGAGCTCATCCTTAGTGATCTGCACAAGCTGTGCGGGTGCGAATCCCATGCAATGTCTGTATTCACTACAGTGTGAACCCGGGCTTAAAGGAAAAAAAATTTCTTGCAGAGTAAAAATGCAGGAAATACCTATCAGTGTGAGAGACCTTATTTTTCCTCCATCCCATAGTGCAGTAGTCTGAGCCTCTCTGAAAGGTTTGTATCAGGCTACTTTCACACTGAAGCGCTGGATGCGCTGGCGGTATAGCAGCGCTATTTTTAGCGCCGCTATACCGTTGTTTTTGCCGCGATTTGCGGGCGCTAGCAGGGTGATTTTACCCCCGCTAGCGGCTGAAAAAGGGTTAAAAACGCCCGCAGGAGTTTTTTTACCCTCCTGCCAGCGCACCGATCCAGTGTGAAAGCCCTTGGGCTTTCACACTGGATACAAAGTAGCGGCTTTTTCAGGGCGCTTTTCAGGCGCTATTTTTAGCGCAATAGCGCCTGCAAAGCGCCTCAGTGTGAAAGGGGCCTAAGGGCAGAAGAGGTGTGTGTGTGTCAGGGGTGTGCTTTGCTTTGACTATACTTTAGTTAAAGTGATTGTAAAGCTTCAGGCTTTTTTTTTTTTTTTTAAATAACAAACATATTGTGAGGGAAATTCACCTTAGACCACACTCTGGATCAAGTTTGTTTTTTTAACAGTAAATAGGTTTTTATTTAAAAGAATCAATGTTGACAATGATACAGTATATGGACATCAATTACAAACATAAGGTCACAGAGGTCTAAGGAAACAGGTAATAAAAGCCACAAATCGTTGACTCAAAATATCAGTAGTCTACAGCATATAGTGCATAGTTGTGAACCAGACAAATGACAATGGTAGCTATAGAAGGGAAAGAAAAGTAGGGAGGGAGAAGAGAAAGAAAAAAGGGGGGGAGTGGAGGGAAGAGAGAAGGATGGGGGGGGGAGGAAGGAAGGGGGGGAGGGGTGGGGGGGGGACACAGCAGACATATGATAGAACATAATTTCTAGTCACAACCAGGAGACAAAGTAAAAGACAGCAATAACCAGTAGGGCTAACCCATGAGCTCTAAAGCTCCTTTCCATGTGCATCGATCCATTGGGACCAGACCGTGTCAAATTTTTTGGGACAGTTTCTACTCTCGTATGTCAGCTTGTACAAAGGTAGGACAGATTTTATCGTGGCCGTCCACGTTTGGAGCGTGGGAGGGCCGGGCTGCTTCCACTTAAGAAGAATCTCTCATCTAGCGTAGTATAGGGCATAGAACAAAAACAGTTTTTCATGCCTTGACACCTCCACACCTTCCATGACCCCAAGCAACGCCAGGGCCGGGTCCAAGGTAAGGGACCAGTCCCCAAATGTTCCCAGGACACCCATCACCCCCTCCCAGTATGGACGCAGTACAGGGCATGACCACACCATATGAAAGAATGTGCCTGGAGACAGACCGCATCTAGAGCATCGAGCACTCGTTCCGGGGTATATGTTCACTAATCTTGCGGGGGTATAGTATGCCCTGTGCAAGAATTTCAGTTGGATGAAGCGGTCTTTAGCTGAAATCATTTTGGTAATGTAGTCAGACACCACGTCCCCCCAGGTCTCGTCGGTGAGGTCTGGGATGTCCGCCCTCCACTTATTGCAGACGGCCAGACGCTTGTCAGGAGCGACACATGTGCCACGGAGAGGTAAAAATAGAGGGAGGACAGGGGCTTATCCATGAATTTTGCAATGAGTAGTCATTCAACCGCATCAGTCTGGAGGGTCAGAGGATCAGGGAACTCTAAAGTTCATCGCATGCCTGAGCTGATAATATCTGAACTTCATAGAGGCAGGGAGATGATACTTAGCTTTCAGCGTCTCAAAGGAAGAAAAGGATCCGTCGGTGTAAACATGCTTGATGGTGACTACCCCCCTAGCCGCCCACAACTGTGGCTCCGGGAGCCCATAGATGTGTGTCAACAATGGATTACCCCATAGGGGAGTATGGGGTGAGATAACCGAGTCCGATCTGTAGACCGATCTGGCTCTCTGCCACACCAAAATGGTTGTGCGCATCAAAGACGTGACTTGGGGATGGGCCCTAGGCCCTCTATAGGGTAGCTTAGTCAATGCCGCATAAGACCCCAAGATGGCCGCCTCGAGGGTCACCGCCGTATTTCGTCTGGGCTGATCAAACCACCACCGGACCGTAACTAGGACCGCAGCCCAATAGTAGAGCAGGAAGTGGGGCAGTGCCAGGCCCCCCTGCGACAGGGGGAGCTGGAGTGTCCTCTTCGCCAGCCCAGACAAATGTTGAGACAATGGTGTCAATCTTTTGAAAAAAGGATTTAGGGAGCGGGCACTGAGCGTTCCTAAAAAAGTACACAAATTTGGGGAGATAAACCATTTTTAATAAATTCACCCTGCCCACCGGGGATAGGGGTAGTGTTTTCCAAAGTTGACATTTCCTACCGAACTGAGTCAACAGGAAGTTGTCATCAATATACGCCTGAGGGGACCCCCGGACAACCACCCCAAGATATTTAAACTTCAATACATTTTTATTGTAAAGTCAGGTTCATACAATAAACATCACAATGTACTTTGCCATCAACATTTGAGCATCTATGTAATGCACTTATACAACAAATATATTCAAGACTTAAAATGAAAGGAAAAGGGATAGAGGTATCATTCAGAAATTGGTCTATAACTCATACCAAGAACATTATTGTAAAAATATCGTATCTTAACTGTATATCAGAAGTAAGGAGTGGCTTTACTCAGGTTTCCAATTTTGTTTAAACCATATTTCCCAACTAGACCATTTGTCTCTTGAGTGTAGGTAGTTGCCCTGAGATGCTGCGAACATTAACTCGTATGTGGCGTGGGTGTTAGTTGTCTCTACAATTTCCCTAAATGATGGTGGGTTTGCTGCCAACCAGTGTCGCAGAATCACCAGTCTAGTGCTGAGAAGGATGTGCGTGACTATAGTTCTTATTTGTGGCGCTATTTGTTCTATTCCTAATGATAGTACTGCTAGTGCTGTGTTGGGAGCGATGTGTGACCCTGCAAACCTAGAAATGAGATCAAACACTTTAGACCAAAGTTGGTTCAGGGCAGGACAGTTCCACAGGATATGGTGCAATGTGCCTGTCTCTCCGCATTTCCTGCAGCAAAGAGAGGAAGCTGAAGAATTAAATTTGGACACTCTGTATGGTGTAAGGTACCACCTTAGTGTAATTTTATGGGTTACTTCCCAAAGATTCAAGCTTTTAGTCGCAGTGAAGTTATGTAGTAGGGCTTTCTGCCATTGGGGCTCCGAGTACCTTGCACCTAGTTCCTGTTCCCAGGCTATGATATTAGTGGATTTTTCAAATAAAGCTTTAGACTGTAAAAGACAATAAAACCGTGAGATGCCTTTAATAGTGGTGCAACTGTTCGTTAGGTATAGCAGTGATCGCCATGGCAGCAGCGTTTTAAAGTTGGTTGTTGTTTGAAGAAAGTGAACTATTTGCAGGTATCTATACTGGTCACTATCTTCTAGGTTATATTCTATTTGCAATGCTCTAAATGTTTTAGGGGCAGGACCTACCATCAAATCCTGCACAGTTTTGACACCCTTGGTCGCCCAGTATATTATAGACAAGTCTGGGATTATCAGTGAGAGACAAGAGATATTAAGAGGTAAGGGTTTTAGAAGTTGATCTGGGAAGTCTAGAGATGAGAAAATTTTCCATGTTCATAGAGTAGCCCTCATAGTGATCGATAGGTGCTGGTGTGCTTGAGGTAAAATGTGGCAGGTTAGGAGTAGATCAGCCAGCTTGTGCCCCGAAGTTTGGACTGATTCTAGTTCCAACCATTTAGGGCCTTGGTGCAGATAAAACCAAGCTCTGGTTTGAGAAAGGATAGCGGCCGAGTGATAGTCTTGCAATAGGACATGGCCTATGCCTCCTGCACTTCTAGTTTTTATTAAGTTTTTGAAAGCGCACCTTTCCCTTTCTCTTTTTCCCCGCCACAGGAATTTATTCAACATAGACTGAGCTTTGGTGAAAAAGGAATTAGGGATTGGGATTGGCAGTCATCGGAAGAGGTATAACAGTTGTGGTAAAACTATCATTTTAAAAGACGCTAGCCGCCCTGTCCAGGACAGTTCCACTTTACCTAAGTCTTGTAATTTATTGGTCATCATATTGAGGAAGGGAGTATAGTTAGCTGCAACTAGGTCTTTTGTAGTTGCCGTGAGAGTAATCCCTAGGTATTTTATCCCATCCTGCTTCCATGTGTATGGAAAGCGTGCGCTAAGTCGCATTTGAACAGATAGGTCAATACCCAGTCCCAGTATGTAGGACTTACTCTCATTGACATTATAGTAAGACAACTGATTAAACATAGCTAAAGCTGAGTGTACTGAAGCCAAAGAAGTTTCCACATCCGTGAGAATCATTATAATATCATCAGCGAATAAGCTGATCGTATGTGTAGAGTTGGGCATGGAGAACCCTTTAATGTTGGGATGAGATCGTATATAGATGGCCAGGGGTTCCATTAGAAGATTAAATATCAGAGGGGATAACGGGCACCCCTGCCTAGTGCCATTAGTTATGGTGAATGGCTTGGAGAGCACCCCTGAGGTATAAACCTGAGCCGAGGGGTTAGAGTATAGGGCTAATATTGCTTGCCGTATACTACCCGAGAAGCCAAAACGCTGTAGCACTCGGGTGAGATACATCCAATGAATGCAGTCAAAGGCCTTCTCTGCGTCTAATGCCAACAGCAGAGAAGGTCTTTTGTGTAGCTTAGCAAGATGAATAATGTTAACCAGTCTACGGGTGGCATCGGACGTTTGGCGGCCTTTAGTGAAACCCGTCTGGTCTGGGTTAATAATAAGTGGGAGTATGTCTATTAATCTGTATGCAACGATTTTGGCATAAACCTTTAGGTCGATATTGAGAAGTGATATGGGCCTAAAGTTTGGAGGGGAATCAGGCTCCTTCCCTGGCTTCGGCAAGGCCACAATGACAGCGTTCAACATTTCAGGGGGGAAGGAGGCCGAGGCGGCGGCAGCGGCAAAGATTTGTTCCATATATGGTGTCAGTAAATGTTTGAAGGATTTATAATAGTCGCCAGAAAATCCATCCAGACCTGGAGACTTATTAATTGGAAGTGAGTCTATTGCCCTATGTATCTCTGCAGTACTGAATGGCTGATTAAGGGTCAGCAATTGCTCCTGTGAGATATTAGGAATGTCTAACTTTTCAAGAAACAAGTTAATTGCGTCAACATTTGGTTGGATAGTGTTCGGATCATCTTTCAGGTTGTAAAGGGAGCCATAGTAATGGCTAAAGGCATCCGCCATTTCCTGGGGATGATATAGTTTATGTTTGGTAAGGGGATTGTATTATATATGGAATTTGAGTTTTTTGTCTCATGCCCTTTACCCTTTGTGCTAAATTTTTACCCGCTTTGTTTCCTGTGGCGTAGTATGTCATCCTGAGTTTTTTTGATGCTTTTTCAAAGTTCTCTAATAGAAGTAGCCGCAGCTCACATCTCAGTTGGGTAATTTGACTCAAATTTTTGGGAGAAGATTTTTGCTTGTTACTAGTCTCTTACAGAAAAATGTTGTCAGTGATTTCTTTTATTTGCCTGTGCCGCTGCCTCCTGGCCCTTGCCCCCAGTTGTATGAAAATGCCACGAATAAAAGCTTTGTGAGCATTCCAAAGTACAAATTTATCTTGTACAGAGGACTCTTATTCTTAAAAAATTCAGTTAACTGGCTTTCAATGACTGATTTAAAGTCCGCTTGCTGCAAGAGAAAAGAGTTCAATCTCCATAATGGAGGTGAGGTGTTGGGCGTCCCCATCCACCAGGGACAGGGTAGTAGATGCGTGGTCAGACCACGTGATGACATTGATGTGCGTGGAAGATACATTGGCTAATGTTTGCTGGTCAACTAGGAAGAGGTCAATGCGGGAATAAGTCCTGTGCGGCGGTGAGAAGAACGTGAAGTCTTTCTCTCCCGCATGTAAGCACCTCCAGGCGTCAAACAGATCGTGTTTGTGAATTGAGGGTAGTAAGGACGGGCTAGAACGCTTGACGCCGGAGGTAGAGTCCATCTCAGGATCTGGGGTGGCGTTGAAATCACTGCATAGTAGCAATCTTCCCTTATGATGTTTCCTGACCTTCTTCAACGAATTATTAAAAAAGTGAATCTGGCGTTGGTTCGGTGAGTAGACGTTTACTATAGTATACGTGATTGAGTTAAGTTCACACACCAGGATAAGATACCGGCCATTTCCATCTTTAATTTCCTCATGAAGGGTGAAAGCCACAGAATCTCGTATTGCTATGAAGACTCCTTTAGTTTTATTGCGGACATTAGCAGTATAAAGATGTGGAAAGTTTCTGTTTGAACATTTGGGTGGTGCTGACGCAGAAAAGTGTGTCTCTTGAGCACAAAGTATATCAGCTTTATTAGAGAGGGCTTCTGACCATAAGGATCTTCTTTTAGCAGGATGATTCAGTCCTTTAGAATTAATAGAAATGATTTTTATGCCCATAATTGCAGATGTGGGAAGTTTGTGCTATGTTTCTGCTTTATATTCATTTTTGATGCAATGTCTCCATCTTGTGGTTGTTTTTGGGATAGCGGTGAAAAAATTGAAATGAGGATGCATAGGTTCAAAAAGTACTCACTATTTGGTGATGAGCAGAGGATTTTTCCATTTCGATCTTCGGGCCAAGTTGAGTGGCATTTCTGCATGGTAGGTCCAGCAGTAATTACATGAACTCCGGCTTGTACATCTTTCAATAGTAAAAACAAGAAAACTGAGAGACAAAAGAAAAACATAGAAAAAAAAAATATAACCAAGCAACCGATAGAAAACAATAGAGTGGTCCTAGTCCGCAATGGGCACTAGAACCAGGATACCCGTATGCAGCGTTTAGCTGCCCAAAGTGGGTGGAGGTAAAGTTCAGGCCTAATGGCGCTCCTGAACATCCTTCCAGGGTTTAGTAGTAAAGTATTACCCATCCCGGTTAAGTGTGCGACATTGCGTTCCTGTTTGTAACAGTTTTCCAGTCTGGTTCTGCAGACCTCCTTGGCTTAACAGCAGGGGAGTCATCAGAATGCTCAGGTAGTATTCCCCATTCCTCCAGAAGAGAAAGGCCTTTCCCCAGAGAGTCTATAGTGTATGTTCGGCCATCTTTAACAATAGACAACTTTGTGGGATAACCCCACCTGTAGACAATTTTATGATTCCTAGGTACCTTGGTGATGGTATTCAGGTTCTTTCGTTTCTGAAGGGTATATTGCGACAGGTCAGCATAGAACTGTAGATTTTGATACTGTGCAGGTTTTTGTTCACCTTTGCGCATCGTCGCCATCAGCAGTTCCTTTGCATGAAAGAAATGTAGGCGCAATATTACATCTCTAGGGACCTGCTCTGGTAAAAAGGATGATTTAGGTAAGCGATGAATTCTGTCGATCGTTAATTCAAGATCAGAAAGATTAGGGGTGAGCAATTTAAACAGTAGGGTAGCATATTCACGCAGATCAGCTGGCTGGACCGACTCAGGGATCCCCCTGATTTTCATGTTGTTCCTCCTATTTCTGACTTCGAAATCTGCGAGCTTAGCCTTAACCCATTCCGTGTCCCCTTCTCTTTCCTCATGTGAGTCTACTAGGTCATTGATGGTTTCAGCAAAATCTCCCATTTTTTGCTCTATGTGCTCAACCCTCGATTCCACTGCTTAAATGTCAGTATGGAACCTATGCATGCACTGTGCCATATCAGATTGCAGTGAGCTCCTCAATGATAGCAGCATATCTTTCAAAACAGTGTCTATCACAGGCTGTTGCGTGGTTGGGAAGGATTCTATAGAATCAGGGAGATCATGTGTCTCATCTCCAGAGTCAGTGGCATGGCTGGCCTGAGGACTGTATCCCTCTCCATCCAGCCTGATTTTTGCTTTAGCTGGGCTGCCAGCGATAGGGGAGGGAGAGTGCTGCTGTGAGCTTGCAGGGGAGTTGCTATTTAGATGTTTCTTGCCTTTATCAGGCATGTTGTTGGCTGTTTTATCTGCAGGGGTAGATGATGGCCGGGGGCCATTTTGTCTACCTTCATGCGGCTTGTGGGGATAAAAGTCCGTCAGACGCTGCGCTTTGCGGGGCTCCTTTCTCTTCCTGGACATGCTGCAGGAGTAATCCAGGGGTGGAACGCCTTGTGGAAGCGATATTTTGGGGTCCCGATGGGGTGATTCGTGCCGCTATTCCCTGTATGTTACAGGAACTCTGGTTCTATGCTGCCATCCAGCTCGCGCACAGACCACGCCCCCACCCCAAGATATTTAAATTCATCCACCCATTGGAGTGGCGTGTCTGTGACCGCCTGGAGCCCGAAGGGTGGAGGGAACATAAGTCTACAGACCCATAACTGCTAGGATAATAAAAATTGGTGCCGGTCTCCCAGTAGGCTGGGGGTACAAAACTTGGTGTGGTTACATGCCTTCCTCAAAAACGCATGGGCCCCCGGCTGTGGCAAAGGTCCCCAGTACTTGACAAAGAGGGTAAGGGCAACATAATGGGGGGCATAGGGGATACAGGTGAACATGTCTTCCGGGCCCACCCACTGGGGGGAGCACATTGTAGTTCGACCCCTTGTCTCTCAAAGCAGGATAGCAGGTAGAAAAAAATAAAAATAAAATAAGAAAAGGGAAAAAGCCAAAAACCAAAAGGGAATGTCAAGGTGTCACAATGGCAAAGGGGGGAAGACCATAGTCAAACCGCAAGGCAAAAAGGAAGGGAAATTGCCAGAGGGCCACATGTATGCATGGAGGATGGAGGACTTAAAGGCAACAAGGAAGTGTAGATCATATACTTGCTTTATTCCGCACGGATCGCATCAAGCTAGGAAGAAGCCTCTGATGTGAAGAATCTCACTCGTTCGCCATCTTGGACCCTGAGCCTGGCGGGAAACAGCATACTGTATTTCATATTTTTGGCGCGAAGGCGGGAGCGGACCTGGTCAAATTACTTCCTCTGCTTCTGCGTTTCGATAGAATAGTCAGGGAATATCAGGAGCTTAGCATTCTCATACTTCAGGTCACCTACACTTCTAGCCTCTCTGAGGACAAGGTCCCGATCCCGGTAGTTCAGGAGCTTAAAGATGAATGTGCGTGGGGGGTTCCCCGGTGGGCCCCTGGCTGCGGGCCCCTGGCTGTATCCTATGAGCCCTCTCCACCACAAAGTGAGGGGAAAAAGAGGCACGGGGTAGGAGGGTGCGCAGCAACTGCTCCGTAAACGTGGTGGTGTCGTTCCCCTCAGACCCCTCGGGCAGCCCTATGATGCGCAAATTGTTGTGCCTATTCCGGTTCTCGGAATCTTCAGCACGGAACTCCAGGTGCTTGACTCTAATTTTAAGGGTGTGGAGGTCAGCGGTGTGCTCCCTTTGCACATCCTCAGCCACAGACACACGCTGCTCCACCTCTGTCACTCTGCCTTTAAAAGCATCAATATCTCTCCTATTCATGCCCAGTTCAATATACATGGTATCAATCTTCTCTGTAAGGGCCGTTTTACATGAGGGCTGTGTGTTCAGGGGAGGTTCGGGGAGCTGCAGCCTCGTGACTCACATCCTCCTCTTCCTGAGCCGACATGATGGGGGAGACTGCTGCGGCCTTCCCCTCAGTATGGCGCGCGGTCCCGCTCTTCTTCTGGCTCTGCCGGCGCGCTGATCCCCCTCTCCGATAGCCTGGCATGAGCAGGGGTTGCTTGAGGCAGAAAGCAATAAAATGAGCCGGCGGAAAGACTCCCAGCACCGCAGGGAAGAAGGATAAGAGATCCAGACGGCGGAGCGGAGCTAATACACGTCCGCTCCCGTCGCCATCTTGGACACGCCCCCGGATCAAGTTAAAGCGGAGTTCCAACTACAATCTCAAATATTTTTTTTTAGAACCTTTCACAAGTGCTTACAATGTCATTATAAAACTCAAGTCTCCTATTAAAATCGTCCCCCGATGTCTGATTTCATCCTCTAAAATAACTTTGATGACTGTGTTCTGGGCATTGTCATTTTGCTTGTGGGCATGTGAAGCCCACAAGCATCCTGTTCTGGGATATGGTGCTGCTGAGAGACCAGCATGCACCTCCCGTTCTGTCCCCGATCTCGCGCATGCGCATTGAGGCAATGTCGGAGCGCCGTCAACTACGCAGGTTGCCATCACAACGGGCGGCGGCGGTGGAAGTGCCCGTCCCGTTGTGATGGCAACGAAGATAACAAACAATAAAAACAGAAGATTGAAGTTTTAAAATATCGTCTGCCAAGCTGCATTACTTGTTTTAAAATTAGATTGTAATTAGATCTAAGATTAGATCTGCCTTTTATCGCGTCACTTCCGGTTTGGAAGTCCCGCGATTCTAGCCCTAAGGGAAGCGCACTGACTCCTGGGAAATGATGACACACATTTCCCAGAAGCAGTAGCGAGCAGAGGCGCCAACGGAAATGACGACACAAACCGAGGTGATGAAGAAGGTAGATTTCGTGGGACCACATAGCAACAGCTATTTCAAGGTGAGTAAAAAAAAATAAATATCCAAATGCTGTTTTTTAAAGTATTATATGCACATTAATGGCAGATTATGTTTTTGATGGAAACTCTACTTTAAGAAGGTTATTCTCGTTCGAGGAGACAAGTTACAACAAAAAACAGATATTTGCCTATTGGTTCTGACCACTAAGACCCGTGCAATAGGGCAGCATACATAGCAGTCAGCCTGATAGATGCCTATCTGGACTTGTCTAAATTAATTAATTATTATTATTAATGAACAACTTGCATTTTATATACTTTTACAAGTCTCGACTTAGCCACCTCTTCTGGACAATGATTGGTTGACGTGTGTGTCTGGGCTTAACCTTTATTTTCACTTCCTAGAAGTAGGTGTAGCTTAGCCTTACAAACTTAGATCAAAACGAAACTAGCTGTGATTTACGTGTATTTCAAGAAACAAAACTATCTTTGTGATTTACATGCATTTTAAGAAACAAAACTAGCTTGTGGGTTTATATGAATTTCAAGAAACAAAACTAGCTTGTTAAGCAATCTTTTACAAGTAGGCATAAATGATTATAAAATTAGCATCTAATTTCTCTAACACATATCATACTTACCTCCACTGTGCAGTTCGTTTTGCACAGAGTGCCCCCGATCCTCGACTTCTGGGGTCCCTCTGCGGCTCTATCAGCTTCTCCCTGCATTGTATAACCAACTAGGAGAAGCGCTCTCCTGGGGGGTTACCTTGCGGGCACGCTTCCGAGTCCATCTTTCGGCGTCCATAGACGCCGAATGTAGGACTCGACCCCGCCCCTCAGCGCCCGCGTCATTGGATTTTATTGACAGCAGCAGGAGCCAATGGCTGCGCTGCTATCAATCTATCCAATCAAGAGCCGAGAACTCTGGGCAGAGGAAGAGCGCATCTCCGCCGTGGGAAATTCCAGGGCTTAGGTAAGTAAAACGGTAGGGGCTGGGGGGCCTGTCACTGCCAGGTGTTTTTTCACCTTAATGCATAGGATGCATTAAGGTGAAAAAACACGAGGGTTTACAACCCCTTTAAGCCTGGGTTCACACAATAGCGATGCAGGAACCAGTGCGATTCCAGTTCCGCTTCCCACATCTTTCCCACAGGCAGTTCACACTGCCCTCTACGAACCACTGCAGGTGTCAATACAATGTTAATGACATCCCCAGATCGGTTCACAGATCTCAGTGCGAACTGTGGATTTAGACAGGAATCAGGTCGCAAGGGTGTGAACACCCATGTGATACGATTTCAGTGCGGGGAAAAAAAAGTCCCTGCACATTTTTTCTGCAAATCCAATGCGAGTTCAGCCATACAACTGTATGGCTGAACTCACATTGCACAGACATCGCACGTGGTCAGCACAGCAATGCGGGTGCAAATCACATGCAATGTCTGTTTTCGCAATAGTGTGAACCCAGGCTTAAACCCAAAACCAAAAATGTATTATATTACAGCATACCAATTATTAGATGTAGTGGCTGCATCACTTTCCTCTTTTGATTGTCTAGTTCACAATGCTAATTGTTATAGGGTGATATAATCCTTCTCAGAATTCCACATCTTGCAGAAGAAAAGATAAAGAAACGAGAAATTAACAAGGCATCACAGAGCAATGGTGATGTCCAAAGTTCAGTAACTTGTATTAACCAGAGATTACATGACAGGACCAAAAGAGGACTAAAGAGCTGAGAGCTGAGCCTGTGTGGACTGGATTACAAAGACTTAGCCATCGAGGATCAGGTTATTGAGGGCCACAGCCTGACAAGCGTCCAGGACAAGATTTGCTGTGTGCTGGGACTAGTGAGCAGATTCAGCTGTGCTTACTTCACTAATGTTAGCAATCCAGTACAACAGGACGCTACCTTTTGTGCCTATCAGTCCCAAAGCAAATAACTGGATGCAGTCTTAACCACTTAAGCCCCGGACCATTTCGGGCCATTAGGACCAGGCCTGTTTTTGGGATTCGGCACTGCGCTGGTTTAACTGTAAATTGTGCGGACATGCAATGTTGTACCCAAATGAAATTTGCGTCCTTTTCTTCCCACAAATAGAGCTTTCTTTTAATGGTATTTGATTGCCTCTGCGATTTTTATTTTTTGCGATATAAACAGAAAAAGACCGAAAATTTTGAAAAAAAATGATATTTTCTACTTTTTGTTATAAGAAAAATCGAATAAACTCAATTTTAGTCATACATTTAGGCCAAAATGTATTCAGCCACATGTCTTTAGTAAAAAAAATGTAAATAAGCGTATATTTATTGGTTTGCGCAAAAGTTATAGCGTTTACAAACTAGGGTACATTTTCTGAAATTTACACAGCTTTAAATTTATGACTGCCTATCTCATTTCTTGAGGTGCTAAAATGGCAGGGCAGTACAAACCCCCCCCAAATGACCCCATTTTGGAAAGTAGACACCCCAAGGAAATTGCTGAGAGGCATGTTGAGCCCATTGAATATTTTTTTTTTTTGTCCCAAGTGATTGAATAATGACAAAAAAAAAAATTACAAAAAGTTGTCACTAAATGATATATTGCTCACACATGCCATGGTTATATGTGGAATTGCACCCCAAAATACATTCTGCTGCTTCTCCTGAGTACGGGGATACCACATGTGTGGGACTTTTTAGGAGCCTAGCCACGTACGGGACCCCGGAAACCAAGCACCGCCTTCAGGATTTCTAAGGGCGCAAATTTTTGATTTCACTCCTCACTACCTATCACAGTTTCGAAGGCCATAAAATGCCAAAATAGCACAAAACCCCCCCAAATGACCCCATTTTGGAAAGTAGACACCCCAAGCTATTTACTGAGAGGCATGTTCAGTCCATGGAATATTTTATATTTTGCCACAAGTTGCGGGAATATGACAAACTTTTTTTTTTTGCACAAAGTTGTCACTAAATGATATATTGCTCACACATGCCATGGGCATATGTGAAATTACACCCCAAAATACATTCTGCTGCTTCTCCTGAGTACGGGGATACCACATGTGTGGGACTTTTTGGGAGCCTAGCCGCGTACGGGACCCCAAAAACCAAGCACCGCCTTCAAGGTTTCTAAGGGCATACATTTTTGATTTCACTCCTCACTACCTATCACAGTTTTGAAGGCCATAAAATGCCAAGATGGCACAAAACCCCCCCAAATGACCCCATTTTGGAAAGTAGACACCCCAAGCTATTTGCTGAGAGGCATGTTGACCCCATTGAATATTTTTTTTTTTGTCCCAAATGATTGAATAATGACAAAAAGAAAAAAAATGTACAAAAAGTTGTCACTAAATGATATATTGCTCACACATGCCATGGTTATATGTGGAATTGCACCCCAAAATACATTCTGCTGCTTTTCCTGAGTACGGGGATACCACATGTGTGGGACTTTTTGGGAGCCTAGCCGCGTACAGGGCCCCAAAAACCAAGCACCGCCTTCAGGATTTCTAAGGGCGTAAATTTTTGATTTCACTCCTCACTACCTATCACAGTTTCGAAGGCCATAAAATGCCAAAATAGCACAAAACCCCCCCCCCAAATTACCCCATTTTGGAAAGTAGACACCCCAAGCTATTTGCTGAGAGGCATGTTGAGTCCATGGAATATTTTATATTTTGCCACAGGTTGCGGGAATATGACAAACTTTTTTTTTTTTGCACAAAGTTGTCACTAAATGATATATTGCTCACACATGCCATGGGCATATGTGAAATTACACCCCAAAATACATTCTGCTGCTTCTCCTGAGTACGGGGATACCACATGTGTGGGACTTTTTGGGAGCCTAGCCGCGTACGGGACCCCAAAAACCAAGCACCGCCTTCAAGGTTTCTAAGGGCATAAATTTTTGATTTCGCTCCTCACTACCTATCACAGTTTTGAAGGCCATAAAATGCCAAGATGGCACAAAACCCCCCCAAATGACCCCATTTTGGAAAGTAGACACCCCAAGCTATTTGCTGAGAGGCATGTTGAGCCCATTGAATATTTTTTTTTTTTGTCCCAAATGATTGAATAATGACAAAAAGAAAAAAAAATTTACAAAAAGTTGTCACTAAATTATATATTGCTCACACATGCCATGGTTATATGTGAAATTACACCCCAAAATACATTCTGCTGCTTCTCCTGAGTACGGGGATACCACATGTGGGGGACTTTTTGGGAGCCTAGCCGCGTACGGGACCCCAAAAACCAAGCACCGCCTTCAAGGTTTCTAAGGGCATAAATTTTTGATTTCACTCCTCACTACCTATCACAGTTTTGAAGGCCATAAAATGTCAAAATAGCCCAAAACCCCCACAAATGACCCCATTTTGGAAAGTAGACACCCCAAGCTATTTGCTGAGAGGCATGGTGAGTATTTTACAGCTCTCATTTGTTTTTGAAAATTAAGAAAGACATTTTTTTTCTTTTTTTTTTTTCTTTTTTTACATTTTCAAAACTTTGTGACAAAAAGCGAGATCTGCAAAATACTCAACATACCTCTCAGCAAATAGCTTGGGGTGTCTACTTTCCAAAATGGGGTCATTTGGGGGGGTTTTGTGCCATCTGGGCATTCCATGGCCTCCGAAACTGTGATAGGCAGTGAGGAGCGAAATCAAAAATTTACACCCATAGAAATCCTGAAGGCGGTGCTTGGTTTTTGGGGTCCCGTACGCGACTAGGCTCCCAAAAAGTCCCACACATGTGGTATCCCCGTACTCAGGAGAAGCAACAGAATGTATTTTGGGGTGTAATTCCACATATGCCCATGGCATGTTTGAGCAATATATAATTTAGTGACAACTTTTTGTACATTTTTTTTTCTGACACTTTTTGTTTACATGAAAAAAAAAATTTTTTTGCAAGAAAATTATGTTGAACCCCCAAACATTATATATTTTTTTAAAGCAAAGGCCCTACAGATTAAAATAGTGGGTGTTGCATTTTTTTTTTCCACACAGTATTTGCGCAGCGATTTTTCAAACGCATTTTTTGGGGGAAAAACACACTTTTTTTATTTTTAATGCACTAAAAAACACTATATTGCCCAAATGTTTGATGAAATAAAAAAGATGATCATAGGCCGAGTACATGGATACCAAACACGACATGCTTTAAAATTGCGCACAAACGCGCAGCGGCGACAAACTACATTCATTTTTAAAAGCATTTAAAAGCCTTTACAGGTTACCACGTTAGATTTACAGAGGAGGTCTACTGCTAAAATGACTGCCCTCGATCTGACCTTCGCGGTGATACCTCACATGCATGATGCAATTGCTGTTTACATATGACGCTAGACCGACGCTTGCGTTCGCCTTTGCGCAAGAGCAGGGGGGGACAGCGGTGCTTTTTTTTTTTTTTTTTTTTATTATTATTTATTTGGCTTTTTTATTTTATTTTTAAACTGTGCCTTCCATATTTTATGTTTTTTACCATTTTTATCGTTATCTCAGGGAATGTAAATATCCCCTATGATAGCAATAAGTAGTGACAGGTACTCTTTTTTTGAAAAAAATTGGGGGGTTAGACCCTAGATCTTTCCTCTGCCCTCAAAGCATCTGACCACACCAAGATCGGTGTGATAAAATGCTTTCCCAATTTCCCAATGGCGCTTTTTATATCCGGGGGGGGGACATTCCCTCCCACTGCTTGTAAAAGCAGTCTAGAGGCTAATTATCTGCTAGAATTGCTTTTACATGAAAGCCGGCTGCTGGCTGAAAAGAATGATACCAAGATGATACCTAAACCCGCAGGCATCATTCTGGTATAAACATTCAAAGTCCAGCAACATACCAGTACGTTGCTGGTCCTTGTTGGACATGTATTGTAATCTTTTTTTTCATACAGCCTATTGGCTGAACGAAAAAAAGAGATTGATTGGTGGGTATGCCCACCATTAGAATACCTCCCTTCATCCACCCACTTCTAATGATGGGCATATATGCCGAAGCATGGGGGCATCCTCCCGCAAAAAAGTTATGCCGCGTACACACGGTCAAGCCTTCGTCGGAATTTCGACCGTATGTACGCGGCATAAAAGGTTATGCCGCGTACACACGGTCGGACTTTTCCACGGGCAAGCCTCCGTTGGAATTTCGACCGTATATACGCGGCATTAGGAGCAAAATCGCTCCTCCGCCCCTGCTGCCCCCATGCTTCGGCATATATGCTCTTTTTTTTAACTGTGGTGGTGAAATCACCTCCTACAGCGTTGGAGTCACGGCTTTATGTATCGTGGGAGCAAACGCTGTTGCTGTCAAGATAAATAGATCCGCGCTGCAACTGAATGGCGTACCTGCTAAGCAAATGGTGGTTAACATTAAAACAAAGTAACATTACAGTACAACAGTAAGACCTTACCATGCCATACCTGCAAAGCAAATACCAAAACAAAACCTAGTAAAAAATAAAAAAATGTTTTAACGCAACCTGTGCCTAAAATATATATATGCCGAAGCATGGGGGCATCCTCCCGCAAAAAAGTTATGCCGCGTACACACGGTCGGAATTTTCCACGGGCAGGCCTCCGTCGGAATTTCGACCGTATGTACGCGGCATTAGGAGCAAAATCGCTCCTCCGCCCCTGCTGCCCCCATGCTTCGGCATATATGCTCTTTTTTTTAACTGTGGTGGTGAAATCACCTCCTACAGCACTGGAGTCACGGCTTTATGTATCGTGGGAGCAAACGCTGTTGCTGTCAAGATAAATAATTCCGCGCTGCAGTTGAATGGCGCACCTGAAAACAAAAAATTACATACCTGAAAAGCAAGCATGATAAAACATTGCAGAATAGAATACAGTAAAAAAGAGCAGAACAATAGAGAGAAAATAGAGAGAGAGAGAGAACAATAAAACAACAACTATTTTTGGTTTTTTTATTTTATATTTTTTTGTGTTTTGTTTTTTACGTTTTTTTTTTTCTTTTTTACACTTTTATTTGTAACTTTACAACTGTAATGGTTCGGGTCTCTCAAAATGTAATGGCATCTTGGGAGACCCTGTGTAAGTGTGTCCTTGTCTGTGAAATGCTGTACCCTACGCTAAAACTTCACTTTTGAGTGGTAGCGTTCAAAACATTCACCTTGGCAAAGACCAGGCTTGTCAGGACAGAGTGGACAAAAACTACGGGTGTCACGCCTAAATCCGCGCTTGCTACAGACATGACATCTTTTTTGGGGGTGGCTTTGGGTAGGGGTACTCGGGAGGACATACGAATAATGCCTCTCATGCAGCCGGCTTACTGCATTTGGTTGGGGATGGTGAGGTGCAGAACCGCCTGGATACAGGAGTTCTGTGACTATCTCATTCTGGAATTTTAGAAGAGATAACGTCCCGCCTGAAGCTCTGTATAGCACATGAGCGTTCAGCAAAGCCAATTGGAATAATGATAGAGACACTTTTTTGTACCAGCGTCTCGCCTTACGGTCAATTAGATACGGCGCCATCAACTGGTCGTTGAGGTCCACCCCTCCCATATTTTGGTTATATTCGTGGACACAGAGGGGTTTCTCCACAACACCAGTCGCCGTACGAATTTGGACTGTCGTGTCTGCATGAAGGGAGGTAAGAAGGAAAACATTCTTATTGTCCCTCCACTTCATAGCGAGCAAGTTATTACACTTCAAGCAGGCTCTCTCCCCCAGCCTAAGACGGGCATCTACAAGCCGCTGGGGAAAGCCCCGGCGATTAGGTCGCACGGTGCCACATGCTCCAATCTGATGATCAAACAAGTGACTAAACAGTGGCACGCTCGTGTAATAATTGTCCACATACAAGTGGTACCCCTTTCCGAATAAGGGTGACACCAAGTTCCACACTATCTTGCCAGCGCTCCCTATGTAATCCGGGCAGTTGACCGACTCAATCTGACTATCTTTTCCCTCATAAACCGTAAAGTTCACTACATAGCCTGTTGCCCTGTCACAGAACTTGTAGAGCTTGACCCTGTATCTGGCACGCTTGCTGGGAAGGTACTACTTGAAAGACAAGCGGCCAGAAAATTTAATCAGGGACTCATCAACGCAGACAACTTGATCGGGAGTAAACAAGGCTGCAAAACGTTCGTTGAAGTGGTTTATGAGGGGCCGAATTTTATAGAGCCGGTCGTATTCAGGGTCCCCACGTGGACGACAAAGTTCATTGTCGTTGAAGTGCATGAACCGCAAAATCTGCTCGTATCGTGCCCTGGACATGGAGGCAGAGAACACGGGCATGTGGCCAATTGGGTGCGTGGACCAATAAGCACGCAATGACGGAAATTTATGTGTGCCCATGTTGAGGGAAAGGCCCAGAAAGGTCTTAAATTCGGAAACCGTAATTGGTTTCCAATTTCTGGCAATTTTAGGCAACTGGGGGTTAGCGGCGATAAATTGACCAGCATATAAATTACTCTGGTCCACAATAGATCTATAGAGATCTTCCGTGAAAAACAGCGAATAAAAATCAATTGGAATAAAATCAGCTGTTTCCACCTGAATACCGGGTTGGGCAGTGAATGGGGGAAGTACGGGTTCTGCAGAAGTGGTGGGGACCCAATCAGGATAGGCGAATTCTGCAGGAAGGGCAGTATGGGCACGACGGGCCTGCCTTTGTCTTCTTGGTGGCAGCGGGACACTACTTGTGCTTGCCACCTCGCCAGCTTGAACTGCACTTATGGGACTCGCCACGTCACCAAGTGTTACTGCAGTGCTGGATGTACGTCCAGGCTGTACTAGGCCGCTGGTGCTTGCCAGTTCACCAGAAGGAATAGCGGCGCTAGTACTACTCTGCTCCATGATACGAGAGACCTGCGGTTCTTGCTCCTCAACAACCTCAGAAGATCGGGATCGGGTACACCTGACCTTAGCAGGGACCTCAACTTCGTCGTCAGAGCTATCTGACGTGGGGCCGCTGACGTCACTGTCTTCTACGGGAAGATATTCTGAGCCTGAATCTGACAGATACGTGACCTCCTCTTCACTATCTGTCATGCTCAGAATCTCGTAGGCCTCTTTACTAGTGTACCTTCGTCTTGCCATTTTGGGCTCTAAATTTAGGGGTACACTAGTAAGATTCACAGGAAAAAAAGCACCTGACTGTCGTCAGCAAATATATCAAACGCTACAAAAAAACTGTTAGCGATCGCAGGGATCAGGCCTGTCTCTGCGAACGCTGCAGTTATGTGTGTTGTGTTTGGTAAGTGACAGTGATCGATCGATACTGCACTTGGGTGGGCTGGGCTGGGCTGGGCGGAGGGGCTAAACGCAGGCGCTAGCAGGTATCTGGGCTGATCCCGCTAACACTGCGTTTTTGGGAACCCTAAACCGCTGGGGATGCTAGTATAGATCTGATCAGATACTATACCCCTAAGGGGGGTGTATGCTTTGCGCGTGGGTGTTAGCGTTACTGGCACTAACCTAACACTGCCTGGGGCGACGCAGACCCTCTCTGGAGCTAAAACCTAATTGATCTCACCCGCCGGGCGATCAGGGGGGTTAAACCTTTATTGGGTTATATACGGCGGGTGCCCTGATGCTATAAAAAGCAAACTAATCAACCAGCGTCACCCGTAACCTTTATATGGTGATCACTGGTGAAAGGGTTAACTAGGGGCAATCAGGGGGTTAAAACCTTTATTAGGTTAAATATGGGGGTACCCGACGCTATATAAAAACCTGACGGGTAACCTAAATAACTAAATAACTTACTGGCTAACCAGTGACACCAGTGACGCTTATACGGCGATCACTGGTGAAAGGGTTAACTCTAGGGGCAATCAGGGGGTTAAAATAATATATGGGGGTACCTGACACTAATAAAAACCTGCGGCGAACCTAAAAAAAAATAACTGCCTATCTAAAACACCAGCGACACGAATACAGCGATCGGAAAAACAATCGCTTAGTGACGCTGAAGTTAGGGGGTGAAAGGGTTACCTGGGGGGTGATCAAGGGGTTAAACCTTTATTAGGGGGGGTTAGGGGGCTACCCTGGACCTAAAGGGGCCTAATCCTAACTGCCCTGCAACTTTTTACAATCACAGATGACACTAAATGCAGTGATCAGTAAAATAAATGATCACTGCAATCAGTGACACTGTGATTGGGGGCTTTGGGGTGACCTGGGGGGTGATCTGGGGGTGACTGGGGGGTGATTTGTGTGCCTATGTGTACCTACGTGTCAGTGGACTGTTGGAGCACTAACCTCTGTCTTCTCTCCTCGGCGCCGGGAACGAAAAGACCGCGGCGAGGGAGATGACATCACTTCCTCCAGCCTGTGTTTACATCACATGGCGGAGGAAGCATTTTCATTGGCCGGGAGCGATCGCGAGGGGGGGGCGGAATCGAGCGGCCGCCCCCTCATGCCTGATCGCTCCCGAACACTTAACGGCCGCTCACTGCAGTGAAGGGGGGTCCGGATGGACCCCCCAACTGCACAAAGGCGATCACGTAGATCTACGTGATTCTGCCTGTCGGTGCCATTCTGCCGACGTAAATCGGCGGTGGGCGGTCGTTAAGTGGTTAAAGAGATGGTAAAATATGCACCACCGTACAGACTGGGCCACACCATTAGCCGGCTGAAACTACAGTTCAGTCACCAGGCACTGATACACCATTAGCAACTTATTGCAGTGGAGTTACCTTGAGATGTGTCATTACAATCAAGTAGCCTGGTCTCTAATTCTATATGTAAATATAGAGGTGGTAGTATACTAATATTTAAGCTCATACAGGTGTTTGCAGTATTCTATTATATAACAAGGTTTTAAGGGGGACAGGGAAAGATTGGGACTTTGCATGAGGCAAATGACAGTATCAAATATCATGACATGTTTATTTGTAATAAAATATACACTTTGAGCACTTTGCAATAATTGCATGTGGCTTATCAGTTTCATATATATACATGTCATAAATAAAATTAAACACTTTATATACAATTGGTGTAGCAGCACATTCTGCGTTTCGATAGAATAGTCAGGGAATATCAGGAGCTTAGCATTCTCATACTTCAGGTCACCCACACTTCTAGCCTCTCTGAGGACAAGGTCCCGATCCCGGTAGTTCAGGAGCTTAAAGATGAATGTGCGTGGGGGGTTCCCCGGTGGGCCCCTGGCTGCGGGCCCCTGGCTGTATCCTATGAGCCCTCTCCACCACAAAGTGAGGGGAAAAAGAGGCACGGGGTAGGAGGGTGCGCAGCAACTGCTCCGTAAACGTGGTGGTGTCGTTCCCCTCAGACCCCTCGGGCAGCCCTATGATGCGCAAATTGTTGCGCCTATTCCGATTCTCGGAATCTTCAGCACGGAACTCCAGGTGCTTGACTCTAATTTTAAGGGTGTGGAGGTCAGCGGTGTGCTCCCTTTGCACATCCTCAGCCACAGACACACGCTGCTCCACCTCTGTCACTCTGCCTTTAAAAGCATCAATATCTCTCCTATTCATGCCCAGTTCAATATACATGGTATCAATCTTCTCTGTAAGGGCCGTTTTACATGAGGGCTGTGTGTTCAGGGGAGGTTCGGGGAGCTGCAGCCTCGTGACTCACATCCTCCTCTTCCTGAGCCGACATGATGGGGGAGACTGCTGCGGCCTTCCCCTCAGTATGGCGCGCGGTCCCGCTCTTCTTCTGGCTCTGCCGGCGCGCTGATCCCCCTCTCCGATAGCCTGGCATGAGCAGGGGTTGCTTGAGGCAGAAAGCAATAAAATGAGCCGGCGGAAAGACTCCCAGCACCGCAGGGAAGAAGGATAAGAGATCCGGACGGTGGAGCGGAGCTAATACACGTCCGCTCCCGTCGCCATCTTGGACACGCCCCCGGATCAAGTTAAAGCGGAGTTCCAACTACAATCTCAAATTTTTTTTTTAGAACCTTTCACAAGTGCTTACAATGTCATTATAAAACTCACGTCTCCTATTAAAATCGTCCCCCGATGTCTGATTTCATCCTCTAAAATAACTTTGATGACTGTGTTCTGGGCATTGTCATTTTGCTTGTGGGCATGTGAAGCCCACAAGCATCCTGTTCTGGGATATGGTGCTGCTGAGAGACCAGCATGCACCTCCCGTTCTGTCCCCGATCTCGCGCATGCGCATTGAGGCAATGTCGGAGCGCCGTCAACTACGCAGGTTGCCATCACAACGGGCGGCGGCGGTGGAAGTGCCCATCCCGTTGTGATGGCAACGAAGATAACAAACAATAAAAACAGAAGATTGAAGTTTTAAAATATCGTCTGCCAAGCTGCATTACTTGTTTTAAAATTAGATTGTAATTAGATCTAAGATTAGATCTGCCTTTTATCGCGTCACTTCCGGTTTGGAAGTCCCGCGATTCTAGCCCTAAGGGAAGCGCACTGACTCCTGGGAAATGATGACACAAATTTCCCAGAAGCAGTAGCGAGCGGAGGCGCCGACGGAAATGACGACACAAACCGAGGTGATGAAGAAGGTAGATTTCGTGGGACCACATAGCAACAGCTATTTCAAGGTGAGTAAAAAAAAAAAAATATCCAAATGCTGTTTTTTAAAGTATTATATGCACATTAATGGCAGATTATGTTTTTGATGGAAACTCTACTTTAAGAAGGTTATTCTCGTTCGAGGAGACAAGTTACAACAAAAAACAGATATTTGCCTATTGGTTCTGACCACTATGACCCGTGCAATAGGGCAGCATACATAGCAGTCAGCCTGATAGATGCCTATCTGGACTTGTCTAAATTAATTAATTATTATTATTAATGAATAACTTGCATTTTATATACTTTTACAAGTCTCGACTTAGCCACCTCTTCTGGACAATGATTGGTTGACGTGTGTGTCTGGGCTTAACCTTTATTTTCACTTCCTAGAAGTAGGTGTAGCTTAGCCTTACAAACTTAGATAAAAACGAAACTAGCTGTGATTTACGTGTATTTCAAGAAACAAAACTATCTTTGTGATTTACATGCATTTTAAGAAACAAAACTAGCTTGTGGGTTTATATGAATTTTCAAGAAACAAAACTAGCTTGTTAAGCAATCTTTTACAAGTAGGCATAAATGATTATAAAATTAGCATCTAATTTCTCTAACACATATCATACTTACCTCCACTGTGCAGTTCGTTTTGCACAGAGTGCCCCCGATCCTCGACTTCTGGGGTCCCTCTGCGGCTCTATCAGCTTCTCCCTGCATTGTATAACCAACTAGGAGAAGCGCTCTCCTGGGGGGTTACCTTGCGGGCACGCTTCCGAGTCCATCTTTCGGCGTCCATAGACGCCGAATGTAGGACTCGACCCCGCCCCTCAGCGCCCGCGTCATTGGATTTTATTGACAGCAGCAGGAGCCAATGGCTGCGCTGCTATCAATCTATCCAATCAAGAGCCGAGAACCCTGGGCAGAGGAAGAGCGCATCTCCGCCGTGGGAAATTCCAGGGCTTAGGTAAGTAAAACGGTAGGGGCTGGGGGGCCTGTCACTGCCAGGTGTTTTTTCACCTTAATGCATAGGATGCATTAAGGTGAAAAAACACGAGGGTTTACAACCCCTTTAAGCCTGGGTTCACACAATAGCGATGCAGGAACCAGTGCGATTCCAGTTCCGCTTCCCACATCTTTCCCACAGGCAGTTCACACTGCCCTCTACGAACCACTGCAGGTGTCAATACAATGTTAATGACATCCCCAGATCGGTTCACAGATCTCAGTGCGAACTGTGGATTTAGACAGGAATCAGGTCGCAAGGGTGTGAACACCCATGTGATACGATTTCAGTGCGGGGAAAAAAAAGTCCCTGCACATTTTTTGTGCAAATCCAATGCGAGTTCAGCCATACAACTGTATGGCTGAACTCACATTGCACAGACATCGCACGTGGTCAGCACAGCAATGCGGGTGCAAATCACATGCGATGTCTGTTTTCGCAATAGTGTGAACCCAGGCTTAAACCCAAAACCAAAAATGTATTATATTACAGCATGCCAATTATTAGATGTAGTGGCTGCATCACTTTCCTCTTTTGATTGTCTAGTTCACAATGCTAATTGTTATAGGGTGATATAATCCTTCTCAGAATTCCACATCTTGCAGAAGAAAAGATAAAGAAACGAGAAATTAACAAGGCATCACAGAGCAATGATGATGTCCAAAGTTCAGTAACTTGTATTAACCAGAGATTACATGACAGGACCAAAAGAGGACTAAAGAGCTGAGAGCTGAGCCTGTGTGGACTGGATTACAAAGACTTAGCCATCGAGGATCAGGTTATTGAGGGCCACAGCCTGACAAGCGTCCAGGACAAGATTTACTGTGTGCTGGGACTAGTGAGCAGATTCAGCTGTGCTTACTTCACTAATGTTAGCAATCCAGTACAACAGGACGCTACCTTTTGTGCCTATCAGTCCCAAAGCAAATAACTGGATGCAGTCTTAAAGAGATGGTAAAATATGCACCACCGTACAGACTGGGCCACACCATTAGCCGGCTGAAACTACAGTTCAGTCACCAGGCACTGATACACCATTAGCAACTTATTGCAGTGGAGTTACCTTGAGATGTGTCATTACAATCAAGTAGCCTGGTCTCTAATTCTATATGTAAATATAGAGGTGGTAGTATACTAATATTTAAGCTCATATAGGTGTTTGCAGTATTCTATTATATAACAAGGTTTTAAGGGGGACAGGGAAAGATTGGGACTTTGCATGAGGCAAATGACAGTATCAAATATCATGACATGTTTATTTGTAATAAAATATACACTTTGAGCACTTTGCAATAATTGCATGTGGCTTATCAGTTTCATATATATACATGTCATAAATAAAATTAAACACTTTATATACAATTGGTGTAGCAGCACATATCCAGATGGGGTAATGATTTCATACTTATACACAGGACATATATATACAAAGATAATTAAATTAAATTACAATTCATATTTTATACAGAAATGGTATGACAGCACATTCTGTTTACCCATGTGTAAGGATTAACTTACACATGCTGGACTCCGTATGCTGAGATTAACAAGGAATCTATGAAAAAAAAAAATGTGTTGATTGATAAAAATGTATAAACAATAAATATGTATGTCAAAACATGGCCACATCCTATATTGCTTGATGCGTTGTATGGTCAAAAATCCACTTCCTCAGGAGCGGATGTAACAGCATGTCTGAAAAAGACATACAGACCAATGTAGTCTAACATTAAGCTCAAAAACTACAAGAGGGAATGACAGTAAACAATAAAAAAGGGAGGACAGACCATATTGGCCCCATAAAGAATGAGAAATGACATCTGGTTACAAAGAATGGGGAGATGGCGAAGGTATTGAATTTATTCTTCTCCTCAGTCTTCACGAGGGAATCGGGGGGCTTCAGTAACCAAAACTGCAGTGTTTGTCCTCATCACACATCACAGGAAGCACGCTCATGGCTAACAGAGGACAGAATTAGAAATAGACGTGGGAAACTTAACATTAACCACTTGCCGACTGCCGCACACACATATACGTTGGCAGAATGGCACAGGCAGGCAATTGGGCATACCTGTAGGTTCCTTTGAATTTGCCGCCTATTGGGTGCACACGCCTGCCGTGGGTCCCGCAAGCTGTATGTTCGCCGGTGGCCCGCGATTGCGGTGAGGAAAGGAAAAACGGGGAGATGCCTATGTAAACAAGGCATTTCCCTGTTCTGCCTAGCAACATGACAGGGATCTACTGCTCCCTGTCATCGGGAGCAGTGATCTCTGTCATGTTGTAGTGAGCCAATCCCCCCCAAAGTTAGAATCACTCCCTAGGACACACTTAACCCCTTGATCGCCCCCTAGTGTTTAACCCCTTCCCTGCCAGTGTCATTTATACAGTAATCAGTGGCTATTTGTAGCTCTGATCGCTGTAAAATGACAATGGTCCCTAAATAGTGTCAAAAGTGTCCCATGTGTCCACCATAATGCCGCAGTCCTGATAAAAATCGCAGATCGCCGCCATTACTAGTAAAAAAAATAATAATAATAAAAATGGCATAAATCTATCCCCTATTTTGTAGACGCTATAACGCTTGCGCAAACCAATCAATATACACTTATTGCGATTTTTTTTTCACCAAAAATATGTAGAAGAAGACATATTGGCCTAAACTGTGGAAGAAATTCGTTTTTTTATATATTTTTTGGGGATATTTATTATAGCAAAAAGTTAAAAATATTGCTTTTTTTTTCAAAATTGTCGCTATTTTTATGTTTATGGAGCAAAAAATAAAAACCGCAGAGGTGATCAAATACCACCAAAAGAAAGCTCTATTTGTGGGGAAAAAAGGACGTCAATTTTGTTTGGGTACAACGACCACACAATTGTCAGCTAAAGCGACGCAGTACAGAATCGCTAAAAATGCTCTGGTCAGGAAGGGAATAAATCCTTCCGGGGCTGAAGTGGTTAATAAAACGCCGGGACCAGATGGCTTGTACCCAAGGGTACTTATGGTACTCAGTCAAGTAATTGCCAGACCATTATTCCTAATTTTTACTGACAGTCTACTGACTGGAATGGTACCGGCTGATTGGAGAAAAGCCAATGTAGCACCAACATTTAAAAAAGGGCCAAAATACATCCCTTGGAATTACAGACCAGTTAGCCTAACTTCAATAGTATGCAAGCTCCTGGAGGGGATGATAAGGGACCATATTCAAGACTTTAGTAATAAAAACTGTATCATTAGCAGTAATCAGCATGGATTCATGAAGAATCGTTCTTGCCAAACCAATCTATTAGCCTTCTATGAAGAGGTGAGCTGCAATCTAGATAATGGAAGGCCCGTATCTGGATTTTGCAAAAGCATTTGACACAGTTCCCCTTAAACGTTTACTGTACAAAGTAAGGTCCATTGGCATGGACCATAGGTTGAGTACATGGATTGAAAACTGGCTACATCCTGGGCACCTTTAGCCCAGGGTGAGGTACTATCGTGTTGTTCCTGTCCGCCCTGGGTATCTGAGCCCAGGGACCGCAATGGAGGCCTGGGGCCCAGCACCTTCAGCTGGGGTCCACCAAGGATCGAGGAGTCTCAGGGTGCCGCCTTGCGAGGGGACCTGTATCTAGGATGAGGAGGCCGGGAAGGAACTCTCCGAAGACCCAGTGCAGTGTCATGGTGACGGTAGGGTCCTGGTAACTCTCCGGAGGGATGTCTTCTCCTAAAAAGGGGCCATAGCTAAAGAAGGGGATCAGTTTCACCAGGTCTGTGGCAGAGACCAACTTTACGGTCTGTGGCAGAGACTGTGCGCCTAGTAAACTTGCTTGAGAATCTGAGCAAACATCTGTAACGTTTGTGCCTGGACCTCATCCCCACCTTGTACTGTTCTGTTTCGTGCTCCAACCTTTCTTCTATCAGAGACTGTGTTATTGCTAAGTGAAAATAAACTCTGAGTTGGAGTTTCATCTGGTGTGGACATTCATTTTAATGGGAAGTCAAGGACTTGTCTCTAATTAACATAGAGGTGAGAATCAGGCTCTGGAGGTTTTTCATGTTCTGACCGTGGGTGACCCAACAACAACACCGCTCAACCTCTTTGCACAGGAGGGTACGGGCTGTTAGTGCGGTGTGCCTCCCTCTTCCTGCGAGGAGCCAAAGTTAATGCAGGTAAAGAAAGGGGTCTGTGCGCTACATTGGCATGCATTAAAAAGGGGATTAACTTCAGGGATAAAGCGATAATTCTCCCAATCTACAAGACTTTGATCCGACCTCACCTGGAGTATGCTGTCTAGTTCTGGGCACCAGTCCTCAGGAAGAATGTACTGGAAATGGAGCGAGTACAAAGAAGGGCAGCAAATCTAATAAAGGGTCTGGAGGATATTAGTTATGAAGTAAGGTTGCGAGCACTGAACTTATCTCTGGAGAAGAGACGCTTGAGAGGGGATATGATTTCAATTTACAAATACCATACTGGTGACCCCACAATAGGGATAAAACTTTTTCGCGAAAGGGAGTTTAATAAGACACGTGGCCACTCACTAAAATTACAAGAAAAGAGGTTTAAGCCTAAACTGCTTTACTGTAAGAACGGCAAGGATGTGGAATTCCCTTCCACATGCAGTGGTTTCAGCAGGGGGCATCGATAGTTTCAAAAAACTATTAGATAAGCACCTGAACGACCCCATCATACAGGGATATACAATGTAATGCTGACATATAATCACACACATAGGTTGGACTTGATGGACTTGTGTCTTTTTTTACACGGGGCTAGGGTCAAGAGCATGAAGTGCTGCAAGGCAAGGGCCGCTGGGGATTGTCTGGAGCTGAGGTGATACGAACCCACATGCGGAACAGATACCGACAAAAATGTCCCTGAAATATAGAGGTCTTCATTGTGAACAAGTGGTGATAAGGGGTAATGGCACCCGAATTATCTGTAAAAATAATACATTGTATGACTTGCATACAAGAGTGTAATAGTGTAATAAGGTATGAGCATAATGACATTAAAGATTGTGAGAAAAATAAAAATTGATGTAATGATATAAAAATTGGAAAAAAGTTTTAACCACAAAATGATTACCCTATGTCTTTGGGATCCGGCTCAAAAAATTGTGGCACTGAACGGTGTTTTATGTGCTTCCAACGCATATGCAGGTCACTCCCAGTGTGACACAAGGGCATGGGAAGTAGGGTGGGGCGCCCCAACCGGGCGGCGACCGCCGTCCGTGTTTGTCCTCAAATTCCCCATGTGAATTAGCCCAGAGTGGAGAAAAGCGTCCAACGTGTGGACTGCAAGCCTGTGACTTTGAAGGAAAGAATGCACTGCGCTGTATTTCCTTTCCTCTCCATTTAAATTTTAAATACCATGTATTTCATGAATAAAACATAGACTTTTTTATGAATTTCCTTTTTCTTTTCCTTTTCTTAAATTGTTAGATTTTCAATAAGCACCCTTAAAATCCCATTTATCTCCCCAAATCAAGGCTTTTTTATACATTTGTCTACAGGGATGTAGGTACTATTGAACAACAACCCTATACAAGTGCTTGCTCTGTAGTGATGAGCCGAACACCCCCGGGTTCGGTTCGCACCAGAACCCGCGAACGGACCGAAAGTTTGCACGAACTTTCGAACCCTATTAAATACAATGGATGCGAACGTTCGAAATCTAAAGTGCTAATTATAACGACTATTATGCATGTTATTGTCCTAAAAAGGGTTTGGGAACCCGGGTTCTGCACCAGGGGACATGTATCAATCCAAAAAAAAGTTTTAAAAACGGCCGTTTTTCGGTAACGGTCATTTTAATGATGCATAAAGTGAAAAAAAAATCAAATATTCCTTTAAATATCGTACCTGGGGGGTGTCTAAAGTATGCCTGTGAAGTGCCACGTGTTTCCCGTGTTTAGAACTGTCCCTGCACAAAATTACATTTCTAAAGGAAAAAAAGCCATTTAAAACTGCTTGCGGCTTTAATGTAATGTCTGGTCCCGGTAATATGGATGAAAATCTTTAAGAAAAATGGCATAGCTACCCCATCACCCCCCCCCCTACCCCAGCCCATTACCAGCCCCTTTGGGTCTTGTATGGATATTAAGGGGAACCCCGCACACAAAATAAAAAAGGCCCTATATACTCTGAACAGCCGTATACAGGCGGTGCATACAAGACAGGGACTGTAGGTTTGTTCTTATGTAGAATCTGTTTGTAATTTTGAACAGGTACATTGTTTAAGTGTAGCTCCAGCCAAAAAATCTATTTTTAAGCTTTTTGGAAAACATAGGGAAGGGTTATCACCCCTGTAACATTTGTTTTGCTGTCTGTGCAGTGTGCACCTGTTCAGAACAGTTCACCTCACTTTCTGTCCTAATGACAAATGTTTTTTGAAAATTTGGGGTTTTTATTGAAACAAGAATTGGTGATAAAGCATCAGTGGAGAGGAGACACTTTTTTTCCCATATTAACTCTTACAGGAGAGAATTTGCCTTCCTAGGGGTAGATTTCCTCTCACTTCCTGTTGTATCTTCCGTTTGCAAGGAGGAGTCGTTTGTAAGTTGGATGTTTGAAAGTAGGGGCCTGCCGTATATACTCAGCTGAAATTTGCCCCTTACATGTTGGTGTTGCCACAACACTGTGAGCCCTCACAGTTACTCTTGGTGGGCGCATGAATGGGCCCTGCTGTGAATTATTAGATCAAGAATTGTAATTGCATGCCCCTGTTGAACAGGGGCTGAAAAATTGGGCCTTTGGTGGTGGTGGTGGTGTTGACACAACACTGTAAGGCCTCACAGTTACTCTTGGTGGGCGCAGGAATGGGCCCTGCTGTGAATTATTAGATCAAGAATTGTAATTGCATGCCCCTGTTGAACAGGGGCTGAAAAATTGGGCCTTTGGTGGTGGTGGTGGTGGTGGTGTTGACACAACACTGTAAGGCCTCACAGTTACTCTTGGTGGGCGTAGGAATGGGCCCTGCTGTGAATTATTAGATCAAGAATTGTAATTGCATGCCCCTGTTGAACAGGGGCTGAAAAACTGGGCCTTTGGTGGTGGTGGTGGTGGTGTTGACACAACACTGTAAGGCCTCACAGTTACTCTTGGTGGGCGCAGGAATGGGCCCTGCTGTGAATTATTAGATCAAGAATTGTAATTACATGTCCCTGTTAAGCAGGGGCAGAAAAATTGGTCCTTAGGCACTGGTGCCACAACACTGCAACCCCTCACAGATACTGTACTTGGAGCACAGCAATGAGCCCTGTTGCAAAGTATTGCATCAAAAATTGTAATTACACGCCCCTGTTAAACAGGGGCTGAAAAATTGGGCCTTAGCCACTGGTGCTGGTGCCACGACACTGCAACCTCTCCCAGATACTCTAGTTGGAGTACAGGAATGAGCCATGCTGCAAAGCATTGCATAAAAAATTGTAATTACATGCCCCTGTTAAACAGGGGCTGAAAAATTGGGCCTTAGCCACTGGTGGCGGCACCCAGAAACAAAAATGTTCTTCCAAGCTATCATCATCAATCGGATCATTGAGGAGGAGGAGGATAGTCAGTCAACATAACAGGACAGTCTCTCAGCATCAGCATCAGTCTTGAAGGGATGTGACATTTGAAAATAAATTAGTCTGTTATATCAGCTTCAGGTGTTTGGTAGCTGGTGGTGATCCAAGACTGGTTCATCTTTATGAAGGTCAGTCGATCAACAGAGTCGGTGGACAGGCGCACCCTGTGATCCGTGACAAATCCTCCAGCAGCACTGAATGTGCGTTCTGAAAGAACGCTGGATGCTGGACAGGCCAGTAGCTCAATTGCATACTGTGCAAGCTCTGGCCAGTGATCCATCCTCAAGACCCAGTAAGCCAGAGGATTTTCGGTGGGGAAGGTGTCCAAGTCTGACCTTGCCCCTAGGTATTCCTGCACCATGTATATCAGACGCTGGTGATGGTTGCTGATCATACCTTGGGGCTGCGGACTAAAGAATTGTCTGAACGCATCGGTCAGACGGCCACCTTCCCCACCGCTCCTTCTTTGACTGACCGAAGCCTCAGCAACTCGTTGTCCAGGACCAGGAGTTTGTAACCTCCCAGTCTCTGGGAACGCGTTGCACAGACCTTTCTGCAAGGCCTCCCGGAGTTGTCTCATCCTCTGCTCCCTCTGCGACGGTAAGATAAGGTCCGCAACCTTACCCTTGTACCATGGATCAAGGAGAGTGGCCAGACAGTAATGGTCCCTCTCCTTGATCCGAAGAATACGAGGATCCTTCCGCAGACTTTGCAGGATCAGGGAGGCCATGCAGCGTAGGTTAGCTGAGGCATTCGGTCCGGAGTCCTCTGGGTCACTAAGGATGACATGATCCGCTGCCACCTCCTCCCAGCCACGTACAAGTCCACTGGTTTCTTGGGACTGTAAATCATCCCTAAAAGACTGCTGCTGATGATGCTGAGTGCCAGGCTCCACCTCCATGCTGACACAATCCTCCTCCTCCTCCTCCTCCTCTTCTTCCTGTGCGATGGGTGGGACAGAAGGAACACTGTCTGGGTAAAGGGGGCCTTGAGAGGCAAGGAAGTCCTCCTCTTCCTGCCTCTGTTCTGCCTCAAGTGCCCTGTCCATTATTCCACGCAGCGTATGTTCCAACAGGTGGACAAGAGGTACAGTGTCACTGATGCATGCACTGTCACTGCTCACCATCCTCGTGGCCTCCTCAAATGGTGCCAGGACAGTGCATGCATCCCTGATCATGCCCCACTGGCGTGGTGAAAAAAACCTGAGCTCCCCTGACCCTGTCCTGGTGCCATAGTCGCACAGGTACTCATTGATGGCCCTCTGCTGCGTGTGCAGCCGCTGCAGCATGGCCAACGTTGAGTTCCACCTGGTGGGCATGTCACATATAAGGCGGTTCTTGGGCAGGTTCAACTCCTTTTGCAGCTCAGCCAGGCGAGCACTGGCATTATAAGATCTGCGGAAATGCACACAGACTTTCCTGGCCTGCCTCAGGACATCCTGTAAGCCCGGGTACCTGCCCAAGAACCGCTGCACCACCAGGTTAAGGACGTGAGCCACACAGGGCACATGGGTCAGTTGTCCCTGTCGGAGAGCGGAGAGGAGGTTGGTGCCATTGTCGCAAGCTACCATTCCTGGCTTAAGCTGGCATGGCGTCAACCACCTTTCGGCCTGCCCCTGCAGAGCAGACAGAACCTCTGCCCCAGTGTGGCTCCTGTCCCCCAAACACACCAGCGCAAGCACGGCATGGCATCTTTTTGCCTGCGTACTTGCGTAGCCCCTTGAACGCCTACGGAGCACCGCTGGTTCCGAGGACAAAGCACAGGAAGAGGCCATGGAGGAAGAAGAAGAGGAGGGGGTGGAGGACAGAGGTGTGTCACAACCAGTAGTAGCATTTTGGAGGCATGGCGGTGGAACAACCTCCAACACTACTGCATCTTGTCCTGCATCCTTCCCAGCTGCCATAAGAGTGACCCAATGGGCCGTGAAAGAAAGGTAACGTCCCTGTCCATGCCTGCTGGATCATGAGTCAGCGGTAATATGCACCTTACCGCTGACCGCCCTGTCCAGTGAGGCCAAGACATTGCCTTCCACATGCCGGTAGAGAGCCGGAATCGCCTTCCGTGAGAAAAAGTGGCGTTTGGGAACCTGCCACTGAGGAACCGCACATTGCACAAACTCACGGAAGGGGGCCGAGTCTACCAACTGAAAAGGCAGCAGTTGAAGCGCTAGCAATTTAGCCAAGCTTGCTTTCAACCGCTGGGCATGTGGATGGCTGGGAGTGAACTTCTTTCAACGGTCCAGCAGCTGGGGCAGGGAAATTTGCCTGCTAGAATCGGACGTCGGTGTACTGCTAGCAGAGTGCCCGCAAGTACTTGGCTGTGACACACCTAATTCTACACCTTCATTCCTCTCAGTGCAGGTTTCAGAGAGGACTGAAGGTATAGTGGGGTTGGAGATCCCAGCTGATGCGGTGCAAGGAGAGGTCCGCTTTGTTCTTTGGTGTGGGTCTTTAAGGTAGGCTTGCCAACGAGCTGCATGGCAGGTCAACATATGTCTGGTCAAGCATGTGGTGCCCAAGTAGGTGATGTTTTGGCCACGCGATATACGCTTGAGACATATGTTGCAAACAGCAGTTGTGCGATCTGATGCACTCGACTCAAAAAAGGCCCACACCAAAGAACTTTTTGAATAACGGGCAGAGGCAGCGCCCTGCACAGGCGGAGCTCTGCGGTGTGATTCCGTCGGTGTGCTGCCCTTACGCTGGCCCTCCGAGGGCATCCTGCCTCGTTGGAGATGTGCCTCCTCCTCATCCTCCTCCTCCTCCTCCTCCTCTCTCCTATTAGGCACCCACGTGGAGTCAGTGACCTCATCATCCCCTCCCTCCTCATCACTGGAGCCAATCTGGCAGTATGCTGCAGCTGCTGGAACATGACTGCCAGATTGGTGTCCTTCTTGAGCATTCCCTCTCTCTGCTCTCATGCTACTGCCTTCCTCTAGCTGGGTATCATCATCAGACCCTTCGAAACGCTGGGCATCCTCCTGGAGCATGTACCCAACACTGTGCTCAAACAGTTCGGGGGACTCCTCAGGAGAGCATGGTTGGTCTAGGGAAGGAGTGACTGATGATGACATTGATACCAGGGAAGAGGACGCTTTGGCAGCTGCTTTGCCAGTACCCTGAGCCTGGGTGAGAGAGGATGAGGAGGATGAGGAGGGCTTGGTCATCCACTCTACCAAGTCTTCGGCATGATGCGGCTCAACACGTCCAGCTGCCAAAAAGAAGGACAAGCGTGTCCCATGGCCACGTGCTGATGGCGATGCACCGCGTCCACGACCAGCCCATGTTGTCTCTAGACACAGAGCCTGCTTGCCGTCTTTTATTGGCTCCTGACTGTCTGCCTCTCCTTGTTTGCCTTCCAGACATTCTAATGGCCTGCAGGGAAATGGGAAAACCAGCAATAAGGCCTAGCTTCAGGAGTATATTTTGCAGGAATCACACTACGCCTGCTGTAGGTGCTGCAAATGCCTGTTGGTGTAACACACCAGGAAAAAGCAGCAATACAGGCTAACTTCAGGTGTAATATGATCAGGAGGCACACTCCGCCCGCTGTAAGTGCCGCAAATGCCTGTTGGTGTAACACACCAGGAAAAAGCAGCAATACAGGCTAACTTCAGGTGTAATATGATCAGGAGGCACACTCCGCCCGCTGTAAGTGCCGCAAATGCCTGTTGGTGTAACACACCAGGAAAAAGCAGCAATACAGGCTAACTTCAGGTGTAATATGATCAGGAGGCACACTCCGCCCGCTGTAAGTGCCGCAAATGCCTGTTGGTGTAACACACCAGGAAAAAGCAGCAATACAGGCTAACTTCAGGTGTAATATGATCAGAAGGCACACTCCGCCCGCTGTAAGTGCCGCAAATGCCTGTTGGTGTAACACACCAGGAAAAAGCAGCAATACAGGCTAACTTCAGGTGTAATATGATCAGGAGGCACACTCCGCCCGCTGTAAGTGACGCAAATGCCTGTTGGTGTAACACACCAGAAAAAAGCAGCAATACAGGCTAACTTCAGGTGTAATATGATCAGGAGGCACACTCCGCCCACTGTAAGTGCCGCAAATGCCTGTTGGTGTAACACACCAGGAAAAAGCAGCAATACAGGCTAACTTCAGGTGTAATATGATCAGAAGGCACACTCCGCCCCCTGTAAGTGCCGCAAATGCCTGTTGGTGTAACACACCAGGAAAAAGCAGCAATACAGACTAACTTCAGGTGTAATATGATCAGGAGGCACACTCCGCCCGCTGTAAGTGACGCAAATGCCTGTTGGTGTAACACACCAGAAAAAAGCAGCAATACAGGCTAACTTCAGGTGTAATATGATCAGGAGGCACACTCCGCCCACTGTAAGTGCCGCAAATGCCTGTTGGTGTAACACACCAGGAAAAAGCAGCAATACAGGCTAACTTCAGGTGTAATATGATCAGGAGGCACACTCCGCCTGCTGTAAGTGCCGCAAATGCCTGTTGGTGTAACACACCAGGAAAAAGCAGCAATACAGGCTAACTTCAGGTGTAATATGATCAGGAGGCACACTCCGCCCGCTGTAAGTGCCGCAAATGCCTGTTGGTGTAACACACCAGGAAAAAGCAGCAATACAGGCTAACTTCAGGTGTAATATGATCAGGAGGCACACTCCGCCCGCTGTAAGTGCTGCAAATGCCTGTTGGTGTAACACACCAGGAAAAAGCAGCAATACAGGCTAACTTCAGGTGTAATATGATCAGGAGGCACACTCCGCCCGCTGTAAGTGCTGCAAATGCCTGTTGGTGTAACACACCAGGAAAAAGCAGCAATACGGGCTAACTTCAGGTGTATAATGTGCAGGAGGCTTAGCAACAATGACACTGACACTGTCCCCTGCCTATCCTTCTCTCTTCCTGCACACAAGGTTTATCAAAGTATATGACACTGACACTCTCCCTGTCCATCCTTCTCTCTCCCTGCACACAAGGTTTAGCAAAGAATATGACACTGACACTGTCCCCTGCCTATCCTTCTCTCTCCCTGCACACACGGTTGATCAAAGTATGACACTGACACTCTCCCTGCCTATCCTTCTCTCTCCCTGCACACAAGGTTTAGCAAAGAATGTGACACTGACACTGTCCCCTGCCTATCCTTCTCTCTCCCTGCACACAAGGTTTAGCAAAGAATATGACACTGACACTGTCCCCTGCCTATCCTTCTCTCTCCCTGCACACAAGGTTTATCAAAGTATATGACACTGACACTCTCCCTGCCTATCCTTCTCTCTCCCTGCACACAAGGTTTAGCAAAGAATGTGACACTGACACTGTCCCCTGCCTATCCTTCTCTCTCCCTGCACACAAGGTTTAGCAAAGAATATGACACTGACACTCTCCCTGCCTATCCTTCTCTCTCCCTACACACAAGTTTGAGGTACAAATAGCACTGACACTGTCCCTGCCTATGTAACTCTTTCCCTGCGCCGGAACACACTACACAAGGCCGCCGCGCTGGCGGCCTTTTATAGTGTGGGGCGTGTGCTAAACCCCCTGAGCTATAACTGGCCACAGGCAACCTGCCTGTGGCCAATTATGGCTCTCCTAGCTGCCGGCGCTGAGATTGGCCAAGCATGCCGGGTCACAGTGCATGCTTGGCCAATCACAGCGCCGGGATTGCACTGCGATGGCGCAGTGTATTGTGGGCCGTTCGCATCACTCGAATTTGGCGCGAACGGCCCAAATCGTTCGATGTTCGCCGAACGGTCGAACAGCCGATGTTCGAGTCGAACTTATGTTCGACTCGAACACCGAGCTCATCCCTATTGCTCTATATATCATTTATCTATGTGTGCCGCTGTTAGATATTGAATTTATTACTATTTTAAGTGATAAAAGTTTCTGAACTCTTTATTGAAACCTGTTAATTTTGAAGGTTGCTGAGGACAAGAGAGAGGTCATTTGACATCTATTCTAAGGAACTATGTCAGGATAATGGGTGGAGTTATGTTACTTAATATACACAAGTGGGTGTTACTTCTGTGGACAGCAGCATCATCTTTCTTGGAGTGATTCTAAATGTAAATAATTCTGACATAACATTATTAAACTGTATAAGAACCCAAGCGTTTTGAACATGAGTTAGGAATGTCGGGCGATGAGGCCCTAGAGGAAGATGGTGGAGAAGTGACCCTTCGCTATGGAAGGTCAGGGGACCCTGCTCGAAGATATACCATCATACCATGTGACACCTCATTCCTCCTTCTGAAGCCAACCACCTTACCATGTGTTACCAGCTGTCATTATGTAAGCATTGTCGTTTGCTTGTCTTTCTGAAGAATAAACAACCTTTTTTGAAGATCTCCTGGCTCTATTGAAAATGGAACTAAACGCCTGGGTAGGGGACACAAATTGTTTTTACAAGTGTCTCCCACTTTTACAGTGGCGAGCCTCCAGATTTGTTTGTTTTTCCCTAATTACTTGACAACAGGAGGGACTCAGATGAAGAGATGAGACGAAAACATTGTCAAGTCTTGGGAAAAGAAAACAACCAAAGAACTTGGAAACAAAAAGGCGTTTGTGTTCCATCACACGTGGACAGAAGGTCCGAGAAACTGAGCCAGCTAAAGGCGAGAAGAATTGCAGCCGTGAAACAAAGCCAATTAATTGATCTTGACTCCAAAGCACAAGAGTGAGTTTTTCTCTGTCTGTTTTTTCACCTACAGATCGCTTGTAAACTTGCAAGCAGAAGAAGAAAAAAAAAAACAAAGACTCAGCTTACGAGGTTGATTGACAAGGCCTTTTTGGACAGTGTTTCAAGATATTGTAGGAAATCCAGAGAGGACTTTCAGGTTGTGATGAAAAGCGTAAACGTTTACGTACGTGAAGATTTCTGCCAAGGAAGTTCAGTTCCTACAAAAGGTGAGGAAAAGTCTCACAGAAGGAGTGTTGAAATGGGAACTAAGACTTCACGTTATAAAGGCCACCATTGTAGATACAACAGGCAGATGTACTCTTTGGGTGAGCTAATATGAAAAGTCAGATTTTGATGTTTTGGACGGTCCAAGGATAAAGGCAAACACTTACACATCTCATTCCTTCAGCAAACACAGAAGGAGAAAGAAATTTTTTCAATACACACGCATCTTTACTAGTGATGAGCCGAACACCCCCGGGTTCGGTTCGCACCAGAATCCGCGAACGGACCGAAAGTTCGTACGAACATTAGAACCCTATTAAATACAATGGATGCGAACGTTTGAATTCTAAAGTGCTAATTATAACAACTATTATGCATGTTATTGTCCTAAAAAGGGTTTGGGAACCCGGGTTCTGCACCAGGGGACATGTATCAATGCAAAAAGAAGTTTTAAAAACGGTCGTTTTTCGGGAGCAGTCATTTTAATGATGCATAAAGTGAAAAAAAAAAGTCAAATATTCCTTTAAATATCGTACCTGGGGGGTGTCTAAAGTATGCCTGTGAAGTGCCACGTGTTTCCCGTGTTTAGAACTGTCCCTGCACAAAATGACACTTCTAAAGGAAAAAAAAGCCATTTAAAACTGCTTGCGGCTTTAATGTAATGTCTGGTCCCGGTAATATGGATGAAAATCTTTAAGAAAAATGGCATAGCTACCCCATGACCCCCCCCCCCTACCCCAGCCCATTACCAGCCCCTTTGGGTCTTGTATGGATATTAAGGGGAACCCCGCACATAAAATAAAAAAGGCCCTATATACTCTGAACAGCCGTATACAGGCGGTGCATACAAGACAGGGACTGTAGGTTTGTTCTTATGTAGAATCTGTTTGTAATTTTGAACAGGTACATTGTTTAAGTGTAGCTCCAGCCCAAAAATCTATTTTTAAACTTTTTGGAAAACATAGGTAAGGGTTATCACCCCTGTAACATTTGTTTTGCTGTCTGTGCCCCTGTTCAGAACATTTCACCTCATTTTCCGTCCCAATGACAACTGTTTTTGAAATGTGGTGTTTTTCTTGAAACAAGGATTGCTGATAAAGCATCAGTACAGAGGAGACACCTTTCTCTCATATTAATTCTTACAGGAGAGAATTTTCCTTCCAAGGGGTAGATTTCCTCTCACTTCCTGTTGTCTTCTTGCGTTTGCAAGTAGGAGTCGTTTGTAAGTTGGATGTTTGAAAGTAGGGACCTGCCGTATATACTCTGCAGAAATAGGCCCCTTAGTTGTTGGTGTTGGCACAACACTGTAAGCACTCACAGTTACTCTTGGTTGGTGCTGGAACGCCCTGCTGTCAACTATTATATCAGGAATTTTAATTACATATAATTGTTGATCAGTGGTAGTAAAAATTGGGCCTTTGATGGTGGTGCTGGTGCCACAACACTGTAAGCCCTGACAGTTACTCTTGGTGGGTGCAGCAATGGGCCCTGCTGTGAATTATTAGATCAAGAATTGTAATTGCATGCCCCTGTTGAACAGGGGCTGAAAAATTGGGCCTTTCGTGGTGGTGGTGGTGGTGGTGTTGCCACAACACTGTAAGCCCTCAGAGTTACTCTTGGTGGGTGCAGGAATGGGCCCTGCTGTGAATTATTAGATCAAGAATTGTAATTACCGTATTTATCGGTGTATAACACGCACAGGCGTATAACACGCACCCTAACTTTAAGAGGGAAGTTTCAGGAAAAAAACTTTCCACAGCCCCCTGCGTATAACACGCAGGCACAGTTTACCCTCTATTTTCAGGGTAAAAAAGTGAGTGTTATACGCCAATAAATACAGTACATGCCCCTTTTGAACAGGGGCTGAAAAATTGGGCCTTTCGTGGTGGTGGTGGTGGTGGCGTTGCCACAACACTGTAAGCCCTCAGAGTTACTCTTGGTGGGTGCAGCAATGGGCCCTGCTGTGAATTATTAGATCAAGAATTGTAATTACATGCCCCTGTTGAACAGGGGCTGAAAAATTGGGCCTTAGGCACTGGTGGCACAACACTACAACCCCTCACAGATACTGTACTTGGAGCACAGCAATGAGCCCTGTTGCAAAGTATTGCTTCAAAAATTGTAATGACACGCCCCTGTTAAACAGGGGCTGAAAAATTGGGCCTTAGGCACTGGTGCCACAACACTCCAACCCCTCACAGATACTGTACTTGGAGCACAGCAATGAGCCCTATGGCAAATTATTGCTAAAAAAATTGTAATTACACGCCCCTGTAAAACAGGGGCTGAAAAATTGGGCCTTAGCCACTGGTGGCGGCACCCATAAACAAAAATGATCTTCCAAGCTATCATCATCAATCGTATCATTGAGGACTCGGAGGAGGAGGACAGCCAGTCAACATAACAGCACAGGCACTCAGCATCAGCATCAGTCTTGAAGGGATGTGACATGTTAAAATCAATTAGTCTGTTATATCAGCATCAGGTGTGTGGTAGCTGGTGGTGATCCAAGACTGGTTCATCTTGATGAAAGTCAGTCGATCAACCGAGTCGGTGGACAGGCGCACCCTGTGACCGTGACAAATCCTTCAGCAGCACTGAATGTGCGTTCCGAAAGAACGCTGGATGCAGGACAGGCCAGTAGCTCAATTGCATACTGTGCAAGCTCTGGCCAGTGATCCATCCTCAAGACCCAGTAAGCCAGAGGATTTTCGGTGGGGAAGGTGTCCAAGTCTGACCTTGCCCCTAGATATTCCTGCACCATGTTTATCAGACGCTGGCGATGGTTGCTGGAACCGATCATACCTTGGGGCTGCGGACTAAAGAATTGTCTGAACGCATCGGTCAGACGGCCACCTTCCCCACCGCTCCTTCTTTGACTGGCCGAAGCCTCAGCAACTCGTTGTCCAGGACCAGGAGTTTGTAACCTCCCAGTCTCTGGGAACGCGTTGCACAGACCTTTCTGCAAGGCCTCCCGGAGTTGTCTCATCCTCTGCTCCCTCTGCGACGGTAACATAAGGTCCGCAACCTTACCCTTGTACCGTGGATCAAGGAGAGTGGCCAGCCAGTAATGGTCCCTCTCCTTGATCCGAAGAATACGAGGATCCTTCCGCAGACTTTGCAGGATCAGGGAGGCCATGCAGCGTAGGTTTGCTGAGGCATTCGCTCCGGAGTCCTCTGGGTCACTAAGGACGACATGATCCGCAGCCACCTCCTCCCAGCCACGTACAAGTCCACTGGTTTCTTGGGACTGTAAATCATCCCTAAAAGACTGCTGCTGATGATGCTGAGTGCCAGCCTCCACCTCCATGCTGACACAATCCTCCTCCTCCTCCTCCTCCTCCTCTTCCTGTGCGATGGGTGGGACAGAAGGAACACTGTCTGGGTAAAGGGGGCCTTGAGAGGCAAGGAAGTCCTCCTCTTCCTGCCTCTGTTCTGCCTCAAGTGCCCTGTCCATTATTCCACGCAGCGTGTGCTCCAACAGGTGGACAAGAGGTACAGTGTCACTGATGCATGCACTGTCACTGCTCACCATCCTCGTGGCCTCCTCAAATGGTGCCAGGACAGTGCATGCATCCCTGATCATGCCCCACTGGCGTGGAGAAAAAAAACCAAGCTCCCCTGACCCTGTCCTGGTGCCGTAGTCGCACAGGTACTCATTGATGGCCCTCTGCTGCGTGTGCAGCCGCTGCAGCATGGCCAACGTTGAGTTCCACCTGGTGGGCATGTCACATATAAGGCGGTTCTTGGGCAGGTTCAACTCCTTTTGCAGCTCAGCCAGGCGAGCACTGGCATTATAAGATCTGCGGAAATGCACACAGACTTTCCTGGCCTGCCTCAGGACATCCTGTAAGCCCGGGTACCTGCCCAAGAACCGCTGCACCACCAGGTTAAGGACGTGAGCCACACAGGGCACATGGGTCAGTTGTCCCTGTCGGAGGGCGGAGAGGAGGTTGGTGCCATTGTCGCAAACCACCATTCCTGGCTTAAGCTGGCGTGGCGTCAACCACCTCTCGGCCTGGCCCTGCAGAGCAGACAGGACCTCTGCCCCAGTGTGGCTTCTGTCCCCCAAACACACCAGCGCAAGCACGGCATGGCATCTTTTTGCCTGCGTACTTGCGTAGCCCCTTGAACGGCTACGGAGCACCGCTGGTTCAGAGGACAAACCACAGGAAGAGGCCATGGAGGAAGAAGAAGAGGAGGGGGTGGAGGAGAGAGGTGTGTCACAACCAGTAGTAGCATTTTGGAGGCGTGACGGTGGAACAACCGCCAAAAGAGTGACCCAATGGGCCGTGAAAGAAAGGTAACGTCCCTGTCCATGCCTGCTGGACCATGAGTCAGCGGTAATAAGCACCTTACCGCTGACCGCCCTGTCCAGCGAGGCCAAGACATTGCCTTCCACATGCCGGTAGAGAGCCGGAATAGCCTTCCGTGAGAAAAAGTGGCGTTTGGGAACCTGCCACTGAGGAACCGCACATTGCACAAACTCACGGAAGGGGGCCGAGTCTACCAACTGAAAAGGCAGCAGTTGAAGCGCTAGCAATTTAGCCAAGCTAGCATTCAACCGCTGGGCATGTGGATGGCTGGGAGTGAACTTCTTTCGACGGTCCAGCAGCTGGGGCAGGGAAATTTGCCTGCTAGAATCGGACGTCGGTGTACTGCTAGCAGAGTGGCCGCAACTACTTGGCTGTGACACACCTAATTCTACACCTTCATTCCTCTCAGTGCATGTTTCAGAGAGGACTGAAGTTATAGTGGGGTTGGAGATCCCAGCTGATGCGGTGCAAGGAGAGGTCCGCTTTGTTCTTTGGTGTGGGTCTTTGAGGTAGGCTTGCCAACGAGCTGCATGGCAGGTCGACATATGTCTGGTCAGGCATGTGGTACCCAAGCGGCTGATGTTTTGGTCCACGACCAGCACTGTTGCCCCCAGACACAGAGCCTGCTTGCCCTCTTTTATTGCCTCCTGACTGTCTGCCTCTCCTTGTTTGCCTTCCAGACATTCTAATAGATGGCCTGCAGGGAGATGGGAAAAAAGCAATAAGGGCTACCTTCAGGTGTCCTTCTCTGTCCCTTTACTTAAGGATTTCTAAATATGGTTGAGGATGATTGCTTTTGCACAGAATAGCACAACGACAATTTCCCTGACTGTCCAAAAAACAAGGATTTCAAAGATGGTTGATGAGGAATGCTTTAGCACACTATAGCACAAGTAGAATTTGCCTCACTGTCCTTCCCTGTCCCTAGAAACAAGGATTATCACAGTGAAAGAAACTGACACTCTTCCTACCTATAGTTTTCTGTCCCTAGAAAAAATGTTTTTTTAAAGCTGATTGATGATCAATGCTTTAGCACACTATAGCACAAGTAGAATTTGCCTCACTGTCCTTCCCTGTCCCTAGAAACAAGGATTATCACAGTGAAAGAAACTGACACTCTTCCTACCTATAGTTTTCTGTCCCTAGAAAAAATGTTTTTTTAAAGCTGATTGATGATCAATGCTTTAGCACACTATAGCACAAGTAGAATTTGCCTCACTGTCCTTCCCTGTCCCTAGAAACAAGGATTATCACAGTGAAAGAAACTGACACTCTTCCTACCTATAGTTTTCTGTCCCTAGAAAAAATGTTTTTTTAAAGCTGATTGATGATCAATGCTTTAGCACACTATAGCACAAGTAGAATTTGCCTCACTGTCCTTCCCTGTCCCTAGAAACAAGGATTATCACAGTGAAAGAAACTGACACTCTTCCTACCTATAGTTTTCTGTCCCTAGAAAAAATGTTTTTTTAAAGCTGATTGATGATCAATGCTTTAGCACACTATAGCACAAGTAGAATTTGCCTCACTGTCCTTCCCTGTCCCTAGAAACAAGGATGTGACAGCAGGAAGGTAAAGTCACCTGGTTGCATCCAGGGGGGTAGATATATTTCGCCCAGATTCAGGCTTTACGCCGACTTATACAACTAGGTGGAGAGTTGTATAAGCCCAGCTAAGGCTAGTGGGCTCATGGATGACTCATACCTCTAGGGAGAGTGTGGGGCGTCGTACAGACAGGGAGTTGATGAGACCAGCTGAAACTTGTCAGCTCATTTAGGCCTCTATAAGAACTCCCAGCTTCATTAGATGTTAGCTCATGCCTGGAAGCAGACCTGTGTGGACTTCCTGGAGAGAGTGAACCCTTGTCCGGTGAGACAAAGCCTGTGTGGCTATTTGCTTGGACATTTAAAACCAGGGACTTAGGGACTAGGACAGCACTAGGCTGATCCCAGTTGTTAGTTAGGAAACCTGTATGTTTAGTCAGAGGTCAAGTTGACCAGGATTTAATTTGTTTATGTTTCTTTTGGCTTTGCTGTGTTTTGTCACTGTAAATAGAAAATAAACCGCACCTTTTTTTTGATTTTGAAAACCACAACCTCCGTTTGCTGGGCCTGTTTTTGTGTGGGGAGCCCATCCCGGGGGTCACACACACCCGCTGCCAAGCTAACCCCCTCACAGTTGGTGGAGAACCAGTGGCAGTTTTTTTTTAAGCCAGCATGGAGGAGATACTGAAGCAGCTGGCTCTAGCAAATGCCAATCAACAGCAGACAAATGCAGGTTTGCAAAAGAGCCTTGCAGCTCAACAACAGAACTTCGCAGCCCAGCAGCAAGCTCATCAACAGAGCCTTGCAGCCCAGCAGCAAGCTCACCAACAGAGTCTGGAAGCTCAGCAACAAGCCCAGCAGCAATCTGAGGCCCGCTTCATAGACCTGTTACAGAAGCAAGAGCAGAGACTACAACAAATGGAAGCAGTAATGCAGCAACGTCCGCAGACCAGTGAGGAAAGCCGTCCCACTAATACCGCGTCCTTTGGGGTGAGTCGTTTATTGACAAAAATGACTGGAGAGGATGATCCAGAGGTATTTTTGACCACATTTGAAAGGACTGCTGAAAGAGAAAAGTGGCCTGAGGAGCAGTGGGCTGGACTGGTGGCTCCTCTGTTAACTGGCGAATCGCAGAAGGCTTACTATGACCTAGAGCCTGACCAAGCAAAAGACTATGTGATGCTAAAAGCTGAAATATTGGCAAGGCTGGGTGTCACCCAGGCTGTCCGGGCTCAGCGTGTGCATAACTGGACTTTCCAGCTTGGAAAACCCCCCAGGTCTCAAATGTATGATCTCATTCACCTGAGCAGAAAGTGGCTACAGCCAGAGACTTTGTCCGCACCAAAGATTGTGGAACGTGTTGTAATGGATCGGTTTTTGAGAGCTCTTCCTACTGCCATCCAAAAGTGGGTAAGCCATGGAGACCCAGAGACGGCCGATGGTCTTGTGGATCGTGTGGAGAAATACTTGGCTACAGAGAACCTGACGGCCTCTTCCAGAGACACTCGGACTTTCCACCCTAAGACCAGACCATCCCCAGGGGCGGATAAGAGGATTCCAAGGGGTGAGGGTGGAGAGAGTGAGAGGGTGGGAGCTCTACCCCAAGTTTGGCGAGAACAGCCTGGGAAATCAGCGGCTCAAGAGGCGGCAAGAAGGATCGTTTGCTACCGCTGCCGGCAAGCGGGACATATTGCAGCCAATTGCCCGGTTGTGGAGGAACCCATGCAGTGTGACTTTCTGATGGGCAGACGTCAGTCGCTGTGTGCGACAGTCGCATGCACTGCCATTCGAGGAACTGAGAAACATTTATGCAAAATGTGTGTTAATGGTAGAAATGTTGTGGTATTGCTGGATTCAGGTAGCCTTGTGACCCTGATAAAGGCTGAGTTAGTTAAAACAGAGGTCTCTGGGAATAGCAAGGTAGCTGTTATTTGTGTGCATGGGGACACCCAAGAGTATCCAGTGACTACAGTGTGTTTCGAGACCCCCAAAGGTACCCTCTCTCATCCAGTGGGCTGTTGATTTTTAAATATTAATATTTAATATTTAATATTCAATTAATATTATTATGATTATTGATATGGTTTAAATAAGAGTTCTTTTTGACAGGATTTGATAACTTCAATATAACAAGCATTTATTAAAGAATTAAGGTTATTAGTCTATCTAATACACCGCAAACATTTACAGTCTTTGGCAAGGGAGTAAATATTAGTTTCAAACACAAAGTATATACATTACATTACAAATAGACAGACAAACATAGGAAAAATGCAAGCATAAGGGGTAAGTGCTGGGAGATGGTCTTAATAATTACCTATAATGAATCCTGGGCCCAGGTTCTCTCATCTCTCTCCCTCTACTGGATGGGGGGTCCTTTTTATGGAGCCCTCTCCCATTGACTAACCTAGGGTGGCTACGATTGGTTGTGGTTATTTCTCTCCTCCTTCCTGCCGTTATATTATTTTCCCACACTACCCACTCTTTAGCGATGATTGGATTTGAAGTTAATTAAACTGGAGGTCGTTAACGTCCCTTGAATGGGGCGCTTAGCTATGCATGGAACTAGCCCGGAAGAATTACCCCTTAAATGGATAATGGTTCGTTAGTATGGGAGAATACATATGCCTTTATCTAGTGAATTAAGCCGCAGCCGCATAGACTACCAGTTTCAGATGTGATCTCTTTTATAGCTTGTTTGAATACTAAGTTATCTCGTCAGACCATAAGACTCCGCAATTCTTGTTACCCTGCATTCATGCATATTCAAATAAGAGGACAGGTAATTAGATTGTCCTCAAGCCCAGCTTGTCAGCCCAGTTTAACCCTTTGCAGACCCACATATTTCCTACTCTAAATTATATATATACATATATGTTACAGATATTCCCAATTTACAAGGAAATTATTCATAAAAATTCCTCATAAGGCAACAGGGCTTAGTATCTCAGTTACCGCATGACGCCATTGTGGGAAGGGATTTTCCGAAGTTCTGGGAACTGTGGGATGATCCTGAGCCCCCCACTGGTGTCCCTATGTACCAGGAATGGGATAGCCAGAACTCCCCTGAGAGTGGTGAGGACTCTCCGGAATTTCCCTTATCAGTATTGGCAGGGGAGACTCAAGAAACTGGAGAGGAGCCCACCTCCTCAGACGAAAACCTACCGTCTGTGGAGTTTTCTGATCTTGAGGTTCACAGGGAAAACTTTGCCACAGAACAGTTGAAAGACCCCGCCCTAATAAAGGCACGGGAAAACGTAGTGAAAATAGATGGCGAGTTAGTGAACCCAGATAATACCTGCACTTACCCATACTTCAGCGTAGAGAAGGACCTACTGTATCGGGTGGCAAAAAGGGCAGAAGAAACCGTTGAGCAGCTTGTGGTGCCCAAACCTTACAGGAAGTTGGTGTTGGAGTTGGCCCATGGGCACATTCTTGGAGGTCATCTGGGGACAGAGAAAACCCGAGAGAGGGTATTACAGAGATTCTATTGGCCGGGGGTGATAAAGGACATAGAAAATTATTGTTCCTCCTGCCCTGTGTGTCAGAGGTCGGCCCCGATGCCACATTTCCGTAGCCCGCTGGTCCCTCTACCCATCATTGAGGTCCCGTTTGAGAGGATCGCCATGGATTTGGTAGGTCCTATAATCAAGTCCGCTAGGGGGCACCAGTACATATTAGTTATAATGGACTATGCCACCCGTTATCCAGAAGCGATCCCTCTCCGAAATACCTCGGCCAAAACCATAGCCAAAGAGCTATCTCTTGTGTTTAGCCGGGTGGGTATTTGTAGAGAACTGCTTACGGACCAAGGTACACCCTTTATGTCCCGGGTTATGAAGGAGCTGTGTAAATTGTTCAAAGTGACGCAATTACGTACATCTGTGTATCACCCCCAAACCGATGGGCTGGTTGAAAGATTCAACAAAACCCTAAAGCAAATGTTGAAGAAAGTGGTGGATAGAGATGGAAAGGATTGGGACTGTCTACTTCCTTATCTGATGTTTGCTATTAGGGAGGTGCCCCAATCCTCTACGGGATTCTCCCCCTTTGAGTTACTGTATGGGAGACACCCAAGAGGGCTGTTGGATATTGCCAAGGAAACTTGGGAAAGTGAGAGTTCTCCCCACAGGAGTGTGATTGAGCATGTCGCCCTGATGCAAGACCGAATTGCACAGGTAATGCCCATCGTGAAGGAACATTTGGCCCAAGCGCAGTTAGCACAGCAGAGAGTGTACAACCGTGGAGCCAAGACCCGTACCTTTTCCCCGGGGGATAGGATACTGGTACTTGTCCCTACGGTTGAAAGTAAATTCCTTGCCAAATGGCAAGGCCCCTACGAGATAATGGAAAAAGTGAGCGAAGTGAATTACAAGGTCAGACAACCAGGAAGGCGAAAGCCCGAACAGATCTATCACGTTAATCTGTTGAAAGCCTGGAGGGATAGAGAGTCCCTAGTCGCAGACACTTGGTCACCAGCTCAAACTGGTTGCGTGATTCCTGAGGTTGGAATAGCAGCCACCTTGTCACAACCCCAACAACAGGAGGTTAAGGAGTTTGTGCTTCGCAACAAGGAGGTATTCTCTGAGCTGCCGGGACAAACATCTGGGGTAGAGCATGACATCATTACCCCGCCCGGTGAAAGGGTGAAGTTAAAACCCTATCGGATCCCAGAGGCCCGACGGGAGGCAATACGGGAGGAAGTACAGAAAATGCTGAACTTAGGGGTGATAGAGGAGTCCCAAAGTGATTGGTCTAGTCCCATTGTGTTGGTGCCTAAACCGGATGGGAGCTGGCGATTTTGTAACGATTTTCGTCAGTTGAACAAAGTTACAAAATTTGACACCTACCCCATGCCACGTATAGATGAGTTGATCGACCGGCTGGGAACAGCCCGATACATGACGACTCTTGACCTCACAAAAGGGTATTGGCAAATCCCCCTGGCCAAATTGGCCAAAGAGAAAACCGCATTTGTAACCCCAGACGGGGCGTTCCAATATAAAAGAATGCCGTTCGGGTTACAGAATGCGCCGGCCACATTCCAGCGGAAAATGGACCAGATGCTGAGGCCCCATCGGAAGTATGCTGCGGCTTACCTGGATGACGTAATTGTCCATAGCACAGATTGGGCCTCACATCTGCCAAAAGTGCAAGCAGTCCTGGACTCTGTTCGGGAAGCGGGGTTTACGGCTAACCCCAAGAAGTGTACCATTGGGCAGGAGGAGGCCAAATATCTTGGGTACACCATTGGGAGGGGAGTAATAAAACCCCAACTCAACAAAGTCGAGGCCATCCAGAGTTGGCCACGTCCCAACAGCAAGAAGCAGGTACGAGCCTTTCTGGGAATCGCTGGGTATTATCGGCGATTCATTCCCCACTTTGCCTCTAAGGCTGTGCCCCTAACCAACCTAACGAAGGGGAAAGGGTCGATCATGATTAAATGGACCCCCGAGGCTGAGGCAGCATTCCAATTCTTGAAACAAGCCTTATGTAGCCAGCCAGTGTTGTACTCACCCGACTTCTCTAAAGACTTTGTCGTACAAAGTGATGCGTCAGATGTGGGGTTAGGAGCAGTATTGTCCCAGGTCTGGAACGGGGAAGAGCACCCAGTCATTTACCTCAGCAGGAAGTTGAAGTCCCATGAGGTAAATTACGCCACCGTTGAAAAGGAGTGTTTAGCGGTGAAGTGGGCTCTAGATTCCCTTCGGTACTACCTGCTAGGTAGGCACTTTGACATGGTTACGGATCACGCTCCGTTAAAGTGGATGGCTCAAAACAAGGAAACAAATAGAAGAGTGAATAGGTGGTTCCTGGCCCTCCAGGAATTCAACTTCACAGTAAAGCATCGCCCTGGCGTTCAAATGGGGAATGTGGATGCTTTGTCTCGAGTACATGAATGCCTGATTGCTGGTGTTCCAACCCCGAGGTTAAAACAAGAGGGGGGGTATGTGACAGCAGGAAGGTAAAGTCACCTGGTTGCATCCAGGGGGGTAGATATATTTCGCCCAGATTCAGGCTTTACGCCGACTTATACAACTAGGTGGAGAGTTGTATAAGCCCAGCTAAGGCTAGTGGGCTCATGGATGACTCATACCTCTAGGGAGAGTGTGGGGCGTCGTACAGACAGGGAGTTGATGAGACCAGCTGAAACTTGTCAGCTCATTTAGGCCTCTATAAGAACTCCCAGCTTCATTAGATGTTAGCTCATGCCTGGAAGCAGACCTGTGTGGACTTCCTGGAGAGAGTGAACCCTTGTCCGGTGAGACAAAGCCTGTGTGGCTATTTGCTTGGACATTTAAAACCAGGGACTTAGGGACTAGGACAGCACTAGGCTGATCCCAGTTGTTAGTTAGGAAACCTGTATGTTTAGTCAGAGGTCAAGTTGACCAGGATTTAATTTGTTTATGTTTCTTTTGGCTTTGCTGTGTTTTGTCACTGTAAATAGAAAATAAACCGCACCTTTTTTTTGATTTTGAAAACCACAACCTCCGTTTGCTGGGCCTGTTTTTATGTGGGGAGCCCATCCCGGGGGTCACACACACCCGCTGCCAAGCTAACCCCCTCACAGGATTATCACAGTGAAAGAAACTGACACTCTTCCTACCTATAGTTTTCTGTCCCTAGAAATTTTTTTTTTAAAGCTGATTGATGATCAATGCTTTAGCACACTATAGCACAAGTAGAATTTGCCTCACTGTCCTTCCCTGTCCCTAGAAACAAGGATTATCACAGTGAAAGAAACTGACACTCTTCCTACCTATAGTTTTCTGTCCCTAGAAAAAATGTTTTTTTAAAGCTGATTGATGATCAATGCTTTAGCACACTATAGCACAAGTAGAATTTGCCTCACTGTCCTTCCCTGTCCCTAGAAACAAGGATTATCACAGTGAAAGAAACTGACACTCTTCCTACCTATAGTTTTCTGTCCCTAGAAAAAATGTTTTTTTAAAGCTGATTGATGATCAATGCTTTAGCACACTATAGCACAAGTAGAATTTGCCTCACTGTCCTTCCCTGTCCCTAGAAACAAGGATTATCACAGTGAAAGAAACTGACACTCTTCCTACCTATAGTTTTCTGTCCCTAGAAAAAATGTTTTTTTAAAGCTGATTGATGATCAATGCTTTAGCACACTATAGCACAAGTAGAATTTGCCTCACTGTCCTTCCCTGTCCCTAGAAACAAGGATTATCACAGTGAAAGAAACTGACACTCTTCCTACCTATAGTTTTCTGTCCCTAGAAAAAATGTTTTTTTAAAGCTGATTGATGATCAATGCTTTAGCACACTATAGCACAAGTAGAATTTGCCTCACTGTCCTTCCCTGTCCCTAGAAACAAGGATTATCACAGTGAAAGAAACTGACACTCTTCCTACCTATAGTTTTCTGTCCCTAGAAAAAATGTTTTTTTAAAGCTGATTGATGATCAATGCTTTAGCACACTATAGCACAAGTAGAATTTGCCTCACTGTCCTTCCCTGTCCCTAGAAACAAGGATTCGCACAGTAAAACACACTGACACTCTCCCTACCTATCCTTCTCTTTCCCTAAACTAAAGGAATCCAGGTTAAGCAAGAAAAAATAAATGTCACTGTCCCTGCCTATGCTTCTCTTTCCCTGCTCCGGAACACACTACACTAGGCCGCCGTGCTGGCGGCCTTTTATAGTGTGGGGCGTGTACTAAACACCCTCAGCAATAATTGGCCACAGGCATCCTGCCTGTGGCCAATCATTGCTCTCCTCGCTGCCGGCGCTGTGATTGGCCAAGCATGCGGGGTCACAGTGCATGCTTGGCCAATCACAGCGCCTGGATGACACTGCGATGGCGTAGTGCATTGTGGGCCGTTCGCGTCACTCGAATTAGGCGCGAACGGCCCAAATCGTTCGATCTTCGTCGAACGATCGAACAGCCGATGTTCGAGTCGAACGTATGTTCGACTCGAACACCGAGCTCATCCCTAATCTTTACATTGTGTTTACTTAGGCCTATTTACAGCCTACAGAAACATTACATTTACACGAGTCAAGGAACAAAGCAAAAGTTACTTTATCAACTTTTAGTGGACATTTATTGGGAAAGAGTTTCTTTGTGCTTTTATACATGGATCCATATATTGGCACAATGGAATAATATACTTTCTGTATATTTGTCTGCACTGAAAGATGAATTTAAGACTGTCATTGTGTTTGTTTAGCAGTCAGAGCGACGGAGCACGTGTGGTTCATTCAATCATACTGTATGATTGGTTCTGAAAAATAGTACTTCAACATGATTAAGTTTCTTTCAGAAATAGAATATTTAGGAAAGCCCAACCTAAAATAATGTTTTTTGCAAAATTAAAGCAGTTATAAGTAAAGTATTAGTAAAAGAAATATACAATAATCTGGTAAGATTATTACTTTTACAAAATTTTATTTAGTCACAGGATAAAAGAGGGGGGCGATGAAATTTTGTCTTAGTTAGAATCAGTACAGACTGATAATGGAGATAAAAATGATTGTAAAAATAATTGATTCCAACAATAATGGATAGAGTTATTTTTAAATGAAAATATTTCTTTTTGCATATCCAGGTACTTGACTGACTGACTAATTGATTTATTGATTTTTGTTTAAGCTAATGAAAGGAGTTTGGAACTACTAATGTTGGACCATTTTGTCATCAAACTTCTGAATATTGTTTTATTTGTTTATAGAACAATTCAAAAGGAAAGAGTAACCCGATACTGCAAAGTATTGAGAGATTTGGCAATCTATGTAGATTGATTATATTATTTTTTCACCTGCTAAAGGAGGATACAAGGATGTTTTTTCCTTTAGTTAATATTTCTTTTGATAAATTAATTGAGGTAATTCTAGGAAAAAAATAAATATTTTTAACATAAGCTAAGTTGTTGTGAACTCATGTCATATTCCATTGGGGTTGGATTTCAAAACGGAATCAGATAATGATTTTTTATTTTTTATAGGACAGGTAGTGAAGGACAAGTATGCAATTTTAGTTATTTAATAAAGTTTTTATGTTTCTTATCATCTTTAATGCTCAGGTATTGTAGAACGTATGAATAGTATTACAAAGTATGAATAGGGTAAGATGATTCAAGGAAAGGTAAAGATTAGGTGACTGTTATATTTTCAGTTTAAAAACTAGTATTTTCTAAACATAGGGATGACAGGATGAAGAATGTCTGTTCTTCTATGTCTTTTAAAGCTAGCATACTAATTTATTTACAATATGTTGTATAGGAAAAAGTAAAGGTATAGGAATTTAAGAAGTTTGTTCACAAAACATGGCTAGGCCTTTGCTAAATTTAAATAGAAATTATATTTTGAATAAGATTTCTACTTCTTATGAGTATGTTTCATAATTTATTCCAGTAGCTAAATTTATGGTTAAGAATTATAGATCTGAAGGTACCAGGGATGCCAATAGAGTTGCAAACTGAGATATCAATTGGGAAGTTTATTTTCTTATTTTTAAGGTAATAGGGATTAAAATTATTTTTGTTTCAAAATAATTGGTAAAAATAAAAAATAATGGGTAAAAATAAGAATAAAATGGGTAAACACAGAAAGGATTATGAGTCTAAAATAGTTTATATTGATTAATGAAATTATTCTATTCTATGGATTTTTATTTATTCTTTTGGTTTTTTCCATGACCATGACACAAGCACAACTAAATTTCTGTTTGTTACTACTTCTTGTTTTTTCAAAATTATGTTTTTAATATGTTCTCAAGGACTATCATTTTTGAAAGAACTTCAATAATTCATTCATATGGTCTTGCATCAAAAAGCGACATATTGATCAGTCGATCATTATGTGAGGGGGAGTTTGGATGTAAATTTTAGTATAGGAATGTTTTGAAATACAGAAAAAAATTGTTGACTCAATGTTGACATTGAAATTTGATACTTTCTCCTACACAATCTTTGTTAGTTTAGTAGATCATTGAAAGATTGATATCACAGTAATAACTAATAGTAATGATACTAGCTTAGTTTACATAATAGTTGATTTTTTTTGGTTTCTAAATCTTTTCTAGGAACACATATTAATTCACATAGAATTATTTATTTTTTATTCATTTTGATAGAACACATAACTTGGGAAAGTTGGATGGATAGTTTGTTATTACAAGAATGTACAATAAAGTGTACATTTGAAGTATTAAAGTGGAGCTCCACCCTAAATAGCAACTTTTGCTATTTGGAACCCTCCCCCCCCTCCGGTGTCACAATTGACACCTTTCAGGGGGGAGGGGGGTGAAGATACCTGTCTAAGACAGGTATTTTCACCCACATCCGGGAGTCCTCTCTCCGGGAATCTGTGGAAGTTACGTCACTTCCCGCAGACTTCCCTTGGTGTTCTGGCAGACACTCGGCTCCCAGAACACAGGAGCACCAATCAGAACGGCGCAGCGCGACTCACGCATGCGCCGTAGGGAACGGGGCATGAAGCCGCAGGGCTTCGCTTCCTGGTTCCCTCATCGAGGATGGCGGAGGGAGCAGCAGAGCGACGAGCAGTCGCTCGTCCTCTGCTGCGGACGTCGCTGGACTCCAGGACAGGTAAGTGTCCAAATATTAAAAGCCAGCAGCTGCTGTAGCTGTAGCTGCTGGCTTTTAATATTTTTTTTCCGGCGGAGCTCCGCTTTAATATAGTTAGAGTACATGCAGGCTTGTGTGGAAGAAAGAGTTACTGTTGAATTAAAAATTATGGAGCATTGGAAAAAAAAGAAAGATAAAAAGAGTTGCTTGTTGGTCATGGATAGATAAATAGATAGATAGATGGATAAATAGGTAGATAGTTAAATAGAAAAATAGATAGGAAAATAGATAGAATATATAAAATATGATAATCAAATAATGGGAAAGTTATGTTTTTATGTATCCACAGACGAGTAGATTACGTATTACATTTATAATTGTTCAGTGTCAAGGATAATGTATAAAAACTTATATTGTAGAAATTATTTGGTTATTGAAATTTCAAAGAATGGAAGAAATGTTATTTATTAATTAATAATTTATACTACAAAACAATATAATTTAATATATCAAAGATATTAATTTCTCCTTTATGTTAAAATAGCTATAAGATATGGTTAAAGTTATAAGAAGTAAAATCTATGAAGGTAAAGGAAGACATTTTTTAATATTACATAATTTAGATGGAGAATAAATTAAAATTAATAAATAATATAATAATTTATAGTTTCTTGATGGAATGAAATGGTTAAATATTTCACAGGAATATCTCAGAGTTTTGGAAAAAGCTTATGTACAATATCTGAAACACTAAATTGTATGAATGTTTAATGTATTGTATGTATTGGAAAAAATAGGATCAGAAACATTTATTATTTAAGATGAATGCACTTATTTTGTTTGTTAATAATAGTGCATTGAGGGGGAATTGTTAGATATTGAATTTATTACTATTTTAAGTGATAAAAGTTTCTGAACTCTTTATTGAAACATGTTAATTTTGAAGGTTGCTGAGGACAAGAGAGAGGTCATTTGACATCTATTCTAAGGAACTATGTCAGGATAATGGGTGGAGTTATGTTACTTAATATACACAAGTGGGTGTTACTTCTGTGGACAGCAGCATCACCTTTCTTGGAGTGATTCTAAATGTAAATAATGCTGACATAACATTATTAAACTGTATAAGAACCCAAGCGTTTTGAACATTAGTTAGGAATGTCGGGCGATGAGGCCCTAGAGGAAGATGGTGGAGAAGTGACCCTTCGCTATGGAAGGTCAGGGGACCCTGCTCGAAGATATACCATCATACCATGTGACACCTCATTCCTCCTTCTGAAGCCAACCACCTTACCATGTGTTACCAGATGTCATTATGTAAGCATTGTCTTTTGCTTGTCTTTCTGAAGAATAAACAACCTTTTTTGAAGATCTCCTGGCTCTATTGAAAATAGAACTAAACGCCTGGGTAGGGGACACAAATTGTTTTTACAAGTGTCTCCCACTTTTACAGCCGCTCAATGTGGATGTCACAAGTGAACGCCCAGCGTGACGCCGATGCACTGTAGGTAACACCCACCCAATTCCCCACACCCCATCGCAAGAGCTAAGGGATAGGAAGTAATAATTTCCTAACATGCAAATTGGCTTGTGTTTTTTCACCCTAATGCTTCCTATAGCATAGTATAGCTTACAGGGCGAATGTTTTATTCTATATTTCATCCGGGTGGATACAACTTGCAGGGCGATTGTTTTCATCCATCTATAGATATCTATGAGCATTTTTTTCACCACTAGAGGGTGACAAATAAATCATAGAAAGATAAATTATATTAAAGAAAAGCTCCAGTCTCCTATGTAAAAATTAAAAGTCATCAATTGTAGCTGCTGACTCCTAATAAACAGATACTCTGAGGCTGTTGAGGGGTGTGTAGACATGGACATTGCGGTGGAGATGTCCGGTTGGACATTTGTCTAAATGCTTGAGCAGGTGGGAGGTTTGTGGGGGATGGAGCAGGGTTGGGCCAATAGGGTATAGGCAGTGTACTATATGCAAGAAGGGGTTATGAGCGGAATGTTTGATTCACATATTGACTGTTATACTCAAGGACTGTTGCTGTATCATTATATTACCTGAACATAGTGTACCGTACTTCATGTTTTCATACTCTGTATGTTTTGTGAGCAATAAAAACCTTTTTGATTTAAAAAAATAAAAAAAATAAACAGCTACTCACCTGTCTCACGATCCAGCACTGTGCTCGGCCCAGTCGTTTTCACGGTGTTCTCTCTCCCCGATGCTGCCATTTTCACTATGGGCACCTGGCTGTGACAGCTTGTGGCTTCACAACCGGATGCCCACTGTGCATGCGCGAGCAGCGCTGCACACTGAATGGTCCTGTAGTCTTCTGGGACCTGTCACGTGTCCCAGAAGACTGTGGGAGGGAGGGGGGAGAACTTTGGCTCCCCAAAAGCTCCATTTCACAAACAGGAGCAGGCGAGGAGGCCTTAAAGCGGAACGTCCCCCTTTGGGTGGAACTCTGCTTTAAGGAAATGTGTACCTGTTATGTCCCTTAGACACGGGGTCTCTCAGAGTGTTGCTAGCAATGCTAAAGTATCTGCTCAGCAAGTTACACACAGGCCAGATGAACTTCTTAAACATGGAGAGGGTTTATTACTCACTCAGAACATGATGACTTGTTACATGGAGGAGTCTTAATACAACAAGATTCTGTCATTACCAGATCTATGCATCATGCTGCTGCTGCTTCCCAGTTCCACACACCACTCTCACTACTTCCTGGTACAGCCCCTCCCCCAGCATGCATCAGGAGAAAAAGGTGAAGGGTCACACAGTGCTTCAGCACAAACATCACATCTCCTCTTTTTCCAATAAAAAAAAACAATAGGAGAAAAAAATATATATATATATATATATATATATATATATATTGTGACAGCAGGAAGGTAAAGTCACCTGGTTGCATCCAGGGGGGTAGATATATTTCGCCCAGATTCAGGCTTTACGCCGACTTATACAACTAGGTGGAGAGTTGTATAAGGCTAGTGGGCTCATGGATGACTCATACCTCTAGGGAGAGGGCTGGGCGTCATGCAGGCAGGGAGTTGATGAGACCAGCTGAAGCTTGTCAGCTGGTTTAAGGCCTATATAAAAACTCCCAACTTCATTAGATGTTAGCTCATGCCTGGAACCAGACCTGTGTGGACTGTCTAGGGAGAGTGAACCCCTGTGCGGTGAGACAAAGCCTGTGTGGCTATTTGCTTGGACATTTAAAACCAGGGACTTAGGGACTAGGACAGCACTAGGCTGATCCCAGTTGTTAGTTAGGAAACCTGTATGTTTAGTCAGAGGTCAACTTGACCAGGATTTATTTTGGTTATGTTTCTTTTGCTTTGCTGTGTTTTGTCACTGTAAATAGAAAATAAACTGCACCTTTTTGATTCTGAAAACCACAACCTCCGTTTGCTGGGCCTGTTTTGTGTGGGGAGCCCATCCCGGGGGTCACACACACCCGCTGCCGAGCTAACCCCCTCACAGTTGGTGGAGAACCAGTGGCAGTTTTTTTTTAAGCCAGCATGGAGGAGATACTGAAGCAGCTGGCTCTAGCAAATGCCAATCAACAGCAGACAAATGCAGGTTTGCAAAAGAGCCTTGCAGCTCATCAACAGAGCCTTGCAGCTCAACAACAGAACTTCGCAGCCCAGCAGCAAGCTCATCAACAGAGCCTTGCAGCCCAGCAGCAGACAAACGCAACTTTGCAACAGAGTCTGGAGGCTCAGCAACGAGCCCAGCAGCAATCTGAGGCCCGCTTCATAGACCTGTCGCAGAAGCAAGAGCAGAGACTACAACAACAGATGGAAGCAGTAATGCAGCAACGTCCGCAGACCAGTGAGGAAAGCCGTCCCACTAATACCGCGTCCTTTGGGGTGAGTCGTTTATTGACAAAAATGACTGGAGAGGATGATCCAGAGGTATTTTTGACCACATTTGAAAGGACCGCTGAAAGAGAAAAGTGGCCTGAGGAGCAGTGGGCTGGACTGGTGGCTCCTCTGTTAACTGGTGAGTCGCAGAAAGCTTACTATGACCTAGAGCCTAACCAAGCAAAAGACTATGTGATGCTAAAAGCTGAAATATTGGCAAGGCTGGGTGTCACCCAGGCTGTCCGGGCTCAGCGTGTGCATAACTGGACTTTCCAGCTTGGAAAACCCCCCAGGTCTCAAATGTATGATCTCATTCACCTGAGCAGAAAGTGGCTACAGCCAGAGACTTTGTCCGCACCAAAGATTGTGGAACGTGTTGTAATGGATCGGTTTTTGAGAGCTCTTCCTACTGCCATCCAAAAGTGGGTAAGCCATGGAGACCCAGAGACGGCCGATGGTCTTGTGGATCGTGTGGAGAAATACTTGGCTACAGAGAACCTGACGGCCTCTTCCAGAGACACTCGGACTTTCCACCCTAAGACCAGACCATCCCCAGGGGCAGATAAGAGGATTCCAAGGGGTGAGGGTGGAGAGAGTGAGAGGGTGGGAGCTCTACCCCAAGTTTGGCGAGAACAGCCTGGGAAATCAGCGGCTCAAGAGGAGGCAAGAAGGATCGTTTGCTACCGCTGCCGGCAAGCGGGACATATTGCAGCCAATTGCCCGGTTGTGGAGGAACCCATGCAGTGTGACTTTCTGACGGGCAGACGTCAGTCGCTGTGTGCGACAGTCGCATGCACTGCCATTCGAGGAACTGAGAAACATTTATGCAAAATGTGTGTTAATGGTAGAAATGTTGTGGTATTGCTGGATTCAGGTAGCCTTGTGACCCTGATAAAGGCTGAGTTAGTTAAAACAGAGGTCTCTGGGAATAGCAAGGTAGCTGTTATTTGTGTGCATGGGGACACCCGAGAGTATCCAGTGACTACAGTGTGTTTCGAGACCCCCAAAGGTACCCTCTCTCATCCAGTGGGCTTAGTATCTCAGTTACCGCATGACGCCATTGTGGGAAGGGATTTTCCGAAGTTCTGGGAACTGTGGGATGATCCTGAGCACCTCACTGGTGCCCCTATGTACCAGGAATGTGATAGCCAGAACTCCCCTGAGAGTGGTGAGGACTCTCCGGAATTTCCCTTATCAGTATTGGCAGGGGAGACTCAAGAAACTGGAGAGGAGCCCACCTCCTCAGACGAAAACCTACCGTCTGTGGAGTTTTCTGATCTTGAGGTTCACAGGGAAAACTTTGCCACAGAACAGTTGAAAGACCCCGCCCTAATAAAGGCACGGGAAAACGTAGTGAAAATAGATGGCGAGTTAGTGAACCCAGATAATACCTGCACTTACCCATACTTCAGCGTAGAGAAGGACCTACTGTATCGGGTGGCAAAAAGGGCAGAAGAAACCGTTGAGCAGCTTGTGGTGCCCAAACCTTACAGGAAGTTGGTGTTGGAGTTGGCCCATGGGCACATTCTTGGAGGTCATCTGGGGACAGAGAAAACCCGAGAGAGGGTATTACAGAGATTCTATTGGCCGGGGGTGATGAAGGACGTAGAAAATTATTGTTCCTCCTGCCCTGTGTGTCAGAGGTTGGCCCCGATGCCACATTTCCGTAGCCCGCTGGTCCCTCTACCCATCATTGAGGTCCCGTTTGAGAGGATCGCCATGGATTTGGTAGGTCCTATAATCAAGTCCGCTAGGGGGCACCAGTACATATTAGTTATAATGGACTATGCCACCCGTTATCCAGAAGCGATCCCTCTCCAAAATACCTCGGCCAAAACCATAGCCAAAGAGCTATCTCTTGTTTTTAGCCGGGTGGGTATTTGTAAAGAACTGCTTACGGACCAAGGTACACCCTTTATGTCCCGGGTTATGAAAGAGCTGTGTAAATTGTTCAAAGTGACGCAATTGCGTACGTCTGTGTATCACCCCCAAACCGATGGGCTGGTTGAAAGATTCAACAAAACCCTAAAACAAATGTTGAAGAAAGTGGTGGATAGAGATGGAAAGGATTGGGACTGTTTACTTCCTTATTTGATGTTTGCTATTAGGGAGGTGCCCCAATCCTCTACGGGATTCTCCCCCTTTGAGTTACTGTATGGGAGACACCCAAGAGGGCTGTTGGATATTGCCAAGGAAACTTGGGAAAGTGAGAGTTCTCCCCACAGGAGTGTGATTGAGCATGTCGCCCTGATGCAAGATCGAATTGCACAGGTAATGCCCATCGTGAAGGAACATTTGGCCCAAGCGCAGTTGGCACAGCAGAGAGTGTACAACCGTGGAGCCAAGACCCGTACCTTTTCCCCGGGGGATAGGATATTGGTACTTGTCCCTACGGTTGAAAGTAAATTCCTTGCCAAATGGCAAGGCCCCTACGAGATAATGGAAAAAGTGAGCGAAGTGAATTACAAGGTCAGACAACCAGGAAGGCGAAAGCCCGAACAGATCTATCACGTTAATCTGTTGAAAGCCTGGAGGGATAGAGAGTCCCTAGTCGCAGACACTTGGTCACCAGCTCAAACTGGTTGCGTGATTCCTGAGGTTGGAATAGCAGCCACCTTGTCACAACCCCAACAACAGGAGGTTAAGGAGTTTGTGCTTCGCAACAAGGAGGTATTCTCTGAGCTGCCGGGACAAACATCTGGGGTAGAGCATGACATCATTACCCCGCCCGGTGAAAGGGTGAAGTTAAAACCCTATCGGATCCCAGAGGCTCAACGGGAGGCAATACGGGAGGAAGTACAGAAAATGCTGAACTTAGGGGTGATAGAGGAGTCCCAAAGTGATTGGTCTAGTCCCATCGTGTTGGTGCCTAAACCGGATGGGAGCTGGCGATTTTGTAACGATTTTCGTCAGTTGAACAAAGTTACAAAATTTGACACCTACCCCATGCCACGTATAGATGAGTTGATCGACCGGCTGGGAACAGCCCGATACATGACGACTCTTGACCTCACAAAAGGGTATTGGCAAATCCCCCTGGCCAAGTCGGCCAAAGAGAAAACCGCATTTGTAACCCCAGACGGGGCGTTCCAATATAAAAGAATGCCGTTCGGGTTACAGAATGCGCCGGCCACATTCCAGCGGAAAATGGACCAGATGCTGAGGCCCCATCGGAAGTATGCTGCGGCTTACCTGGAGGACGTAATTGTCCATAGCACAGATTGGGCCTCACATCTGCCAAAAGTGCAAGCAGTCCTGGACTCTGTTCGGGAAGCGGGGTTTACGGCTAACCCCAAGAAGTGTACCATTGGGCAGGAGGAGGCCAAATATCTTGGGTACACCATTGGGAGGGGAGTAATAAAACCCCAACTCAACAAAGTCGAGGCCATCCAGAGTTGGCCACGTCCCAACAGCAAGAAGCAGGTACGAGCCTTTCTGGGAATCGCTGGGTATTATCGGCGATTCATTCCCCACTTTGCTTCTAAGGCTGTGCCCCTAACCAACCTGACGAAGGGGAAAGGGTCGGTCATGATTAAATGGACCCCCGAGGCTGAGGCAGCATTCCAATTCTTGAAACAAGCCTTATGTAGCCAGCCAGTGTTGTACTCACCCGACTTCTCTAAAGACTTTGTCGTACAAAGTGATGCGTCAGATGTGGGGTTAGGAGCAGTATTGTCCCAGGTCTGGAACGGGGAAGAGCACCCAGTCATTTACCTCAGCAGGAAGTTGAAGTCCCATGAGGTAAATTACGCCACCGTTGAAAAGGAGTGTTTAGCGGTGAAGTGGGCTCTAGATTCCCTTCGGTACTACCTGCTAGGTAGGCACTTTGACATGGTTACGGATCACGCTCCGTTAAAGTGGATGGCTCAAAACAAGGAAACAAATAGAAGAGTGAATAGGTGGTTCCTGGCCCTCCAGGAATTCAACTTCACAGTAAAGCATCGCCCTGGCGTTCAAATGGGGAATGTGGATGCTTTGTCTCGAGTACATGAATGCCTGATTGCTGGTGTTCCAACCCCGAGGTTAAAACAAGAGGGGGGGGGGTATGTGACAGCAGGAAGGTAAAGTCACCTGGTTGCATCCAGGGGGGTAGATATATTTCGCCCAGATTCAGGCTTTACGCCGACTTATACAACTAGGTGGAGAGTTGTATAAGGCTAGTGGGCTCATGGATGACTCATACCTCTAGGGAGAGGGCTGGGCGTCGTGCAGGCAGGGAGTTGATGAGACCAGCTGAAGCTTGTCAGCTGGTTTAAGGCCTATATAAAAACTCCCAACTTCATTAGATGTTAGCTCATGCCTGGAACCAGACCTGTGTGGACTGTCTAGGGAGAGTGAACCCCTGTGCGGTGAGACAAAGCCTGTGTGGCTATTTGCTTGGACATTTAAAACCAGGGACTTAGGGACTAGGACAGCACTAGGCTGATCCCAGTTGTTAGTTAGGAAACCTGTATGTTTAGTCAGAGGTCAACTTGACCAGGATTTATTTTGGTTATGTTTCTTTTGCTTTGCTGTGTTTTGTCACTGTAAATAGAAAATAAACCGCACCTTTTTGATTCTGAAAACCACAACCTCCGTTTGCTGGGCCTGTTTTGTGTGGGGAGCCCATTTTGTGTGGTCACACACACCCGCTGCCGAGCTAACCCCCTCACAATATATATATAAACATAACAAGAGAACAAAATACTCAACACATAAAATAACAAGGCAAGCAGGATCAGTTCAGCAAGTAGTATCTCCAACTCAGTTCTGTGGCTCCCGCATCACGTTATGCGACCTTTGTCTCTGTTTCCTGACCTCCAAAGTGTCCCGTAAGATTTCAGTGCTTTGCCAACGAGGAGTTTGATGTCTTTGACGGGCAGACTTACGAAGTGGCACAGCACTAGGAGGGGTAGAGGCTGTCAAGGGTTCTGGAGATGTCAGTTGGTGTCCAACAGACAAATCAGTCTCTGCAACTCCAGGCACATGTCCGGGCTCCTCAGGAATATGGTCACCAACCGCTTCAGGGGTTGGTTGTAAACTTGTGGGATCATGCCAGACACCATGCCATATGTCACCAGTAGAGCCCTGAGTAGACTCTGGTGGTTGGATAGAAAGAGAGGTCGGGTTTGTTTCAACTGGCAGGCAAATGCGCTTTCTCAATTGCGAAAGGTGTTTTCGAACACAAACGCCATTCTCCAGGCGAACAAGGTACATTCGTTGTCCAAGAGGTCCATCAATAATGCCAGGAAGCCAATGAGGCAAAACTCTGTAATTCCGAAACCATACAAGATCACCAGCACGGCATCCAGGACGGCCTGGCGGAGGAGGTGTTGGTGACTGTTCCTGTGGACGAACTAAATCCAGTTTGGTGCGGAGATGCCTGCCAAACATAAGAAAAGCTGGGGACAGCCCAGTAGTAGCGTGTTTTATGTTTCGGTACATGTTCAAGAACTCCAGAAGCTTCTCCTCTGAGAGTCCGACCTGGTCCAGGGTGGACAGTAAGTGCTTCTTAAACGTCTGCACAAACCGTTCTGCCAGCCCATTTGAGGCTGGATGATAAGGAGCTGTTCTGTAGTGTTGGATGCCCAAGCCACTGAGGAAGGATTGAAACTCATGCGATGTAAATTGAGTCCCATTGTCCGAGACTATGGCTGTTGGCAAGCCATATTGAGCAAAGAGCTTCCTTAAGACTAGAATGGTAGCAGCTGAGGTAACAGAAGGCATTTGAAAAACCTCTGGCCATTTTGAATGTGCATCTACCACGATCAAATACATTTTACCCTGGATTGGGCCAGCAAAATCAAGATGGAGTCTTGACCACGGTTCTGTCGGCCATGGCCAAGGTATCAGGGTTCTTTTCTTTTGGGGTCGCTGAGCTTGACAGCACCCAGGACATTGAGCCACATAATCTTCAATTGCTGTGTCCATTTGTGGCCACCAAACATAGCTCCGGGCTCGCTGCTGTCATGGATATGCATTAATGTCTGTCTTCCATCTTACCTTCCTCCTCATGTGTTCATCTAGAGACCAGACCTCCTTCACCTGGCTTCCTTTATAATCTCCTCCCAGCCTGACTCCACCCCAGGCCCTATCACAGAACACTATATTAACCTGTGCACTGCAAGCCTGCTTTGCTGATCAACGTGTTTGTTAGGCATTGTGTGTTTGGGTTCCTGCCTGCCGTGTGCTACGTCTGTCTCTCTGTTACGTTATTGGCTTGTCCCCGACTATCCCTGTCTGCTCGTGACCCTTGACCTTCGGCTCGTTCTTTCGTTATCCTTGTCTGCTTGTGGCCCCTGACCTTCAGCTTGTTATTCGGTTCTCTCTTATCTTGTGCTGCTGCTTCCCCTCCTTTCCCCTTATCCTACGGGGCGTGAGCTAGGAAACTCCAGGGGCCGCGACCTGGTCCCAGCCTGCAGCATAACATCCTCACCACTAGAGGCCCTGGAGAAGACCAGCTGGGTCTTAGACTCCGCGCCCTGGGGAATCTTGGCTCTAGCTTCCTATAGGATCCCGGTTGTGCTCCTCTGGTCCCGCTTTCCACAACCACCCAGTTTCCTATCCGCAGAAGCCAGCCATAGGGTTCACTACCTCGCGGTGCACTCCTGTCCCCCTACGGTGTGCATCTGTCACCTGGCCACAGGTGACCCTGACAGTTTGATCAGCCATGAACCCGGCTGACATCCCGCTCCCCGCAGATGATCCATTGCAGGGCATAGTTCGCAGACTTGAAACCCAGGAATCAAATCAGACTCAGGTGATGCGATTCCTCCAGGATCTGGCTTCTCGATTCGAGCAGCTTCAGGTCTCCTTGGGAACCCCGAATCCGCAACCCCAAGTACAACCAGCGGCTGTACCTATCGCACCAGTCGCAGCCTCACACTCACTAAGATTGCCAGCTCCGTCCCGTTTCTCTGGGGAATCCAAGGCCTGCAGGGGGTTTCTCAGCCAATGCACAATTCATTTTGAGCTTCAGCCTCAAAGCTTCCTGTCTGACCGGGCTAAGGTAGCCTATATCATTTCCCTCCTCTCCGGTGAAGCTTTGGCCTGGGCTGCCCCCCTGTGGGAGAGGAACGATCCGGTGGTTTCCAGTCTGTCCGATTTCTTGAAGCTCTTTCGTAATATCTTCGAAGAGCCGGCTCGGGCTTCTTCAGCGGCTAGTGCTGTCTTACGTCTTCGCCAAGAATCTAGTTCAGTGGGGCAATATGCTCTTCAGTTCCGTATCCACACAGCTGAATTGAGCTGGAATAATGAGGCCCTGGTCGCTACCTTTTTACATGGCCTCTCTGACCGAGTGAAAGACGAATTAGCGGGAAGAGCCATTCCCGTCGGTCTGGACGATGTAATTTCATTATGCAACCAGATCGACATTCGTTTTCAAGAGAGGTCCTTAGAAAAAAGACGCCAGCACTCTCTGGGTCCTAGCCAGTCTGAGCTCCCCTCCCTTCATTCCGTGGAGCATTCTCTACCTGCTGAAGAACCTATGCAGCTGGGCCGGACCAGACTAACCCCCGAAAAACGTGCTAGGCGCAGAACTCTGGGCTTGTGCCTCTATTGTGGGGGCAAGGGTCATTTTCGTGACTCCTGCTCGCTTCGTCCGGGAAACACTCGGGTCTAATACATTTGGAAGGTGGAGTATTGGACCCAGAAACATCACCTTCTCGCCTGCTCTTGCCGGTGTTCCTTCATGTAGGTACTTCTCCTCAGTCAACCCTTGCATACCTGGATTCCGGGGCTGCCGGCAATTTTATGGATTGGAGAACTGCTTCTTCTATGAAGCTTACCCTTTCACCTCTCACTACCCCATTGGTAGTCTCGGCAATTGATGGCACTGTTCTCCCAGGGGGCCCTATTCGCTTCCAGACGCTACCCATTAGGATGTCGGTAGGGATTCTCCACCAGGAGTGGATATCCTTTCTTATTCTACCCAAGGCCTCTACCCCAGTTGTATTGGGCCTCCCTTGGATACAGCTCCACTCTCCACATGTGGACTGGGTCTCTGGGCAGATCCTGGCCTGGGGTTCCTCATGTTTCTCGTCGTGTCTTCTCAAGGTGACCCCCAAGGAGAGTCTTCCGGTTGCTGCCACTTCTGTTTCTTCTGATCTTCCTGCTGCATACAGCGATTACCGGGATGTGTTCTGTAAGAAATCAGCTGAGGTGCTTCCTCCCCACAGGTCTTTTGACTGTGCTATTGATCTTGTCCCCGGAGCAACTCTACCCAGGGGTCGTACCTACCCTCTGTCCATCCCAGAGACCCAGGCCATGTCGGAGTATGTCGCAGAGAATCTGGAGAGAGGTTTCATCCGGAAATCCTCATCGCCTGCAGGGGCAGGGTTCTTTTTTGTTGCCAAAAAGGATGGTACCTTAAGACCCTGCATCGATTATCGGGGTTTAAATGCGGTTACTATTAAAAATCGATACCCCTTACCCTTAATATCTGAGCTATTCGATAGGTTGAAGGGTGCCTCCATTTTCACCAAGTTGGATCTCAGAGGCGCGTACAATCTCATTCGAATACGGGAGGGTGACGAATGGAAGACTGCATTCAACACTAGAGACGGGCATTACGAATATCTGGTGATGCCTTTTGGTCTGTGTAATGCTCCAGCCGTGTTTCAAAACGTTGTCAATGAAATCTTCAGAGATTTGCTGTACCAGTTTGTTGTCATCTATCTGGATGACATTCTGATCTTTTCTGAAAATCTGCTCGTCCACAGAAACCATGTCCGCACTGTACTTCAACGTCTTAGAGAGAACAATCTCTATGCCAAGCTGGAGAAATGTTCCTTTGAATGTTCTGAGGTCCTGTTTTTGGGGTGCTTCGTCTCATGTTCGGGTCTTCGTATGGACCCTGGGAAGGTCTTGGCTATCACCAACTGGCCTCTTCCTTCTAGCCTCAAGGCCACACAGCGCTTTCTTGGCTTCACTAATTATTATAGGCAGTTCATAAGGAATTACTCTTCCATTGCCGCGCCTATTATCGCTTTGACCAAGAAGGGTGTGAATGCCAGAGACTGGCCTCCCGAAGCTGTCTCTGCATTTCACAACCTGAAACAGGCCTTTGTTTCTGGCCCCCTCTTGAGGAGACCAAATCCTGGGAATGCATTTTTTATTGAAGTGGACGCTTCCTCAATGGGGGTGGGAGCTGTGCTTCTTCAAATCTTTGAGAAGAGACGCCAACCATGTGCGTTCTTCTCCAAAAAAAATTCTCAGGCAGAGAGGAATTATGCCATCGGTGATCGGGAACTTCTCGCAATTAAATTGGCGTTAGAGGAGTGGCGTCATCTCTTGGAGGGTTCCCCTCACTCCATAACGATCTTTACCGATCACAAGAATTTACAGTATCTACAGAATGCTAAACGTCTGAATCCTAGACAGGCCAGGTGGAGTCTCTTCTTTGCCCGTTTTAATTTCACGATTACCTACAAACCTGGTTCCTGCAACGGTCGGGCTGATGCGCTCTCTAGGTCATTTGACACTTTGGACGAGGAGTCCGCCCCTGAACCTGAGCCGATCATTCCAACCTCATGCATTGTTGCCCACTCTACCACCCTGAAGTCAAAAATTCCGCCTGGTAAGACCTTTGTCCCCACTGAGCTAAGAGCTAAGATCCTTCATTGGGGACATGATTCCAAGGTGGCAGGGCATTCTGGATTCCTCTGATCCTTCCTACTCATCAGTCGTCACTACTGGTGGCCTAATCTCCGCTCAGACGTCAAAGACTACGTTAAAGCTTGTCATGTCTGTGCTCAGTCCAAATCCTCCACACAAGCTCCTGTTGGTCTCCTCATGCCCTTGCCCATTCCTAAGGAACCCTGGGCCCATATTGCCATGGATTTTATCACCGATCTCCCACTGTCTGAGAATAATACAGTCATTTGGGTGGTAATCGATCGATTCTCCAAGATGGCTCATTTTGTTCCTCTTCCTGGTCTTCCTTCTGCCCCTGCCTTGGTTCCCATTTTCATTCGAGAAATTCTCCGCCTACATGGGGTCCCTTCTCATATTGTTTCCGACAGGGGAGTCCAATTCACGTCTCGTTTTTGGAGAGCCTTTTGCAAATCCCTCAATATTGTCTTGGATTTTTCTTCTTCTTACCATCCCCAATCCAATGGACAGACTGAGAGGGTTAATCAGGAGTTAGAGGTCTTTCTTCGCACCTTTGTGTCTTCTCACCATGACGATTGGTCCTCTCTACTCCCGTGGGCAGAATTCTCCCATAACAATCATGTGAATACCAGTTCGCAGAAGACACCCTTTTTCACAGTTTATGGAAAACACCCTCAACTTCCTCTTCCCATGATCTGTTCTCCAGACATTCCAGCTTTGGCTTCGGTTCAGGAGTCTCTCAATTCCGTTTGGGGTCACGTTCATGATTCCCTCCGGGCAGCTGCTGAAAAATTCAAAGGCTTTGCCGACCGCCGCAGGCGTAAACCGCCTTCTCTTCAGCCAGGGGACAAAGTCTGGCTCTCTACCAGGAACATCAAGCTCCGAGTTCCTTCTCTGAAGTTTGCTCCACGATTCATCGGTCCATACACGGTAACTGCTAAACTGAATCCGGTTTGTTTCAAACTCCAGATTCCTAAGAGCCTTAAAATCACTAACTCCTTTCATGTTGCTCTTCTAAAGCCTTTAGTCCTCAATAAATTCTCTCGTCCTCTCCCTACCATGGCGCCTGTCTCTGAGGATAATCAGGAGTACGAGATCAGTCAAATTCTGGACTCCCGACTCTGTAAAGGCGTTCTTCAGTACCTCGTTCATTGGAAAGGGTTTGGTCCTGAGGAGAGGTCTTGGATCACTGCATCTGAGGTCTTTGCACCTCGTCTGTTAAAGGAGTTTCATCTGAAGTTTCCCTCTAAACCTGGTCCCAGGCGGGGAAGGGGGAGGCCTCGTAAGAGGGAGGGTACTGTCATGGATATGCATTAATGTCTGTCTGCCATCTTACCTTCCTCCTCATGTGTTCATCTAGAGACCAGACCTCCTTCACCTGGCTTCCTTTATAATCTCCTCCCAGCCTGACTCCACCCCAGGCCCTATCACAGAACACTATATTAACCTGTGCACTGCAAGCCTGCTTTGCTGATCAACGTGTTTGTTAGGCATTGTGTGTTTGGGTTCCTGCCTGCCGTGTGCTACGTCTGTCTCTCTGTTACGTTATTGGCTTGTCCCCGACTATCCCTGTCTGCTCGTGACCCTTGACCTTCGGCTCGTTCTTTCGTTATCCTTGTCTGCTTGTGGCCCCTGACCTTCAGCTTGTTATTCGGTTCTCTCATATCTTGTGCTGCTGCTTCCCCTCCTTTCCCCTTATCCTACGGGGCGTGAGCTAGGAAACTCCAGGGGCCGCGACCTGGTCCCAGCCTGCAGCATAACATCCTCACCACTAGAGGCCCTGGAGAAGACCAGCTGGGTCTTAGACTCCGCGCCCTGGGGAATCTTGGCTCTAGCTTCCGTTAGGATCCCGGTTGTGCTCCTCTGATCCCGCTTTCCACAACCACCCAGTTTCCTATCCGCAGAAGCCAGCCATAGGGTTCACTACCTCGCGGTGCACTCCTGTCCCCCTACGGTGTGCATCTGTCACCTGGCCACAGGTGACCCTGACAGCTGCTTCATGCGCACCACGCCAGGATGGCCCTCATGCAGTATCCTTAGCATGGTTGGTTGCAAATACTGAGGTATGATCACTCTGTTGCCCCACTGTAGGCAACCAGCATTAGTCACAAGCTCACATTTTCTGGCAAAGTACGGACGAAATTCACCTGGGACTTTCTCTGGCCATCCAACCTGAACATATGAGAATATCTGAGACAGGAAAGGATCTGTGACTGTATGTCTGGCAATTAAGGAGGTGGACATGCAGGATTTCGGCCTGTGTATTTCCACTATGCGTAGGTCTCTTGGTGAGTGGTCTCCAATTGGCAATCTGGAAAACGCATCTGCATTGCCATGGGCATCATGGGAGCGGTATCTGATAGAATAAGTATAAGCTCCCAAGAATAAAGCGTACCTTTGTAAGCGAGATGCGGTTGTTGTAGAAATTTCTTTCTGAGGGTTCAGTATTGACAACAGAGGTTTGTGGTCAGTGATAAGTGTGAACTCCCGACCATAGATGTACGTATGAATTTTTTTTGTGGCCCATACAATGGCCAAAGCTTCCTTGTCTATCTGGGAGTAGTTTTGCTCTGCTGAGGTTAAAGACCTGGAGGCAAAAGAAATGGGGCGCTCTGTGCCATCTGGCATGACATGGGAAAGCACAGCACCCAGTCCATAAGGCGAGGCGTCACAAGCCAAGTTGACGTGTTTCTTTAAATCATAGTGGACCAGAACTCGAGAAGACAGAATGAGTTCTTTAGAAAGCCGAAAAGCTTCTTCACATTTGGCTGTCCATATCCATTTAGCTCTTGCATCCAGTAAGCGATGTAATGGGTAAAGCTGGTGTGCTAGGTTCGGCAAGAAACGGTGGTAGTAATTTAGGAGGCCAAGGTAGGACCTGAGCTGTGTGACATTCTGGGGAGTAGGGGCATGGGTAAGGGTTTTAACCTTTTCTTCAGTAGTGTGTAACCCATGCCGGTCCACAGTGTGGGCACAAAATTCCAGTCGAGACTTTAGAAATTCGCATTTTGAAAGATTGACACGTAAACCATACCTTTGGAGTCTCTCTAGCACAGTTTCAACATTCTTTCTGTGTTCTTCATCAGTGGGGCCAGTGATGAGCATGTCATCTAGTAGACATTGAGTGAAAGGTATGCCTGCCAGGACCTCATCCATGATTCGCTGCCAGATGGCTGGAGCTGGGGCTATGCCAAAAACCATACGGTTTTATTGGAATAATCCTTTATGAGTGTTAATGGTCAACAGATGGCGTGAATCTGGGTGTACTTGCAGTTGCAGGTAAGCTTGTTTTAAGTCTATTTTTGTAAACTTTTGCCCCCCAGCCAATGAGCTAAATAGATCTTCAAGTCGAGGTAATGGGTATTGATCCACAAGAAGTTGGTTGTTCAGGGCGACCCTGAAATCTCCACAAATTCGAATGTCTCCATTCTTTTTCTTGACAGGCACAATTGGTGATGCCCATTCACTTCTATCAACTTTAGTTATGATCTTTTCAGCCAATAGGTGGTACAGCTCTGCTTCCACTTTCTTTCTCAAGGCAAAAGGTACTGATCTTGCCTTACAAAAACGAGGTGCAGCACCCGGCTTCAAGAGGAGGTGGGCCATTTTTCCTTTTACTGTGCCCAAAGAGTCCTCAAAAACCCCCTTAAAGCGTGACTTCAGGGATTCCACCCAATGGTCTACCTCAGAAAGCAATGTACATTGGGCAATGGCAAGAGGAGGCATGCCCAGGGCTTTGATCCAGTCCCTACCGTACAGCGGAGGACCTCCTTTATTGACAACATAAAGGCGTAGAGTTTGACTGCGGTTGCCTAATGTAACAAGGGGTTTCACATAACCCAAGGGCTGTAGTAATTCCTTGCTGTAGGTTTGTAGTGTGAGATTTGTAGGTTGGAGCGGTAGGGACAGACCCGATGCCTTTAAATCAGTCCATGAAATGACAGACACTGCCGCCCCTGTATCAACATCCATGGAGACAGGACAGCCATTGAGTGTGACATCCACTTTTATCGCAGGAGTACTCCCAGCTACCCGAAACAGTCCAACATGCTGGACACAGGTTTCCTCATCAGAGCTGGAGCCGTGATTGTCAGTATCCATATGAAATGTCTGTTTACGTCTAACTTTTGTGGTAGTGTTCGGGGAGCATGAGCTGCGGCAAACACGCCCAATATGGCCAGTCTTTCCACAAAGTAAACAAACAACATCCTTGAACTTGCAAGCAGGTGCACTGTGAGTAGTGTTATCACAACGGTAGCAAGTTGGTGTCCTAGAGACAGAAGAATTAGGGTGGCGAGGTTTAGGAAGATTTGGGGACGACCGTCTTGGGTGTCGGGTGATAGCAGAGTGGAATATTTCCTCTCCCTGGCTTGCAGGAGTTTCAGGTGGTGCCTTCAGTAGGGTGGCATCCCGTGTAGCCAACTCCATGACCGTAGCAAGGTCAGTGGCTTTCGTCAGAGTCAAGTCGGGTTCTGTGAGTAAACGTTTCTGTATGGCTGGGTCGCAGAGTCCCATAACAAACATGTCACGGAGAGCCGTCTGCAGGTAGTCTCCAAACTGACAAGTGGCAGCTAGTTTACGTAAAGCAATGATATAAGTCTTTATGTCCTCCCCGGCATGCTGCCTTCTACTGTAGAATTTAAACCGCTCTGCAATCTCTAATGGCTTTGGGTTGTAGTGCTCATGTAGCTTCTGAATTAACTCAGGCAGGGGCTTAGAGGCCGGCTTGTCTGGAGAAATGAGGTCTCTGAGAGTGCCATATGCAGCTTGACCCAATATTGTGAGGAAAACTGCAACTTTCTTTTCTGCAGCCACACTATTTGCTTCCATATACTGCTCCAGCCTCTCCACCCAGGAGCTCCATGATTCAGCAGCAGGATCAAATGGTTGAATAAACCCTATGAAGGCCATGTGTGCTAAAATCCACAATCCTCGTCGCCACTGTTATGTCCCTTAGACACGGGGTCTCTCAGAGTGTTGCTAGCAATGCTAAAGTATCTGCTCAGCAAGTTCCACACAGGCCAGATGAACTTCCTAAACATGGAGAGGGTTTATTACTCACTCAGAACATGATGACTTTTTACATGGAGGAGTCTTAATACAACAGGATTCTGTCATTACCAGATCTATGCATCATGCTGCTGCTGCTTCCCAGTTCCACACACCACTCTCACTACTTCCTGGTACAGCCCCTCCCCCAGCATGCATCAGGAGAAAAAGGTGAAGGGTCACACAGTGCTTCAGCACAAACATCACGGTACCTTTATGCCCTGTACACACGATCGGAAATTCTGACAAGAAAACCGTGTTTTTTTCCAACGGAATGTTGGCTCAAACTTGTGTTGCATACACACGGTTACACAAATCTTGTCTGAAATTCGGAACGTCAAGAACGCGGTGATGTACAACGCGTACGACGAGCCGAGATCAATGAAGTTCAATAGGCAGTTCGACTCTTCTGCTTGATTCTGAGCATGCGTGTTTTTTTGCGCGTTGGAATTGCATACAGACGATCGGAATTTCCGACAAGAACTTTTTCCGTCGGAAAAATAGAGAACCTGCTCTCAATCTTTTGCTGGCAGAAATTCTGACAGAAAATGTTTTTCTTTTTTTTAAGGAAAATCCTATCGTGTGTACAGGGCATGACAAATGTATTCATCCTCCCACTAGCCCTTCTACAGGATCAAACAGGGATCAGCCTTTAGAGCCCCTGAGGTCATCCTATTCTAATGAAATGCTTAGAGAGGAGGTTTTTTACGCTGACAGTGACATTATCACACAGCGGCACATTTTTTGCTTAATGAAGGCTTTGTATATAAGTTTTAACCACTTGCCAACTGCCTAATGTAGATATACAGTACGTTGGCAGAATGGCACGGGCAGGCAAAGCAACGTACAGGTACGTTGCTTTGAATCTGCCGCCTAGCGGGCGCGCATCCACCGCAAGCTCCGTGACCGTGCCCGTGGAAACTGCGGACTCAATGTCCGCCGGTGTCCCGCGATCGTGTCACGGAGAGGCAGAACGGGGGGATGCCTATGTAAACAAGGCATTCCCCTGTTCTGCCTTGTGACAGGACAGTCATCTACTGCTCCCTGTGATCGGGAGCAGTGATAACTGTCGTGTCACTCGTAGTCCAGCCCCCTCACAGTTAGAATCACTCCCCAGGACACACTTAACCCCTTCCTCGCCCCCTAGTTGTTAACCCCTTCACTGCCAGTGTCATTTACATAGTAAATAGTGCATTTTTATAGCACTGATCGCTGTATAAATGACAATGGTCCCAAAATAGTGTCAAAGGTGTCCGATGTGTCCGTCGCAATATCGCAGTCACGATAAAAATCGCTGATCGCTGCCATTACTAGTAAAAAAAATGAATAATAAAAATGCCATAAATCTTTTACCTATTTTGTAGACACGATAACTTTTGTGCAAACCAATAAATATACGCTTATTGCGATTTTTTTTTACCAAAAATATGTAGAAGAATACATATCGGCCTAAACTGGGGAAAAAAATTGTTTTTTTATATATTTTTGGGGGATATTTATTATAGCGCAAAAAATAAAAACCGCAAAGGTGTTCAAATACCACCAAAAGAAAGCTCTATTTGTGGGGGAAAAAGGACATCAATTTTGTTTGGGTACAACATCGTACGGGGCTGTAGTGGTTAGTATGCAAATTTTACAGTAAAGAATTACTTGAGTAGTCTACACTACTGCAGTTGTTTCACTTTTTGTGGCCCTTATGACCAAGTGTGGCATTGAAACTGGATGATACGGTGTGATACATTCATTTATCCTGATCCTAATTTTTCTGAAATAAAGTGACACAGTTGCACCATGGAAATTCCTCTGACCATTTTGGTAAAATATTGTACTGTATTTTATGCTGTGGAGGAGTTTCATTACCACTGTTGTTTAGTTGGATTTTTTTTTTTCACTAATATTGCTGCATTATTTTATATATATATATATATATATATATATATATATATATATATATTGTTTTTTGTTTTGTTTTTTTGCAAAATCTTTATTGAATTTTCACAATTGTACAACAAAAATTATCCAGAAAAGAAAATCTAGATAAGAAAAATGTAAATTAAAATAATGGTATATGAACAGCTTTTTTTCTTTTTCTTTACCAGCTCAGTGATCTCAATACCATTGTTATGTATACATTTATAGGGACTTTTGTGTTAAGGAGTCTTACTACTATTGCTGCATTGTCACGTATATATTTTTTGAAAATGACATACCATACTAGTGCTGCAGTTTTGCGTATTATAGTATTATGACTTCTTTATCCATCTTCCGGCTAGCATCTGGTTTTACAGTTTTTCACGTTTTTTTAGTGCAGAGATTTTGGCATTTTTAAAGCAAAACCTAAAACAGTGTCATTTTATAAAAATTCTGGGCCTTTTGATCTGGGTTTTAAAAAAAAAAAAAGGCTTCTGAAGAAACAAACCGTGAAAGAGGTATCTTAAAATAAATAATTCATGTAAGCACCACTGTACAGAATCTGATGGCCTCCAAAGTGTACGTAAACCCCACAGCACATACAGTATAACATGGTGGCTGGCAGTTCTTGACCCAGAAAATGAGAGGACTACTTCTCTTCACTTCTACATCTCTAGCTGCCACTCATTTCTAGTAAGACTACAGGTTGTCTGTTCTTAATTATCCATTACCGATATTGTTAAGGGGTAAGCAACAGTTAAACTCTTAGGCCCCATGCACACAGGGCGTTTTTACAGCCGCGTTTTTTACAGCTTAAAAACGCCTGTCCATGTTTTGTAAACATTTTTTGACCTTTTTAAAAAAAATCCCGGAGCTCAAAAACGCAAATTGCAGCGTTTTTTCGCGTTTTCGCAGCGTTTTTTGCGCGTTTATGCGCGTTTAATAGCGTCAGGCGTTTTTGCAGCTCAAACCTGGAGCTCCAGAACGCACTGGAATTGGGTTTTTTTGCAGCTGGAAAACGCCTATGCCACTTGGAGCTCATAAAAGCTCTATGTGTGCATGACACATAATTGGCAATCTGTGCTTTTTTAAAGGCAGATTTATTAAAACATTTTAATCAAATTATTTTAGTCTGAATGTTCAATTAAATATTTTAGGTAAAGTGTACAAGCCTAATCCTCGGCAGACAATAATTCAGTAATAATTTATTTGGGATAAACAAGCATTTTGTCTAATATATATGAAGTGCTTTGAACTAGTCTCTTCTTACCCACGGTCACCATGAAAAATTCATTTTCACACTAGCTATCCACATAAAGAAAAATTCTGAAAACGCCTTTGTAGTTTTCAGAGGAGTGCCCGTGTCCAATCAGGATTTGGTTCTATATTTAGATCTTGGCAAACAGGGAATCCTTTAGGTATTTAACAATCATGGAAGCATACAAAAATCATAAAAAAGACTTACTTAATATAGTCAATGTGAGCAATTACTACTAAAGTCTGCTTTCATTAGTTAACAATATCATTTACTGTGCAAACATTAGGAAGGTGACTACTGAAGAAGGCAATATTGTGTAAATTAGCTCTGTGAATATACAATGAAATATCTCATGATCAATTTCTTATTCATTCAACTTCAAGAAAAAATATATATAATTTCATAACAATTTCCCATCAGATGTCAAATACAACAACACTTTACATTTGTTGTGCAAAGCAAACCCAGTTTATTTTTATTTTTTTTATTTTCAGTTATTTTACATAAGCCAGGCTTAGATTAAAGCCATTTTGACCTGATGTACTAGAACCCACATTTGAATGCAAATTCCACTTTAAAACGAGCTAGTACACAAAGCAGTTTCCTGGAGCAAGTGTATGGGCAAAGCGCTGACACATCACAAGATTTTCCTTCAATGTAGACAGGCAAATCTTACCCTTTCATCCCAGCACATAAGAAAAACATAAATGATTTGTACATGTTTAAATATGTACACTATACACAGCCTCAGAATTATGTTATTTTTATTTCTTTATTTTATATATATGTAGCGCTGACCAGTGTTGTAACTAACGCCGTTTAAATAAACTGCGTTAGGTAACGTAGCCACTTTTTGGGGTAACGAGTAATCTAACTGATTACTCTTAACCTCGTGGCACCGCCGTTCCCATTACTTGGGCGGCGTTACCCCAATTACATCTACTCGCCGCAGCCGCCGCGAGTAGATGTAATGTAAGTCTAACTAACTGCAAGCCGCCGTCTGCCTACCTGAACAGCGTGTCATGCAGACAGACGGCGGCCATTGCAGTCTTCAAAAGCCGCGCCTCCCGAGTCCTCGTCGCCTGTGATAGGCGGAACACTCAATTTCCCAGCAGGCAGTGTTGCGCCTATCACGGAGATCCTCTCATCCCCGTTTGTGTTATGAGGATGAGAGGATGTCCGTGATAGGCGGAACACTGCCTGCTGGGAAATTGAGTGTTCCGCCTATCACAAACGAGGAGGACTGGAGGAGGCACGGCTTTTGAATAATAGAATGGCCGCCGGGAGTCGGGAGTCTCGGGACGCCGCCGATCTGAGGTACCGTAACCGAAACACACAGGCACAGTGAGGCATGGGGCACAGTGAGGCATGGGGCACGGGCACAGTGAGGCATGGGGCACAGTGAGGCATGGGGCACAGTGAGGCATGGGGCACGGGCACAGTGAGGCATGGGGCACAGTGAGGCATGGGGCACAGTGAGGCATGGAGCACGGGCACATTGAGGCACGGGCATAGTGAGGCCCCGGCACAGTGAGGCATTGGGCACAGTGAGGCTGCGGCATGGGCACAGTGAGGCATTGGGCACAGTGAGGCTGCGGCACGGGCACAGTGAAGCATGGGGCACAGTGAGGCTCGGGGACAGTGAGGCACGGGCACAGTGAGGCATTGGGCACAGTGAGGCATGGGCACAGTGAGGCATGGGCACAGTGAGGCACAGTGAGGCATGGGCACAGTACCAATATTATTTGTTATCCCTCCTATTATTTTTATACACTGAAAAAATTACATATATATCATCCTTCTACCGCCCCCGTGTATATATAATATAACCAATATAGTTACTTTGCTGAGTAACTAGTTACTTTTCCTATGTAGTAACTGAGTTACTAACTCACTTACTTTTTGGGAGAAGTAATTTGTAACTGTAACTAATTACTTTTTTAGAGCAAGATGAACAACACTGGCGCTGACATCCTTGCATATTGATGTGTGTTTGCATACTTTAATACAAAGTCTATGGACACATCCATGCATATTGATGTGTGTTTGCATACTTCAATACAAAGTCTATGGACATTGCTTTGCTATGGTTTAGTATTTGGAGCCATCTAGTGACCAAATACTGGTAATGCAGATATATGATTTTTACCTCAGAGAAGCACAAAGGACTAGACAGGAAGTGACTGTTGTTTTGATTAGAAGGTTGACCCTTGTTACCCAGGAGGCTTGGTGACCTACCCATGAACACTTTCTTAAGCAGTGCATGCTGGGTAGGAGATAAAAGGAACCTGAGCGGCCATTTTAGGTCTCTTGGGATCGCATGGCCTGCCTGTGAGGATCTGTGTGGAGTAAGGTGACCAGAGTTTTAAAATGAAATCCGGGGACATTCTTTTTTTTTACTAGTAATGGCGGCAATCAGCGACTCTCTGCCCTTCGCCAACTCCTCACAGCCTGTCAAGTCTTACTCTCCGGGCCCCGGCTACTACTGGGTGGGGAGCGGAGAAAGATCACTCCACCGGGGAAGGCAAGGAGATAAGCAGGGAGGCTGCTGGCCAGGACTTGAGCCAAGGCAGAAGAACATGCGAGGGAAGCTGAATGGGCACCCGAAACGGAAGAAATATTCCCTCCGCTCTGACCAGCACATGATCATCAGAGAGGGGCACAGATAATGGAAAAAAATACACCCCCTAAGCTAGTAGGAGCGACAGAGCAGGGGGGTGTGTAATTCAGATTTTTTTATTTTATTCTGCACTGACTGTCTTTGAAATTGCCCCAGCCCCTGTTCAAATCCAATCCAGGGACAAAACCGCGGACAGACTTGGTCCGGGGACGGTGTCCTCAATCCAGGGACTGTCCCCTGAAACTGGGGATGTCTGGTCACCCTAATATATGAGTGTTTTTTTTCTCCAAAGAGAATAGATGTTTTTTTTAAGCCCAGTGTGCATGGTGCACTCCTTTCCTGGCTTAAAAACTTACACAAATTTAATTCCTAGCTAGTCTGTCAGCCCCTCTCCACTTGTTGGCAGGTATAGTGGCATTTATGGGATGCCACTCCTGAGGTGATGTAGTGGTTAGAGACAGTGCACTTTTATTATCACTGGTGGGTGGGGCCTGGCAGTTTGGGTATGGAAAGAGGTTACCCCTGGCCAACACCATGTAGGTGTGCAGCCTGTGAACAAAGGAGTGCGAGAAAGTACCCTCTGCAGGGCTGGATTGTCAGGAGACTTTAACCCTTTCATGACTAACTCTATTTCTGACAAGTTAAAATACGTATTTTTTGCTATTTTACTTAGAACCCCCAAACATTATATATATATATATATATATATATATATATATATATATATATATATATATATTTTTTTTTTAGCAGAGAATCTAGAGAATAAAATGGCGATTGTTGCAATATTTTATGTTACACAGTATTTGTGTAGCTGTTTTAAACGCAACTTTTTGAGAAAAATTTACTTTCATGAAATAAAAAAAAAATGAAAAAGTAAAGTTAGCCTATTTTTTTTAAATAATGTTAAAGATGATGTTACGCCGAGTAAATAGATACCAAACATGTCATGCTTTATAATTGCACGCACTCGTGGAATGGCGACAAACTACGGTACCTAAAAATCTCCATAGGCGACGCTTTATTTTTTTTTACGGTTACCAGGTTAGAGTTACAGAGATGGTCTAGGGCTAGAATTATTGCTCTTGCTCTGACGATCATGGCGATACCTCACATGTGTGATTTGAACACCGTTTACATATGCGGCCGCGACTTCTTTGCTGCACGAGCTCACGGGGACGGGGGCGCTTTAAATTTTTGTATTTTTTTTTTATTTATGTTTAAATTATTAAAATGTGTTTTTAAAAAAAGAAAAAAAATGTATCACTTTTATTGCTGTCACAAGGAATGTAAACATCCCTTGTGACAGTAATACGTGGTGACAGGTACTCTTTATGGAGGGACCTCAAATCCCTCCTTTACACTTCAAAGTATTCAGATCACCGAAAACGGCGATTCTGAATACTGTATATTTTTTTAAATCCGGCGCCATTGGCAGCCGAGTAAACAGGAAGTGACGTTGTGACGTCGCTTCCGTGTTTACATTCAGGAGACTGGCACAAAGCCATTTACGGCTTCATACCAGTCTGACACAAGGTGCCGGAAGTGACGGATCGTGAATCGGGTCTCCCGGTGGGACGGGAGGCCCGGTCAGAGCGGCGGGAGGCGGCGGGAGGCGGCGGGAGGCGGCGGGAGGGGGGGTGTCCCCTCCCGCTCCTCCGGTATAACAACCGAGCGGCTTTTAGCCGCATCGGTTGTTATGCCTGTATAGCCAATCGCCCGCTCTAAACAACGGTACCGGGATCATGCCTGCAGCTGCAGGCATGATCCCGGGTATAACCCCCGAAAGCCGAGGCCGCATATATCCGTACGCTCGGCGGGAAAGGGTTTTAATGAGGACTCACAGGGGAGAAGATGGAAGGGCTTTAGCTAACCCTGACCTTCATTATATGTATGTTAGGCCTTCAGGCCATGGGTCTGGAGACACACCTTGTGTGAGAAACCACTCCTGGAGGACTCACTAGAGATGGCTAGGAATCGGCTGGACTCTGATATTCTGTGTTATGGCACTGGACTGGTCTGCACTAACACTGTACAAGAAGGAAGATGTGATACTGTGTGCCAATATCATTTCACAGTAAAGCATTGAAAAGCATTTTGAGTGGACATTTTTTATTCTGGGTAACGGGCCTCAGTCGGGAATATGTGAGGAGGTGGGCCTTAGGCAAGGAGTGTGAGATACACAATATTGTGGAGTTTCTCCCAAAAGATACGTGAATATTATTATTATTATTATTCAGGATTTATATAGTGCTGACAGTTTATAATAATGGAGAAAAAGTGGGGCAGAACTTGGGACTGCTTGGTGGGAATCACTGTCAAATTCAGGTCACTTACACAAAATCTGATATTACAGCAGCAAGAAAGATAATGCAGCCATTTCTTTAATTCTGAGGGCAATAGACCCCATTTGTTTACATCTTTCCTAGGTAGTGTGTCAATGGGGTTGATTTACTAAAGGCAAATCCACTCTGCATGGCAAGTGCAAGATCACTGCTCACGTTCCTGCTGTGGTCTTTGAACAGAGTGAGTATATTTTAGAAAATTAGGTCCCATATTTGTAAGGTGACCAGATTTTTTAAATGAAATCCGGGGACATATATATTTTTTTTTTACTAGTAATGGCGGCAATCAGCGACTCTCTGCCCGTCGCTGCCGCCGCCTGCCTCACAGCCTGTCAAGTCTTAAGGCCCATACACGCGATTGGACTTTTTGACAACAAACCTCCGACAGACCTGTTTTTGCAGAAAATCCGACCGTGTGTACGCTCCATCGGACAAACTTTTTCGCTTTTTCATAGGACAAATGTTTGCTGTGAGAACAGACAAACTTTCCGGCAACAAATGTCCGATGGAGCAAATCCTATCGTGTGTACAGAAGTCCATCAGACTAAAGTCCAAAGTACAAACACGCATGCTCAGGACCAATGCTTAAGATTAGCCAACAATAGCAGAAGTTGCACACAGGGTGGCAGTAAAGAGCTGAAAAATCATGTGATTTGGTGAAAGTTTGCTGAAAAAGTCCTGCCGTGTGTATGCATACCAAGTTCACGGGCAAAGCCCTTCGGAGCAAAATCCACGGAAAAGTCAGTTGGAAGTCTGATCGTGTGTATGAGGCTTAACTCTCCGGGCCCCAGGTACTACTGGGTGGGGAGCGGAGGAAGATCACTCCGCCAGGAAAGGCAGGGAGATAAGCAGGCAGGCGGCTGGCCGGGACTTGAGCCAAGACAGAAGAAAATGCGAGCGGAGCTGAATGGGCACCCGAAACTGAAGAAATATTCCCTCCGCTTCGACCAGCACATGATCATCAGAAAGGGGCAGAGATAATGGAAAGAAATAGACCCCCCCCTAAGCTAGTAGGACCGGCAGAGCGGGGGGGTGTAATTCAGATTTTTTATTTTTATTCTGCACTGACTGTCTTTGAAATTGCCCCAGCCCCTGTTCAAATCCAATCCACGGACAAAACCGGGGACAGACTTGGTCTGGGGACAGTGCCCTCAATCCGGGGACTGTCCCCGAAAACTGGGGATGTCTGGTCACCCTACATATTTGGTACCACACTGCAGCAAGGAAACCCACTGCTAAGTTTTATGAATTAATTGTTACATTAACTGCAATGCAATATAAAAGGTCTTATTTAACAAACAATTAAAGCTGAAGTTTAGTGTGTTTTTTTGTTTGTTTTTTAAACACTTGGGCTGAGACGTATCATGAATGCCTCATTAGCAAAGCCTTCCTTACTAGGAACCAACAGAGCACTTTGTGTCCATTCAATCCAACACAAGACATGGCTTTGCTAATGAGGCAAATATAGCCACATGAATACAAAGGAGTTTTAAAAGGGCCGTACCCCCCATTATCTGAAGTTTTGTGGATTACAGCAGGATTTGCTGATGGGTGGGAGGCTTCATTGTGTGCAAATGGAAGACCCTGGTGGCCTTATATACATATAATCTTATACAGTAAAACCTTGAATTGCGACCATAATTCGTTCCGGAAACATGCTTGTAATCCAAAGCACTTGTATATCAAAGCGACTTTCCCCATAAGGCATAATGGAAACTCAGATGATTTGTTCCGCAACCATTTATTCATAGGTCCTTAAGTTTATAGTCCATATAAAAAGATTATATACGCTGTCATCACTTGTGAGACTTCACCAATAGGTGTTGGAATGGTGTCGTTTGTACGTGTATTCATGTCATCCCCTAACGACTCCTCCGATCCAGGATCGCAGTAGGATCCCACAGGGGCATCCTGGTCGGATGGAGTGGATAATGTGTCTTTAGACGACACTGTTTGATTTGTGTATTACTTCACACCTCTTCTCATGAGCTAGTTGTTATTTGTATATTGCCGTATACATGCTGTAACAGGAGATTACCCCTTACTTATCGGTCCGGGTTGCCTCTTGACGGGCTCCTGGATTCTTGTCTTTTTTCTGTACAGTTGAAACTTTGATAAACAATAAAAACTAATTGAACTTAAAAAGATTATAGCAATGTGACCAGGTTGTGTAACCATAAAATGTCCATCCACAAATGGCAGCCTCCCCAAGGGGATTAGACGCAAAATCCAGCAGGAGCTACAGAGTATAAAAGAGAAGAGAGGAGCCTCTAAGTGTAGCAATATGTTACTAAATGTTGTACCTTCATTAAATGTAACCATTTTGCTACACTTAGAGGCGCCTCTCTTCTCTTTTATACTCAGTTGTGACATAACGCTACTCTTATATTAAGACATCGCTTGTATATCAAGTCAAAAAAAATTTAAACATTTTGCTTGTCTTGCAAAATGCTCTCAAACCAAGTTACTCTGAAACCAAGGTTTTACTGTATTTCATATTCATACCTCCCAAGTTTCTAAAATGGGAATGAGGGACTCCCCAATAGCTAAAGTATGCAGGCATAGGCCCCCCCCACCGTCTCGCCCCCTTAAAGGAGAATTGTACAAAAAAAAAAAATGATTGGTTACCCACAAATGCTTTTTATTACCACTACTATTCCTTTTTATTGGCTTTTGGAATTTACAAATGCAGCAATTTATAAATTGAATGAAAGGTTTAACACACTGTATTAATAGTATTTATGCACTTTACACAGATTGTTGAGTCATTTGGTAGAAGGGCAGCACTACCTTTTGAGCATTTACAGTATACATTTTAGTTGTGGGAACACAAATGGTGTTAGCAGCAGCTGGAATAAGTAATCACTTTTATTTCATTCGCACTTTATTGGTAGCAAAGAAGTTACACCCCTTAGTATAATGATGGTTTTACCTTAATGGAAACCAGTGCAAAATATTCCATGCTGCCTAAACAAAAGCAGCTAACACAACCAGTGGACAAATGGTGAAAACATACAATTAAAAACGTGTAGCGCTAAATGAATAAAACTGCACCTGAATATAATGAAATACAATGTGCAACCGTGCTATATGATTAAATAAACACGAAAACATATGGAAGTCCAAATTAATTAAAATAATAACAAAAAATAGTTCCAATGTGAATGGTCAATGGTGGTATTCCTGAAGTGATACAAATGCAATAAAAATATAAATAGTCACCACCAATGGAAGATATGTCAATATTAAAATAGAAAAAGTTCAAAATGGATGACAGTGAAGGTGCTCCCAAATAACTAGAATGCAGCAAATGCAAACTGTGAAGTAACCGCCATCAACCAATAGAAGAAAAGGCTTACCAGAAATAGTGAACCCTAAGAAACGTACGTTTAGAGGGTCGACTAGGCATAGGTAAACCACTGTGACGAATGAATCCTCAGCTGCAGTTCGGACAAAGCATCTCACACAACAATCCAATTGGGAAACACAAGGGGGCCTTCTGATCCAGATGGTAGTGCTTATGGGTAAGGACCCAGTTAGAGCCAGCCGGTAAAGCAGTGTGAAGTACAAAAATGAGAGAAAAGAGAAGGGCATATAGCGTGATACTGTATCAAAAAAGTATTTAATGTAGGCAAAAACACTTACATTAGAAGAATAAAACAGCGCTTGAAGTTAATCAATGGCAACAGTGGAGACAGTGTATTCACAGTGTAAATAGGAATAGTTGGTTATCGGCATCCTCTACTTGCGCTGACAGGGTGTGAGTAGAGGAGAGCCGATAAGCAGCTCTCCTGACAGGGGGGGGTCTGCACTGATAATCAGTGCATTGATTATCAGTCGGTGATGCCAATCAGTGCCCACCAGTGCTGCCTTTCAGTGTCCATCAGTGATGCCTGTCAGTGCCTCCTCATCAGTGCCATCTATCAGTGCTCATAAAGACTGCCCATCAGTGCCCATCAATGCTGCATATCAGTGCCGCTTATCAGTGCTGCCTATTAGTGCCTCCTCATCAGTGCCGGCTATCAGTGCTCGTCAGTGCAGCCTCATCAATGCACATCAGTGAAGGAGATAAATGACTTATTTACAAAAATTTGGAACAGAAACTAAAAATACGGTTTATTATTTTTTTCAACATTTTTGATTTTTGAAAAAACAATGAAGTCCTTCAGAACAAGCTGCTCGTGCGCGTCCCCGGGGGCGTGTCATTCGGACACACTGCATCTCTGATCAGGCTAAAGAGCCTATGAGGTAGGCTCTTTACCACCTGATCAGCTGTGTCCTCCTCATCAATTCCGCCTTTCAGTGCCCATAAAGGCTGCCCATCAGTGCTGCCTATCAGTGCCCATAAAGGCTGTCTCCTCATCAGTGCCCATCAGTAGCGCCTATCAGTGGCAACATTTTTGGTCTTATTCCATTTGTTTAGCAAAAAATAAAAAAACTCCAGCGGTGATTAAATACTACTAAATTAAAGCTCTATCTGTGTCAAACAAAATGATAAAAATATAGTTTAAGTACAGGATTGCATGACTGCACAATTGTCAAAGTGTGAGAAAATTGGCCTGGGTAGGAAAGGGATGAAAACGGAAAATTTGAATTCAAATACTTACCGTAATTTTCCTTTCCTGACGAGCTCCATGTCAGCACAGCTGGGTGAGGCCCCACCCACCCCCTACGTAATCAGGACTTTAACTATAAATTTTTTGCTCACCGCAGCCTCAGTGTTTCGTAACTATTACTACTTGACTGGGCGGGTTCTGTGCTGACATGGAGCTCGTCAGGAAAGGAAAATTATGGTAAGTATTTGAATTCAATTTTACGTTCTCCTGACGGCTCCATGTCAGCACAGCTGGGAATTAACTAGCCACACACGGGAGGGTCATACTTGAGAAAACATTTTTTAATCCATATAGGAGGCGGAAGCTAGCACCCTCCTGCCAAACTCTATGGTAGTTAGAGCCGCTGGCTAGTGTGTCATGAAGGTATGTACAGATGTCCATGTAGCTGCCTTGCATGCAAAAAATTCTAGAGAAAACGCTTGGACAGCCGCACTCCAAAAAATAGGTTATTTTATTTAAAACAAAAGCACAAATAACATGCCACAGCAAAAAACAGCAGGCATGAGCTGACACGTTTCGCACTGCGATTCAGTGCTTAATCATAGCTAACTAGCTATGATTAAGCACTGAATCGCAGTGCGAAACGAGTCAGCTCATACCTGCTTTTGTTTTAAATAAAATAACCTATTTTTTGGAGTGCGGCTGTCCAATCGTTTTCTCTAGAATTTTTTGCATTGTCATATGCATTGCCTGCACCCACGGCTCTGGATCCTGTGAATGAGTCATCAGCCACATCTGAGCGGTAACTCTCTCCTAGCTGCCTTGCATATCGTCTCCAAGGACACCTGTCCGACTGCAGCCCAGGAGGCAGAGACTCCTCTCGTGGAATGTGCTGTGACCCCCTCAGGCACAGGCAAACCTCTTGCTCTGTAGGCTAAAGCTATCATTTTAACCAGCCATGTGGCAATCACTCTGCTAGAAGCCTTCAGGCCTTTGCGGGCACCATTTGGAATAATGAAGAGATTGTCCGACTTCCTAAGTTCGGCTGTCGCCTCCACATAGGCTCTCAGTGAAGCTCCTACGTCGAGCGGATTTGGATCCTGAGAGTTTTCTGCGAGAAACAGCGGGAGAGTGATTTCCTGTGTCATATGGAAGGTAGAGGCTACCTTTGGGACAAATCCCAGCATTGGTCTGAGTACCGCTCTATCCGGGAAGAAGGAGAGGAAGGGCTCCTTAAACCCCAGCGCGGCCATCTCGGATACACTTCTGGCTGAGGTTACTGCCACGAGAAAGGCAGTTTTCAATGTGAGATGCCACAGAGAGACTGGAGAAGCAAAGGTGTTTGACGATAGGAAGTCCAAGATTAAGGGTAGGTCCCACTTCGGAAATCTTGGCAACTTCGGCGGTCTCAGGCAGATGGTTGCTCTGAAGAACTGAATCACCAATCTCTCAGTGGCCCATTGGACACCCGAAAAAGCCGAGATAGCAGACACGTGAGTCTTCAACGTGCTTGTGGAGAGACCAAGTTTCAAGCCCGCTTGGAGGAACTCCAGGATGTGGCAGACTTGGCGAGTCAGGCAGAAAACCATGTCTGTGAGCAAATTCCACAAACTTATTCCAGGTCCTGCTGTAGGCATTGTTGGTACTGCCTTTTCTCGCCTTCATAAGGGTATTCGTGACTCTAGTTGAACAACCCAGATCAGTTAACCTATGCCTCTCAAGACCCAGGCCATCAATCTCAGGCTCTCCGGAGCCGGGTGGCAGATTGGCCCCTGTTTCAGTAGGTCTAAGGATACTGGTAGAGGTCGTGGCTTCCTGATGCTCAGTGAGCGGAGTAGAGGGTACCAAGGTCTCTTCGGCCAGTCTGGAATTACTGCCAGGACAGATACCTTCTCTTGTTGTAGTCTTCACAGGAAGCGGAGGATCACCGGGATCGGAGGGAAGGCATATGCTGTTCTGAAGTTCTATTCTGCTGTTAGAGCATCCACTCCTGCTGCTTGTGGGCGACTGAACTGTGTGAAGAACCGTGGTAGTTTGGTGTTGATGGCAGAGGCAAATAGGTATATTTCTTGGAGGAAGGCCCAAGCCACTAAGCTCCAGAAGATCTGTGGAGACAGGGCCCATTTCTTGTTGTTCAAATCTGCTCTGGACAGGTAGTCTGCTTGAGTGTTCAGACGTCCAGGCACATACACAGCCGTTAGCAGATATAAATTGGTCTGAGCCCAGTTCATGATCGGGGTCACCTCCTTCAGGAGGGTACTGCTGCGGGTGCCCCCTTGCCTGCGGATGTAAGCCACTGCCGTCACATTGTCTAGTTTCAGAAGGATGGTCGCTCCCTGAATCTGATTCTTGAAGGCCAGGAGGGCCTGGAAGGCTGCCCTCAGCTCCAAGATGTTGGAGACTACATCGGTCGCCTGGAATGTCCAATGGCCTTGGGCCCACTGGTCTTTGTATAGGGCTCCCCAGCCCGTACCGCTGGCGCCTGATTGGATGATTTGCCATCTCGTCGAGAGTAGGGAATGGCACCGGGTAAGATTCTGTTGTCTTGCCCACCAGTCTAAGTTGACCTTCATCTGGACTGTGATCTGGATTTTTTGACCAAGATCCCCCAATCTCCATTGATTCAGGAGACCCATTTGGAAGAGGCGTGAATTCCATTGAGCCCACTTGACCATCGAAATGGTTGAGATCATTATGCCTAGGAGTCGCATGCACTCTACTGTTGGCATGTATGACTGCTTTCGAGCTTCTGACATTACTTTCAGTATGCCGGACATCTTGTCCCCGAGCAATGCTACCGATGCCATTTTGGTATCTATCTTCGCACCTAGATACACCAGGGATTGAGTCGGCATGAGGTGACTCTTCTCTCGATTGATTAACCATCCGAAGTTTTCTAGTGTCAACAAAGTTGTGTTCCGGTGTACTAGGAGCGTGCCCCTGTCTTGGCTCAGCAGTAAGATATCGTCCAAGTAATGGTGTATGCAGATACCTTGGAGTCGTAGATGTGCCACCAGTGCCACCAGGATTTTTGTGAATACTCTGAGGGATGTGGTCAGCCCGAAGGGAAGGCACACAAATTGATAGTGAAGTTGTCCAATTGCAAACTGGAGCAATCTCTGGTAGTACGGGGCTACGGGCACATGGAAGTACGCATCCTTGAGATCCACTGCTAGCATCCAATCTCCTGGTTGGACAACTTTCAGAATTGTCTGGAGCGACTCCATCCTGAACCGCTCCTTCTTGATGGATCTGTTGAGATCTCAGGGGTCTATTACTGGCCTCCACGTTCCCAACTTTTTTTGAACCAAGAATAGAGGCGAGTAGACTCCGGAAAAACGCTCCCGTTGAGGTACTGCAATTATTGCATCCTGATCCGGGAGGGTCTGGATGTAATTCCAAAAGACCTCCCGTTTTTCTTTTTCTGGGGGCATTTTTGTTGAGACAAAGGCTCTGCGGGGTCGGTTGAGGGATTTCCAGCTGTGCCCATACCTGATGGTCGACACCACCCATGGCTCCTTTATTTTTTCTGCCCACAGTTGACGGAACCTGAACAGCCTGGCTCCTACCCGGCAAGAGTGGGCCGGTGTGTAGTCAAAAAGACTTCCGGGCCTGTTGTCCCGCAGAGGAGGCTGGTCTTCCAGACTTGCGGTTTGTCACAGAGTTCGGCCATCGTCGGCGAAATTCCCTTCCTGGCTTGTAGGACCTGGTGGCCTTGCCTCTGGGTCTCGCCGTGCCTCTGAAGGTCGCTTTATTCTTAAGCAGCATCTGATCCTGTGGGATGAAACCCGATTTTTCCCCTGTCGCTTTGGTGATAGCTGTATCAAGCTTATTCCCAAACAGGGAGGGACCTTCGAAAGGTATTCTGCACCATCCTTGCTTGGACGCAGGATCCGCCACCCAGGGCCTCAGCCACAGGGCTCTTCTGGCCATCACCGCATTTAGCATGACCCTGGCCAGAATCCTGATTATGTCAATGGATGCTTCAGCCATAAATGCAGCTGTTAGCTTCAAATTTGCTAACGGGGCTGAGACCTCAGCTTTGCACATGTCATTTTCTACCGCCCCTTCAGTATTCTGCACCCAGATCTCCATGGCCTTAGAGATGGTGGGCAAAGCCATCGTCGGTTTACATATTCCGCCGACCAAAGTGTAGATATTTTTAAGATCCATATCCACCCTCCTGTCTAGAACGTCTTTGAAGGTCACTATGTCGTCCAGTGGCAGGGTCACATGCCTAGCGAGGCGCATGAGTGCCGTGTCCACTATAGGGGGCTCTTCCAGAACCTTCACTTTTTCTGTCTGAAACGGGTACATTTTTGCAAATCGATTTTTGAAAAAGCCTTTCTTGTCTAAGTTTTTCCATTCGTCAGTGATTATGTCTTGGATTTCCTCAACAAAGGGAAAATTTACCGTCTCCCGTTTCATGTTGGCGAATAACTTTCTTTGTTTCTTCTGTGGTTCTACTGCCTCATCTTGCCACAGCAAGGCCTGTCTAACTTCTTTCACCAAGGATGGAACTAAGGTGAGATCAAACCCATCATACTGGTCATCCTCCTCTTCTGCAGAGGATGCATCTGAATCTTGTGCTCGTGCTTGAGCTTCAGTCATTGGATATCCTGAACCGTTGGACGTTCTTGGGGCGACAGGGAACTAGAGGTGGAAGGAACTGGGGCAGTTGACACTTGCGTCTGCTTTGCAAACGTCTGCTGTGTATCATCAAACGCCATTTTTATTAATGACACTAGCTCCGCTTTATCCGATTCGTGGCCCTTTGTCGCCTCCTTAAAGCAGTCCGCACAAGCCGTCTTCCCGGCCAATGCCTCTTTGGGGCAGGCCCAGCAGCCTCCTGGCCTGGGCTGATCATGATGTGAATCCTGGCGGTGATGTGATGGAGAGCGGTGATGTCTTGAAGGAGAGCGAGAGCGTGACACTTCTCTTCTACAGCGAGAGCGTCGATCTTCCCGTGAGGACGAACGTCTTCTATATCTCCCTGAGATTTCATCCTCTGAACGTCGTGAAGAGCCATGACCATGACCTGAGGAGCTGGAGCAGCACAGATAGGCGTGAGGAAAAATTAGTCTGCTAGATGCAACACTATAAAGATGCATGTAAACATCGTGTTTCCCCTACCTTCTTTGTGATCGCTGATCTTTAGAGGGGGTAGGCATTTTGGTTCTGTAGAAAAAATATAACATATGTTATGTCCAGCATACATATTCAAGCTGGTGGTGTGTAGGAGTGAATCCTGTCCTTTACAAGCCATACCTGAGGAGAGGGTGTGTACAACACAGGCAGCTTAGCACACAGAGTGCCGCTCACTGCAACAGCCAGGTTTAAACTGAACAGCAGTCTTTTAAAAATTGGCTCTTTAAGAGCTTACTCCACCCCCTCCACTCCTGATTGGCTGAGTGGCAGAGCACATGTTCAGAGTTGGCTTCCTTATAAAAGGCAGAGAGAGAGCGCGGCTCGCCCTTAACAGGCACCATAAGAAGATCCAAGTGTTGCCTTATGAGGAATTTTTATGAATAATTTCCTTGTAAATTGGGAATATCTGTAACATATATGTATATATATATTTTAGAGTAGGAAATATGTGGGTCTGCAAAGGGTTAAACTGGGCTGACAAGCTGGGCTTGAGGACAATCTAATTACCTGTCCTCTTATTTGAATATGCATGAATGCAGGGTAACAAGAGCTGCGGAGTCTTAGGGTCTGACGAGATAACTTAGTATTCAAACAAACTAGAAAGAGATCGCAGATGAAAGAGACAGTCTATGCTGCACCGTTTTTATCCTCTAGATAAAGGCGTGTATATTCTCCCATATTAACCCCCATATCCATTTAAGGGGTAATTCTTCCTGGCTAGTTCCATGCATAGCTAAGCGCCCCCTTCAAGGGAAGTTAACGACCTCCGGTTTAATTAATTTATCTTCAAATCCAATTATCACATTCATTCCAGTAAGGAGTGGGCTAGTGTGGGAAATTAATATAACGGCAGGAAGGAGGAGAGCAATAACCACAACCAATCGTAGCCGCCCTGGGTTAGTCAATGGGAGAGGGCTCCATAAAAGGACCCCCCATCCAGTAGAGGGAGAGAGATGAGAGAACCTGGGCCCAGGATTCATTATAGGTAATTATTAAGACCATCTCCCAGCACTTACCCCTTATGCTTGCATTTTTCCTATGTTTGTCTGTCTATTTGTAATGTAATGTATATACGTTGTGTTTGAAACTAATATTTACTCCCTTGCCAAAGACTGTAAATGTTTGCGGTGTATTAGATAGACTAATAACCTTAATTCTTTAATAAATGCTTGTTATATTGAAGTTTTCAAATCCTGTCAAAAAGGACTCTTATTTAAACCATATCAATAATCATAATCATATTAATTGAATATTAAATATTAAATATTAATATTTAAAAATCAACAGTTGGCGACCACGAAGATAAGTACAGGACTGAAAGCATTTAATATAACAACAAAATCTGTATATTAGAAATTAAGGTTATTAGGGGGAATTCAAGTTGAGTCAGCTTATCCAATCTATCTAGGGAAAATATAGGTAAATATTTTTGTTTTATTAGTGGGTATTACCTCCAAGGAGAGAATATACACCACAGGTTATTTTTATTTTTTTTGTTTTGCTTTTTTTTTATTATTTTATCCCAAAATCATAACTGATAAAATACTTTGGATGTACCATTATAACCGGTCAATTTAATGGGGAGGAAGTACTGAATGGGAAAATTTTTGTTTTAATAATTGTTGTTTATGAGACACTTAAATAGTGATCCGTGGTTTTGAAAAAAAAAAAAAAAGATTTTTTTTTTACAAAGCAAAAACATTTTTGCCTTGATTTGTGTTGTTTTATTGGAAGGACGACACTGAAATCGTGGTCCTTGGTTTTGTGGAGAAAAAGTGTATTTACTTTTTTTGCAATTTATTAATTTTAAATTTTTGTTATTGAATTATTATTATTTTTTTTTTAAATAATTCTTATCATAAATTTTTGGTAACCTGGCTTAGTTTTAGCCTTTATTTTATTTTAGTTTTGTTTTTATTTATTTTTGTTTAAATCACAGACACGTGCTTGTGTTCTGGGGTGTGTAGGTTGAAACAGGCTCAATAGGGTTTTTGCTTGTTATTTAATTTGCATGTCCACTAACATTAAAAATAGGACATTGCAAATAACCTACAAGAGATTTTTTTTTTCTTTACTCTTATTTTAGTTTTTTGGTTTTTATTGTACCTTTTTTTTTTTAACTGTGAGAAGTTACAAGCAGTAATATTCTCATTGGTGTCAATTAAAGTACAAGTCTGTGGAAGTCTTGCTACTGAAACCTGAGAAAGATTATTAGGATTTTAAAAGGTGCATTGAACTTTTTTTTTGTTTTTTGTTTTTGTTTTGTTTTTTCTACTGAATTGAGTGTTACAAATAGTAGTGTAAACACTGCCGTGTTGACATTCCTATTATCAGACTACAGGTATTCATTCTAATTGATCCCTGTGGGGCTTCTATTGTCCCTTGGTCTATTGAGTAGGCTCAGACAAGATAGGCTAAATGCTATTGTTAGTATAATTAGTTTTCCCCACTAATCTGAAAGATTGTTGATTGAGAGCTGGAAAATATTGTTTGACTTTTACTACATTTTCTGCAGCTTATTTCATTTGAGTTCCTATTTATTGTTCTTTTTTTTTGCTTCCTTTTCTTTTTTTTCCTTTTACTGTAATCACAAGTGAATTTATAGTATAAGGGAACAATTAATTTAATTTAGCTCACAAATTGTGCATACTATCACAATGGCTGCCATGACCTGTCTAGAAAGTTTTGTAGCAACTTATACTCTTAAACATAAGAGCAATGAATTTGCCTGTGATGCTAAATTATTGGAAGAACAAGCAAAAGCAACCAAAAATAACAAAAAGCTTAAAAGTCTAGCCATAGCAGGCATATTGGCTATGAAGGCTAAAATACAGAAATTGAAAGATATAGTCTATAATCAAAATATTACAATTTCTGAGAGGGAAAAGGAGAATACAGCTTTACAAAGCCAATTACAAACCTTAACTACCCTTAATCAAATAGTTAATGCCTCACAGGAGGAAAATTGTAAAAATTACAAATTGGCCCAAAAAGACGTGGTACAATATAAAAGCATGCTAACTAAAGCTGACACTGAACTGGACCATATAACAAGTGCATACAAAGTGCTAGATCACACACAGGGCACGCAAACAGAGCCACAGTTGCTACAAACAACTTCAATCCTTAAAGGACAGGCTGTGGCTAGCACATGCGAACATAGTAATGCTACGGCACCTACTTGTGCCTATGAAATTGGGGATACTGAGAAATATGAAGAGTATTGGGGAGAGGAAGATATGGATCCTAATTCTACTTTTCCGGTGGCAATGGGAGAAATCGCAGAGCCACAGGAAAATCGAGAATGCACCATGGTCATAGACCCACCAGACAATGGGGACCAGCTATCCACAAATGAGGAGCATGCCAAGTTCCCCATCATGGTTAGGACCCAGATCTCCTCCTCTACTGAAGGAAATCAAACATTTTTGGGGTTTGATAATGAAGGAAATGAGGTGATTTCCAATGTATATCCAATTCAACCGGTAAAAATACTTATGAGTGTGGCTGATTTCATTGACAAAATTAATACTAGTGAACACATGACTTCATATGCAACCATGACAGATATTTTAACTGATTTTTCTTCCCCAAAGAATCTTTTTCAGTACCTTGACAATTTACTTAAAGCCACATGCGACAAAGAAAAGCATTTGCGGCTATTGGAGGAACTCCTACGGATCCTAGGAAAAACGGAACTGAAGTGTAATCCCATTAAGGCACAATTGTTGCAGGAATTTGTGTCTTCTCTTTGGATTACAGTGACAGCATACGGTAGTAAGATAGTAACTGAGAAGGTAGAAACCAGTCTACAATTACCTCTGTCAGTAAGTATGCCTACTCTCAGATCTTTCCTAGGAATGGTAAATTATTTGCGGCCTTTCATCCCTGATTGTGCCCAAAAGTCTGCACCACTGTATGATTGGTGGAAAAAGGATACCCGATGGCACTGGACTGAGCAACACACCAATCCAGTGCAGGAGCTTAAAGAAGCTTTAGCGCAAGCGCCAGCATTAGCCAACCCAAAGTACCAACTGCCCTTTCACAGTGAGACTGCCATATCAGAGACAACCATGTCAGCGGTTCTGTCACAGGAAAACTATTGGCCTCGGTTGCTCCATGATCGAGACAAACACACAAATAATTCTTCCACTAGGGCCCATGGCCTCCTTTACCAAGGAGTACCACAGGAATGTGATATCATACCACAATCAGTTGCGCAACAATTCTTTAGACCTTTGTCAGCAAAGGAAAATGTCCCTGAAAATGCAGTCCAAATTTTCACAGATGGATCATGTTTTTACGTGGAGGGTTCACCACATGCAGGATTTGGAATATACCTTAACAATCCACATGCAAAGACCCAAACATCAATCTTTCGGTCATGGCAAGTCAAATCAGCACAATTGGCTGAGCTGGCTTCAATTTCTCATGCCCTAGAACTGATGAAAAGGGACCAGGAAATAGTTTTATACTCAGATTCTGCGTGGGTCTGTAATACTATTACAGAAATTCTGCCCTTCTGGCACGCCCACCAGTACATGTCCTCAGATGGGTCTCCACTTAAACATGTATCCCTGTTGAAATTTATTGTAACATTGGTGCAAAAGTTGCCAGTCAAACCATGGGGGTGCAAAGTAAAAGGTAATTTAGGCACTGCCCCATACTGGGAACACAATGAGGTAGCGGATTGTTTGGCCAAACAAGGAGCACAAGGGGGGGAGATCTGGGAAATTCCTTGGAATTTACTGGATTCAGTCTTGTGCCCCAGCGTTTGTGCCCTCACAAAATCCTGCAACTAAAATGTTCTGCTTTCTTCCCTTTTAGAGCCATGAAGTCGAGGTGGATTGTGATCCTGCTCCATCTGATCAGACACACCAAGGGAGAGGAGACTGGAATGCTCATCAGCGTGATCGTTGACCAAGAATCCGGTCTACTACCTAGAGGGGAAATCCATCTTATTACATGTGTCCCCAAAGACTAACACCCCTGCTCCTACAACTGTGCCCAAAAATACAGTTGCAATCCCCTATTATGAACCAACATCCTTGGAATGCCCATCAATGCAAGAGGGACCACCTAGCAGCCTAACGGCAACCTCAATCCCTGTAATATTGTTTAATAACGTTAAGTTCATTCATGTGCCGTTGGTACTTAATTTGTCCCAGTGGAACATGGCCGAATTCGGCTCATGTGCCCGGACAAATGGGTCTGTTTTACTCTTCCTTGCTAGTATATTTGATTGCCTCCCATGCAAGCCAAACTCAGGATCCATTTGCAGAACCAAACCTCCCTCCCCACAGGGGCATTTTCAGATCCAGAAAGTTAAAGGGTTTGGACAGCATACTTGCATCCATCCCAGGACTTTTTGGATCTGGCATGTCAATTTGGAACAGAGCTGATTTGTCAGCAATTCGCAGGCATATCGGAAATTTTTAACAGAAGGAGGGTCGGCAAGTGCTGAAACCAGTTCTGCAGGGTGTTGAGGGGCTTGCAGAGGAGGAAAGGTTTACGGTTTATAACATGAAGCTAGAGAGGATGGTATGGGCAAAGAGGTATAATGCACTGCGTATGGAAAGTAAAAGATATAGACCTTACCCAGTGGTATTGTACTCACACTAATACTAGTGGTGGAATGAATGTACATTCTGGAGACAAGTGCAAACCTGTGCCAGTTTCCACAATTTGAAATATAGGGATAGTGACACCACAACCCAAATAGAGGGCCATTTGCTTTCAAGAAGAGCCAGTCACTGCCCACATACCGTGACCTACTGTACGTGTCCTTCACAATGTCGCTGCCCGTGTTCCATCCACAAGATGACTGCTTTACACAATGGCGTCCATACACTCCCTCGGATACCTCGAAAATGACGTGTACAAGGAAAGGTTGCACCTCCCCAAAATGCTCATTCAAGTTCAAGGGCGATGGAAAGCACCACGCACTGCCTGCTGCACTGTCAAAGACAATAGATACTTATGCCGTTGTGATGTGTTCGAAATGGACACTCCAGTCTGTGGTCTAAGCAATGACCCAGTTCCCACAGCCAAAGTAGCAAGGGACCCCCAACTGGAAAGTCCACGCCAACCACCTCAAGAAACCAGTCCATGCTAACCACCTCCAGCCAAGTGAGATGTAAGCTAAACTGCCCAGTGAAGTTGTCAAAATGGAGAACACCAAGCACAAGGGTCACCTACCACATGGATGGACTGTACTGTGTTGTTACCAATCACCAGACATTTCTCTATGGGGGTCAGTCGTGTCCAATACCCTATCCAAATTTTTGCTTCATTCCACAGGAGTACACTACTAGTGGGGAAACTGTAGTAACCCCCATACCAGTGTTAACAGAAGACTATATCATTGAGAGTACCCCTGATGTCCCAGATCCTACCACATACATACCCCATTTTGATGTAAAAAAATTGATACTCTGTCAGTAAATCACAATTTGCTTGCAAGGAAGGTTACCCATATAATTTATATTAGTAATGATATGGTGAAAACAGGGAAGAGTTTGAATTAACTTTTACATGCTGGGGATTTCAGCTTAGTCACAACTAGGACCTGGGTGGAAATGGGAATAAAAGGTGTTCTCATATTGCAATGTGGGGTACTGATTTTCATGACGGGCATGGAGATATATCTTGGCCGACTTCTAAGATGGCAGAGGGAGAAACTTAACAATTTAACGGAAATTAGACATAAACAATTACTCACTTAAGTGTGGCCTCGTCTCATCTGTCTCAACTTGCCACAAGGGGTCATCTGTTGCCTTATGAGGAATTTTTATGAATAATTTCCTTGTAAATTGGGAATATCTGTAACATATATGTATATATATATTTTAGAGTAGGAAATATGTGGGTCTGCAAAGGGTTAAACTGGGCTGACAAGCTGGGCTTGAGGACAATCTAATTACCTGTCCTCTTATTTGAATATGCATGAATGCAGGGTAACAAGAGCTGCGGAGTCTTAGGGTCTGACGAGATAACTTAGTATTCAAACAAACTAGAAAGAGATCGCAGATGAAAGAGACAGTCTATGCGGCACCGTTTTTATCCTCTAGATAAAGGCGTGTATATTCTCCCATATTAACCCCCATATCCATTTAAGGGGTAATTCTTCCTGGCTAGTTCCATGCATAGCTAAGCGCCCCCTTCAAGGGAAGTTAACGACCTCCGGTTTAATTAATTTATCTTCAAATCCAATTATCACATTCATTCCAGTAAGGAGTGGGCTAGTGTGGGAAATTAATATAACGGCAGGAAGGAGGAGAGCAATAACCACAACCAATCGTAGCCGCCCTGGGTTAGTCAATGGGAGAGGGCTCCATAAAAGGACCCCCCATCCAGTAGAGGGAGAGAGATGAGAGAACCTGGGCCCAGGATTCATTATAGGTAATTATTAAGACCATCTCCCAGCACTTACCCCTTATGCTTGCATTTTTCCTATGTTTGTCTGTCTATTTGTAATGTAATGTATATACGTTGTGTTTGAAACTAATATTTACTCCCTTGCCAAAGACTGTAAATGTTTGCGGTGTATTAGATAGACTAATAACCTTAATTCTTTAATAAATGCTTGTTATATTGAAGTTTTCAAATCCTGTCAAAAAGGACTCTTATTTAAACCATATCAATAATCATAATCATATTAATTGAATATTAAATATTAAATATTAATATTTAAAAATCAACACAAGATGAGAGACACACCACACCACCAGCTCCCCCAAGCCGCCTGTTTAAGGCTGCATAAAGCCTCCCCGAGGATCAGCAGCGGGGTTCCCTGACCAAGCTACCGTTGGTACCTTATACCGCAGGGACTGCATCTGGCAGCAGACACATCCGGACGGACCGCCAGTAATTTAAACCAGCTAGGAGGGGAGACACCGCTAGTCCTGACCTAGGAGGAAGAAAAAGGAACACTGAGGCTGCGCAGAGCAAAAAATTTATAGTTAAAGTCCTGATTACGTAGGGGGTGGGCGGGGCCTCACCCAGCTGTGCTGACATGGAGTTGTCAGGAAAGTTCCCAGTATTTAAAGCGGTTGTATAGTCTTTTTTTTAACTTTTACCTACAGGTAAGCCTATACTAAGGCTTACCTGTAGGTACAAGAAATATCTCCTAAACCTTTACGGTTTAGGAGATATTCCCCTTGCACTGCGCCGCTGACTGCAGCGGCGCATGTGCACAGGGGATTCTCGGCTGAAGGCCCGGCGGACACCGGAACTTGCCGGGAAGAAGTCTCCCGCGCGCATGCGCGGGAGTGACGAATCGCGTCTCCAGCCACTCACATCGCTAGAGCTGCGATACCCGGAAGACACGCCGAGGCATAATGTCAGCTGCCTCGGCGTGGACCAGGAGGGACACCGACGCCTCGTTCTAAGGTAAGTATTTCATAACGAGCTTGTATGCTGTGCATACAAGCTCATTATGCCTTTTCCTTTACAGGTGTAAAAAAAAAAAAAAATGCGGGTTTACAACCGCTTTAAGTGGTTAACGGAGCCCCTTACAGTACAGACCTGACAGGGGTTCTTCTCGCCCTCCACTCACTTGTTGGTCATACAATTTTATGCCTAGTTTCTCCAACAAAAGCCAATCAAGAAGTGGACTTTTGTTGAGCTGGGCGGCGCTTGAATTTTGGATGTTTCCCCAGTAACTAGGGGAAGTTCCAGGCCTGTAAGGCCAGTGTAGCGCCCTCCACTCTCTCTCTCTCTTGCTCCGGTTTCTTTCTCTCTGGCTTTTGTCTAGGGGTACCTTGGAGGAGAGAGTGCGGGGTCACCACGCCAAGCTTTCACTGCAGATGTTTGTGTGGTGTAAGCAAAGTGTCTTTACCTTCGGGTCGGTGTTCGGTGTTTGGAGCCTCCGCTTCTTCTGTGGAACAGTGTCTGCCAGGAAAATGAGCCCCACACCAATGAAAGTCCAACACTCCTTTATTTTCCAATGTCAGGATGAAACACAATCAGTTAGACTCTCTCAACGAACAGACAGGGGGTGTGGATACAAGTAGGCCCAGGCACAATGAACTCTACTATTCCTCTATCAGCGAATAGGTTTGGCGCATGGTCTCCGCCACCAACCGTGAATATTTTGGTCGCTGCCACCGACCAGGTGAACTGTGATCCTTCCTCCTGACTGAACTTGGCCCCTGTTCGGAAAGATACCCCTCCGGGCGGTCTCCTGGGCCTATCCCGGCACTGGCAATCTGCTGCACCAGGTCTTCGGGTGAGTAGCTCCTCCGGTCCCTTGCGCCTCTGGATTCGGGCACCCCACCCCCGGGGCCCCCTAGGAAATCCTTCCCTCGCGGGACCCAGCGAAGTAAACTGGGCCCCAGGCCTCCAACCGAGTACCTCACCCCAGGCTGAAGGTGCCTGGGATGGAACACGAGCTCCGGGCGTCCAGGCCTAGGCCGCCTGGACACCAACCACGAACCACAGCCCTCAGGCTGAAGGTGCCTGGGACTCGACTCCGTGACAAAGATGGCCGGCCCCTTTATACCCTCTCCCAGCAAGCACGGCGGGTATCCTCGCCCCACCATACAACCGCTGAGAGAGGCCAAAAAGGGGTACGGCACTCAGCGATGGTTCAACCCCAGCCCACAGGGACAGCGCCACCTTCTGGGCCGCAGGGAACTATACATCACTGGTGTCTCTGCCAGTTTTAAACATGATAGAAAAGTATATACCCGCTACACCAGTTTTTGTTTTACATGGATATGAACGCATGAATGTGTTTCTTCAGCAAGAAGTCACTTAACAGGTTTAAGCAAATGCAAATAGGTAAAATGTGTCATGATTAGATCAGGCATTTACACTGTTAAAAAACAGATCAGGTTGCTCTTAAAGCGGAGTTCCGCCTGGGGAAAAAAAAATGAAGTCAGCAGCTACAAATACTGTAGCTGCACACATTTAATATATGGACACTCACCTGTTCAGGAAGCCCGTGATGTCGGCACCCCAGACAATTTTTGGATTGGCTGTTGGGTGCTGCTGCCGCCATCTCCGCTAAGGAAAACCGTAACTGGCCCGGCGGCCGAGGAAGGAGGAGGGGGTCAAATTTCCAAGGGATAGCGCCACCTCCTGGAAATGGGGAAGGGTACCTGTCAAAAACAGGTACCCGTTCCCCCCTACCCCCGAAAGGTGCCAAATGTGTCACCGGAAGGGGGAGGGGGAGGCAGATAAGCGGAGGTTCCACTTTTGGGCCTGAACTCCGCTTTAAGAATCCTGGTTATAGCCCAAAATAGCGTAGTTGCGGTTCTTTAGCGACCACTGGTGTATGTTACTAATCTTATTATGTATTGTTCAGTCTTATATCTGTATGATTTAAAACCTTAAAACTTCAGTCATTTTTTCATCTTTCCATTTATTAAAACTTCTGCCCTTGTTGTTTTAACTTTAGATAGTAAAACATTTTTTTTCTGCTGGTAAATACCTTATACAGTCCACTTCCTGTTTCCTGTCTGGAAAAAAGCCGAGGCTTAGGACAAGGGTTGCCACCTTTTCTTCAAGGCAAACCCAAACATTTTATCAGCCTTTAGTAGTAATTTGGTGTGCATAGCGTGCCGCAGCGAACAGTGATTGTGGCCAAATTGCTATTGCTGACATCACCTTGCATCCCAGTGATGCCAAACGAGACAGCCGCCCCCAGCTCCCAGACAGCAACAGATTTGTGTGTGACTATCTTGATAACTTGGGGATCCACAGTCCGGTCTGAATAATATGTCCAGGTTTCAGTCCGCCTGAAACCCAGGCACATGATTCACAACCCAAACTGTCTGGTTGGATACTTAGGACATCATGCACAGCTCTCTCTCTCACTCTCGTGAGAGTTTGCCAGGAAGGGATGGGGAATTAGTCATAAGAGGGTCAATGAGAGCTGCAGAGCTGGAGGCGTGCCTCTATATAAATCCAGGAAATGAACAGGCAGCAGCTTCAGCTGCCCACAGTTAGAATTGCTGCAGCCAGACTCAGTGGAGGGAGATTTCTGCAGCATATTTGACAAGTACAGAATCCCAGTATATATAAAATAATATGCAAAGTGGTTGGAGGGAAGCTTCAGAATGGCAAAGATGTTCTTATTACAAATTATGTAAGCAGACTGCAGTTCCTCTTTAATAAAAATGATTGGAAAATAAAAATCAGATAAGGTAAATACTCTAGAAGGGAGGTTCTGACGTCACCTTTTGCATAACCTGATGTGACAAGTGATAAAAATAAATGAGGAAGGAAGAATGCAGTAAAGTCAGTTGCCACGTAGCCAGTGTCGGCATAGCAGGATGTATAAACCCAGGCTGCACATGGAGAACAATAGGCTAGCCAGCCATTGTCTGCACACCCTCATTAACACAATCCACGTGGTCGCTAGAAGGCGCTCAGTGAGCGATCTGTGATTGGATAAAGGGAGGCGGGTTGACCCCTCGGACTGACTGAGTCTCGGGATCTATTTACAACGTCACATGAGACAGCTAAGCCCTCGGGCCCCGCCCCTTTTCTTGCTACGCACGTGACTTCCTCTTCCTCTCCTCCCTCCACTGTTGGGTCGCCGGTTAACTGTTGGTTGCCTGGCAACGCATTTAAAGTGAGAAGCTCCGTGGAGGAGTCCTGAAGGTAGAACTTAACACGGGAGGGGTGTGGACCTGGAGGACAGGTGACACAGGAGAGGTGACATACGTACACAGCGCTTTGGGGACAGCTTCCAGCCGGAGTGGACACCGTGCACCAGAGCTGGCTGCTGAGGGAGCCGGCCTGCCTGCCCGGGGTGAGTCGTCCTTCTATATTGTAATACAATGTGTGTGTCAGTGTGTGTGGAGGCTACTAATGCCACCTCTTTTACCTCAGAACAAGGGCACCAGTGACAGGACTGCTATGTTACTCAATGGGGAGTCCCTGCAACTTCTGTCTATTCTCTTGTCACACTGCTTCTTTTTTCTGGGTGTTCTGAGACCTGGCTGGACAAGTTTTACCTCCATAAGGGGGGTAGAGGAAAACTCCAGAAGGAAGTAATTTTAAAATGACACAGCATGGCACGTCAGTCAGTCTAGGGGGACAATTCACACTATTGACATGCATGCTCAGCATTATGGTGTGAATAGGACACATTGAAATTGATTGTGCTTTTTAGATGTCATTGAGTTGATCTGTATGTTACTTCTATGCAAAAATGCAGATCAATGCGCTGGTGTAAATTTGCCCTTTTATTCTTTATTTTTATTTGGTTTAGTATCTTCATTTAGTGTATGCAATCCCTGTCTGATTATTAAATAGTGTATGGTCAAACTGTAAAATCCTATATTCAGGGCCGGTGCTACCGCTAGGCAAACTAGCCAGCCGCCTAGGGCGCCCGGCCACGGGTTTTCCTACACTTTTCTCTCTGCAGCAAGCAACTAAGTCTCAGCAGGCAGCCACCACTCCTGTTCGCACATAGTGTCAGAGGCGCAGCAGTGGCGGAGGCAGGTTTGCCAACTTTCAGTAAATTTACAAACCGTTTGTAAAACCCATAATTGTTTCATCTGTCCATCAATGTCAGTTAAGGACATGCAGCCTACATCTGGGTTCGTACGGTCATTAAATTCCTGGAAAAGTCATGGGATTTTGACATGGCACTTTCCAGGCCTGGAATAGTTTTGGGAAAATGACTGAACCCCACTAAGTTTTGGAAAAGTCATGGAATATTTTAGTCACTAGTAGTCGTGCAATGGATCGTAAGTGATCCGAACAGGTCATCCTGTTTGGATCGGCACACGGCGCGATCCGCGGAGCGCTCCGGAGCCTCGGCCATTAGGAAAGGAGCTAGGCCGAAGCCGTGGCCATCTTGGTACACCCGGCGGCAGCCTATTGGCGGCTTAGCGGCACGCTGACGTCAGCAGGAACTCGAGGGACACCCACCGTGCCGTGTATTGCTGTTCTGAGGTCTGTAAGGGGGTGTCTGCCTGCATTACTGGGGGGTGTCTGTACTGGGAGGATTTGCACTGGGGGTGTCTGTACTACTGGGGGTTTCTGTAGCACTGGGGGTGTCTGTACTGGGAGGTCTGCACTGGGGATGTCTGTACTACTGGGAGTGTCTGTACTGTACTTGCGTCAGTGCTACAGTTTGAATTTATTTGTGTGAACTGTGAAGCGAAGTCATGGATTGTGGAAACTAACTAGTGTCGGGTGATTTGTATATAGTGTTTATACCACATTTACCACTGACTAATGCAGAGTTGCAATGCAAGGAAATCAGCTAAAAGTAGTTGGATCTGTATGTGCGTTATAATTAATTAATCAAAATTAGTCGTTTAATCGATTAAAAAAAAAGATTAATCGAGCACAAAAATTTTAATCAGTAGCAGCCCTAATTTATATTAGTAAAAATATGCTGGGTGTGACATGGATTTTCTTCTTATTTAACATGTATACATAGACATTTCATGAAACATAAGGGCATGAATATTTACGTGAAGTCATGGAATTTGATTGGTAAAAATGTGTATGAACCCTGCTACATGTCCGCAATGGACATTCAAGGACAGATGCAAAAAGTACAGATTTTACAAACTGTTTGTATATTTACTGAAAGTTGGCAACTCTGGGCGGAGGACTGTGTCTGTGTCCCGACCTAATGGAAACAAGCAAACATTCTTTGATGGGCGCTGGTGAGGCAGGCTGCATTTGATGGGCGCTTCATTAAAAAGTTTGGGTTTACATGGGCAGGGGGAAAGGGGGTGGAGCAGCAAAATGAGGTTTTGCCTAGGGCAGGGGTCTCAAACTGGTGGCCCTCCAGCTGTTGCAGAACTAAAAGTCCCATCACGCCTCTGCCTGAGGGAGTCATGCTTGTAACTGTCAGCCTCGCAATGCCTCATGGGACTTGTAGTTTCGCAACAGCTGGAGGGCCACCAGTTTGAGACCCCTGGCCTAGGGTGTCAAAATCCTTGCATCAGCCCTGCCTATATTCACTTTTCACATTTTATTTTTAGCCGTCTCCTAATAACCACTTGCCGACTGTATAACTTTCATACATGGCGGAAAGGTGGCACTGCTGCGCCAGATCTCTTACCTTCTACGTGATCTGACACCTCCCAGGTAGGGGGTGCGCATGATTCTACACAGCGGGAGCTGATCTGCGGGTGCCGATTGTCTAGCACAGAGGCAGATTGGTGGTCTGCCTGACAGCAGGGAAGGCATGGATTCTGTGTTCCTGCAAAGCAGGTACTAGGATCTGTGTCTTCCCCCTAGTAAAAGCACCTCCAACAGTACACCAAAACACTGGCTAGGAACACTGTTAAAGTGGTTGTAAACCCTTACAAACCACATTTTGCTACAGGTAAGCCTATAAGGCTTACCTGTAGCTAGCATGGAAATCTCCTAAACCTGCACGATTTAGGAGATATCCCCCTGTATCTGCATGTGCCAAAGTCATTGGCACATGCGCACTGAAGCAATGGCACGTCGTGCCGTTTCTTCAATTAGAATGCCTTTACCGGCAGCTCCCGTGCGCATGCGCGGAAGTGACGTCACACGGCTCCGGCCAATCACAGAGCCGGAGTCCGCGGCCCCGGAAGGAAGAGGGGCGAGAAGATGGACGCAGCCTGCACAGGGAACAGCGCTGGATTCGTTTGCAGGTAAGTGTCCCATAATGGGCTAGTATGCGATGCATTCTAGCCCATTATGCTTTTAATTTGCAGGGTTTTCAGTGAGCAAATAAAACCCATCAGGGTTTACTTCCTCTTTAACTGTTTGATCGTCCCTGATGTTTAACCCCTTCCCAGCCAGTGACCATGCATATTTTTTATCACTGATCACTGTATTGGTGTCACTGGTCCCCAAAAAAGTGCCAGTGTCCAAATGTCCGCCGCAATATCGCAGTCCCGCTAGAAGCCGCTGGTCACCGCCATTACTAGTAAATAAAAAATAAAATAAAGAAACAAAAAATATCCCATAGTTTGTAGACGCTATAATTTTTGTGCAAACCAATCAATATACGCATATTGATTTATTTTTTTTTTTTTACCAAAAACATGTAGCAGAATACATATTGGCCTAAATTGTTGAAGAAATTATTTGAATTTTAGTGGATATGTTTTATAGCGGAAAGCAACCTCCCCCCCCCCCCCCCCTTTTTTTTTTTTTTTTTTCCAAAATTGTCAGGCTTTTTTTTGTTTATAGCATAAAAAATAAAAACCACAGATGTGATCAAATACCACCAAATGAACTATTTGTGGGGGGGGGGGGGAAAGGACACAAATTTTATTTGGGTACAGCATTGCATGACCGCGCAATTGTCAGTTAAGGTAATATAACGCAGTGCCGTATCGCAAAAAATGGCCTGGTCAAGAAGGGTGGGGGGGGGTACATTTTCCGGAGGTCAAGTGTTTAACTTAAACAATCTTAAAAATTAATGGCAGAATATTATTATATAGTTATTTTTTTTTATAAACCCATCATACTGACCTGCTCTGCGTAAACGTTTTGCACAGAGCAGCCCCAATCCTCTCCTCAGGTCCCCTGCCAATGCTCCAGGCTCCTCCCTCCTACCGAGTGGCCTTGCTATGGGGGCGCCCAAGCTGCTGTTTTGTATGTCCATTCGCACAGGGAGCACAGCTCGGCTCCGCGGCTGCTCTCTTCTCATTGGCTGTGATTGACAGTAATCTGTCTCAGCCAATGACTAGGAAGAGACCCAGGAGAGCTGCAGTTCTCATGGATATTACTGGATTGAGATGGCTAAGTATTAGGGGGGGGGGGGCTGCTGTACTGTACACAGGTTTTTTCCCTTCATGCATAGAATGCATGAAGGCAAAAAAAAACTTGAGACATTACAACCACTGTTTGTAAACTTGCTGTGTGAAGGAAGATCCCATACGTTTTTGTTCCTTGAATTCTGTACCACATATTCATGATAACCTGTGAGTAGGCAGTGCTGTGTCCCACATGTCACAGCCTGCCTTCTGAATAGTGAGGGACTTGGGTGTGTTTTAGAATCCGATCCAAACCCACTAGGAAACTGTTGTCTGTATGGGCCAATTATTTGCAGCTGGGACGTACCCACAGCTGAACTGTATATTTATATACGGTGGGTACGGAAAGTATTCAGACCCCCTTAAATTTTTCACTCTTTGTTATATTGCAGCCATTTGCTAAAATAATTTAAGTTCGTATTAGATCAAAAGGGTGCTTCTACTAAATACTGAGCAAAGGGTCTGAATTCTTAGGACCATGTGATATTTCAGTTTTTTTCTTTTTTAATAAATCTGCAAAAATTTCAACAATTCTGTGTTTTTCTGTCAATATGGGGTGCTGTGTGTACATTAATGAGGGAAAAAAATTGAACTTAAATGATTTTAGCAAATGGCTGCAATATAACAAAGTGACAAATTTAAGGGGGTCTGAATACTTTCTGTACCCATTGTATGTCTATCTATCCTCACCACTTATATGTAGTCCTTAGAAATTGACCATAAATGGCAGAATAAAAGCTGCAGGAAATCCATAAGAAGTTGTGGAAAGAGATGGCCAACAGCCGAGCAGTACTCGCAACATGAAAGGAGAGTAAAATACTAGGTTCAGCTTAACCCTTTAGAGCCGGTGCCTGCCAGCCCTTTTAAGGTATTTAGAATGACGGGGGCGGGGCTTATGACTGCTGTGATTGGCTGTCACATGATTGGAAAGCTCTCAGCATAGCTCTATTGGCGCTATTGCAGCAATTATGTGGCCGCCCAGCGTCAAACAAACCAAAAAAAACTTGCCTGCTATGTGCAAAGGTTTTACACAAAGTGGTTCCAATCCTCTTCTTGGGTCCCTCGCTGGCACTCCTGGCTCCTTCCGCCTGCTGAGTTCTCCCAGTGCAAGCTGCTTGCTCTACAGGCACTCGTGCATGCTCACTCCCGAGCCGCCTCTGTGAGTCCATAAGACACACAGCGCAGCTTGGCCCCGCCCCACTCCCGCCTCACTGGATGTGATTGATAGCAGTGGGAGCCATTGGCTCTAGCTGCTATGTCTCAGCCAATAAAGAGGGAGAAACCTGGACGAGCTGCTGCTCTCCTGCACATTGCTATATTGAGATTGGGCTCAAGTAAGTATAAAGGGAGGGGGGATCTGCACCCTGAAGGCTTTTTACCTTCATGCATACAATACAATGCATGGCAGTAAAAAGCCTTCAGCCTGTAGAACCAATTTGAGCTTATAAAATAAAAATAGTGTACCTGCGCTTAAGATGTAGTGCAAGGGTGTGACACCTCGCAGTGAACAAAATAAATAAATGTGAAGAGCTGCAGCCCCCCTAATGGGACCTTTAAAAAAGATCCTAACAGTAAAGAAGTATATTTAATTGGGGTATGGCGCTGCTCCCTAACCCTAATGAAAGGGTCAGTAATCCTAAGTGATTGCTAAATGCTCAAAAGTAAATTGTAAATAATATATACTACAAAAAGTGAACAATTATAATCAGTCCACCTTTCAACAATGGTGTTGACACTAGATGCATGAAACCAACATCACCATCAGATACACCACGGTGAACATAGAGACACCCAGAAACAAAGTGTAGTGTCAAACTAATTATATGTTAGTATACAAAAAATACAAGACTGTATCATTAAGACCACAGTTTAGTGCAATACATCTATACACATTGATAAGATCCAAATGTGATAAGTGCACGTTAGCTCCAGATAGAAGCTCCAATCTGCAGCTGCAGATACCTATCTCTGCCAGATAGCAACACAGTCCAAAATTAGTATGCACACAGACAGTAAAAAACAGTCTTCTTCATAAAATTCAAAAGTAAACGTTCTGCTCTTCATTTAGATGTCAGTGTCCCCCACATGTGTCCCCACTCACCAGATCCTTTAACCCCTACAGGGGTAAACAGCTCAAAGGGATATCCGGATCACACGTCCACAGGGGAGATATCAGCTGGGCTAGTTCTTCCTATAATTTGTGAAGTTCCATGGAAGGGAGGATTCCCAATTACCTCATAGGTGCAGACAAAAAGAGAGGCTTCCATAGTGCAGATGAAAAAAACTTCCGGCTTTATTAAAAAAATATATTTAAAAACATACAATGCAGCAAAGTCTGCAATAGACAAGCTACACGCCAAAGGAACAAACAAAAATAAAAATGCACAGCAGTCCTCAATTTAGTCAGTACCAGCTGGTAACGCTGCATGCGTTGCAATGCGTTCCAGCAGTACTTCCGGATCAGCGTGGTATGCGTATGACGTAGCTCCGCTTACGCGTTTCGTCATAGGACTTCGTCTAGAGGCGAAGTCCTATGACGAAACGCGTAAGGCGGAGCTACGTCATACGCATACCACGCTGATCCGGAAGTACTGCTGGAACGCATTGCAACGCATGCAGCGTTACCAGCTGGTACTGACTAAATTGAGGACTGCTGTGCTGTGCATTTTTATTTTTGTTTGTTCCTTTGGCGTGTAGCTTGTCTATTGCAGACTTTGCTGCATTGTATGTTTTTAAATATATTTTTTTAATAAAGCCGGAAGTTTTTTTCATCTGCACTATGGAAGCCTCTCTCTTTTTGTCTGCACCTATGAGGTAATTGGGAATCCTCCCTTCCATGGAACTTCACAAATTATAGGAAGAACTAGCCCAGCTGATATCTCCCCTGTGGACGTGTGATCCGGATATCCCTTTGAGCTGTTTACCCCTGTAGGGGTTAAAGGATCTGGTGAGTGGGGACACATGTGGGGGACACTGACATCTAAATGAAGAGCAGAACGTTTACTTTTGAATTTTATGAAGAAGACTGTTTTTTACTGTCTGTGTGCATACTAATTTTGGACTGTGTTGCTATCTGGCAGAGATAGGTATCTGCAGCTGCAGATTGGAGCTTCTATCTGGAGCTAACGTGCACTTATCACATTTGGATCTTATCAATGTGTATAGATGTATTGCACTAAACTGTGGTCTTAATGATACAGTCTTGTATTTTTTGTATACTAACATATAATTAGTTTGACACTACACTTTGTTTCTGGGTGTCTCTATGTTCACCGTGGTGTATCTGATGGTGATGTTGGTTTCATGCATCTAGTGTCAACACCATTGTTGAAAGGTGGACTGATTATAATTGTTCACTTTTTGTAGTATATATTATTTACAATTTACTTTTGAGCATTTAGCAATCACTTAGGATTACTGACCCTTTCATTAGGGTTAGGGAGCAGCGCCATACCCCAATTAAATATACTTCAATTTGAGCTTATATTAGATTGTCAAAAATATCTATTTGTATCACTAATACAATGCTGAGGTCTATGGGACCTGACATAAACTTGCAGCATGTCTGTGCTTGCATTAGAGCTGCATGATTAATCGTTAAGAATCGACATCACAATTCTTTCCCCCTCGTGACCTTAACAAAGCATTTTCCCGATTTCTATGCAGAGTTCTCTGCTCAAGCCGACAGCTGTCAAAATGAACTTTGTTTTGTAAATGAGGGACGTTTAACCACTTAAAGATTAAACCTTTTTGTGACACTTGTTGGTTTGAATTTAAAATCATAATTTTTTGCTAGAAAATAAATTTTATTATTAATTTAGCAGAGACCCTAGAGAATAAAATGGTGGTTGTTGCAATATTGCATGTCACACTGTATTTGCGCAGCGGTTTTTCGGAAAAAAATACACTTTAATGAATTTTAAAACTATACCAAAAAATTTACCTAACTTTACGGTTTAATGTGAAAGATTATGTTAAGCCACGAGAATCGTGTTGTTTTTTTTTTATTATTATTATTTTTTTTTTTATTCTAAGCAAAAAAATTTTGATTCTCATTTTTCCCACAATCGTGCAGCTCTAGCTTGCGTCAGATCTTATTGTAAGATGCTAAGGCTGGCCATACATTATACAATTTTCTTGTACAACTTTCCTTTGGATTTACCAAAATCATATAATAGGAGATCAAACCTAAACACTTTAAATTTGTATGCAATCAGGCAGGCCCTTGAACTACATAGTTGAAGGTAAATCTAAAGAAAATTGAATAAGAAAATTGTATGGTGTATGGCCAGATTAATGCAGGAGCAAAGAGGAACAAGGGGGACTTTGCTTGCAAGAAGATAACACTGGATGCCACAATTTGGTTTGTTTTTCTTTTCTTTATTTATTTTTTCCCCTTTCCTACAGGAACAAGTGTTGGGGATTTTACATTTCATTTAGGATGGGTAGGGTGAAGTTTATCTTAAAATTGTTTGTGAATTCAAACATTGCCCTCCTATTTTTTGTTTCTTTTGATCTGTTAAATGTATTATTGGAAGTGATCTGTTATATCAATTCAGTATGTGCAAAATATACTTGTTGACCCTTATCGGCTAATAACTTCCTGTGCTGAACTTGAATCAGTTAGTATTGTTCCCTGCTAAATCTGAGGACTTAGGCCAGCCATACACGATGCAAATTTCTTTCCTGCAACCACGGCATGTGTTGACAGGCGAATCATGAAATGTCTTCTCGCGGGCGGGGGAAGCCATTCCCGCCGGGAGAAGATGGTGATTATTGGGAGTGGCTATAGCACCTGCTAGCAATAATCGCAAGAGAATCTGTCAGGCTGGGCTGGTTGTACCCAAGCTGATTGATCGATCAACTTGGTACATTCAGCCTGCCCATTTATGGTTCAAATCTCAGCCGATTCAGCAGGAACTGTCTATGGCTGGCCTTGCAGAACATATTCTGATTGTAAATGTGTATATATGTGTGTGTGTGTGTGTGTGTATGTGTGTATATATATATATATATATATATATATATATATATATATCTCATTTTTTATAAATCGCAAACATGTTATACTTGTCTCCTCTGAGCAAGGGATTTGCACAGAGCAGCCCCAATCCTCCTCTTCTGGGTTCCCCCTGGTGGCGCTCCTGGCTCCTCCTCCACATCAAGTGCCCCCATGAAGAGACGCTTTCCATGGGGGCACTCTTGCGGTTGCACACCTGAGTCCTGCTGCTGTGTCTATTGACACAGACAGCAGGACTCTGCCCCCCCCCCTGCTCCCGTGTCACTGGATTTGATTGACAGCAGCAGGAGCCAGTGGCCAATGCATTAAGGTGAAAAACCTCAAGACTTTACAACTCCTTTAAGTTATGGTGAAGCTCATAGCGGGAGGTGTTTGTAGTCTTGTCCTAGGATGGCAACTGCTCCTGTTAGATACAGTTCAGTGAGTAAGCATTGCCACCCTAGGACAGCAGTTGTTACTGGCAGGATCACCAGGTTAAAAATAGGGCAATACATTTTTTTTTTTTTTTGGCCAGTTCCTAATGAAAATTGAAGCTGTGGGTGGCCCTGTCAGTACCCTCCTGCCCGACATAATTTCAGATTGAAAATTTTAGATTAAATTTCTTTCTGAAGGAGGCAGGCAGAATATTGTCAGCTGAATCTAGTCAGATGCATTCACTGTTTGGATATTCTGACAGCTGCGGATGCTATCTGTCTGAATACAGTAGAGATTCCTCCATGCATGCTGTTTGGTGTCCATTGGAGAAATTGATAGAAATCTTAACATGTATGGCAGCTTAATGCAGCGGTCACATCAAAGGATTGGTAATGTGTTTTTTTTTTTTTTTTCCCTGCCATTTTGGGAGAGGGGAAGGGGCTGGTGAGAGGATGTCATGCCGATGGGTTAAGGTCCACTTTAATAAATAAAATGGCTCTTAAGTATAAGAACTTTGCATTGAAAGAGTACGTTTTTTTTTTTTTTAAATGTTGGCAGCTATGTAGCAAAGAGTCGGTGTACAAAGAATAATAAGCCCCTCTGTCTCACCTTAAAAAAAAAAAAAAAAAAAGTGAAATCTGCATTGAGGGAGAAACATAGGCTGTCTTTGTTGACCTCCTCTGACTAATTGCCTGACTTTTTGGGTCACTGGCTCGGAACGGATGTGCCAAAATTATGTCAGAGGGAAGTTAGAATTTGTACTACAACTTTTCTTGGTCAGCGACTCAAAAGATTGACGGCATGGGTCAGTATGAGAGACACAGAGCTAGCATTTTTAAAGACCAGTCAAGTCCACAATTTTCTTTGTGACCTTTTTAGTAACTTTTCAAGCCTCCAAGAATGCATTTCTGACCTATCACAACATGTATAGTATTTTATCAAAATGCACCACTTTTAGGCTGGATTCACACTTGTGCGTTGCGTTTTTGAGCTCCGGAGTCTTTGGCAAGATATCAATCAGTGGTTCAGTGGTTCAGCGGTTCGTCTGCGTTCTAGCTGTGGATTTGCTGACCTGGGAGAGGGGAGGGAAGCCACTGTTATCAAGAGGGGGGAACTCCACGCCAAATTTTAAATAAAAACTGGCATGGGTTCCCCTCCAGGAGCATACCAGGCCCTTGGGTCTGGTATGGATTTTAAGCGGAACCCCTACGCCTGAAAAACTGTGTGGGGGTCCCCCTCAAAATCCATTCCAGACCCTTATCCGAGCACGCAGCCCGGCCAGTCAGGAAAGGGGGTTGGGACGAACAAGCGCCCCCCCCCCCCTGAACCGTACCAGGTTGCATGCCCTCAACATGGGAGGGGGGGTGGGTGCGTGCTTTTGGGGCGCCCTGCGGCCCCCCCACCCCAAAGCACCTTGCCCCCATGTTGATGAGGAAGAGGGCCTCTACCCGACAACCCTGGCTGTTGGTTGTCGGGGTCTGCGGGCGGGGAGCTTATCGGAATCAGAGAGCCCCCTTTAATAAGGGGGCCCCCAGATCCCGGCTCCCCACCCTATGTGAATGAATATGGGGTACATCGTACCCCTACCCATTCACCTGGTGGTGGGGGGGGAATGGCAATAAAAAACACACTACACAGGTTTTTAAAGTAATTAGGCAGCTCCGGGGGTCTTCCAACTTCGGGGGTCTCTTCTTCTGCTCTCCGTTGTCGTCTTCGCGCTCTCCGGTGCCTTCTTCTGCCGGGCGCCTCCCCTATCTTCTTCCAGCTCTTTTGCTAGCGGCGGCCCGGTCTTCTCCGATGAATGATGGGACTGACGTCATACGTGGTCACCGGGTGGCATCACCCAGTGACCACGCCCCATGCCTATATAAGTCGCTGCGCACACAGCATTACAGCGGGAGGCATCGTCATGTCAACATCGAAGGAGGGAAGAAGACCACGGAGAAGACAGGGCCACCGCTAGCAAAAGAGCTGGAAGAAGATAGCGGAGGCGCCCGCCAGAATGAAGGCACCGGAGAGCGGGAGAAGAACCAGAGACGACACCGGAGAGCAGAAGAAGAGACCCCCGAAGTCGAAAGAAGACCCCCGGAGCTGCCTAATAAATTACTTTAAAGACCTGTGTAGTGTGTGTGTTTGTTTTTTTTTTTTTGTTTTTTTTTTATTGACATTTTTTTTTCCACCAGGTAAAGGGGAGGGGAAGGGGTTAACACTAGGGGGCGATCAAGGCGTTAAATGTGTCCTAGGGAGTGATTTCTAACTGTAGGGAAAGGGGACTCACAAGGGGAGGAGACCGATCAGTGTTCCTCTGTACTGGGAACACGCCATCAGTCTCCTCTCCTCTGACAGGACGTGGATCTGTGTGTTTACACACACAGATCCACGGTCCTGCTGTGTTCACGGGCTATCGCGGGTGCCCGGCTGACATCGTGGCCACCGGGCATGCGCATCTGCACCCGAGTGGCGGGTGCGCGCGCTCGCCCCCTAGAGGGTCTAGAAGCCGAGGACGTCATATGACACCCAGCCAGAACAATAGCCGCACCGCCCAGCCGTGATTTGGCGGGCGGCAAGCAGTTAAACTGGTCCTTCTAAGGCCAACCATACATTGTTCTGATCAAATCTTGGCCAGTTCAGCGGGAAAGGACTGAGATTCGAACTGTTAATGGGCAGGCTGAATGTACCAAGTTGATTCTCTTGCGATTATCGCTAGCAACTGCTAAAGCTGCAAGCGATAATCAGGCTTCTCCCGGTGGAAATGGTGGACCCTGCCCTCCCTTCGGTAGAAGACAATTGCTGATTCCCCTGTCAGCACTGCCTGTGTTGATAGGGGGAATCGTGCTAATTTCTTTCCTGCTGCCTGTGCCGCCAAACATCACCCTGTTCAGTGGCGATCATCTCTTAAGTCCAGTGAAAGGCCGACAATTCTGGGAGTGTCAAATTCCTTGGTGCCCTGCATTTCTCACTAGTTACTTCTGCTGACGTTTACATCAATTCTGTATCCTGTAGTAACGTGAAGGTCGGCTGGACGGAGCAGTGATGGGGACCCAGGAGACCGACATTCCTAAAGTGTCCGTTTCCCATTGGGCTTCAGAAAACGATTTCTACTCAAGTTGTTTTTAACAGCATTGGCAGCATGTGAGCAGGTTTTTACAGGGTATGCATTTGAGAAGGCTTAAAATGAATGATCGTGTTGCTGTGTACATTGGCGCTTGCTGTTGAGGCCCTAGCCATCTCATACTCTTCCACCTTGGGTTGCCTCTCACAAAGCATTCCTGTCTTCTATTCTAGGTCAACCTTTGACCACCTCTTTGGTTGCCACCTTCTAAAAGACCAACAATGCTGCAATCTCAGTGCTGTTCAATTCTTTGTCACCCTGTAATAGTCGTTTTTAGGTCACACCTGTCCACTCTCAGTACAATGACTGTTACCGTCTGTTGGTATGACATAGCTATACACTTGCTAGACCTGTTTTAGGACATTCTGTAACAGAACTGTACAAAGCACTTCAGCTTTTATACTTTAGTTCTTGAAACTCCTGCAGAACTCCCTTTCATATGTCACACTGCTAATGTTGATAATAGGACCACCACCCTAACCCATAATAAAAAATCTCCCGCCCAGCTCTAACAATAGATCATGTAAATTGGCACACCTAATTTGTTTTACAATCCATAAATTACAAAGTTGCAGATGGTGTATATACTTTTGTTACTCCTCCTGCCCTAATGGCCCTTTAATATGTCATTAGATGTCCTAATATTTCTCCAGGTGTGTTTTTTTTTTTTTTTTTTCTCTTATCGACCATGTACTGACACAGCTGGATACTGTAAACGTGTGGGTATATGTCCCTGCTCGCAGGAGAAGATCTAGGCAGAATGTTAGATGTTAGAAACATTCTAGAACAAACCAGAGCTGAACAGCCCCGCCCAGGGGGGCGGTCCCTCCGGACATTACCCTCCCACCTGCAGTCAGCAGACCTCAGTGTTTTTTTTTTTCTGCCTAGCAGAAGGAGACGACGTGGCTCTCTCAGGAGCCAGTCTCCTGGAAGATTTTACTTTTAAATTGTATTCCTTTGGGAATTTTATTATTTTATTTTTGAGACCTTCAATCAACTGTCGGCTGGGCAACAGGTTGGGTACACTGATATCCTTTTAGTCTTCCCTGTCTGACCATCGAGCGTGCTGATCCTCACCTTGTGTGCGTGAGACTCAGTTCACGACATGCCCCATGACTCCAGGGGTGGCCGGGTTGCTTTCATGCTCCCGCGGTCCTCTCAAGATTGAACAGTACCTGACTGACTGTATCTCTCGCGGTGGACCGGGCCAACAGCTACGCAGTACTGCTCTGTGATAGGTCTGTCTGAAACAAGCCAGTGGGTCCCTGAAAGGGACGGGTAAGTAGTCTCTCCTACTGCAGGTGAGTACATGCTGGCTGTGTTTCTTTATATGGGGGGTTTCTCCCTGTCTCCCCCCTGTTATGCTGCTCTCTGCACCCTGTACTGGTGCTGTGCTGTGGGGTGCTTGGGGGTCACTCTGGCCTGGCTGGGGGCTCATGTCTGCAGTTTTTTCTGGTGTGTGAGGTGATTATTGCGTGCGCCGCTAGCGCGCGCATTAGCGCTGTTTGAGGTGGTTATTGCGTGCGCCATTGGCGCGCATTAGAGCTTTGAATTTCGCGATCGGTGGCCATCTTGGCGTTCAATGGCGCAGTTATAGCTGCGGCCGGCGGCCATTTTCTTGTGACCGCTGCGCATTTATTTTCGGTTCTAGCGGCAGCGCGAATCTCCTCACAGACTGAGCGGTCCTTAAGGGTTGGTGAGTCCTCCGGGTATCCCCTCAGCCTTGGCATAGCCAGTGGGTGGACTGTATAGAGTATAAGGTCTCAGAGGGTGGCGTTATGGAGTCTGATGCACCTGCTTTCCACACTTGCCTGGGGCAACTGGCAGTGCTGCACAGTTAAACATGTTCATATGTTTCCTGCACCTGCGGTCCTTATGGACCAGTTGTCAGCAGTCCTGGAATCATTCCTTGTCAGAATGGAAGCGGTGTGCGAGCAAAAGAAGCTATAATCCCCCCTCCCCCACAAACTTCTTTAGTGAAGGAGTGCTCTGAGTCAGATATGGGCCTAGCTACTGTGCTCTGGACCCTAGCTCTGAATATTTAATGTTTATGAACAGGACATTTCCTTGTGAGGAAGACACCAGTTCTGTGTCAGTGAATGACAGGGCGCTTGTAAGTGATCTCATTGATGTGAGGAACACTCTCAAGCTGGAATTGCTGTGACAAGGCTTTCTTTTACACAGCTTCCTCACTGTTTTCCTCACACGCTGCCTCAAGAGCAGCATGGATGATACAGTGGTACAGTGTTTCCCTCCCCCTGGTCGGTGCAGCATGGTGGGGGGGAGGACTTTATTCATTTATGTCTCTAGTCCCTGTGAGCCTTCTGTGTGATATCCTGAGGCAACATTTCCCGCCATTTCCTGGGGAACGCTTTGAGCTCTGACAGACACACGGTCTGAGGATCAGAGGTTACCTGTTACCTGCATGCTGCTTCGGCTGCAGTCAAGCAGGTTGGAATGATACAGAGAAGATTATGCACCTCTGCACCATAATTTAAACTCATCCTATACCTCTACACTGCATACATTCACAGTGTATGTATGTGTTATTGGTCGCTGTGTTTCAGTGCCATATATGATATAAACGTACAAAATATGTTTATGTACGACTCCAGATACATTCACAGTATATGTATGTATGTATTATACTCTCTGGGTCGGCGCGGGTTTCCGCCAGGAGCTCCGATGTCCTCCTGCGCTCTCATGGTATGTGCGCTTCGGCTCTCTGCACAGTATATACATGTTCAATATGTTTATTGCACATACTATACATGTTTACAGTATGGGTATACTGTTTGCTTGGGGTTCCTCCGGGTACTCCGGTTTCCCCCCACGCTCCAATGGAAATGCACAGCATAAACATGTGCAATATGTTGATTCACATGCTATCATTCCTACACGGTATCTGTGTGCTGTCTTCGTGGAGTTCTTCCGGGTGTTCCAGTTTCCTCCCATGCGCTGACGGTATGTGCGCCTTTGGCCTTCTGCACAGTTAAACATGTTCAATGTTTATCACGCATGCTATAATACCTACACGGTATGTGTAGGCAGTTTGTGTGGTTTTCCTTCGGGTACTCCGGTTCCCTCCCACACTCAATTGGTATGGGCGCTTCGGCGCTATGCACAGTCTAAATTTGTGCGATTGGATATCCACATACTAACATACCTACCCGGTATGTCTGTGCAGTCTGCGTGGGTTTCCGCCCACGCTACATGACATGCATGCCTTTGGTGCAATACACGGTGTAAACATACACATTATGTTTATACACTACACTAAATACATTCACAGTAGTTGTAGGTATTGCATTCTCTGAGTATGCGTGGGGTACTTTGGTTCCTCCCACACGCCAACGGTGTGCGCGCCTTCGGTGCTATGCACACATGGGCTTGTGCAAAATGTTTAGCACACACACTGTAATACCTACACGGTATGCATTTGCAGTCTGCGTGGGTTTCCACCCACGCTACATGACATGCATGCCTTTGGTGCAATACACGGTGTAAACATACACATGTATGTCTATACACTAAATACATTTACAGTAGTTGTATGTATTGCATTCTCTGAGTATGCGTGGGGTACTTTGGTTCCTCCCACACGCCAACAGTGTGTGCGCCTTCGGTGCTATCCACACATGGGCTTGTGCAAAATGTTTAGCACACATACTATAATACCATACACGGTATGCGTATGCAGTCTGCATGGGTTTCATCCGGGTGCTCAGGTTTCTCCCCTGCGTTCCAATGGTGTGCGCATTCTCAGCGCTATGCACAGTATAAACATGTGCAATTTGTTTATTCGCAGGCTAACATACCTACACGGTTGTGTACGCAATCTGCGTGGCTGGTTTACGTCCAAGCCCCGATGTGCGCGCCTTCGTCGCTGGCACAGTATATACATGTTTAATAGGTTTATCCACACATACTAAACTACATACGGCGTATGTGGTGGTATTATGCTCTTTGTGGCTGGGTGGGTTTCCTCCCACACTCTATTTGCGCGTTTGACGCAATACATAGTATAAACTATGTGTGTGTGTGTGCAATCAGCAATTATCCATAGGTAGCTGCTGGATGGAGCATTGTCACAAGGATCCCTGGTTTCAGGGGTCTCACTTTCCACCTGCTTTCAGTGGTGATCAGAAGCGCTGGCTTGGACTGTGTTCGCCAGGCTGAGGTTAGCGTTACGCCCGTTAGTGGCTGCGTCTCTGGCGGTTTTTGTAGCTCAATGACTGGGCAAAAGCCTCTGCTTTATCCATCAGTCGTCTAGCAGGTGCACTGCAACTGCTTTAGCCTTTAGGGTCTCTGTGCCCGGGGTGGGTTTGCGCCACCTGTGGAGGCTGAGGTACTAGTCCTCTGACCGAGTTTCTAGGGAAGTTCCGTCAAGTTGCCTTTTATTGGCCAACAGTTGAGGCACCCTGTACACCGGGGCCTCCCTTCTCCGATACATTGCGGAGTCTCTTTGGGATTTTCATACATCTCGCTGCAAGACGGTCCTGTCGGCTGTGTGCATTGCAGGGGAAGGGTCCTTGCATCCAGAGGTGTTTCCACCTCCTTTACCGGAGGTGGGGCACCGGAAGTGGACCTTATGGCCTCTCGACTCACTCGCAAGGTGGCAAGATCGTGGTCAGGTCCAAGGACCCCTGGGCGGATGCGTCAGACACGTTGGAAGCCCGTGGGGGCAAAATCGCCTGATATATGCTTACCCTCCGCTACTGTTGTTGCCTCGCCGGCTTCGCAGAGTAGGGGCTGAGGCCATTCCAGTGATCCTCATTTCTCCGGAATGGCGACATTGGTACGCCGATCTACTTCGGCTAGTCGCAGACGTTCCTGGCGACTGCCTATTGGAGTGGACCTTCTGTCTCATGATCCCATACTTCATCCTGCTTTTACAGTCCTTGGCTTTAATGGCATGGCTGTTTAAAGCCAGGTGCTGAAGGACCGAGTTCTCTCGTATTTGGTCATCTCTTCTATGTTGTTGACACAGGAATCATCTTTCTGGAGGAAATCTCACCGTACCTGGAAGGCTTACATCACTATGTGCGAGGAACTTGAGTGGCGTCCTCGGATGTATTCCGTTCCCAGAATTTTGCTGTTCTTACAGCATGGTGTGACCCAAAAGCTGGCCTTGCATACACTTCTTCTTTTTTTTTTTAGGGTCGGATTTCGGCCCGGGCTGTCTTTTTCAACGACCGCTACCGGGCCATTCCTTGATTGGCACCTTTTTGTGCAGGCGGTTCGCCATGTGATTTCTTCCCCCCCCCCCCCCCCCCCCCTGTCAAGCCTCCTCTCCCTACTTGGGATCTGAATTTTGATGCATCTCGGTTCTCCAAGAACATCCCTTTGAGAATATCAGAGAGATTCCTCTCTTGACCTTGTCCCAGAAGGTGGCCTTCTTGGTGGCCATTGCTTCGGTTAGACAGGTGTCTGAGTTGGCGGCCTTGTCCTGCAAGTCGCCTTACTTGGTCCTCCATAAGGATATGGCGGTGTTGCGCCCACGACCGTCCTTCTTTTCTAAGGATGGTCTCGGCCTTTCACCTTTTAAGGACATTGTTCTTCCGTCCTTGTGTCCTCACCCATCGCATCCCTGAGAGTTTGCGCTTCATACATTAAGATGGGTACAAGCCTTACGAGTGTACCTGTCTGCTACTGTTTCCATTCGGAAGTCTGTGTCTGGTCCAAAACCAGGGCCGAGCGGTGTCGTCTGCCACCGTCTTTAGGTGGATCAGGCAGACCGTCATACAGGCCTATGCCCTTAAAGGGCGGGCGCCTCCCTTTCCGGTTGCGGCGCATTCCACCAAGGCAATTGGTGCTTCCTGGGCCTTCCCACATAAAGCGTCGGTTGCACAAGTGTGCAAGGTGACGACCTGGTCGTCCGTTCATACCTTTTCAAGATTTTATAAGGTTGATGTGGCTGCATCTTCGGATGCTCCCTTCGGCCGCAAAGCATTGCAGGCCGCTGTTTAATGTTGCAACTCCTCCGTTGAGAAGCTCTGCTTGTTTGGAGTGAAGTTTTGGTTGTTCCTTTACTACCGCTCCCACCCTTCTGATACTGCTTTGGGACGTCCCACACGTTTACAGTATCCAGCTGTCAGTCCATGGACAATAAGAGAAAATAGGATTTTTGTACTCACCGTAAAATCCATTTCTCTGACGTCCATGGACTGACACAGCACCCACCCTTCCTTTTTAAGGTTTGTACTGCTTTGTTACGAAATGAGGTCTGCTGACTGCAGGTGGGAGGGTAATGTTCGGAGGGACCGCCCCCCCCCCCCCCCCCCCCTGGGCGGGGCTGTTCAGCTCTGGTTTGTTCTAGAATGTATCTAACATTCTGCCTAGATCTTCTCCTGCGAGCAGGGACATGTACCCCACATGTTTACAGTATCCAGCTGTGTCAGTCCATGGACGTCAGAGAAATGGATTTTACGGTGAGTACAAAAATCCTATTTTTATTTTTTTTCGTTTTTATTCCATGTAAAAAGCCATTTCCATACAGCTGCACCTGCGGACGGCATTAGGGGGGATGAGTCCATGGTGAGGGAGGGGCTGGACAGGGAGGCATTTTAGAACGCTCATTCCCACACCCTCCCAGCTCTCCCACTTACTCCATTAGCCCAACTTCCCTCTACCCCCCCCCCCCCTTCTTTTTTTTTTTTTTTTTTCCCCTCCCTTTTCACCCCCCCTTTTCCTTGCCCCTCATTCACCCCTTCTTTTGACTCTGCTCTTTACCTTCTCCTTTTACACCAAGCCCACTCCATCAGACTTTCAGAGTGAGCTTGAACCATCAGCACAGGGCAGAATTTCTTTTATCAACGTATTCTGTCCCTCGTAGTGACTACGTAACTTAGACAGGTCTTGTTGTTATAATATTTAAAGCACGATGTGATATAAATTATTATTGCACCAGAAATGTGATTATCATTGTGCTTGTAAGAGACGTCTTTATCTGTGCTACAACCCCAAACCGTTTATGGAAGGGGGGAAAAAGCCATTCCAATCAAATGCAAAAAGTTTATTTTTTTTGTAGTGTTAAACTTGGTTTAGGAAAGTTTCCAACACATGCAATTCATGTGCTTCATCCTCTATTTTGGTGAAGACAGCCAGACAATAGTGAAACTGAGAAAGAAGTCAGATGCAGGTCAGGTGGCGGTCAGTGCTCTTGTCCGTGAATTAGGAATAACAAAGTCTACCTGACAGCAAGCTGCATGTGCCCATCGACACAAGCCTAAAGCCCTTCAACACAGACTCTAGGGCCCATTTCACACTACTGCGACTTCGCCACGATTTTACAGCCGCAATTTTGCCACGATTTAGGGAATGTCCATATAACTTGTGTTATGTGGACCTCAACTTGCATGAAAGTTGGATCAAAGTAGTCTAGGGACTACTTTGAAGTCGCACAGATATGAATGGTTATCATGGGGGAATGACTTGTCGTGGAAATTTGCAGTCCTGGGGGATTTGTACTACTGCACTGTAAAGCGTGGATAGAGCAATTTGTGTGTGTGTGTGTGTGTGTGTGTGTGTGTGTCCTTCTTCTTTTCTTTTTTTTTTTCTTTTTTTTATTGTGGAATGGCAACATGATCTCAGTGGAACAAGATTGACAAGCAGTGCCACCTATCAAACTCTGCAAACCGAGTTAAAATGGCTGCAAGGCATCATGGCATGTGTACAGCCCTGTTAGGCTGTAATGTTGGCTCTCTACTGAGTGACCGAGGGGGCGTTGGCTGCGATCTGAAGATCCATATCTGAAACCTCTCCACTGTGCTCATTCCCCTTCTGTATACACTGACTGCTGCACGCAGGGAGGGGCTCAACCACTTGCTCCTCTGAAATACATAGCTGCACTTGCATGCTCTTTGCTCTGCCAGGGAAAACAAGACCATACAGTGGCATAACAATTGCCATAGCAGCCCATGTGGCTGCTATGTGGCCTGGGTTTGGGAGCATTAGGACTGCTCTTTAGTGTAGAGGTGATAAGGATAGAAGGCAACCTGCTTTATATCTTGGGTAGGAGACTGTGCTTTGCTTTCATACCAGATTTATTGCCCTCAGAACATTTCCTGCAGCCCAGCCACTCGGAAATTTAACCCTCTATGCCTAATGCAGTCTTCCTGAGGCTGCAAAAAAAAATCCCAGTGTCTCCTCACAATTGTTCGTATAATTAATTGTGTGCAGGAGCCATAACAATGCTGTAAACTATCTAATGCATGCACATTTGTTTGCAGGTAAAATTTATTTTTATTTTTTCCCTAGGAGCCTGGAGAGCATTGCATTCACAATTGGCAGCTCCTGCAGACTCTCAGTATAGCTGTCTGTCTGTACCTTCTATACGGGCAGACAGTTTACTGAATGGCAGGAAGATCAATGAACTACGAGAACACTCATCAGCGCCCTCGTAGTTCATTAAAAAAACTACAAGTCATCTTCGTTGGCAGACAGGACTCCGTTCGTTCGTTTGTTCAAAGAACACTATGAATTAACTACAAGTCCTGTCTTCCACTGCAGAACTCTATTGCCTCATACACATGATCGGATTGTCCGACGGGAATTGTGTGACAGGCTGTTGACGGAAAATCCGACCGTTTGTACGCTCTATCGGACAATTGTTGGATTTTCCGACAACAAATGTGGTATGGCATGCTTTAACATTGTCCGCCAACAAATGTGTGTTGGTGGATTATCCGATCGTGTGTACACAAGTCTGTCGGACAAAACTCCAAAGTACAAACACGCATGCTCAGAACCAGTGCTCACCATAACACAACATTAGCAGAAGTTTCCCAAAGGGTGGCACTAAAGAGCTGAAAAACTATGTAGTTTCGTGTTTGTTGGCCGACAATTCTTTGCCTTTTTTTTTTTTTTGTATGCAAGTTCATGGCCAACGCCCTTCAGACAAAAGTAGGGCTGCAACTAACGATTATTTTCATAATTGATTAGTTGGCCGATTTATTGTTTTGATTAATCGGTTAATAACCAAAAAAAAAACATTTTTTTTTTTTTTTTGCGGAGATTTGCATATTTACATTTTTATTTGGCCAATTTGTTGTTGGGCAAATTAAAAAAACACAAATTGCCGCAAAAACACATTACATGCTTTTCTGCAGCTTCTCCATTGAAGAAGTATATTGAACCAAAGAACCAAAACCGTTTTGCATTAAAAAAGTCCTTGCCCTTTCCAAATGCGCAGCAGCTGAAAAAAAACATGGATGTGAACTTGTCCCATAGGAAACCATGTAAATGAACTGTAGTGTGTTTCTGCATAAAAGCACCAAAAAACACAGAGGTGTGACCCGGGCCTGAGATGTTTAGTAACATAATGGGTGTTTAAAAAAACTAAAATTAGTACAAAAAGAGCAAATAATCATTACTGTAAGGGGTTCAATTCTTACTGTGGGACAGTGAAAGTAATATTTACAGTAGCGATTTGCTCTTTTTGTACTATAAAAGGCTTTTTCTTTTTTTTAACCCCATTATGTTACTGGCCTATTAATCGATTATGAAAATAGTAATCGATTAATTTCATAATCGATTAGTTGTTTCGGCCCTAGACAAAAGTCCTACTCTACACTTTGTCTGCTGAAAATCCGATCGTGTATGTGGCTTATCTATGAATGACGTGGCTGTGTGAGCGGAGCTCTGCACAGCCACTTTATTTTCAAATTGCAATGGCAGGTGCAGGGAGAGGATCCTCCTCCCACTGGTTCACATCTAGACAGATGATGCGTATTACAGGTGTATTTTCCGTTTTTCAATACACGTTTTTGATCCATTTAAAGTCTGTGGAACCAAAAAAACACAACCTGCTGGTTCCTGGCCCTTTCCATAAAATGCCCAGATGTGAACATGATCCAAAGCAAACCATGTTAAATGGACTCTAGTGTGTTTCTGCAAAACTAGAAACGCACTAAAACATGCATAGGTTTGAACCAGGCCTTGGTAACATGTTAGATGTTACACCCATACTCATGTTAGATGTTAAACCCTGACTGTTACTGAAAGTGAACTTATTTAACCACTTAAGCCCCGGACCATTTTGTAGCTAAAGGACCAGAGCTGTTTTCAGAATTTTGCACTGCGCTGCTTTAACTGTAAATTGTGCGGACATGCAATGTTGTACCCAAACGACATTTGCGTCCTTTTCTTCCCACAAAAAGAGCTTTCTTTTAATGGTATTTGATTGCCTCTGCGATTTTTATTTTTTGCGATATAAACGGAAAAAGACCGAAAATTTTGAAATAAAAATGATATTTTCTTCTTTTTGTTATAAGAAAAATCGAATAAACTCAATTTTAGTCATACATTTAGGCCAAAATGTATTCAGCCACATGTCTTTAGTAAAAAAAATGTCAATAAGCGTATATTGGTTTGCGCAAAAGTTATAGCGTCTACAAACTAGGGTACATTTTCTGGAATTTACACAGCTTTTAATTTATGACTGCCTATCTCATTTCTTGAGGTGCTAAAATGGCAGGGCAGTACAAACCCCCCCCAAATTACCCAATTTTGGAAAGTAGACACCCCAAGGAAATTGCTGAGAGGCATGTTGAGCCCATTGAATATTTTTTTTTTTTTGTCGCAAGTGATTGAATAATGACAAAAAAATTAAAAAAAATTACAAAAAGTTGTCACTAAATGATATTTCTCTTATCGTCCATGGACCGACGCAGCTCTCATACTGATTACATGTGGGTATATGTCCCTGCTCGCAGGAGAAGACCTAGGCAGAATGTTAGAGGTTAAAACATTCTAGAACAAGCCAGAGCTGAACAGCCCCGCCCAGGGGGGCGGTCCCTCCGGACATTACCCTTCCACCTGCAGCTAATCAGCCTCAGTTTTTTCTGCCTAGCAGAAGGAGAAGACGTGGCTCTCAGGAGCCAGTCTCCTGGAAGATTTTACTTTAGATTTTTATTCCTTTGGGAATTTTATTATTTTATTTTTGAGACCTTCAATCAACTGTCGGCTGGGCAACAGGTTGGGTACACTAGTATCCTCGTAGTCTTCCCTGTCCGACCATCGAGCGTGCTCATCCTCGCCTTGCGTGCGTGAGACTCAGTTCACGACATACCCCATGGCTCCAGGGGTGGCCAGGTTGCTTTCATGCTCCCGCGGTCCTCTCAAGATTGAACAGTACTTGACTGACTGTATCTCTCGCGGTGGACCGGGCCGACAGCTACGCAGTACGACTCTGTGATAGGTCTGTCTGAAACAAGCCAGTGGGTCCCTGAAAGGGACGGGTAAGTAGTCTCTCCTACTGCAGGTGAGTACATGCTGGCTGTGTTTTTGTGTGTGGGGGTTTCTCCCTGTCCCCCCCCCCCCTGTTATGCTGCTCTCTGCACCCTGTACTGGTGCTGTGCTGTGCTGTGGGGTGCTTGGGGGTCAGTCTGGCCTGGTTGGGCGCTCATGTCTGCAGTTTTTTCTGGTGTGTGAGGTGATTATTGCGTGCGCCATTGGCGCTGTTTGAGGTGGTTATTGCGTGCGCCATTGGCGCGCATTAGAGCTTTGAATTTTGCGCTCGGCGGCCATCTTGGCGTTTAGTGGCACAGTTATAGCTGCGGACGGCGGCCATTTTCTTGTGGCCGCCGCGCATTTATTTCTGGCGGCGGCGCGAATCCCCTCACAATCTCCTCACAGACTGAGCTGTCCTTAAGGGTTGGTGGGTCCTCCCGGGTGTCCCCTCCTCAGCGTAGCCAGTGGGTGGACTGTATATTCACTGCATAGTGTATAAGGTCTCAGAGGGTGGCGTTATGGAGTCTGATACACCTGCTCTCCACATTGCCTGGGGCAACTGGCAGTGCTGCACGGTTAAAAATGTTCATATGTTTCCTGCACCTGCGGTCCTTACGGACCAGTTGTCAGCAGTCCTGGAATCATTCCTGTCAGAATGGAAGCGGTGTGCGAGCAAAAGGAGCTATAAGCCCCCTCCCCCACAAAAATCTTTAGTGAAGGAGTGCTCTGAGTCAGATATGGGCCTAGCTATTGGGCTCAGGACCCTACCTCTGAATATTTAATGTTTATGAACAGGACATTCCCTTGTGAGGAAGACTCCAGTTCTGTGTCAGTGAATGACAGGGCGCTTGTAAGTGATCTCATTGATGATGTGAGAATCACACTCAGGCTGAAATTGCTGTGACAAGCTTTTCTTTTACACAGTTTCCTCAGTTTTCCTCACACGCTGCCTCAAGAGCAGCATGGATGAGGGAGGACTTTATTCATTTATGTCTCTAATCCCTGTGAGCCTTGTGTGTGTGTGTGATACCTGAGGTAACATTTCCCGCCATTTCCTGGGGAATGGTTTGAGCTCTGACAGACACACGGTCTGAGGATCAGAGGTTAACTGTTACCTGTATGCTGCTTCAGCAGCACTGTCAAGCAGGTTGGAATGATACAGAGAAGATTATGTGCCTCTGCGCCATAATTTAAACTCCTCCTATACCTCTACACTGCATACATTCACAGTGTATGTATGTGTTATTGGTCTCTGTGTCTGCGTGGCTGTCCCCACGTTCCAATGCTGTGTTTCAGTGCCATACATGATATAAACGTACAAAATATGTTTATGCACGACTCCAGATACATTCACAGTATATGTATGTATCATACTCTCTGGGCTGGCGGGGGCTCTGGTGTCCTCCCGCACTCTCATGGTATGTGCGCTTCGGCTCTCTGCACAGTATAGACATGTTCTATATGTTTATTGCACATATTATACATGTTTACAGTATGGGTATACTGTTTGCGTGGGGTTCCTCCGGGTACTCCGGTTTCCCCCCACGCTCCAATGGAAATGCACAGCATAAACATGTGCAATATTATGTTGATTCACATGCTATCATTCCTACACGGTATCTGTGTGCTGTCTGCGTGGAGTTCTTCCGAGTGGGCGCTTCGGCGCTATGCACAGTCTAAATTTGTGCGATTGGACCTACCCGGTATGTCTTTGCAGTCTGCGTGGGTTTCCGCCCGCGCTACATGACATGCATGCCTTTGGTGCAATACACGATGTAAACATACACATTATGTTTATACACTACACTAAATACATTCACAGTAGTTGTAGGTATTGCATTCTCTGAGTATGCGTGGGGTACTTCGGTTCCTCCCACGCGCCAACGGTGCGCGCGCCTTCGGTGCTATGCACACATGAGCTTGTGCAAAAGGTTTAGCACACACACTATAATACCTATACGGTATGCGTATGCAGTCTGCGTGGGTTTCTGCCCATGCTACATGACATGCATGCCTTTGGTGCAATACACGGTGTAAACATACACATTATGTCTATACACTACACTAAATACATTTACAGTAGCTGTGTAGGTATTGCATTCTCTGAGTATGCGTGGGGTACTTCGGTTCCTCCCACGCGCCAACAGTGTGCACGCCTTCGGTGCTATGCACACATGGGCTTGTGCAAAATGTTTAGCACACATACTATAATACCATACACGGTATGCGTATGCAGTCTGCATGGGTTTCATCCGGGTGCTCAGGTTTCTCCCCTGCGTTCCAATGGTGTGCGCATTCTCAGCGCTATGCACAGTATAAACATGTGCAATTTGTTTATTCGCAGGCTAAAATACCTACATGGTTGTGTACGCAATCTGTGTGGCTGGTTTACGTCCAGGCCCCGATGATGTGCACGCCTTCGTCGCTGGCACAGTATATACGCGTTTAATAGGTTTATCCACAAATACTAAACTACATACGCCGTATCTGGTGGTATTATGCTCTTTGTGGCTGGGTGGGTTTCCTCCCACACTCTCCATTTGTGCGTTTGACGCAATACAAAGTATAAACTATGTGTTTGCACAATCAGCACCTATCCATGGGTAGCTGCTGGATGGAGCATTGTCACAAGGATCCCTGGTTTCAGGGGTATCACTTTCCACCTGCTTTCAGTGGTGATCAGAAGCGCTGGCTTGGACTGTGTTCGCCAGGCTGGGGTTGGCGTTGCGCCTGTTAGTGGCTGCGTCTCTGGCAATTTTTGTAGCTCAATGACTGGGCAAAAGCCTCTGCTTCATTCATCAGTCGTCTAGCAGGTGCACTACAACTGCTTTAGCCTTTAGGGTCTCTGTGCCCGGGGTGGGTTTGCGCCACCTGTGGAGGCTGAGGTACTAGTCCTCTGACCGGGTTTCTAGGGAAGTTCCGTCAAGTTGCCTTTATTGGCCAACATTTGAGGCACCCTGTACACTGGGGCCTCCCTTCTCCGATACATTGCGGAGTCTCTTTGGGATTTTCATACGTCTCGCTGCAAGACGGTCCTGTCGGCTGTGTGCATTGCAGGCGAAGGGTCCTTGCATCCGGAGGTGTTTCCACCTTCTTTACCGGAGGTGGGGCACCGGAAGTGGACCTTGTGGCCTCTCGACTCACTCGCAAGGTGGCAATATCGTGGTCAGGTCCAGGGACTCCTGGGCGGATGCGTTAGACGCGTTGGAAGCCCCTGGGGGCAGTATCGCCTGATATATGCTTACCCTCTGCTACTGTTGTTGCCTCGCCGGCTTCGCAGAGCATACTTCATCCTGCTTTACAGTCCTTGGCTTTAATGGCATGGCTGTTTAAAGCCAGGTGCTAAAAGACCGAGTTCTCTCGTATTCGGTCATCTCTTCTATGTTGTTGACACGGGAATCTTCCTCCAGAAAGATATCTCACCGTACCTGGAAGGCTTACATCGCTATGTGCGAGGAACTTGAGTGGCATCCTCGGATGTTTTCCGTTCCCAGGATTTTGCTTTTCTTACAGCGTGGTGTGACCCAAAAGCTGGCCTTGCATACCTTTTTTTTTTTTTTTTGAGGGTCGGATTTCGGCCCGGACTGTCTTTTTCAACGACCGTTGCTGGGCCATTCCTTGATTAGCACCTTTTGGGCAGGGGGTTCGCCATGTGGTCCCCCCTGTCAAGCCTCCTCTCCCTACTTGGGATCTGATTTTGATGCATCTCGGTTCTCCAAGAACATCCCTTTGAGAATATCAGAGAGATTCCTCTCTTGACCTTGTCCCGGAAGTTGGCCTTATTGGCCATTGCTTCGGTTAGACGGGTGTCTGAGTTGGCAGCCTTGTCTGGCAAGTCGCCTTTCTTGGTCCTCCATAAGGATATGTTGGTGTTGCGCCCACGACCATCCTTCTTTCTAAGGATGGTCTTGGCCTTTCACCTTAAGAAGGACATTGTTCTTCCGTCCTTGTGTCCTCACCCATCGCTTCCCTGAGAGTTTGCGCTTCCTGCATTAAGATGGGTACAAGCCTTACGAGTGTACCTGTCTGCTACTGTTTCCATTCGGAAATCTGTGTCTGGTCCAAAACAGGGCCGAGCGGTGTCGTCTGCCACCGTCTTTAGGTGGATCAGGCAGACCGTCATACAGGCCTATGCCCTTAAGGGGCGGGCGCCTCCCTTTCCGGTTGCGGCGCATTCCACCAAGGCAATTGGTGCTTCCCGGGCCTTCCGACATCAAGCGTCGGTTGCACAAGTGTGCAAGGCGACGACCTGGTCGTCCGTTCATAACTTTTCAAAGTTCTACAAGGTTGATGTGGCTGCATCTTCGGATGCTTCCTTCGGCCGCAAAGTGTTGCAGGCCGCTGTCTAATGTTGCAACTCCTCCGTTGAGGGGCTCTGCTGGTTTGGAGTGAAGTTTTGGTTGTTCCTTACTTTTTTTGCTCCCACCCTTTTTTCTTATACTGCTTTGGGACGTCCCACATGTAATCAGTATGAGAGCTGCGTCGGTCCATGGACGATAAGAGAAAATAGGATTTTTGTACTCACCGTAAAATCCGTTTCTCTGACGTCCATGGACCGACGCAGCACCCACCCTTCCTTTTAAGTTTGTACTGCTTTGTTACGAACTGAGGCTGATTAGCTGCAGGTGGAAGGGTAATGTCCGGAGGGACCGCCCCCCTGGGCGGGCTGTTCAGCTCTGGCTTGTTCTAGAATGTTTTAACCTCTAACATTCTGCCTAGGTCTTCTCCTGCGAGCAGGGACATATACCCACATGTAATCAGTATGAGAGCTGCGTCGGTCCATGGACGTCAGAGAAACGGATTTTACGGTGAGTACAAAAATCCTATTATTGCTCACACATGCCATGGTTATATATGGAATTACACCCCAAAATACATTTTGCTGCTTCTCCTGAGTACGAGGATACCACATGTGTGGGGCTTTTTGGGAGCCTAGCCGCGTACGGGACCCCGAAAACCAAGCACCGCCTTCAGGATTTTTAGGCACAAATTTTTGATTTCACTCCTCACTACCTACCACAGTTTCGAAGGCCATAAAATGCCAAAATAGCACAAACCCCCCCCCCCAAATGACCCCATTTTGGAAAGTAGACACCCCAAGCTATTTGCTGGGATGCATGGTGAGTATTTTACAGCTCTCATTTGTTTTTGAAAATGAAGAACATTTTTTTTTTTTTTTTAATTTTAAAAACTTTGTGACAAAAAGATCTGCAAAATACTCTCCATACCTCTCAGCAAATAGCTTGGGGTGTCTACTTTCCAAAATGGGGTCATTTGGGGGGGTTTTGTGCCATCTGGGCATTCCATGGCCTCCGAAACTGTGATAGGCAGTGAGAAGTGAAATCAAAAATTTACACCCTTAGAAAGCCTGAAGGCGGTGATTGGTTTTTGGGGTCCCGTACGCGGCTAGGCTCCCAAAAAGTCTCACACATGTGGTATTCCCGTACTCAGGAGAAGCAACAGAATGTATTTTGGGGTGTAATTCCACATATATGCCCATGACATGTTTGAGCAATATATCATTTAGTGACAACTTTGTGCAAAAAATAAAAAAATAAATTGTCTATTTTCCGCAACTTGTGTCAACATATAAAATATTCCATGGACTCGACATGCCTCTCAGTATATAGCTTGGGGTGTCTACTTTCCAAAATGGGGTCATTTGGGGGGGTTTTGAACTGTTCTGGCATTTTATACACAACATTAGGAAGCTTACATCCACTCTTCTAACCACTTGAAGGCCCTTTTTCACACTTTTTGTTTACATGAAAACATATTATTTTTTTTTTTTTTGCAAGAAGATTATGTTGAACCCCCAAACTATATATATATATATATATATATATATATATATATATATATATATATATATATTAAAGCAAAGGCCCTACAGATTAAAATGGTGGGTGTTGCAATTTTTTTTTCTACACAGTATTTGCGCAGCGATTTTTCAAACGCATTTTTTGGGGGAAAAAATACACTTTTTTTTATTTTAATGCACTAAAACACACTATATTGCCCAAATGTTTGATGAAATAAAAAAGATGATCTTAGGCCGAGTACATAGATACCAAACACGACAAGATTTAAAATTTCGCACAAACGCGCATTGGCGACAAACTACATACATTTTTAAAAGCCTTTACAGGTTACGCCGTTAGATTTACAGAGGAGGTCTACTGCTAAAATTACTGCCCTCGATCTGACCTTCGCGGTGATACCTCACATGCATAGTGCAATTTCTGTTTACATATGACGCCAGATTGACGCTTGCGTTCGCCATTGGGCAAGAGCAGGGCAGGACAGGGGTGCTTTTTTTTTTTATTATTAATTTTGCCATTTTATTTTTAAACTGTTGCTTCCATATTTTTTTTTTTTTTTTTTATTGTTATCTCAGGGAATGTAAATATCCCCTATGATAGCAATAGGTAATGACAGGTACTCTTTTTTTTGAAAAAACTGGGGTCTATTGGACCCTAGATCTTTCCTCTGCCCTCAAAGCATCTGACCACACCAAGATCGGTGTGATAAAATGCTTTCCCAATTTCCCAATGGCGCTTTTTATATCCGGGGGGGGGACATTCCCTCCCACTGCTTGTAAAAGCAGTCCAGAGGCTAATTAGCCACTAGGATTGCTTTTACATGAAAGCCAGCCGCTGGCTGAAAAGAATGATACCTAAACCCACAGGCATCATTCTGGTATAAACATTCAAAGTCCAGCAACATACCAGTATGTTGCTGGTCCTTGTTGGACATGTATTGTAATCCTTTTTTTTCATGCAGCCTGTTGGCTGAACGAAAAAAAAAGATTGATCGGTGGGTATGCCCACCCTTAGAATACCGCCCTTCATCCACCCACTTCTAATGATGGGCATACATGCACCATTTATATATGCCGAAGCATGGGGGCATCTTCCCGCAAAAGTTATGCCGCGTACACATGGTCAGACTTTTCCACGGGCAAGCCTCCGTCGGAATTTCGACCATATGTACGCGGCATTAGGAGCAAAATCGCTCCTCCGCCCCTGCTGCTTCGGCATATATGCTTTTTTTTTTTTTTTTTTTTTTTTTTTTTTTTTAAACTGTGGTGGTGAAATCACCTCCTACAGCACTGGAGTTGCAGGGATCAGGCCTGTCTCTGCGAACGCTGCAGTTATGTGTGTTGTGTTTTGTAAGTGACAGTGATCGATCGATACTGCACTTGGGTGGCCTGGGCTGGACGGAGGGGCAAAACGCAGGTGCTAGCAGGTATCTGGGCTGATCCCGCTAACACTGCGTTTTTGGGAACCCTAAACTGCTGGGGACGCTAGTATAGATCTGAACAGATCAATATCTGATCTGATCAGATACTATACCACTAAGGGGGGTGTATGCTTCACGCGTGGGTGTTAGCGTTACTGGCACTAACCTGACGCTGCCTGGGGTGTGACGCAGACCCTCTCTGACGCTAAAACCTAATTGATATCACCCGCCGGGCGATCAGGGGGTTAAACCTTTATTGGGTTATATACGGCGGGTGCCCTGACACTATATAAAAAGCAAACTAACTAACCAGCGTCACCCGTAACACTTATATGATGATCACTGGTGAAAGGGTTAACTAGGGGCAATTAGGGGGTTAAAACCTTTATTAGGTAATATATGGGGGTACCTGACGCTATATAAAAACCTGACGGCGAACCTAAAAAAAATTACTGGCTACCTATCGGCATCACCGACACTAAGACAACGATCATAAAAACTATCGCTTAGCGACAGTGGTGATAGGGGGTGAAAGGGTTACCTGGGGGGCGATCAGGGGGTTAAACCTTTATTAGATAATATATGGGGGTACCTGACGCTATAAAAACCTGCGGCGAACCTAAAAAAAAATTACTGGCTACCGATCTGCATCACCGAAGCTAAGACAGCGATCAGAAAAATTATCGCTTAGCGACGGCGGTGCTAGGGGGTGAAAGGGTTATCTGGGGGGTGATCAGGGGGTTAAACCTTTATTAGGGGGGGTTAGGGGGCTACACTGGACCTAAAACTAAATGTAGTGACACTTTTACAGTCACAAATGTCACTGATTGCAGTGATCACTAAATAAATGGTCACTGCAATCAGTGAAACTGTGACTGGGGGGTGATCTGGGGGGGCGATTTATGTGCCTATGTGTCCTGGTGTCAGTGTGCTGTTTTGTGCACTAACCTGCATCTTCTCTTGTGCGGCGCTCGGTATATGTGAGCGCCGCAGGAGAGATGACATCACTTCCTCCTGCCTGTGTAAACAGTACACAGGCAGGGGAAGCTCTCTCATTCGCCGGGAGCGATCGAGAGGGGGTGGCCGGAATCGAACGGCCGTCCCCTCATGCCGGTTCGCTCCCGAAGGTAAAACGACCACCCACTGTAAAGAAGGGGGGTCCGATCGGACCCCCCAACTATACAAAGGCAATCACGTATATGTACGTGATTCTGCCTGCCGGTGCCATTCTGCCGACGTATATTTACAGTGGGCGGTCGTTAAGTGGTTAAAGCCTAAGTCCAGGTTTACTGTCGCAAACTAAACTGATGAAAATCTGGACTTCGGCTTTAATTTTATACTGTTGCTCCCAGACAACTTGCAGCCACACTGGTTCCTACCAGTGAGAATCCTGACGGCCCTTCTACCACCTGTCCATAATTTAGTCCTACTGTAATTTTATGTTAACATTACGACAGTATTGTCAGAGCACTGCTAGGTGCAACAGAAAAGATGCTGGAGCCTCATCAAAATGTTAATATGGGGCCCCATGAAAAAGTCAAGGTTTTTCACCTTTATAGTGGATGTAAACCCGTTTTTTTTTTTTTTTTTTTTTTTTTTCCTTTTTTTTTGCTTTGCTTTGCTTTGCTTTGCTGTCGCAATGTAGTGTATAAGATTTCCTATCATCTGTGCCCAGTCTTGCCACAAAGTTAATCCAGCTCTGAGCAATTCTTCTTCTTCTTTTTCTTCTTTTTCTTCTTTTTTTTCTTCTTTTTTTCTTCTTTTTTTTCTTCTTTTTTTTCTTCTTTTTTTTCTTCTTTTTTTTCTTCTTTTTTTTCTTCTTTTTTTTTCTTCTTTTTTTTCTTCTTTTTTTTCTTCTTTTTTTTCTTCTCTTTTTCTTCTCTTTCTTCTCTTTCTTCTCTTTCTTCTTTAAGATAAATGGACAAACAGGAGAAAACTTTTGTCCGTTCCGCCCCCTTGCTGTGAGTGACAGGTTATTTACATATCTCATGCACTAAGCCTGAGAGAGGCATTATTTTTTAATTCCCACCCCCAATCCTTTTCTGAAGTCATGTGGTTACTTCTCTGGATTTTGACTGGATGTTGGTGATCCTAGCAGAAGTTCAGTGTAAGGAATGCAGATGAGAAAATGCATGTTGACAAGGAGTGTAGAGGTGGGCGGGGAGTCTACTGACAGACATCACAACTCCACCCACCGAGCTCCAGACAACAGATCCACCCACAGAATCTGCAGTTTTTCAGTTCTTATAACAGACCTAGGGGAGACATTTGACAGATAAGGATACATGCAGGAGGCAGCTATATCCTTATAGATAACCATTATGGCAGTAGTTTAGAAAGGATGAGAGTGGCTTTACATCCACTTTAACCACTTCAGCCCCGGAAGAATTGGCTGCCCAATGATCGGGCCATTTTTTGCAATTCGGCACTGCGTTGCTTTAACTGAGAATTGCGTGGTCGTGCGAAGTTGCACCCAAACAAAATTGACGTCCTTTTTTTTCCCACAAATAAAGCTTTCTTTTGGTGGTATTTGATCACCTCTGCGGTTTTAATTTTTTGCGCTATAAACAAACAAAAGCGCCAATTTTTATTTTTAAAAGCAATATTTTTTACTTTTTTTTGCAATAATACATATCCCCCAAAAATATATATTAACCACTTGACCACTGGGCACTTAAACCCCCTTAATAACCAGACCAATTTTCAGCTTTCGGTGCTCTCACATTTTGAATGACAATTACTCGGTCATACAACACTGTACCCATATGAATTTTTTGTCCTTTTTTTCACACAAATAGAGCTTTCTTTTGGTGGTATTTAATCACTTTTTGGGTTATTTTTTGCGCTATAAGAGAAAAAAGATTGAAAATTTTGTAAAAAAATGATTTTTTTTTTTTTCGTTTGTTATAAAATTTTGCAAATTACTATTTTTTTCTTCATAAATTTTGGCCAAAATTTATACTGCTACATATCTTTGGTAAAAATAAGTACAAATTGGTGGATATTATTTGGTCTTTGTGAAAGTTATAGAGTCCACAAGCTATGGTGCCAATATCTGAAAATTGATCACACCTGAAGTACTGACGGCCTATCTCATTTCTTGAGACCCTAACATGCCAGAAAAGTACAAATACCCCCCAAATGACCCCTTTTTGGAAAGAAGACATTCCAAGGTATTCAGAAAGAGGCATTGTGAGTTTTTTGAAGTTGTCATTTTTTCCCACAATTCTTTGCAAAATCAAGATTTTTTTTTTTTTCTCCTTTTTTTTTTTTTTTTCACAAAATTGTCATATTAGCAGGTTATTTCTCACACACAGCATATGCATACCACAAATTACACCCCAAAACACATTCTGCTATTCCTCCCGAGTATGGCGATACCACATGTGTGAGACTTTTACACAGCGTAGCCACATAGAGAGGCCCAACATGCAGGGAGCACCTTCAGGCGTTCTGGAGCACCCAGGCCAATTCTGACATTTCTCTCCTACATGTAAAAATCATCATTTATTTGCTAGAAAATTACATAGAACCCCAAAACATTATATATGTTTTTTTAGCAAAGACCTTAGAATATAATGGTGGTTGTTGCAACTTTTTATCTCACACGATATTTGCGCAGCAATTTTTTTAACGCGTTTTTTACGGAAAAAAAATGTTTTGTGGTTAAAAAAAAAAAAAAACAGTAAAGTTAGCCCAATGTTTTTGCATAATGTGAAAGAAGAAGTTACGCCGAGTAAATAGATACCTAACATGTCACCCTTAAAAATTGCACACACTCGTGGAATGGCGCCAAACTTCGCTACTTAAAAAAATCCCCATAGGCGACGCTTTAAATATTTTTACTGGTTACATGTTTTGAGTTACAGAGGAGGTCTAGGGCCAGAATTATTGCTCTCGCTCTAATGTTCGCAGAGATACCTCACATGTGTGGTTTGAAAACCGTTTTCATATGTGGGCGGGACTTGCGTATCCGTTCGCTTCTGTATGCGAGCTCACGGGGACAGGGGCGCTTTAAAAAATATATATATTTTTTTATTGTTCATTTTACTTTATTTATTTTAGTTTGACATGTTTTTCCGTCCCAAAAATTTTTTTGATCACTTTTATACCTATTACAAGGAACGTAAACATCCCTTGTAATAGGAATATGGCATGACAGGTCCTCTTTACAGTGAGATATGGGGTCAATAAGACCCCACATCCCACCTCTAGGCTGGGAAGCCTGAAAAAAAAACAAAAAAAACAACAATCCTGGCTTTGATCGTAGCGGTGAGTCGGTAGAAGCACCGGAGGGCGGCGGCGGGGGGGGGGACATCCCCTCTCGCCTCCCGTAAGAATGATCAAGCAGCGGAACAGCCGCTATGATTGTTCTTATGGTGTAGGGAATCGCCGGCTGAAAAAGCTGATATCTGAATGATGCCTGTAGCTGCACCCATCATTCAGATATCCCCGTACAAAGTCAAGGACGTCATATGACGGCCGGCGGGCGGGAAGTGGGCATTGCGGAGTATTGCGGACTATGGCAGGGTATTGCGGAGTATGGCAGGGTATTGCGCAGGGTATTGCACGGGGTATTGCGCAGGGTATTGCGCAGGGTATTGCACGGGGTATTGCGCAGGGTATTGCACGGGGTATTGCACGGGGTATTGCGCAGGGTATTGCGCAGGGTATTGCGCAGGGTATTGTGCAGGGTATTGCAGAGTATTGTGCAGGGTATTGCAGAGTATTGTGCAGGGTATTGCAGAGTATTGTGCAGGGTATTGCAGAGTATTGTGCAGGGTATTGCAGAGTATTGTGCAGGGTATTGCAGAGTATTGTGCAGGGTATTGCAGAGTATTGTGCAGGGTATTGCAGAGTATTGTGCAGGGTATTGCAGAGTATTGTGCAGGGTATTGCAGAGTATTGTGCAGGGTATTGCAGAGTATTGTGCAGGGTATTGCAGAGTATTGTGCAGGGTATTGCAGAGTATTGTGCAGGGTATTGCAGAGTATTGTGCAGGGTATTGCAGAGTATTGTGCAGGGTATTGCAGAGTATTGTGCAGGGTATTGCAGAGTATTGTGCAGGGTATTGCAGAGTATTGTGCAGGGTATTGCAGAGTATTGTGCAGGGTATTGCAGAGTATTGTGCAGGGTATTGCAGAGTATTGTGCAGGGTATTGCAGAGTATTGTGCAGGGTATTGCAGAGTATTGTGCAGGGTATTGCAGAGTATTGTGCAGGGTATTGCAGAGTATTGTGCAGGGTATTGCAGAGTATTGTGCAGGGTATTGCAGAGTATTGTGCAGGGTATTGCAGAGTATTGTGCAGGGTATTGCAGAGTATTGTGCAGGGTATTGCAGAGTATTGTGCAGGGTATTGCAGAGTATTGTGCAGGGTATTGCAGAGTATTGTGCAGGGTATTGCAGAGTATTGTGCAGGGTATTGCAGAGTATTGTGCAGGGTATTGCAGAGTATTGTGCAGGGTATTGCAGAGTATTGTGCAGGGTATTGCAGAGTATTGTGCAGGGTATTGCGCAGGGTATTGCGCAGGGTATTGCGCAGGGTATTGTGCAGGGTATTGCGCAGGGTATTGTGCAGGGTATTGCGCAGGGTATTGTGCAGGGTATTGTGCAGGGTATTGTGCAGGGTATTGTGCAGGGTATTGTGCAGGGTATTGTGCAGGGTATTGTGCAGGGTATTGTGCAGGGTATTGTGCAGGGTATTGTGCAGGGTATTGTGCAGGGTATTGTGCAGGGTATTGTGCAGGGTATTGTGCAGGGTGTAGGGCAGGGTGTAGGGCAGGGTGTAGGGCAGGGTGTAGGGCAGGGTGTAGGGCAGGGTGTAGGGCAGGGTGTAGGGCAGGGTGTAGGGCAGGGTGTAGGGCAGGGTGTAGGGCAGGGTGTAGGGCAGGGTGTAGGGCAGGGTGTATTGCACCAGGGTGTAGGGCAGGGTGTAGGGCAGGGTGTATTGCACCAGGGTGTAGGGCAGGGTGTATTGCACCAGGGTGTAGGGCAGGGTGTATTGCACCAGGGTGTAGGGCAGGGTGTATTGCACCAGGGTGTATTGCGGCAGGGTGTATGGCACCAGGGTGTAGGGCAGGGTGTATGGCAGAGTATTGCACCAGGGATGGCTGAGCAGGGATGGATGGATGGCTGGATCTGTGACTGCAATTGTCACAGATCCAGCCCACAGAGCTGCTGCTGCCATCCGCTCCCTCCCCCTCCCCTCTCACACTGTACCGATCGGTACAGAGAGGGGAGGGAGGAACCGGCGTCATCAAATGACGCCGGTCTGTTTACAAGTGATTGCTCCGTCATTTGACGGAGCGATCACGTGGTAAACGGCCGCTATCGGCGGCGATTTACCGCGATTCGTGATCCGCCGGGTCCCCACGGAGTTTCCCGTGTGCGCGCGATTCTGGGAGGACGTTATATAACGTCCTCCCAGAGTTAAGCAACCACCTTGTCGACGTTATTTGTCAGCAGGTGGTTGTTAAGTGGTTTAAAAAAAAAAAAAAAAAAAAAAAAAATTTTCCTCAGTTAGGCCGATATGTATTCTTCTTCTACATATTTTTGGTAAAAAAAAATCGCAATAAGCGTTTATTCATTGGTTTGTGCAAAAGGTGTAGCGTCTACAAAATAGGGGATAGTTTTATGGCATTTTTATTCTAATTTTTTTTATTTATTTTTTACCTAGTAATGGTGGGGATTTTTTATTTATTTTTTAATTGTGACTGCGAAATTGCGGCGGACACTTTTGACACTATTTTGGGACCATTGTCATTTTATACAGCGATCAGTGCTAAAAAAATGCACTGATTACTGTGTAAATGGCAGTGACGGGGTTAACCACTAGGGATTCTAACTGTGTGGGGGCTGGGCTACGAGTGACACGACAGTGATCACTGCTCCCAATGACAGGGAGCAGTAGATCGCTGTCCTGTCACTAGGCAGAACAGGAAAATGCGTTGTTTACATAGACATCTCCCCGTTCTGCCTCTCTGTGACACGATTGTGGGACATCGAGTTCGCGGGTCCCGCGGGCACGGTGCACGCGCGCTAGGCGGCAGTTTCAAAACGGCGTACAGGTACGTTGCTTTGCCTGCCCGTGCCATTCTGCCAACGTAAATGTACGTTGGGCAGTCGGCAAGTGGTTAATGAATTCTATGCATGGCCCCACCAGGACACGCCAGAAGAGGAGGATCGGGGCTGCTCTGTGCAAAACCCTTGCACCGAGCAGGTAAGTGTAACATGTTTGTATTAAAAAAAACTGAACTTTTACAATCACTTTAAAGCATAAAATTGCACTGCTGCTAGCATCAATGTGATCACTGTTCTCTGTTAGGGCCTGTTCATACCATGGATCGCACAGGAATGTGCCGTGCGTTCCTATGCAATCCAGGTACAGTGGGATTTCAGCCCATCCGTTTGAATGGGCTGAAATCGCACCAGACCACACCAAAAGTAGTGCATGTACTACTTAATAAAATGCACAGGACCCAAATTGGATAGTACTACTGTACACTGCAATCCGGTGCAGGCCAACACACTGTGACCTGCATTTGGGGTTTTATTGCGTTTACATTGATGCCTGCTGCAAATCGCAACTATAATGTGTTTTGAATGTGGTGCAGGAAACAGGCACAAAATGCAGGTTTCCCACACCATGTTCTGGTTTGAACTGGCCCTTAAAGCAAAATCAAACTCTCTCAATTGACCTCTTAAAGCGGAGTTCCACCCAAAAGTGAAACTTCCGCTTAAACCACTCCTCGCCCCCTTACATGCCACATTTGGGATGTAATTTTTTTTGGGGGGGGGGGGCTTCAGTAGGAGTGGGACTTCCTGTCCCACTTCCTTCTTCCCAGGGACCGCTTAGGCGACTCGTCATATCGCCTTTTGGCGGCCCCTCCCTGTAGGCGATCACCTAGGACAGGTGACAGGTCCCAGGCGATCGCCTGTCCACTCAGGGAGCGCAGCGACGCATGCGCAGTGAGTGCCCGGCCGTGAAGCCGAAAGCTGTCACAGCCAGGTGCCCACAGTTAGAATGGAGGCGCCGGCGGAGAGGGGGGAAGAGGAGCGAAGCTCCCGGCGGCCGCGTCGCTGGACAGTGGAACAGGTAAGTGTCTGTTTATTAAAAGCCAGCAGCTACACGTTTTTTGTAGCTGCTGACTTTTAATAAACCATTAAAAAGGCTGGAACTCCCCTTTAACTATTTTTTATTTTTCCTGGTTTGCGTTGCTACCTGGTTTCTAGCCTAGGCCAAAATTATGTTTCTCTTTTCGTCCATGGACGGACACCGCTCCTTTTATTCTTGACAGTTGGATTATGTTCCTGTTCATAAGAGAGGACTAGGCAGAACATGTTGGTTATCTTAAAACATGTAACTTTAACAGAGTTGAACAGCCCCACCCAGGGGGGCGGTCCCTCTGTACATAACCCTCCTACCTGCAGTCAGCAGCCTCAGTTTTTTTCCTGCCTAGCAGAGGAGATGGACGTGGCTCCCTTTTGGGACCTGAGTCCTGAAGAAATGTTATCTTATTTTATTTTTAAGATCTTCTATCAACTGCCGGCTGGGCATGACAGGCAGGATATTATAGATCCTTGTAGTCCCCCCAGTCCAGCCATTGAGCGTGTTACAATCCCTTGCAAATAGGCGTCGGGTCTGTCACGACACCCCATGACTCCAGGGGTGGCCGGTGAGCTTCTAGTTTCAGGGTCCACATATGACTGGGCTGCTTGCTGTCTCGCTCGCAGTGGACCGGGCCGACAGCTACTCCGTACCGCTCGGTTGTAGGCCTGTCAGGAACACACCAGCAGGTCCCCGTTTGGACGGGTAAGTACAGTTCCCCCTGCCTCGGCGGGTGTGAACGGCTGGGCATTCCTGGGAAAGGGGGTTCTCCTGTCCTCCCCTTCCCTGTTTTTTGTCACCTTTTTATCCCTTCTGCCCCAGCGGGGCTGGCTGCGACCAGAGCGTACCTGTGGGGGGGGGGGTCCGAGTGGTGTCATAGCTCGTTCCTCTGTGGGGGTGCTCTACTCCGGGGAAGCCCATGCCTGGCCTTCTCGTCCACATCGCGGTGCTCGGGCGCCATTTTGACAACGCTGGCACCATTTTCAAGGTGTTTTCTATTGCATTTCTTTTTCCCATTGGCGGCCATCTTGCCGTGGCCGCACTCTGGCGCAGTTGCTATTGCAAGCGACCATTTTCTTGTGGTTGCGCCCTTTCCTGAGGCGGCCATCTTTGGCACAGTGTGGGCCTATAGTGCTGGCTCCTGGATGGCAAGCACGATTCTCCTCACAACTTCCCTCACTGTTTACACACACTGCTTATAGAGCAGCATGGATATTACAGTGATACATAGTCTTGGTGTATAGAGGTGGGCAATGACGCTGAGCAGTCTCATTCTGGGCAGGTGTGTCCCCTGGGTGACCCCCCCCCCGGTTGGTGCAGCATGGAGGGGGGGGGGACTTTGGTAATTAGTTTGACTAGTCCTGAGAGCTTTGTGTGTGACATGGAGTCGGTATCTGAGAGGCAACAACCAGTGCCCCTGCACCTGTGGTTTCCCGCCATTTCCTGAGGGATGCTCTGACTCTGACAGGAGCACTGTTCTGAGGGTCAGAGGTTGTTTTTTGTGTGCAGTTTGGTGCTTGCTTCGGCAGCACTTATACTCAGATTGGATTCAAAGAGGATTAAGCGCCCTCGGCGCCATAGTTTTAACATGCACAATTATGTTTATAGTGTCTGGGTTTCCTCCCACGCTCCTATGACATGCGCCTTTGGTGCAATGAACATTATAAACAATATGTTTATATACGACACTAAATACATTCACAGCATATGTCTGTATGGTTATTCTCTGTGTCTGCGTGGGTTTCCTCCGGGTGCTCTGGTTTTCTCCCACGCTCAATGTCATGCGCGCAATACACCGTATGAACATACGCAATATGTTTATACACAACACTGAATGTATGTATTGCTCTCTGTGTCTACGTGGATTTCCTCCGGGTGCTCCGGTTCCCTCCCACGCTCCAATTCCAGTGGTATGTGCGCCTTCTGGGCTATGCGCAGCATAAACATGTTCAATATGTTTATTCACACATACTAAAATACATACACCGTATGTCTATGTACTATGCTCTCTGTGGCTGAGTGGGTTTACTCCCACGCTCCAATTGCGCGTTTTGACGCAATACACAGTATAAACTCTGTGTTTGTACAGTCAGCACTTATCAATAAAGTAGCTGCTGGAAGGTGTCTGTCCCTTTTTTTTTTTTTTTTTTTTTTTTTTTTTTTTTTTTTTGGGTCGCACTCGACCCACTCTATATTTAAGACGACTCTTCATAGATGTGGACTGGGTTTGTCGCAGAGGTCCTTTTTGGTCCCTCAACGCACTTTATTCCTTGTAGAGCATTTTCATAAGGATATGTATTCTTGCCTATGAAGTTGACCCCTGGTATCAGGGGTACCACTTTCCCGGCAGGGGGGGTCACCTACCTTTTCGGAGGTGATCAGAAGCGATAGCTCGGACTGTGTTCGCCATGCTGAGGTCAGCGTTACGCCCGTTAGTGGCTGCGTCTCTGGTGTCTGACACTCAATGACTGGGCAAAGCTTTTGTACCAGGCAGTGGAGGAGCATCAGCTTCCTCTATAAGTCGACCAGCAGGTGCACTGCGACTGATTTAGGCTGTAGGGCCTCTGTGTCCGGGTTTTTTTTTGCGCCACCTGAAAAGGCTGATATACTGGTCCGCTGACCGAGTTTCTAGGGAAGCTCTGACAGATTTGCCTTTCTTTGGCTAACAGAGGCGCCCCGTGAGCTGGGACCTTCCTTCTCTAATAAATTGCAGTGTTTCTTGGGGGTTGTCCTACCCGTACCACTGCAGGACAGATTCAGATCTGTTCATGGCTCTTAGGCCTCAAGGCCCTGAATGCCTTTGTGTAGCCGTCCGGTTTTTCCGACCATGGAATTTGTGAAGTGGTCGCTTCATAAAAGATCAATGTTTTCTTTCTTATTCACCGGATGGTTTCTTTGTCCTACAGTCTCGTCTGACTGCCCTGATGGGGCAGTTCAAGACTGGGTGGGGATTTGGAAATTCAGGATGGAGTCGGTTCGCTCTATCCAGGGACGTCCCTGGACTTCAGGGACGCGAGCTGGCATGTCCCCAGATGCGACAGGCACCAGAGGTTCCTGTGATTAGCGGTCAGGGAGAACCACTATTAGTTTAGGACTCTCCTTTTTTGACCTAGCGGCACCGGGAGTTTTCACCATGGTGCTCGCTTTGATTCTAGCCTTGCTGAGTCAGCATGGCATTGTCATCATTGGTCTCTGCATGGTCTTTTATAACCTGTTTTCAGTTTAGAATTAAAGGAAGACGCGTCTATAGTCGGTCACCATCCTGGGGCTGGTTCTGTGCTCATCTGAGGCGAGAATTTTTCTTCCTCCAAAAAAGTTGCGGATGCTCCAGGGGGCAGTGAAGTGGGTCTGATGATGGCCTCCTTCGAGGCAACACAGTTTGTCCGAGTCCACACTCGGAGGGGGGATTCGGTCCTATGGAACACATCCCTATTGTCTCTGGATGAATCATCTAGTAAGGGCCTCTCACTTGATGGCTGACATTCTGGCACTTCTGTCCGGGAAGTTTTTCTCTTTTCTATTGAAGGGAGGTTGGGGGGTCCAGTCGGTCCACGTCGCTGGACTCTGGACGAATCACGTCTACCGGTCAATGTTCTGGAACTTCAAACGATCAGGAAGTCGTGGAGACTACAAGGCCGCCCGATCAGGTTCCAGTTGGACAATGCTGTGGCTTATGTCAACCTTCTGGTTATCCTGCGGTGGACGGGAAGAAGCGTGTCGGCTGTCTACATTCTCGGTGTGGAACTCTAACTTGCGGACTATTTGAGTTGCCAGTTGTTGAACAAGGGGAATGCTCTTGCACCCGGAGGGGTTTCTACTCCCTTTGCCGGAGGTGGACGCCAGACGTGGGCCTCCTGGCTTTGCGACTCGTTTGCATGATGCTGAGATTCGTGGCCCAGTGATCCTTTGGCAGACGCGTGGAGGCTAGTTTATGCCTATCCTCCACTGATGTGGCTACCTCGGCTGCTTCTCAATGTGCTAATCGAGGGGGATTCCCGGTGATCCTAATCGCTCTGGATTGGCCCCGGCGTCCTTGGTACGCCGACTTCGTACACCTGGTGGTGGACACGCTGGCGGATGCCAATGCGGGAGGACCTTCTGTCTCAAGGTCCCACACTTCATCCTGCCTTACAGCCACTGGCCGTATGGCATGGTTATCGTTAGCCAGGTACTAAGGGACGAGGTCTTTCGGATTCGGTCATCTCGACCATGCTGAGGGCCCTGAATTCTTCCTCCTGCAAGATCTACCCCCGCACTTGGAAGGCCTACGTCTCCAGGTGCGTGGAGATGAAGTGCCGTCCACAGACGTGTTCGGTTCCCAGGGTCCTGCTGTGTTTTTTTACAGCATGGAGTGGTTTTAAAAAAACTTGTTTTTTAAGCACCACCAAGGGTCAGTCTCAGCCTAGGCTGTTTTCTTTCTATGGCCGTTGGCGTCCCATTCCCTGGTGGGTACTTTTTTTTTATTTATTTTTTTTTAATTTATTTTTTATGCAGGAGTTTCGATTCCTCTGACGTGATCTCAGAAGGTGGCTTTTCTAGTGGCCATTACTTCTGTCAGAAGGGTTTTCTGAATTGGCGGCCTTGCAAGTCCCCATGTTGACAAAAGGGGCCTGGTCTCGTCGGCCACCATTTCTCGGTGGATCAGGCGGACCGTCATCCAGGCCTATGCCCTTAGGGGGGGGCGCCTCTCTTTCCCGTTACGTCGCGTTCGACCAGGGCTTTTGGTGCCTCTTGGGCTTTCCGACTTCAATCATCTGTATCACAAGTGTGTAATGCGGCGACCATTTACGCTTTTTTTTTTTTTCCAACTTTTACAAGATTGATGTGAGTGCATCTTCGGATGCTAGCTTTGGCCGCAAAGTTTTGCAGGCGGCTGAGGTTGCAATTCCTCCGTTGAGAAACTCTGCTTGTTTGGGGTGAAAAATGTTTTTTTGATGCTGTGCCCACCCCTCGTTTTTTTTGGGACGTCCCAACTGTCAAGAATTAAGGAGCTGTGTCCGTCCATGGACGAAAAGAGAAAATAGGATTTTTGTAATCATCGTAAAATTCTTTTTTTCTGTCGTCCATAGATGGACACAGCACCCACCCCCTCCTTTTTTAGTTTGTACTGCTTTACGAACTGAGGCTGCTTACTGCAAGTAGGAGGGTTATGTATGGAGGGACCGCCCCCTGGGCTGGGCAACTCTCTTTAAAGTAACATGTTTTAAGATAACCAACATGTTCTGCCTAGTCCTCTCCTATGAACAAGAACATAACCCAACTGTCAAGAATTAAGGAGCTGTGTCCGTCCATGGACAACAGAGAAAAGGAATTTACGGTGAGTACAAAATCCTATTTTTACATCCCAGGAGTCTCCAAGGACATTTGTTTTCTTTTAAATTTAAATTTTGAGGAGGGCAGGAGGGATTTTCTCAACTAAGCACACCCTCCTGCCTGCATGCCTAATCTAATAGCAGATGGATTCCAGCAAGTAAATGCTACATAAATCATCAGCCCTTATTATTCAAGATGACCGTGGCTAGGAATACTATTTTTTTCAAAGTGATTTCTCAACAAAATAAAGCATGGAGACATGGATAGACAGGTACGTTTGCTTTGAATGTTAAAAATTATTTTATTTTTTTGGTTTGTAATGCTCAGGTAGTTTAGTTCTGTTTTATAAAGTGTGTGTGTGTGTGTGTGTGTTTAACCATGAACTTTTCTATGTTTGCTTTCTTATGGTCTGTGAGGCTGGCCATACAATTCAATCGGCAATATTTCTGGCTCCCAGGTGTCTTCTACACAGGTAACGAGCTGAGATTAGGAGCACTCTCTTAAAGGGAGTGCTCATAATCTTAGCTTGTTACCTGTATAAATGACACCTGTCAGATTCTAATCTCTCCACTATGGCCAAGACCATAGAGCTTTCTGAGGATGTCGGACAAGTTTGTAGACCTACACAAGGCTGGAATTGGGTTACAAGATCATCGCCAAGCAGCTTGGTGAGAGGGTGACACCAGTTGGTGCGATTTATTCGCAAATGGAAGAAATACAAAATAACTGTCACTCCCTCGGTCTGGTGCTCCATGCAAGATCTCGGTGAGGCTCCAAGAGAACGGTGAGGAATCAGCCCAGAACTACTCGGGAGAATCTTGTCCATGATCTCATGGCAGCTGGGACCATAGTCACCAAGAAAACATTTGGTAACACACTACGCCGTGAAGGACTGTAATCCTGCAGTGCCCGTAATGTCCCCCTGCTCAAGAAAGCACATATCCAGGGCAGTCTGAAGTCTTTCTAATGAACATCTCAGAGGAGAACTGGGTGAAAAAGTGTTGTGGTCAGATGAGACCAAAATCGAGCTCTTTGGCATCAACTCAACTCGCTGTGTTTGGAGGAGGAGGAATGCTGCCCATGACCCCAAGAACATCATCCCCACCGTCAAACATAAAGGTGGAAACATTATGCTTAGGGGGTGTTTTTCTGCTTGGGGGACAGGACAACTTTACCACATCAAAGGGACGATGGACAGGGCCACGTATCGTCAAATTTTGGGTGAGAACCTCCTTCCCTCAGCCAGGGCATTGAAAATGGGTCGTGGATGGGTATTGCAGCATGACAATGACACACACACAGCCAAGGCAACACAGGAGTGGCTCAAGGAGAAGCACATTAAGGTCCTGGAGTGGCCTAGCCAGTCCCTAGACCTTAATCCCATAGAAAATATTTGAAGGGAGCTGAAGGTTTGAGTTGCCAAATGTCAGCCTTGAAACCTTAATGTGGAAGTCCACCCTAACACTTAAATTCTCCCTTGCAATCATTAATGTGAGCCAAGTTCAGCCTTATGTCTCAAAATGGAAAAATCTGTTTTTTTCTATATTTTTATTTTATTTTGCAGTATCCAGTGCAATCGCATGACTTCAATTCTACTTCTGAGACTAAAATCAGCCAGTGGGTGTGGTTATTCAAAGCTAGTGACATCACTTCCTGGGAAGGAACACTGTGCCTGTGTAGCCAGTGGGCGTAATACAGGATGGGAGGAGCTGATCATAGGTTTCCGCTCAGTGTTCTCTCATTGTACATCCTAATTAATGAGAAAATTAAGAAATAAAAAGCCCCATCCGCACAGGACACGGGGGGGGGGGGGGGGTGGTGGTGGAGAGGAAAGGTCAGTGTAGCTGGAAGTGCTCTGGGGTCAATGATCATAGTACAGACAACCACACGAAGGCTCTGTTTCCACTAGTGCAACTTGTCATGCGACTTTGGACACATAACGTTGCATGACAAGTCACAGCCTGTTGACTTCAATGGCACCCGTTTCCATCTAAGCGACTTTGAATAGGTACCTGCAATGCTTTGATGTGACTTTGATCCAGAGTGTAAAGTTGGATCAAAGCCTCACTCTAAAGTCACATGACAAGTCACAGCCAATTGATTCTGTGCGACTTTGAAAATCAGCGACTTTAAAAGGTACTTGCAATGCTTTTTGCGCGACTTTGATCCAGCGAGCATAAAGTTGGATCAAAGCTGCACTCAGTCGCACTCTAAATCGTGCAACTTTGGGGTCGCAATAGTGGAAACGTAGTCTAAGGCTCCACTAGTATTAATTTTAATGCAACTTTGGACACATAAAAAGATGCAAGATGATTCTTTCCTCTCAGGAAAAGTATGACATCTACATCAAAACATGGTTTTACTGAGTAGACGTCTCCCCCTCAGCAAGCCATAATGGATTGGTCCTCTTGGTATCGTGGTCACCACCCAGTCATTGTAGGCCCAAAGGAGACCCCTTTTCATCTTTCCAACTCTTCTACTGTTTGGCTCACTTTCTACCATCGGTCCCTAGAACTATTGCCCCCTCACTTGTCTCTCTCCCTGTTTCATTTCACGCTTGTCCTCCAACTACTAGACTGGTATTTTCACATGTTTAGCAATAATCACTGTGTTCTACTTGGGGGGGGGTCATCCTAAATCGCTACTTTATTAGCAAAGCTGTATGGTTTTAGTATTTGAATCTTGGTTTGGAGATTCCATTTCCCTAATGTAAAAAAGTGTTTTGGGGATTTTATGTAAATTCATTTAATGTAACCCTCCAAACATGTCAATTGCGCATGTATACTTGTAAACCATCTCATGGACCTTTTTTTTCCTTGACAAATAATTTACAAAAGAATATAGAAAACTTTTTTTTCTGGGGGGGATTTATTCTCTCCAGTTTAAGTATGTTAAAAGGGTTTTGGGGCCAGTTTATACCAACTGGGTTGAGACTGTATTGGGTAGTTTGTGGGACCGAGAACCTCAAAGTTCAGAAGGGGGGGAAAACAAACAAGACGCTATAACGTTTGTGCAAACGAGTCAATATACGCTTATTGCGTTTTTTTTTTTTTTTTTTTTATAGCGCAGAAAATAAAAACCGCAGAGGTGATCAAATACCACCAAAAATTTGTGGGGGAAAAGGGACGTCAATTTTGTTTGGATACAACATTGCACGACCGCGCAACTGTCAGTTAAAGCAAAAAATGGCCTGGTCATTGAGCAGCCAAATCTTCTGGGGCTACTTGCCCTCCCCATCCCAAAGCACCTTGTCCCTGCATATGTGAATTAGTATTAGATACTACCCATTCACCAAAAAAGTGTCTCAAGGTAACACACACACACACACGCACACACACACACACTGTTTTTGACAATTCTTTTATTAAATCCTTGGTCACTCACGTTGCCTGTCGGACTGGAAAAAAACTTTATTTTTATTTTTTGCTGCCTAGTGTGCATGGACCTTTTTTAAAGACATACAGTATTTATGAAGTCGTGAATCTGACATTCACCAGATCTTTTCTCTTCAGGTGCATCTCTTTTAAATGATGGTCATTGATTCCCCATCAGTGAATGCTTGGTGCTTTATAAATCTGCCCTCAAGGCATGCTATTGTGCTAACTTCCCTAGTAATAAAGGTAGAGATCTTCCAAAGTCCAAATTGCAGGCTGGAGAAGGCGAAGTGGCAGAGGAGTTTGATACGCAGCTTTCAACTGTAGACTTTTATCATTCACAACCTACTACAAGTGAACCTCTACCTTTTTTTTGTAGAGAGCAAAGTGCTCTTTAGGTTAATTATATACATTGCAAAACTTTAGCAGATTCATTGCAGAGTCTTACCTGGTTCTGGTCTGAATACTAGGTCACGCCATTGCAATAATGTCTCCATCAGAAGGTAATTACAAAATAACCTGCATAACAATTGCATATGTTGTACTTTATTATTTTTTTATTTTTTTGTGAAAGTATACTCTTCCTTTTAACTGGCATCAGTTCATCACCACGTCAGCTAAGGTGTGCAGATCTAGCCATGCCAAGTATTTTTTCTCCACGTTGGTTCGGTCTTTGCCCGTCATTTCTTAAACAATAACTTTATTACCGTAGCAGGATGCATTTTTCATTTAATTAATGTTTTTTGTGCTGCCAAGTAAAATAATTACAGCTTGTTTGCAAACTGTAACTGACACAAAGTTTTAATTCTCGAGGATGATTGTTTAATTCCTAAGACCCGGTTCACACAGGGGCGACTCCGGACACGACTTCAGGTCGCCCGAGTCGCGCTATTTTTAAAACTAATTGAAGTGAATAGAGATGTTTTAATGTACACGACTACAGTCGCTCTGACTTCAAAAAAGGTTCCTGTACTACTTCAATCAGACTTCTGGGCAACTCTTGTACCCATTGATTTCAATGGAAGTCCAACTTGTATCCAGTGGTGTATTTAGGTTTGGTGCTGCCCTAGGCCTGACGAAACTCGTGCACCCCCTACTTTATATATGACGCGCCCCTTCCTGTCAAGACTACACCCCTTTTCTTTTTAAGACCCGTCCTGTCATTTTCATGGGATGAGGACAGGGTGGGATGGGGAGAGGGTGGAAGGGGGACAGGGGGATGGGATGGGGACAGGGGGATGGGGACAGGGTGGGATGAGGACAGGGGGACAGGGTGGGGAGGGGCAGAGCATCTTTTAATTTGAGGGGAGGGGGGTATGGGGGATATGTGCTGGGGAGTGATTTGGGAGGGGAGAGGATATGTGCTAGTGGGAGGGGGGGAATCGGACCCCCCCACTAGCACATATCATCTTCCCTCTTAAATTACTCCTCAGCACATATCCCCATACCCCCCTCTCATCACTTCATTAGTTCACCTCTTATCTGCCTGCTCCTCCCCTCCTGGTTACTGTGTCATCTCTCTCACAAGTTGTCTCACATACCAGCAGCACGGCTCTCGGGTCTCTCACTGACTGTAGTTGTGCCTCTCCTCGGCTCCTCCTCCTGGCTGTGTACACAGGAACATTGAGCCGAGAGGGGGGGGGAGGAGCCGCGATGTCAGTGGAGAGACAGAGAGATGGCTGCTCTGTACAGCTGATCGACGCTGCGGGACCCCGGGTGGCAGATGTCCAGGGTGACCGCGCCAGCGCATCCTAGACTGACCAATTACCGGAGCTCAGTGCCGAAACTTGTCGTGGCACTGAGCTCCGGGATTCAGCTGTGCGGCTCTCCGTGCGGGAGGAGGGGGGTTCGGGGGGGGTGGCCCGCCGCCCCCCGCAAAGTGCCGCCCTAGGCCTGGGCCTTGTCTGCCTAGGCCATAATACAGCACTGCTTGTACCCATTGATTTCAATGGAAGTCGCTTAGAAGTCTGATCACTGTTCATTTTTTTTTTTTTTAAGGCGCAAAGTACCATAGGTTGGTATCCATAACCCAAACCTTTTATGTAAAATCATCAAATTTTATTATACAGCATCTCAAAAGAATAAACAATGAAAGGTTGACAAAGAACACTTGATCCTCAAAGGGGCAATGTACAGTATATCAACACTCTCTCTTTTGTACATAAACAAAAAATACCAACAGATGCTTTTACATTCTATGACCATAAAGCTTGTGAATGACCCGACACATTTCAATAAACTCTTCCTCGGGGATAGCATGGATACATAATCATAGCCTTTCAAGTTTAATCAGCGTGAAGAAGCGTGTATATTCACTGTGTGAATGGGGCAAAAACAATATTTTGAGGTCATTTCCGCCGCAGGTTGAATGTTTTTTTTAATTGAGTGAAAATACTGCATTTTGCCACTAGATGGTACTAAGTATCATATGATTTGCAAATGTCAGAATCCAACATGACTGGCCTTGCGGTCAGCGCATGCAAAGGACGTTATGTTACAGGTTTTTGTAATGTGCCAGTTTCTCTTTTTGCTCTTAAGTAACATGTAAGAAGTTACAATAAATCAATATTGTCATACAGGTAAAATAGATCACATGCAAGGTACTGTATACTTTTCTCTCTGCCAGTGGTCTTGAAACATAACTATTCTGTAGAACGTAGGGCTTATAATGACAAACCTATATCTTAGCTATTAAAGACCGGGTGATATAGGTCGCGTAAGAGCACATGTATAAGGGTGTGTGTGTGTGTGTGTGTGTGTGTGTGTGTGTGTGTGTGTGTGTGTGTGTGTGTGTGTGTTTTTAACATTCCAACCTTCCAGCTTTAACCACTTGAGACCCGCGCTATAGCCGAAAGACTGCTGCAGTGCGGCTCTCAAGTGCCGGGTGGATGTCCCCAGGACGTCCTGCTGTTTACATCCCGCCGCGCGCCTCCGAGGGCGCGCGGCGGGGAACAGCTGTGCGCGCCACATCACGTGGTGCCGATGCGCATGCCTGGCGGCCGCGATGTCCGCCACGTACATGCGATCAGCTTTTACAGAGGCAGGACGTGGATCTCTGTGTGTAAACACAGAGATCCATGTCCTGTCAGGGAGGGAGGAGACCGATGCTGTGTCCCTTGTACATAGGGACACAGATCGGTCACCTCCCCCAGTCAGTCCCCTTCCCCACACAGTAAGAAACACTAATAGGGAACATATTTAACCCCATGATCGCCCCCTAGTGTTGACCCCTTCCCTGCCAGTCACATTTATACAGTAATCCGTGCATTTTTTAGCACGGTTTGCTGTATAAATGTGAATAGTCCCAAAATAGTGTCAAAAGGGTCCGATGTGTCCGCCGCAATATCGCAGGCCTGACAAAAATCGCAGATCACCGCCATTACTAGTAAAAAAAAAAAATTATAATAAAAAATGTCATTCTATCCCCTATTTTGTAGGCGCTATAACTTTTGCGCAAACTAATCACTATGCGCTTTATTGCTATTTTTTTTACCAAAAATATGTAGAAGAATACGTATCGGCCTAAACTGAGAAAAAAAAAAATTTAAAAACAAAATTGGGATATTATTATAACAAAATGTAAAAAAATATTGAGTTTTTTTTTTTTTTAATTTTCTGTCTTTTTTTTGTTTATAGCGCAAAAAATAAACCGCAGAGGTGATCAAATACCACCAAAAAAAAGCTCTATTTGTGGGGAAAAAAAATTATAAAAAAATATCATTTAGGTACAGCGTTGTCTGACCGCGCAATTGCCATTCAAAGTGCATTAGCGCTGAAAGCTGAAAATTGGTCTGGGTACGAAGGGGGTTTAAGTGCCCAGTAAGGAAGTGGTTAAACACTTTGCAAAAACAGTAATTGACAACAGTTTTCTTAGAGGAAAAATATGGAATCGCTCCATTCTGAGGAAAATATTATGGAATCATGGGGGGAAAAAAAACATTACAGTACACCACTAGTACTTTGTTGCACCACCTCTGGCTTTTAGAACAGCTTGAATTTCACTGAGGCATGGATTTAACTATTGACAAACCCTATTCTTCTTCAATTCGGCTCCAACGTTCTCTTCTTGCAGTTGCCAGATCAGCTTTGCAGGATGGAGCCTTGTCATGGACCATTTTCTTTAATTTCCACCATAGATTTTTAATTGGATTGAGGTCTGGACTATTTTGGAGGCCATGCCATTGACTTTATGTCTGTCTTTAAAGGAAAGTTTTTTTCACGGATTTTGCCCTATGGCAAGATGCACTATAATGCAGAAAAAATTATGTCGTCATCCCCAAACAACCTTTCAATTGGTGGCATAAGAAAAGTGTCCAAAAACTCAATGTAAACTTGTGCATTTATTGAAGATTTAATGACTGTCACACAACAACCCCCCCCCCCCCCCCCCATACCTTTACCTGACATGCAACCCCATATCAATGATTGTGGAAATTTGCAGGTCTTCCTTTCCAGTCATCCACAGTCCATGATTTCTTTAGCCCACTGTAACCTTGTTTGTGTTTTTTTTTTTTTTTTTTCTTCTGTTCAAGTGTTCATGATTGTTTTCGTTTGGCTTTTCTGTAGGTAAATCCCATTTCCTTTGGGCAATGTCTTACAGTTCGGTCACGGACATTGACTCCAGTTTTCTGACCATTTGTTCCTTTATTTGTTTTTTGTGCATTCTATCTTGATGCTTTGTCTTCCTTGGTCTACCAGTACGCCTCCGTTTACCAACCTTCCCATTTGATTTATACTTTGTCCAGATTTTAGACGCAGCTGACTGGGAACACTCTCACAACATCTGTTCTTATCACTGTGTGCAGGGAAGCAAATGCTGCTGGTTGGATTGGTCCCAGGCTCCACAGGTTACTCCACCACCTGTAAGGCCTCGTATACACAATACGAAAATCTGAAGGGAAAATTTGTAAGACGAGCTGTCTGCGGGTTTTCGGATCGTTAGTACGGTGCTTTTGACAGCTGGTTTTTTTTTTTTTTTTTTTTTTACTTTTTCGCCAGACAAAAGCTGAATGTGCAGGCTATAAAATTTTGGCAGATGTGAACTTAACGTCTGATTTTCGAATTGGTCAGTACAGAAATCGTCTCACAAGTCGAAAGTACAAACATGCATGCTCGGAATCAAGGAACGACTGGGAAGAGTTCGGTCTTGTAAACTACTGTTCGTAATATAGAATTAACATTCGTGACGCGGCAATTGTCAAATTCTCATCTTTAATGGGATAATAATGAAGCTGCTTTGCTGATGATACTGATGTAGTTATGCCAAACGTATTTTAAAAGGCATTTGTTTTGTACGATCTGAAAATTGCGAATCTACGCTCACCAAACTTCTACTAACACGAAATTAGTAGAAGGGGCCCAAAGGGTGGCGCTTGAGAAGTTAACTTCCTCTTTATACTCCTCATAGTACATCACTACGTTCGTGTTTGTCAAACAACAATTTGCGGATACTTGGTATGCTAGACAAAATCCTGCACATGCACTTTTGACAAAAATCAAGACGCTCGGTTGTACAACAATCAGACCGTGTACGAGGCTTTAAAGTGATTGAGCAGCTGTATATCGCTTTTACATAGAACATGGTCTACGCAATATTGGACGTCTGGGATCCTTTGGCCTGCTTGCAACCAGACCTTTCACCAATTCAAAATATTTGGCGCATCTTGAAGGAAAAATACGACAAAGGACTCAAGCAGTTAGAATCCAATATCGTGCGATAATGGAACAACCTGCCTCTCCCAAAACTCCAGCAACTGGTCCCAGTTCCTAGATAATTACAGATTGTTGTTAAAAGAGGGGATGCTACACCGCGTTAAACATGACCCTGTTCCAACTCTATTTCCTGTTGCTGCCATCAATTTCAAAATGACCTTTTTAAAAGTGTGTGTGTGTGTGTGTGTGTCAGTTTTAAACCTTTAATATATTTTCTATTGTGAATAAAATATGGGTTTGAGGTTTGGAAATCATTGCATTCTGTTTTTCCATGTAGATTTTACACCGCGTTACAACTTTTATTTTTTATTTTATTTTTTTTATTTTTATTTTTTGGAACTGGGTTTAAAAATGGGGCTTGTATACAGGTTACGATCTGTGTCTACTTTGCTTTTACTGGTGTTGCTTGCCTAAAAATGTTCTTGTCAATCTTAAACCGAGCAAAAGTCTGCAATACTTACCTCCTCTCTAAGGTTTCAACAAGATCACTCGCCAGCATTGACCTTCTCCCCTGTTTTATTTAGGTGCCAGTCCTCAGGTGGCGTGGGATGGTAAAACTCCGTGCATGCGTCAGAGTTCAGTCATCTTGCCACACAGGCACCATGCCAATAATGTATACTAAGCTAGACATGCGAAGCTCAGTGTACATTCTACAGAAGACTGCAAGCAGACAGAAGTTTTTTATTTTAATTGCAGAAAATACATGGCGTGGCTCTGCTGCAATAAATAGCCTGCCTGCTTGTAAGCTTTTCATACTTGACTTTAGATCTGCCTTAACCCCATACATTGTCAGAAGCCAGAATTATTTACTCTATTCATAGTCATGATTATTTGCTCTGAATGTGCAATTGAATTGAGTCACTTTATCAAATTGATTGTGAGATTTGAAATCTGCTGTAAGGGTAGAAGAAATGCGGAGAAACGCGTGTATGCAATATTTCTGTGGTTAAGGATTTTCTTGGATTTCTCCTAAATCTTCTCTTGCAGAAGTGTGAGCCTTGTGCTGTACGATGGCTTACAATGAAGTGATTGTTCAATATACTGGTAATGACTAACCAGGCAAGCCCTGCTATATAGTACATGACTAACTTACAGTCGAGCCCTGCTGTGAAGTACACGCATGCAACCGTATTAAGGGCAAAGTCTAGTATTTTATTAGGTTGGGCCACCATAACATAGTTCTATGCCTTCTATTGATCATGTTATGAAGCAGAATGTCACCTTTTTTATGGCCATATGTCTTTATTTCATAAAAGGCAAGACTTGCTAAGTTGACCTGTCTGGAATACATTTATTGGATTGGTGTATTAAGGTGCAAATTACCGTGATGGAAGTCGGTACCATTGTTTCAGGTCATTCTTCGGTATGTGCAAAATTATTTGTTTGATCTGAGTAGATCTTGCAGCCCCAGGGGTTGCCGAGAAAACCCTATGTAAGAGGAATCGGAGAAATGTATGCCTTTTTGTCTAGTTGTTGTAGCAAAAGCAGCATATGGCTTACCCTTCTTTTTTTTTTTTTTTTTTATGGTGGACCTATATAACTTTGCCTGTCTCCCTGTGGGATATAATTAAAGGGCAGATAAATTAACTTCTCTTGTTTGGTATTTTTGATTAGTAAAATACCAATAAGTGTGTGTGTGTGTGTGTGTGTGTGTGTGTTAGATACCTGTTAATCCTGCCAGAAACTTTGTCAGCCAATTACATTATTATCTTCTGCCTGTGCTGCACTGGTATCAGTTGCATTGTTCCCATTTATCTCTGAGGGATACAGAACTCCTTCCCTCTCTTATAGAGAAAAGGAGTGGGAATGGATTCTTTAGTCCTATTCAGGTGAGGTATAGATACACTATACAGGCAAATACCCCATTTTACGTACACTCGCATGTATGGACATACCCGCGAGTGTATGTAAAGTGCCTCGCAAGTACTGTACAGACCTTGTGCAGCCGCAGTAGAGGGAGCTGAAGCTCCGAGAGCGTAGCCTGCCCTGTTCCAGTGTGCCACGGACACCCTCCACTATAGCCCCTGACCCCCCACTACACCCTAGAAGTGAAAAAAGATATTGCCTCACTTTAAGTACACATTTAATTATTTATTTATTTATTTATTTTACATGCATGCTCTGGTCCGATTTTTTTGTGTACTTTAAAAGTGGGGTATGCCTGTAGTAAGTGAATGCTTTTAACCTAGGACTAGAAGTGTGCAGGATCATTAGTTGTAATGGGGATAATGTTTTAAAGGCAGCCACCACATCCAAGGATTGGTGAGTTGCAATTGAATACAATTTTGTTTATTCAAAAACCTATACGTTCTACAATCCAAATAGACTTGATAACATATTACAGCACTGGGACAAAATGTTCTCGATTCATGAAAATTATTCACTTCCTCTGGAGAAAGTGGGCAAAGGTAATATTCCCCTAATAATTAGAAGAAGCTTGAAAACGAGGAGCAGTATCAGGCTGATATTGATGCCTACCTTTTGCAGAAGTTTGTGTGTTTGGGGGTTTTTATTTTTTAGGTATTGGTAGAAATGTTGACATCTCTTTGGAACGTATGGCAGCAGGTGTCAGCAGACAGGTGTCCACTGACATCTGCTGCTTCATAGAGGCTGGAGGGTCCGATCAGGTCCGCCTGTCAGTTTTTGTTTCTTCTATTGAGCAGCGGATTGCCTGTGTGAAAGAGCCCTAACATGCAAAAATCTGAAATTATAGTGATGTAACACCACCTGGTTGATAGAATTTGAAAGATACTTTTGTTGGTAAGCTGAATGACATGCAGACCTCTTATATCTCTTATGGACTGCAATGGTACTGATCTTTCTCAGTTGCCATTGGTAAACTAAATCCTGTTTTTCTCTGCCATTGTATTCTCACAATGATGGTGCCATTTACTGGCCCTCGGTACAATCTCCTCTATAATGTATGGATCCTAAAATGTATTCAGGCATTCAGCTGGGGGAAGAAAAACCTTCAGTATGTGAATGTTTGTTTGTGGTGATGTCAGATTCACTTATTTATAAATCCGTTTCTAAGTAAGTAATTTTAAAAAATGGGGAAGGCATCACCGCTCCAGGTGGATATATGGGGGGGAAAAAAAGACTCTCCTCAGAATTGAAACACCAGGTGCAGGCTAAGCATTTAGTAAATGAGGCAAGGAAAAGTTCTGGACAGCCGCACCCCGGAATATAGCCTTTATTGTAAAAAATCAAAAATACAAACCACAGCAGAAAATGGGCCAAACGAACTGACGCATTTCACACTTAACAGTGCGTTTGTCCCATTTTTCTGCTGTGGTTTTGTATTTTTTTTTTTTTTTTTTTGCAGTAAAGGCTATATTCCGGAGTGCGGCTGTCCAGAACTTTTCCTTGCCTCATTTTAATTTTAAAAAGTGTTCCCATTCAGTTATATTGTGGAACTTCATCATAATTTTGAGGTATGCTTTTTATATGTTGTTCCATTGTTCCTTTTGGCTTTTATAACACCCAGTGAGATGGATACACTGTTCAAAATGTTACTTCTTACCGTAGTAACCTGTATAGCTCACAGTAATGTTGTGGACACATTTTTACATTTCCAAACTGGAGCCCTGACCTTCGTAGGCATAAGTGAACAAAATTGGTGGTAAATACTGAATAAACTGTAAAGCGGTGTTTGTCATATATTGCAGCTTGCTAATCAGATGTGGTAGATGCATTCATTTTTGCTTTTTCCTCTGTTTTCCCCTGGTTATCTGGTCAGTAACACACCTTCTGTATTAGAATATCCCCACTCTGGATGAACGAGCGCGCGCACACACAGTACAGCGGACGGCAGCATTGTCAGTCGTGGGTAATGTGAAATGTATTAGCAGATTTAAATACACTAACAAATTGAAGTCAAACTTCAGCTCACACTTTTATGATCAGTTACAGCAAACAATTTTTTCTTTGTTCGATTAACATTTTGCATAAATTAAAAGCTGATCATTTTAAGCACCCTTGGTTGGCTCCATTCCTGTAAAGTGATCCATCTGAAAGAGCTTGTTTGAAGAATGAAAAGCCTAAAAAAGAAAATTGATGCTGCCATCACATCTAAGAATTGGTAAGCTGCAATATGTTTGCTTTTTGGTTTAATACTGCTTTAATTTGTCCCACATTGAAACTAGTGGGCCAGTAGCCCACTAGTTTCAGCACAGTACGTGGGTTAGCATCAAGCATTTACATACTGTATTCTCCCACTTCTGACTTTAGACTTTGCCTTTAGACGGAACGACACTACCCGTGTTTTGACGATACACCGAGAGCGCAGGAGATTTTTGTCTTTCTCCCACTTCTGGCCATTTGTGGCTGAATTCAACAAATTACCCCCCCCCCCCTTAGGTAGGTATGTGCAGGGAATAAGGAGTCAGACTCTGTAGTTTATGAAATGTTAAACCATCTCTACTGTTTTTGCCTGTTGGTCTGTACAGTTCACCTGCAGCGAATGTGTGGTAAATGTCCGATTCTTTTTAACTATGCCCCTAAATCATTCAAAATGTGTTCCTGTTCAGTTTACTTTATAAGACCTTTATTGAATAAAAAGTAGACCGTTTTTTTCTGCAGTAACATCAGATTTTATAAATTGCCTTTTATATAAGAGACAGCGCTTGTAAAAAAAAAAGTGGGATTGATTACCGCAATTCTAACACGGGGCTACAATGACTACAAACTGATTTTGAGTACAGTCCTTATTTGCACAGATGAACCAATTTGCTACTTAAGCTGGCTACAGACCGCTTGAATTTTGAGCCATGCGTAGCCCTACAAGCACCACCCAGCTCAACAAAAGTGTACAGTGACTGCACCTAAAAATAAAAAACATCAAGCCCCTTCGTATTTTCAAAAGCCATAAGCTCCCATAAACCATTCACACACTACCACAAAACCCTGGTAAAGGGCTACCTGGGGAACCAACGGGGTTACTTTAGTGACGAGTCATCATGGGGTTAAATTGCAAAAATTTAAACTTTATTAATTGCTTTAGTATCAAAAAAATATTAGCACTAAAAACATCTGGACCCCCCCCCCCCCCCCCAACAATAGTCACTCAGGTCAAAACACGACACCAACAATAAAGTGCATTAAGCACAGACAAACCTAAAACAAAAAACATATACCTAGTAATTGTCTGGACGCCAAATATCAATACACACCGGGTTGTCGCGCATTGATTTTCACTTTAGGATTACAAATATGGTACAAGACCCATAAGTGTACAAGGTAACAACCAAGTGTGTAGAGCCCAGAAAATAACTCAAAAACCTCTGGCAAAACATTTTTCCTCTTATCATGGCATGTAAATTAAGGTAATCTGTCCTCAAGTTACCCCCAAGAAGAGATGACGTTTACCCTTCTATTACTTCTGATAGCAACATGGTGGATATATAGGTTAAGGTCTCTGACACCACTTGGTTTAAATTTGAGAGCTGAATCTCCAGGTATTTCTTGAGACCTATGCCTTGTTTCCACTGAACGGAACGGTTCGGGTCGGTACAGTTTGGAACGGTTTGAATGGTCCGGTCTATTCTGGTGAGCGTTTCCACTGCAAGTCGGACCGTTAGGCATTTTTTCTAAACCCTGAATGGTCCCTATCGTGTCCGCCAATCAGTGGAATGTATTGTAGCTCCGCCCTAACCGAACTGTTCCATTTTCTATGGCCCCACATCTGAAGCAGGACCCAGAATGGTACGGTTCGGTTTTATGGCACGCTTTCATAATGGAAACACCCGAAATAGCGTACCGTACCGTACCGATCCGCTCAGTGGAAACGAGGCACTAGAGGCTACCTATGACCTTCGTTTGCTTGTCCATGTGTCTGTCCTGTCTGTAAGCTTGTCTTTATGTTCGCTGTATGGCCTCTTTCCGGGAGGTGTAATTCTTTCACCATGTTAATATATCTGTTATCAACCGGAGGAGGCAGGACAGAGACCATGGAGTCCATGAATGACCCCCCCCCCCCAGTGCGGTAAAGTACTGCCAGCTAATGACTCCTTGCTCAGCCCCAGTAAGACATTACTTGGCACACTGCTTAAGCTGGACCTTTATGCAAACTGCTGAGGGCTAGCCTTGAGGATTAAACACAGACGATTGTGCCAGCTTGGAAAGATGCTTCCTATTGCTTTATAACCTTTTTAACATCTACGCTTGGCTGCCTAACCTACACCACTGGAAAAAACATATAAAAAGCGCTTGCAAAACGTGAATGAATACATTTAATTTCCATATTCATTTAATTTTTATCCTATTCGCATTTTTATTAAAAATTTTTGTTTTTCACTATATACACATTTTCAGATTTTAACATTGTCGACTAATTCAATATGGTATATAATTTTAAGATAAATTTAGTTTCCAGCGTAAACTAAAGGCAAAACCGCTTCCTTTTTGTTTTTGATAGGGGATGAATCGGAACACCTGTACGCTTTTATTGCTGTCGGTGCCCCCGTTAGAACAAATAAAGAGGGCGAATCTCCCTATTTACTATTCTCATTGAAAGTTAAATAAAATCCCAAACTTTGTTGTCCGTAGAAAATTAATAGAGGGGATAATAGTTCTGGTGACCTGGGGGTCCTCGAGATTCCCTTAATTTTGCAGGAATTTCCTCCCACTCCCTGTTTTGGCTATGGGACAAGAAGTGAATGGACATCTCTTTGGGACCAAGCGTGCAAAAACGAACCTTACAGGGGTTATAACCCTACCCTTTTTTATTCTTTCCACCATAAAAAAAGATTTACCTAATAGTTCTACTTTAATTTGTCAGATAATTGAAAGATCTCAAATATTTCTTTAAATTATAAACCTGTTATTAGTTCACCTGGAAGATGGGGCGGGGGGGAAACAATTTAACTGTGTGTGTGTGTGTGTGTGTGTGTGTGTGTGTGTGTGTGTGTGTGTGTGTGTGTGTGTGTGTGTGTAAAAGCAAGCACTTCAAAAGGTAAACCTGATATACCTTGTTACATCCATATTTTTATTTATGTTAAATTATGGAGAGTGCTACAGGTTGGAGGGGGATGGTAGAATGAAATCCTGTTACTATAGTATAAAAGGTGATGACATCTTGTTGGCAATTTCCCCTACTTGTATCCACCTGTAACTGAAACATTGGCTTTGGACAGACTTAGACTTTTTTTCTTCCTTTTAAAAGACCTTCATTGATGTGGGGAGGATCCTGGAAAGAAAATGGGAAGATGTTGATAGGTAATGTCAGCGCAATGCAAGACTTGTGCTCTGCCCCTTTCGTTACTTTAAGACAGGTGCAGTTGTTAGCCTTTTGAAATCTAGTTGCTCTTTTTAGAGACATTCTTTCGCCCACATTTTTTGTAACGCTGCTTTCAATTCTCCTGCAGGTTTTTAAAGAGCTTTTCTTCATAGGATGGGACTGGGGACCGGGCGTAGAGGAATGAAGTCCCCACCTCTTCTTATTGCCGTGCTTCTAGCATGTGTTTTCGTTCTTGGAATAAATTACTGGATTACAAGCTCAAGGTGTGCGGAGCTACAGGTAGGACATTTTGTAAATATGTGTAGCCATTATCAAGGGCTTTTACACGAGGAGTGGCTTGGGCTGCTGGTCGCTATTTTATAAAAGTGAGACCAAGAAACAGCTGTACCTTGTTGGCAACCTTTCTAATACTAGATCTATTGTACAATGATTTAAACCAGTGGTTTTCAAACTGTGGCCCAGGGGCAGGATGCCGCCAGCAGCTGGGGGACTATTGCTCCCACTGGCCCTTGGGGCACTATTCCCCCCACTGCAGCCAGCAGCTGGGGGACTATTGCTCCCACTGGCCCTTGGGGCACTATTCCTCCCACTGCCGCCAGCAGCTGGGGGGCTATTGATCCCACTGCTGCCAGTCCTGCTGTCTATGTCAATGGACGAAGCAGCAGGACTCGGGAGCGTGTCCGCACGGGTGCCCCCCATGGAAAGCGGCTTTCCGTGGGGGCACCCGATGAGCCAGGGGGCCCCAGAAAAATAGGATTGGGCCGCTCTGTGCAAAATCCTTGCACAGAGCAGGTAAGTATGACATGTTTTGTTTAAAAAAAAAAAAAAAAAGAAAAAACCCTTTACAATCCCTTTTTAACTGCAGCTATAGAAATTGTGTGCTTTCTGGTAACAAGAGTACATGTGTGCAACTTTTGTGACCTGACACATTTAAAACACAGCTAATGGAAAGTGATTGGAACAGGAAAAGAGCATAGAGGGCTGTGTACATATGTATTCATAGTGAATTTTGTTATGTGGTTGGAATTGGGCTTTTCTTAGTCTGACCTGACAAAGCTTACACCTGACAGGAGCTTTGGAATGTGGGCACTTCTGTTCCAGTATATGAATAGGAACCTTGGAGAAGAATAACTGTCTTGAGTGCAGCTAAGCTGCATTTGAAGAGTTGTCTGGCAGCCAAGAATGACATCAGATATTCTTCTGAGCTTCTCAATAAGTAGCACATCCATCACAACAGTGTGCAAGATGTTAAATGATATTAATGCTGAGTAATTTGGTCTTTTGTTGAGCCAAGTAGTCATTTGCTTATTCAAAAGGACTAGGTAATATAACTTGCATACGTTTTTTCAAAACTTGTCACGAAAGAAAGTGTGTGTGTGTGTGTGTGTGTGTGTGTATGTATGTATGTATATATATATATATATATATATATATATATATATATATATATATATATATATATATATTAAAAAATATAACGAACATTCCTCCACTCGGCACCATCTGCGTATAAGGTGGAAATATAATGTAACCCTATTTAAAGTTTTGTCATGGTCTTTTTATAAATATACTGTACCCTATTAATGTTTTGCCTAGGAACAACCACTTTTAATGTATACCTGTCATTGTTGACCTTTTTTCTGAAGAGATCATTCATCCAGGACAAAAGTGCAGCACATTAAAGCTGAATTTCAGGAAAAACAAACACTGCATGGGTTAAAGTGATTGTAAAGTCTCCTTGTTTTAGATTAAACATTTTTTTTATATATATCTTCTCTCTCTTCTCTCTCTCTCTCTCTCTCTCTCTCTCTCTCTCTCTCTCTCTCTCTCTCTCTCTCTCTCTCTCTCTCTCTCTCTCTCTCTTCTGAAGTGGATTTGCACAGAGCAGTCTGGATCCTCCTCTACTTTGGTCCCTCTTCTGTGCTCCTGGCCTCTCTCTCCTGTCGGATGCCCCCACAGCAAGCAGCTTGCTGTGGGGGCACCCGAGCGGAGTCACAGCTTCCTGTGTCCATTCAGACATGGAGCTGTGGCCTGGCCCCGCCCCCTTTCTGTTCTCATTGGCTGACTGACTTTGACAGCAGCGGGAGCCAATGGCGCCGCGCTGCTGTCTCAGCCAATAAAGAGGGGAGTCTCAGACGGCTGAGACACTCCTGCAACATTGTTGGAGCTTGAGGGACCTCAGGTAAGTTTTAGGGGGGCTGCTGCACACAGAAGGCTTTTTGACTTAATGCATAGAATGCATTAAGATAAAAAAAAGTATGACTTTAGAACCTCTTTAAATGCTTGTTTATGCCTAGGGGAACAGGTAAAAGGACTACTTTCCTTATCCGTTACTCCCCAGGCAGCCAGAACTTACTACTTCTCCCTTGTATATCCACTTGTCAGAAGTCCCCTAGTGTCCTTGCATACAATGCAGGGCTATTGGCCATGCATTCTATTTGATGACCTCAGAGTACCTGCGATCACCAGAGTGAAGGACTAAAACCTAGTACACATGGGCCGAATGACCATAAAAACCGGCCAACGTTGGGCCCGTGTAATGGAAACCGGTCCGACAGAAGCTGGCCAAGCATGCTGGAAAACCAGCAGCCGACTGGCTCCCAATCAGCACTCTCAGCCAATGGCTTCCCCTGTCAGCACACAATAGCACAGTAGGGAAGATCGCTGTACTAATGTCAGATAGTACAGCGGCTCCGACCTGAACTGTGAGTGGGTGGAATGAAAAAATAAACTAGTGGTGTGTACAAGGCTTTAGAGAAAAGGCTGTGGGAGCTGGCCTTACAGCACGGAGGGTGTCTGCAAGAGCAAGGTATAAGGTTTTAAAGATGTCCTTTTTGCTGGTATCCTATAGAAAGACATGGGCATGAAAAAAAATAATAATACATGGTATACATACTTTGTGCAATGTGTTTGCACAGAGCAGCCCCAAACCTCCTCTTGGGTCCCCTGCCAGCACTCCTAGCTCTTTCCCCTCCACTCTTCCTGCGAAGTGTCCCCATAACAAGCCTCTTGCTATGAGGGTACGTGTGTGTGTGTGTGTGTGTGTGCTTGCTCCCGAGCCCTGCTCTGTCTCCATAATACACACAGAACGTGGCTCAGCCCTGCCCCCCCACACCCTCCTCACTGGCTGTGATTGTCTGAGCTAATGAGGGAGAGGGCTGGGAGAGCCACTGCTCTCGTGCACATCGCTAGATCGGGGTCAGGTAAGTGTAAAGCCTGGTACACACGATCAGATTTTCTGCGGACAAAGCGTAGGACTTTTGTCCGAAGGGCGTTGGCCAGGAACTTGCCTTGCATACAAACGGCAAAGAATTGCCGGCCAACAAACACGAAACTACGTGTGTTTTTCAGCTTTTTAGCGCCACCCTTTGGGCAACTTTTGCTAATGTTGTGTTATGGTGAGCATTGCTTCAGAGCATGCGTGTTTCTACTTTGGAGTTTTCTCTGACGGACTTGTGTACACACGATTGGAAAATCTGACAACACACAATTGTTGGCAGACAATTATAAAGCATGCTATCCCACATTTGTCTGTGGAAAATCCGACAACAGTTGTCCGCTAGAGCATACAAATGGTCGGATTTTTAGACAACAGCCTGTCATCACACAATTCCCGTTGGATAATCCGATCGTGTGTATGAAGCTTTAGGTGGGGTTGGGGGGAGAGCTACACGTGTGTGTGTGTGTGTGTGTGTGTGTGTGTGTGTGTGTGTGTGTGTTGGTTTTCTATGTATGAAGGTAAAAAACCTTCAGCCTTTTGGAACTACTTTAAAGTCAAAGAAAAATCTGAATTGCTTAATGATCTACTTGTCATGTATCTGTGGCTAAAATATCAGAATGACAAGCAGCTAGAACTTTGAGGGGCAGAGGTAAACAGGCCTACATGTTTATCTTGAAACTGTGGGGAATTTTTTATATATATATATATATATATATATATATATATATATATATATATATATATATATATATATATAATTTTATTAGGGCTGGGGAAAAAATCGATTTTAATCTTGAATCGAGTTTGGAGTTCAAATTGATTCAGATTTTTTTTTTTTTTCCTTCAAAGTTTCCGTAGCAGGGCTGCAGGGGGCGTATCCGGAATGGCACTGGGTGGCGTTACCCCAATTACATCTACTCGCCGCAGCCGCCTCGAGTAGATGTAATGTAACACTAGCCGCAAGCCGCCGTCTGCCTACCTGATCAGCGTGTCATGCAGACAGACGGCGGCCATTGCAGTGTTCAAAAGCCGCGCCTCCCGAGTCCTCGTCGTCTGTGATAGGCGGAACACTCAATTTCACAGCAGGCAGTGTTCAGCCTATCACGGACAGCCTCTCATCCTCGTCTGTGTTATGAGGATGAGCGGATGTCCATGATAGGCGGAACACTGAATGCTGGGAAATTGAGTGTTCCGCCTATCACAGACTAGGAGGAGGCGTGGCTTTTGAATACTGGAATGGCCGCCGGTGTAGCAGTAAAATCCGCATCCCATGAAAATCTGCATCAGGTACAGGAACAGTGATTGAAGCATGGGCCCAGTGAGGCATTGGGCACAGTGAGACACGGGCACAGTTCAATTTAACTAAGAGTAACCAAGATTCTTTGTTTTATTAGCTAAATCCAAATACAGTATTAATAATTTGGATGTTTAACAATCTTTGTTGCACACTGACTTTGCAGTTAGAGAAAGGGTTTGCCTTTGCAATTTTGTTTGTTGATGCACTTTAATATAATAAAAAAAAAAAAAAATCGAATCGTAAATTGAGTTTTTTATAAAAAAAATCGCAGATTTTTTTTTTGGGGGGGAAAATCGCCCAGCCCTAATATATAATTTTTTTTTTTTTCCCCCTTAGCCAATAGGCTGAAAGAAAAAACAAACGGTCTCCCATCCACACAAACAAGGTAGATGGACATATAGAATTCATGCCCCCCTCCTGTCAGGACATTGTATTCTGGCAGCAGGACTCTTCGCTGTAAGAATACACTGATCAACGACAAATTATCCAGCATGTCTGTTTGACAGAAGTCAGTCTAATGACAGAACGGTGACAGCTACACAGAAAACAAAATTCAGCTGATCCCTGCTGAACCAGTTGGTTTTCAATCCCTTTTATGGCCATCGTAAGTCTTCTTTTCTGCTGTGTAATGTAAAAATGCTAGGTTCATTGATGCTGGCTATTACAGCGCTGTTCTTCTGGCACTGTGGCTCAGGAATTGTGTTGTCCATTCACAAAAAGCCTGGTTTTCTTATTACAGAATGCAAGACGTTCTGTGAATAGACAATGGAAGAGCAAGCAGCCTGTGTACAACATGCTCCCTTTTTAGGCTCCATGTACACAGAAGCTCAAAAATCGGTCGTTTTGAACGCCAGATTTCTGGCAGAAAAAGCTGCTTTAAAATATAGCTTTTATCAGCGTTTATTAGCGTTTTTCAGTGTTAGCGTTTTTTAGCTTTTTTTTTTCCAATGGATCAAACGCTAAACGCTGGCGACCTGCGTTTATTAGTGTTTTTCAGCGTTTAGCGGTTTTTAGCGTTTTTTTTTTTTTTTTTTTCCCCCCGCTGGAAAACGGCACTTTGAACGTGAATTTCTTGCATTCAGAAAAAATCCCATTAACTCCACTGCTCATAAACGCTATGTGTATATGAACACATAGGCTAACATAGAGTGCAGTTAATGGGCTTTTTAAAAAACGCCAATAAACTGCAGTTTATCAGCTTTAGTGTACATGGAGCCTTAATGTAGGAAAGCTGGGACTCCGAGTCACAGGGCTGGATAAAGAGCATTGACTGTAACATGTGGTATAAATGTAGCTTTTTATTTATACTCTACAGTACACATAAACAATGGAGACCTAGGACTACCATCATTAGAGGTAACTCCTTTGTATGGAGCACCAAAAAAAAAAAAGTTTCTTCCTAAACTTCCACTTTACAGTTTTATACACTCCTGCCACTGCCAAGTTACCCAAAGTCTGTTAAAACTTCTCTATACCACAAAAGATGGTCAATATGTTGCAATTGCTCTGCTGAAGATTCTGCAACAATAAAGTTAGAGACAGACCCTTTAAAATAAACTTGCACATCTCTCTGTTGACTAGTGTACATTTTATAATTTGCAGTTCTTGTTTGAGATTTATGTTGTCTTCTTAAAGCAGAACTCCGGGATTTTCAAAAAATCCCCTATTAGTACACACACACACACACACACACACACACACACACACCCCACTAAATGGTTATTACATTTGTGAAATTTCTTACCGTTTTAAGAGATATGTCTGATTGATTGAATTTTCAGGAAGTCAACTCTGATTCAAAAAATGCAGCCTGTATTGTGGCAGGGAGGATATCTTTGAACAGTGATTACATAATCTCCCACTCCCATGAATCCTTGGGATTGCAATGAATGTGGGAGGGTACACTAGGCTTGTAAATGTGAACAAGCCCACTTCAACATAAATTGCAGCCAGGAAGCCATTCTACTCAGTAACACACGGTATGATGGGTTACAGTCTTATAAATGCAAAGCATTTTAATATAATTGCATATTGGGCCTCATGCCCACGGACGTTTTTACAGCCGTGTTTTTTACAGCTTAAAAACGCCTGTCGATTATTGTATACATTTTTCGATCGTATTTTTTCGGAAAAAAAAAAAACGCCGGAGCTCAAACGCAATCGCTGCGTTTTTGTGCTTTTTTTTTTTTTTTTTTTTTTAACGCTTCGTGTTTTTTTATGCCTGACGCCGGGGAACGCACTGGTCCTGGGTTTTTTTTTTACAGCTTAAAAACGATGACAGAGCGGGATATATTCCGCTCTGACAGGTATTGCATTGTATGTGAAATATCAATCTCTGTAATGTCCCGCCTCCCACCTGCATTGGAACAGTGCGTTGTCGATCACAATGCCAGCGGGAGAGGGAGAGATTAGCAGGTTATTGCAGAGGAACTACAGAGCTCAGAAGAACATGGATAGCATAGTTGGTGAAGGTAGGAGATTAGCAACAAGGACATGGGGGGGAATTTTGCCCGGAGTTCTGCTTTTAATGATCCAAAAGTTTGTAAAGGGCAACAGAACCATGGTCTTACAGATTTTTCCTTGCACTTATTTGATTCTGAGTTGCCCATGCTTTACCAAAGTTGGTCAAACTAAGCCCCTATTCACACGTGACCCTTTTTCAGCTTGTTTCCCTATGCCTGATAACACCTGACTTTGCTTAAGATGCAGAATTCCATTCTCTAATTGCTCAGTCACCATATGCTAAAAAAAAAAGACTGGCTTTAGCAGTGGCCAATGACAGTCCTCCTCCTCCTCCTGGAAACAGGGAAAGCCCCCCCTAGCAGAACTGCACCCGATCTCTTCCCCATCACAAAAGCTGACAATCGGAGCTACAGCAAAGTTGGAGAACCAAGCAATGTTTCCCATCTTTTACAATGCGTAAGGGGCACAGTGCCCTCCCCCTTAGTGCAGGTGTGGCGTGGGGAATTCTGAGATTGGAATGCATTAGTGTTTCACTGACACTTCCCTGCGCTGCTCTGCTGATGGGGAGGGAGTTGAGTGTCGGCAAAAGAGGCTTTGAAGGCCGCTGGCGGCACCAGTGACGAGGGTTGCCTAGGCTTATGACCTCATGCACGTCTCACTCACACTCACTCACACTCACTCACACTCACTCACACTCACACTCACTCACTCTCACACTCTCACTCACTCACACTCACTCACACTCTCTCACTCACTCACACTCACTCACACTCTCTCACTCACACTCACTCACACTCACTCACACTCACTCACACACACTCACACTCACACTCACTCACTCACTCACACTCACTCACTCACACTCACTCACTCACTCACACTCACTCACTCACTCACACTCACTCACACACACTCACACACACTCACACACTCACTGTTTAATTTACTTCTCTTTCTGTATGTAGATAATGGCACTGTAATTAATTATTTTACAAAAAAAAAAATCCTAAGTACCTTTTTCCTAATTGATATACAGCTGCCACATGGCCAAGCTCTCTCCCAGCCTGTCTGCAGGGAAAAATAAGCAGGAGGAGCTTCTAGTCCCCTCCGCTGCTAGTCACATGTTTAAAATAATAAAAAATGCATTTGGAATACAGCGTAAAAATAATTCATATCAATAAACTGTTTTAATTTGTCATACAAATATATATTTCAAATTTTATTTTTGGCAATACCATGGTGGTGGGTAGATTTCTGCCATTTAGACTGTGTAACGCCCCTCCAGCTTGTGTCTTAGAATAAGAGGGATACAAATGTATATCCCTCCCCCATTGTGTTTAGGAGGTTAGTGGGCATGGAGGAAGTGGGGTGTCATTTACCATTGTGTGTATACACCCACTTTTATGACTAGGGAGGAAATGCTCGGCATAGAAACCCACTGAAATATGAGCATGTGCAAAGCAGCCAACACGGCTCCTTAGCTGAATTGGGGATTTGGACAGAGGGAGGAGATGAAGAGCAGCATGATCAACCAGCTTTTTTTTTTTTTTTTTCAGAATACAGAAAACGAATCTCTTAGCGACTTGGCATGAACCGCATGTAATACACCATTTATTGATAGTTTTTATAATGTGGGTTTAGTGACACTTTAACGTATGATAAATATGGACTATAAAAAAAAAATATTTTGTAAACCAATGGAGTGTTTTTTTTAATATTTACTAGACCTTTTTAAGCCGTAAGGCCTCATGCCCAAGGACGTTTTAAAAAACGGGCTGTAAAGCTAGTACAGACGCCAGGAAAAAAGCGTTGTTTTTAACGCGATTTTTATTTTTCCGCGTTTTGCATTTGAATTCAATGCACCTTTCCCCGGGCTAGCTTTCAGCCACGTTTTTCTCTCTATTCAAAATCAATGGTTCCCTATGGGAGCCCATTGATTTGAATAGAGGTCGCACCAGAAGTCAGATTAAGACGATCCGACTTGCGGGGCGACTCGTGTGCGGAAAACCTTGAAGGGAAACCCCGCAAAATTCGGTCTGGTATGGATCTTGAGGGGAAGCCCCCACACCAAAAAAAGACGCCCCCCCCCCCTCCTAGACCATACCAAGCCACATGCCCTCAACATGGGGGGTTGGTGCTTTGGGGCAGGGGGGGGCACTGCGCCCCCCACCTCAAAGCACCTTGTCCCCATGTTGATGAGGACAAGGGCCCTTCCCGACAACCCTGACCGTTGGTTGTCGGGGTCTGCGGGCAGGGGGGCTTATCGGAATCTGGGGGCCCCCAGATCCCGGTCCCCCTACCCTATGTGAATGAGTATGGGGTACATCATACCCCTATCCATTCACCTGGGGGAAAAAAGTGTAAAAAACACACTATACAGGTTTTAAAAACAAGTAATTTAATTAGGCAGCTCCGGGCTTCGCTTCCTTCCGACTTCGGGGTCTCTTCCGACTTCGGGGGTCTCTTCTCCCGGTCTCTGGTTCTTCTGCCGGGCTCCTCCGCTATCTCCTGCCGCTCTTTTGCTAGCATTGGCCCGGTCTTCTCCTTCCCTCTTCTCCCCATGTTGACTCGACGGTCTCTCCCGCTGTAATGCCGTGTGCGAGATGCGCAACGACTTTTATAGGCATGGGGCGTGGTCACCGGGTGAGGTCACCTGGTGACCCCGCCCCTTATGGCGTCAGTTCCATCATGCCCCAGGACTGACACCATAAGGGGGCGGGGTCACCGGGTGACATCACCAGGTGACCACGCCCCATTCCTATATAAGTCATTGCGAACCGCGCACACGGCATTACAGCGAGGGAAAACATCGAAGAAGAGAAGAGGGGAGAAGACCGGGCCAACGCTAGCAAAAGAGTGGCAGAAGATAGTGGAGGAGCCCGGCAGAAGAACCAGAGACCGGGAGAAGAGACCCCCGGAGCTGCCTAATAATAAATTTATTTTAAAACCTGTGTAGTGCGTTTTTTTTTTTTTTTTTTTTGGTTTTTTTGTACCCCCCCCCCCAGCCCAAAGCACCAACCCCCCCATGTTGAGGGCATGTGGCTTGGTATGGTCTAGGAGGGGGGGGCGCTTGCTCGCCCCCCTTTCCTGACCTGCCGGGCTGCGTGCTTGGATAAGGGTCTGGTATGGATCCTGGGGGAACCCCCACGCCGCCTTCTTTTTTTTCTTTTTTTTTTGGAGGGGGGGCTTCCCCCCGCCCCTCCAAGATCCATACCAGACCTGGGGGGAACCTCTCGCAAATGTTTTTTAATTTTTTTTCGCGGGGCTCCCCTTCAAGATTCTCTGCACACGAGTCGCCCCGCAAGTTGGATCATCTTGATCCGACTTCTAGTGCGACCTCTATTCAAATCAATGGGCTCCCATAGGGAACCATTGATTTGGAATATATAAAAGTGAAAAAACTGCGCTAAACCAAAATATAAAGGAAGGCTGCTAACACTCAAAGTATGAAACAGATATATAAAAAATAGTGCAGCGCTCTAAATCTAGAGTTGCTAAGGAAGCAACTCTAATATGTGAATGGCTGAAACACTGTGTGTTAGTGAACGAATACATAAAGTTCATGGACAGTCCATTCCAATGGATGATTTCACATATGAGATGGCCTCCATGAGAGCTGGGGAGCGTGACCCCTATGGGTTGAATATAGTGATGAATTCAAAAAAGTCCAAACAGCATGTGTGTAATTGAAGTGGATATCTTTTCATGGACAACACCGCCACAGCATAAATTGACTGCAAGACCTCAATATATAAGGTGAGAATTCACAATAAGGCACAGATGGTACAGTTGGGTACTCTTACCGGAAGCGGTGGACCCATCTGTCATATGGGTCAATCGAGCTTGATGGTCGCCGTGACCAGAAATGATGGAAACTGGATATCCTGGATACCTCAGACCGACTCCAACAGGGTGGCAGATGGCCGGCTCACACGATGGGAACTCCTCCGATCGTACAGGCTCCAAATCAATCCAAGATGGACACAGGGGTAGGAGAAAAGAAAAACTCCAGATGGTGCAGGTCAATATAACCATGGGAAGGTTTATTGAATGGATTTTGTCTTGTATGCATATAGACAAATAAAAGGTGATCACAAAATAAAACAATAAAAGCAATGTGGGGTGCAGCATAAGCAGGCCCTATGCGTTTCGACTACAAAAGTCTTCAACAGGGGCATAGTGCTGCACCCCCCACATTGCCAACATTAAATATGGTCTGAAATGAATCTGACCCGCCCTGGGTGGGCGGAGTCAAAACAGGAAGTAATAAACTATTCCACAACATCAGACTAACATCAGTACAAGATGTAACCTAAGTTAGAAAATCATCACATTGAAATAATACAAATGAAAATAGAATGACAATATATGATCTTACTGAAAAAATATAAAACATAAACACATTTTCAAATATACCTGCCAAAATTATAAGCCAATCACATTGAAAAGACAGATGACACCATCTGTGCAAATAGCATGAGCCTCTGGGTGTTGGTATCCCCACCTAAACTCACCGCCAGTAGAGGGCGTCTGATTATCCTGCTGTAACCTACTGGCAGGCACATAGATGTTCGTCACCTAGCAGCAACATCACTCAAATGCTGCTGCAATTTGGATTGGGGACACCATTGTAGCGTGGCGCCGTGGGCGTCTGGTGCGCGCCGTTCATGCGAGCGCCACGTGCGCGCACACAGGAGTGGCATCATGACGCAATCACGTCACGGCGTCTCCTGTCAGCCATAGCACGCAGCAGTGAGAGGACGTCGGCTGCTTCAGAGCAACGCCATCTCACGGCAAGAGGGCGCAATAGCTCCATGGCAACACCAGAAGCCATGGAGCGAGCGCCATCTAGTGGATGGAAAGTGAATGGATGAAAGCAAAAAACCTGTATGGATCCAATGATAGGCGTTTTATATAATTTGTAGCCCAAAAAAACGCCATACAGTGAACTCCATAAATAATGACAATCCCTTCTGACAGAGAGATAACACATGAATTTGACTACATTCTGATATAAGGAGAGAGCCCAAGCTTCCTCCTTATATCACGACAAGACGTGGTGATTCAAGAACCTGAAAACAACACATCCTGTTACCCCATCAGCAAAACAATACACAGTGAATATTCCCTAAATTGGGGCCAAATGCCAACACTAAAAGAAGGGTGTAATAAGGTCCATGTGAAACAAAACAACCGCACGTGCCACCTGAAAAGGTGCGCACGGGTGATAGATTGCAACAAAGAATTGACATGGACCATCCATCCAGACTAAGAGGGACACACAAGCCCAGGGTACTCACGCCCGGTTGATGAAACAATTAATGTCCCATTCGATGTTCATACCATGGGGTGAGTAACACCTGAGCTTGTGTATCCAATAAGTCTCTAACCTAGAGACACCCCGCAAAGAGGAGGCCCCCCCTCCAATGGGGGACTCGCCTATCTATCACCTGGAATTGGGTGCCTCTAGGGTCCTTCGCATGATGTTCTAAATAATGTTGAGAAACAGTGTGCTTATCACAGCCTTTACGTATTTTGGCTAAATGTTCGTTAACACGAATGGAAAAATTCCTAATCGTGCGCCCTACGTATTGGAGTTTGCACGGGCATGTAATTAGGTACACGACGAACCTGGTGACGCAGGTGGTAAATTGCTTCATGGTATAACTGCGTCCCGTAACACTAGAACTGAATGTGTCCGTTCTGCGTCTGCCCAACACATTGACCATGCAAACATTACATTTTCTACAAGGGTAGTAACCATTGGCCTCTGGAAAGAAGGAAATCTTTTTGGGAGGATCTGTTGTGTTAAGAGCTATTTCCCCTGAATGGAGCAGGCACCCCTGAAAATCACACCTGCCCGTTCAGGGAGAGAAGGTCCAAGAATTCTGTCACGTAGTAACACTTTCCAATGCCTATTCAAAATCTTTTTGATTTCATGATGTTGAGTAGAATAGGAAGTGAAAAAGGACCATTTGAATCTATCCTCTCTAACATTTCTCTGTTTGTCAATGAGAAGAGAAGACCTCTCGATTTCCAATACAGAGGAAATGTCTGTGTCCAACCCAATGGATGAATAACCCCTATCCAAGAATCTTTCTTTGAGGATATTGGATTGAGCCACAAAGTCGTCATCATGGGTGCAGTTCCTCCTGAGACGGAGGAACTGTCCCCGTGGTACAGACTTCAACCATTGGTCGTGGTGACAGCTGTCAACAGGAATATAACCATTTCTGTCAGTTGACTTGAAATAGGTTTTAAATTCAAGATGGTTGTTGACAGCCATAATTTCCAAATCAAGGAAATGTATGGACGAGGAACTGGCCTCATATGTTAACACAATTCCCGCTCGTTATCGTTAAGAGCTGCCATAAAGGTGTCTAAGGATTCTCTCGTGCCCCTCCATAGGAGGAGGTTGTCGTCTCTACATATCTAGCTCACAGAACTAGTTTGCGTCTGTTGAGGGCAAAGACAACATCCTCCTCCCACTGGGCCATAAAGAGATTTGCAAGACTGGGGGCATGTTCCCTGGAACCAAAAGTAATTATGCCGTGTGGCAAAATCCAATAGTTCCATGATAAAATTCCTCTGTATCAAGGACAGTGATGAGTTTCTGGTCAGAAACAACTCCACTGCCTCGAGACCCAAATGATGTGGAATACAGGTGTATAATGCAGACACGTCTGCAGTAACTAGAATCGAATCTCCCTGATGGTGAACCTTCTCCAGTAAATTAATGGTGTCCTTGGTATCCCTCAAATAAGAGGGCACCAATTTCACCAGAGGATGGAGAAAGTAATCCAATATACTTTCCAATTCGTGACGTAACTGAGTCAATCCCACTTGCGATGGGACGCCCAGGGGGATCGACTGAGTTCTTGTGCACCTTTTTGGAAGGTAATAAATAACAGGAATGCGAGGCGCCAAAGGAACCAAGTATTCCTGTTCTTTCTTATTAAGAATATTCAGAGAGAAGCCTTCATTGATAATGTCTACCAGGGCTTTTTTCTATTTCAAAGTAGGATCACCTGGTAGACTATAAGTGGCTCTGTCCTCTAGAAGTCTATGCATCTCCTTTTTAACATAATTTTTCTTATCAAGCACCACTATCCCCCCGCCTTTATCCGCCGGACGGATAAGGTTTTTGTTGAGGCATAGGGTTTTCAAACCTGCCGCAATAGTTGGATCTTGATGGACTCTCTTGGCAGGCAGCCCAGCTAAGTCCTTCAATACAAGAGTGCGGAACACATTGATGGATGGAGCTGAATTAACTGGGGGGTTAAACAAAGAGGGGTTTGATAGCCCCGAATGTATACTGGTGGAAGAACCACCAGACTGAGTGGAAGAAGTGGATCCCAAGGGCACTGTAGACATCCCATTTGTTGTTTTGGGCATCAACTGATGGGAGGGCTAAAAAATGCCTCTGGATATTTAATTTCCTTATATACTTCTGGATATCTATAAAAGTGGAAAATTTGTTCAATTTCCGTGGAGGAACAAATTTCAGACCTTTTGTCTAAAACAGATTGCTCTGGGGGAGTAAGAGCAACCGAACTTAAGTTAAAAATACCTGCACCTAACTGACCCTTGGTCTTTTTGCGCTGGATGCGCCGCCCCCCTCTAGAGCCTCGTTTCTTCTTGGGCTCTTGGGGGTATGGAAAGTGGGTTTGTGAAAACCCTGATACTGAGGTGGACCGAAATGATTATAATTGTAATTATAAAAAGGTCTAGATTGCGGTTCATCACCCCACCCGGAGTGTGAGTATGAATCATAATAAGGATCATACGAACCTTCACCCTGTAATGGAGCATAACAGTTCTGAGTAGGCACAGGTGTACCCTGCATATAGTTCCCATTAGAACCAGAACAGTTATCCCTCCAAGGTAGAGGGGTTCTCCCTGATGGACCAATGGGATACATATGACCTCTATCACCTTGTCCATAACCTCTGCCTCGTTGAGGATGTCCTCTTCCTCGAGGCATGGAGGGATGTTTACCTCGGCCGGGCTCATTGTGAGTAAAGACCGGAGTATTTTTAACATTCCTGGGTGTATGATTGCCACCCTTGTTGTTCTGGAGTCCTCGTGAGTTGGATGCAGAGGGAGGTTCATAAACCAGTGTCCTATCTGTGATAACATCAACAGGCTCTGACAGGTCCATATTCAAATTATTCTCTAGGGTATTGGCCTGGTTGGCCAGTTTTTTCTGCCAACTGAAGACCAAATTACCCTTCTAATCGCCAGCGTCTCGATTGTACTTCTTTTGTTTCTTGCTCCTCTGGTCTTTTTCCTCTTTTTCAAGGAGAGTTTTTAAAACAGTGGAGAGGGATGCTTACTCAGAAGTTCCATTTGAGGGAGAGAGTTTGTCTCTAATATCCCTGATTTCTTTGTCCAAAATGGAACGCCTGGCCTGCTTCCTCTCCACTAAGAAGCTAATAAGTTTCAAACCGGCCTCATTGAAATAGGTTGCCCAAAGGGCCAGATCTGACTCTCCTTGTTGAAGAGAGATCCCACCTGAGGCCTCTAGGGACCATTTTCTCTTTTGGTATATTGCTCAAAAAACACAATGTCCCATTGAAGATGTAACTCAGAGATCATTACGTTCTTGAGCCTAGCAAAGAGTCCACTAACTTCTTTGGAATAGAGAAAGAAACACCGGATGAGGCTTAACACAGCGTTAAGCCTCGTTAAATCACATTTAACACCCTTTGCTGGCGTCTGACGTCTTTACAGCTCTAACGCTGGACCCTCAGAACGCACTGGTCCTGTGTTTGTTTTTTTTTTTGTTTTTGTTTTTTTTTTTTTTTTTGCAGCTTAAACCGGCTATGCCATTTACAGCTCAAAAACGTCATGGTGGGCATGAGGCCATAGGCTAACATGGAGAGACGTTTTTAAGCTGGAAAAAAACGCTCATAAGTGTCTGTAAAAACGTCCGTGGGCATGAGGCCTAAACCATTAATGTTTTTAGAAATGTGCCTTATTTATAATAGAAGTGTATGACATTTAGTGCTACAGAGCTTATTTATTTTTAACATGCTTCACATTTTTTTCTGTTTCAGTATTTTGTATTGAATGTTCAAGGAAATACAAAGCAACAGTTTTGTACAAGGCTATAAGAAACTAAGGGCAGGAAGTTGTAAAATAATGCAAAATATCTAGTACACCCACAAAAGGTGACCCACATGCAGACTTAACTGTAAATTGCAGAGGCCCATGTTGGCAATAGGAGAGGGGGACCGGTAAGGTGACCGGTAAGGGGTGACTATAAGCACAAATAACAGGCAAGGGGAGGAAGAAGAGAAAAAATTGTAATGGCCTGATACAAAAGGCAAAACCAAAACCATTATAGGCAACTGAGGCTAGATATATTGAAGATGGGAAGTGCTTGAATACTAGAAGGCTTTTCATTAACAAGCCCTATGCTCTTATGTGTTTTACTTCCTGTATGCCCACAGGTTTCTTCCAACTTCTGGCAATAGTAAGGTGATAAGCTTTTGTTGGGGGTTAGTAATGTCTGGCATCGGAAGGAATAGAAGGGGTTATTCTAGGGTCTTTCTGAATAGTGACAGGAAACCAAGCTTAGATAACACTAAAGATTTCTGGACCATAAGGATGGCCATTTCGAACAGACAACCATTTGTGGAGCACATTGCCCATATGGCCACATCCTTGGAAATACCTGTAATTAAAATGATAGTACAGATTTCTCTTATCCATGGACCGACACAGCGGCTCTTAATCGCTGAACGTGTGGGTATATGTCCCTGCTTGCAGAAGACCTAGGCAGAATGTTAAATGTTAAAACATTCTAGAACAAACCAGAGCTGAACAGCCCCGCCCAGGGGGGCGGTCCCTCCGGAAATTACCCTCCCACCTGCAGCTAGCAGACCTCAGTTTTTTTTTCTGCCTAGCAAAAGGAGAAGACGTGGCTCTCTCAGGAGCCAGTCTCCTGGAAGATTTTACTTTTTAAATTTTATTCCTTTGGGAATTTTATTATTTTATTTTTGAGACCTTAAATCAACTGTCGGCTGGGCAACAGGTTGGGTACACTAGTATCCTCGTAGTCTTCCCTGTCCGACCATCGAGCGTGCTGATCCTCGCCTTGTGTGCGTGAGACTCAGTTCACGACATACCCCATGGCTCCAGGGGTGGCTGGGTTGCTTTCATGCTCCCGCGGTCCTCTCAAGATCGAACAGTACCTACTGTATCTTTTGCGGTGGACCGGGCCAACAGCTACGCAGTACGACTGTGATAGGTCTGTCTGAAACAAGCCAGTGGGTCCCTCTATTGGCACCGGGGGTGTTCTCCAAGGTGCTTGCAGGGACGGGTAAGTAGTCTCTCCTGCTGCAAGGTGAGTACATGCTGTGTTTCTGTGTGTGGGGGGGGGGGGGTTCTCCCTGTCTCCCCCCTGTTATGCTGCACCCTGTTGTGCTGTGTGGGGATGCTTGGGGGGTCACTCTGCCCTGGGGGGGGGCACTCCATGACTGTTATTTTGCATGGGAAGTGTTCTGGGGGACTGGTTGTGTGTTTTTCAGTGCGCCATTGGCACAGTGTTTTATTTTTTAAAAAGTGCGCCATTGGTGGCCATTTTGCCGAGGCTCAAAACAGTTATACTGGCGCCCGGCGGCCATTTTCTTGTAGCCGCGGCACTTTCAGTTTCGTTTTTGGCCTCTAGCAGCGCTGCGGAACGGCGCGACATCTCCTCACAGATTCTTCACTCTCCTCAGGCTGCACCCGCACTACAGCGCGGCTCATACAGCGGTCAGAGCGGTCCCTAGGGGTGGTGAGTACTCCGGGTATTCCCTCCTCAGCCCCAGCACAGCCAGTGGGTGGACTGTATTATTCACTGTAATGGTGAATAAGGTCTCAGAGGGTGGCAATATTGGAGTCTGGTTCACCCGTTTCTTCACATGTTAGAGACAACTGGCAGTGCTCCTGCACCTGCGGTCCTTATGGACCAGTTGTCGGCATTCCTGGAATTATTAATCTGACCAGGAGGAAGCTGCGTGTGAGCGCAAGGGAGCAAAATGGCCCCTTTCCCCACTTTTTTTCCCCCCCAAAAAAGGGGGGGGGGTGTGCGCTGATTCAGATATGGGCCTAGCCAATACCGCTCAAGACCCTAGCTCTGAATATATTTGATGGTTTTGAACAGGACATTCCTTGCAAGGAAGACTCCAGTTCTGTGTCAGTAAATGACAGGGTGCTTGTTTTGTGAACTCATTGATGCAGTGAGGGACACTCGCAAGCTGAATGCTGCAGATGTAGAACCTCAGGCGGACAGTCTCCTCTGGTTCCTTAGGGCCGGGCCTTCTAAAAAGTGTTTTTTCCATATGTACCTTTCTTTGACCAGCTCATTGATAAGGTCTGGGGAAAAAGCCGCAGAAGACTTTTATGGTCCCGCAGCGTTTGCCTATAGATACCCCTTTGAAGATGCCCTATTTAAAACGTGGGCTTCTCCCCCAGTGGTCAACCCTCCAGTCGCCCGGTTGAACAAGGCCACCACTCTCCCGGTGGAGGGGACTCCTGCATTTAAGGACCCCACTCACAGGAGGTCAGAAGTGGTGAGTAGAGCCATGTTTGCCTTGTTGGGGTCCGCCCTACGGCCTGTGGTAGCGGCGACCCTTGTGTCTCCAACACTAACGGGGTGGGCAAAAAAATTTGCACCAAACTGTACAGGAGCATAATCTTCCCCCAGACACTATTGCTCTGGCCCACAAAATGGTGCAGGGCCTGGTTTATGTTGCGACGCCACGTTAGACGCGGCCCCTTATAACTCAGGGCCTCTGTCTTGGCGTGGTATTGCGTTGTCTGATATGGTTGAAATGCTGGTCTGCTGACCTAGCTTCTATGAAGCTTCTGACGAATCTACCATTTAAAGTTTGGCAGGCTTTTCTGTGCTGCGCTGGATGACATCATCAAGGATGTCACGGGAGGTAAAAGCACTGTTCTTCCTAAGGCTAGCAAGGGTAAGGAGGCCGCCGTAAGCAGGGTCCTTCCTTTTCCAGCAAAAAAGGTTTTTTTTTTCGTCAGTCAACGGGGAGGCCCTCCCAGACTGACAGCGGTACGGCTGGTGGACACGAGCACCCCTGGGTGCGTAAGCCGAACAAGCCGGCTCCCAAGCCCGCCTCCGCGTGAAGTCTTTCCCCCACCCGACTCTGGGGTAGGGATGACGACTTTACAGGTCCACGGATCGATGGACCTCCCGGATCTTCTACCGGTGGGTGTGGGAGATGATCACCTCGGGTTACAGGATAGGTTCCGTTCCTGATACCAGATTCTTCCTTGAATCTTCCTCTCCTTCCTGCCCGTCGGGCGGCCCTATGGGGCCTATTCAGGTTTGCTCAGGTCCGGAGTGATTGTGCCGGTTCCATCACAGAGTTTTCAGGGATTCTACTCTAATTCGTTTGTCGTTCCAACAAAGGGTCGGGGTTCGGCCTATCTTGGACCTCAGTTCCTGAATGCCTTCGTGAAGGTGCAAAGGTTCCGTATGGAATCCATTCGCACGGTGATCAATACACTCCGTCAAGGGGATTTCTGGCGACCTTGGACATCAAGGACGCCTACTTGCATGTTTCGATCTGCGCAAGTCGCTAGGAGTTTCTACGCTTGATCGGTGAAGTCAACTATCAAATTGTGGCTCTTCCTTCGGCCTAGCCTTGGCACCGAGGGTGTTCTCCAAGGTGCTTGCGCCGGTTCTAGCCTTGCTGAGATGGGCTATCTGGACGATCTTCTTCTCAGAGCAGGAAATGGCTCAGAATTAGACAGCATGACTATCGTCAGTCAGACCCTCAGACTTTGGGTGGTTCCTGAACATTCAGGTGTCAGTCCTGGTCCCGACTCAACGTCTGGAGTACCTAGGTCTGTTTCTAGACTCCTTGGAGGCAAAGGTATCCTACCTGCGGGGAAGTTACTGACTCTTCAGTCTGCAGTGCGGGTGCTGACATCCCGAAAATGGTCGTCAATCCGTTTTTGCATGAGAGTCCTGGGACTCATGGTGGCCTCCTTCGAGGCTGTTCCGCATGCCCAATATCACTCCAGGGCATTGCGGAAGGAGATCTTGTTCACTTGGGACAAATCCCAGTTGTCTTTGGATCTTCCGATCCAGGTGAGTCACCTGGTCAGGGCGTCCCTGACATGGTGGTTGGGGTCCCCGGCTCTTCGGTCCGGGAAGTCGTCCCTCCCCGTCCAGGCTGGCGTCCGTAGTGAACACCGTCCATTGAAGGGCTGGGGTGTAGTCTGGGGAGTCCTGTTGGCCCAAGGGCTTGGACTCCGGACGAAGCCCGTTTACCGATCAATGTTCTGGAAATACGGGCCATTAGACTGTGCCTCTCCTCGTGGTCTGAGAGATTGCAGGATCGCTCTATTAGGATCCAGTCGGACAAGTTACGGCGGTGGCATATGTTGACTATCAAGGGGGGACTCGGAGCTCAGTTGCGGCTTCCGAGGTCCCCTGTACCCTGAAGTGGGCTAAAAGAAGCGTGCCGGCTCTGTCGGCCGTTTACATTCCGGGCATAGAACTGGCGGACTATTTGAGTCACCAGACGCTGGACCAGGCAGAGTGGTCCTTGCACCCGTAGGTAGTTCAACTCCTTTGCCACACAAGACGGTGGGGCACGCCGGAGGTGGACCCGATGGCCTCTCGACTCAATCTCTAGGTGTCGGTTTGTGGCCAGATCCAGGAACCCTTCGTCGAACGCCTCAGAGGCGTTAGTGGCCCATGGGGTCATTATCACCTTTATATACGTTTATCCTCCGCTGCAGGTGCTTCCTTGCTCTGGATTGGCCTCGGCTTTACTGGTACGCCGATTTAGGTATGTCTCGTCGCGGACGTTCCCTGGCGGTTGCCAATAAGGGAGGACTTTCTGTCTCAGTCATATATTTCATCCTGCTTTACAGTCTCTGGCCTTAACGGCATGGCTGTTAAAGCCAGGTGTTGATAGACCGAGGTCTCTCTGTCTTTGTCATTTTGTCCATATTAAGGGCACGGAAGTCTTCCTCCAGGATGGTCTATCACCATACCTGGAAAGCTTACATCGCCATGTGCGAAGAGCTGGACTGACGTCCTCGGACGTATTCCGTCCCTAGAATCCTGCGTTTCCTGCGGCATGGAGTGGCCCAAAAGCTCGCTTTGAGTATCATTAAGGGTCAGATTTCAGCCTTGGCCGTCCTTTTTTCAGCGACCACTAGCGGGTCATTCCTTGGTTAGCACCCATGTGCAGGGGGTTCGCGATGTGCTCCCTCCTGTCAAGTCTCCTCTCCCCTTGTGGGATCGGATTTGGTACTCTCGGTTCTCCAGGAACCTCCTTTTGAGAATATCAGGGTTATTCCCCCCCCTTGACTTTGTCTCAGAAGGTGGCCCTTTTTAGTGGCAATCCCTTCTGTTAGAGTGTCTGAGTTGGCGACCTTGTCCTGCAAGTCGCCATATTTAGTCATCCATAAAGATGAGGAGGGGTTGCATCCGCGACTTTCTCTTGTCAAAGGTGATCTCGACCTTTCACCTAAACGAGGACGTTGTCCTCTCTCCCAGAGAGTTTGCGCGGCACGCTTTGGATGTGGTACGAGCCTTGCGGGTGTACCTGTCTGCTACTGCTTCCCTCGGAAGTCTGACTCTCTGACTGTCTCTGGTCAAAAAACAGGGCCAAGCGGCTTCGTCTGCCACCATTTTCTAGGTGGATCGGATAAACTGTCATTCAAGCCTATGATCTCATGGGGCGGGCGCCTCCCCTTCCAGTTACGGCGCTTCCCACCAGGGCAATTGGTGTTTCCTGGGCTTTCCGACAAAGCGTCGGTTGCACAAGTGTGCAAGGCGGCGACCTGGTCGTCTGTTCATACCCTTTCTAAGTCTTATAGGGTTGATGTGGCTGCATCTCCGGATGCTTCCTTCGGCCGCAAGGTGTTGCAGGCCGCTGTTTAATGTGGCAATTCCTCCGTTGAGGCGCTCTGCCTTGTTTGGAGTGAAGTTTTTTGGTTTTTCCATTTATACTGCTCCCATCCCTCTTGACACTGCTTTGGGATGTCCCACACGTTCAGTGATTAAGAGCCGCCATGTCGGTTCATGGATGATAAGAGAAAATAGGATTTTTTGTACTCACCGTAACATCCATTTCTCTGACATCCATGAACCGACACAGCACCCACCCTTCCTTTTAAGTTTGTACTGCTTTGTTACAAACTGAGGTCTGCTAGCTGCAGGTGAGAGGGTAATGTCCGGAGGGACCGCCCCCCTGGGCGGGGCTGTTCAGCTCTGGTTGGTTCTAGAATGTTTTAACATTTGACATTCTGCCTAGGTCTTCTCCTGCAAGCAGGGACATATACCCACACGTTCAGTGATTAGAGCCGCCGTGTCGGTCCAAAGGATGTCAGAGAAATGGATTTTACGGTGAGTACAAAAAATCCTATTTTTACGATCCAAGTTGGTACCCAATAACCCCTAAAGAGGAACTTCCATAATGGTTGTATTATATGAGCATTTTGCTGTTTGAGCTCAGATCTTGCTCCACTCTCAGTAAATATTGGTTTATCCTTTCTTACATCTCAATGTATGTAATTTCCGGCAGCCTGTTTGAAGCCCATTCCTGTCCACATTCCAGTCATGGCTGCATGGCATTTCTCAGAGCAGGTTTTTAAAAGGTATCATAAAACAACCACTTGTAGTCTCCTCCATTTTGAAAGCACGTGCCAATGCATGGTTGCAACGGGGAGACCGGAAAACAGATGTGATCTTTAAAGGGGGGAAAAAAATAAAAAAATCTTTTAAAAATACTGAAAATCACTTATGAAATTACATTACCATGTAAAGGTCAAGTGTATTCTTTTAAAAGTCCCCCTGGAGATTTAAAAAAAATAAAATAAGCAGCTTTGGCTGTACAGTACCTCCTCCGCCTCCTTTTTTTGTTTTACCACAAAGTCTTCGATCTTCCTAGTTAAATGACAGCCAGCGTCACTCAACCCAGAAGACCGAGGAAAGATAAGTGCAGGGTGTCATGGCCCCCCTTCTTGACCATGGCACACTGTTTTTTTTACAGTATATTGATGCAGAGAACAGTGCTCATCACATCAGCGCTGCTCTCTATCATCCAGGGCCATCTACTGGAGAAGACTGAAGAGCAAAAGGAACCAGCATGTCAAGTGACTTGCCAGAAGAAATTAAAAAAAAAGTAAGTTAAAAAGAAATCTTAACATGGCTTGGGGGAAGGGGACACTTAAAGGGAGAAGTTGGTCCTGTGGAGGTTCCGAGGTGATTGGGGGTGGCACACAGTTTAAAGTTCAGCTTTTATGTGAACGTTTTTAATGATTGGGTTTACATATAACTGTTTCACATTATTTTTTTTTCATAGTAAATATACTTTGTTTTTACCACTGATACGGCAGACCTTTTATCTTTTGGCTTTTTTCTAATTGTGTGTTTATGTGTTTTTAAGAATCGTGTGATGGAACTAGAGGGCAGAGTACGAAGAGCAGCAGCAGAAAGGGGAGCGGTGGAAATGAAAAAGAATGAGTATGAAGACATGTTGGCTAAACAGAAAAAACAGATTGACACCATTCAGTCTTTGCACAGTTCTCAGATGCAGAATGTTCATTCACAGTGTAATAGTGAGAAGGTGAGGCATTCAGCGCCATTTCTGTTCTCTGTAAAATTAACATGGTGGTATTCTTGGAAGCCATACAGTTATGTAGGGTTAGATATGTGTATTTTATTTGTGTTAATGAAAGCTGCCATTTTGTTTTCTGCATTATTGCTAAGTCATACTGTTGGCACACCTTCGTATGAATAAAAATGGAAATGTCGTCATCCTTAACTTCCTCCAATTGTATATTCCTCCAAACATTCTTAAATGTGAAGCCTGGAAAAGCAACAATCTTGAAAAAGCCATATAACTATGTCCGTATTTAAATCAAGACACCAGCAAATTTCTGGTTCTTTGAGGCGTAGGAATTATGGTTGCCACATCATCCCTTTTAATCCAGTACACACAATTGCACAGGTTCTGTGGCTTATTAAGGTGGTAATTAAACTCTGTGCCTTATCTGCATTAAATCAGCCTGAGAACCTGGGTAATTAATATGTATCCTGGATTAAAGGGATTATGTGGCAACCCTACTAGGAATGTATACTCTCCATAGTAAACAAAAGAGTTATCAAGTTAGAGTTGCGGTCCAGCTTTTAAACATTCAAAACACACGCTGGAATCTGCTTTTATGTCACAACTGTAATTGGTTCTACAGGCTTTTATATAGTTGTACAGTATGTTTGTTTTTGTTGTTATGGACATTAGATTGTGAATTCACTTTGACCATGTATTGTTGGCTTTGTGTACTCTGTTTATAAGCTGTGTACAATGTTGGTGGTGTATAAAAATAAACAATGGGTCCAAAATTATACCCCTCTTATACCTTTTTGAACAAGCTATCCGGAACTTGCCTTTGATAATAGGACACGCAGTGGCTTCCAAATTAAGACTTTTTTACTTTTAGGTAGACTAGGAAAGAACCTTTGGTCAGCGTAGTAGTTTCTTTCTTCTTCCCCCTTCTTTTTTTATGCATAAAAACCCTTGTTAGTGTCATTATGAAATAAAGAAACAAAAGTCACTGTGTCTGCGAAAGATTCCATTGTCCGAGATGCTACTTTTTTCCAATTTTCCAACATGCATCAAGGGGAGGAGGGTGGGAAATTTATAAGAGAAGACATAAAGGCTAGCCACAGTATACTGGTCCAGTGAGTGGGATGGTCAAAGTAAAATAGAAGGTTGGCGAAGGTGAGGAGTGTTAATGGTACTGGGGAGAGAAAACCACTGCGGGAGGTACGGATAGCGTTTGAGAATAGAGTAATAGGAAAGGAGGGGAGATCAAAAAAAGCATTGAGATTGGGGGGGGGGGGGAGAGAATAAGAGCAGGTAGGAAAAGAGCTTCTGTTGGAGCATGAAATAGAAGTGGGCAGGGAAGTAACACTCCTATCCCATGTTGGTCTCCATGTTAATTTGGGGGGAGGTTGACTTGTATTCATCAGAGAATTGAAACTGTTTCCACTAAAGCCATGTCTTACCACCCTCTGTCAGGTTGATGGATTTTTGTGACTCCATTAGTGAAATTTCCCCCAAAGTAAGGGAAAGTTGTACTGTTGATAGTTGTCACTGAAACATGAGTCTCTGCTGGAAGATCTCTTCTACTCCAGTTCTAGTGATAAGAGAAGTGTTTTTAAGAGGGGATATAATTGCAATATGCAAATCGTTAAATTGGGAGAAAACTATTTAATCTTCGGGCTCCAAAGTAGAAAGTAGACCACGCAATTAGAAGAAGTTCAATCTTCAAGTGGAATTTTACTCCTAACCATTTGGTAACCATTATTGTTCTTTAACAAAAGAACATGCATTCCATGCTAATTTTGCTACCAAAATTAGTGTGTGCTGTAAATTGCTTCCAGCATTGCACCTCTTTTCTTTTTGCCGAAGGCCACTATTTTGTTGAAGCTCAGCATATTGACTTACTGAGAACGCTTCCCCTCTTCTTGGTCTCAAATGTATATCTCTAATTTTATTTTCTTTAATTTTTAAATGAGTGCACATCCAGCCTTGATTGGTGGTTTTGGCTCAGCTAGAGGAAAAGACTGCAGACGTTTTACAATGCTGAAGTTCCTAGTGCTAGTGCTGCCGCCCAGGGGAAAGGGAAAGATTATCAGGAAGATAAGACACAATCTACTCTTTTGTGTCTAACTGGTAGCAGAATTTGTCCTGTGGCCTTTCTTGCTCCCCCCCCCCCCCCCCCAAATCTGTCCTACCTCGGAACAGTCTGTGTCATTCCTCATATTCACTTCCTCAGCTGCAATAAATCTTCAGGCTGTTAGCAGATCAGCCTCTAGTGACTCACTGATATCGGCACAGTGCAGAGAATACAGGACAACTGAGCATGTGCAGAGCAGGCTCAGACAGTGTCTGTTTTACTAGATTTTAAACCGTATAGGCATTTATTTGTAATGTTTTACATGGCTATACCTGCAAAAGGAGCCAGCCTGAAGTGATCTATTTTGTAGCAGGACCTAAATTTCTGACTAAGGCTGGTTTCACACTGGGGCGGTGGGTGCGGTGGCGGTATAGCGCCGCTATTTTTAGCGGCGCTATACCGTCGGAATTGCGGAGGTATTCGGCCACTAGCGGTGCGGTTTTAACCCCCGCTAACGGCCGAAAAAGGGTTAATACCACCCGCAAACCGCGGCTACAGCCGCGGTTTGCGGGCGGTATTACCGCGGTGTCCCATTAATTTCAATGGGAAGGAGCGGTATACACACCGCTCCTTCACCGCTCCAAAGATGTGGCTTGCAGGAGATTTTTTCTCCTCCCGCCAGCGCATCGCCTCAGTGTGAAAGCCCTTGGGCTTTCACATTGAGCATACTGGGGCAGGAGTTTTTCAGGCGTTATTTATGCGCTATTTTTAGCGCAAAACGCCTGAAAAACTCCTCCAGTGTGAAAGGGGCTTAAAGTTTCACTTTAAGCTGTGTAAGGGGTTCTACTGTTTAAGATGCGGAACTCTCTTCCACATTTTGGAGTTTCAGGTAGGAGTGTAAATTAATTCAAAAACCTTTTTCGTTGAGCAGCTTTGTGAATATAACGACAAGGAATATTGAAAATGGTAGTAACATAAGTTCAGACACTCCTGTTGAACTGGATTTACCAGTGTTTTTATTTAACCTTACCAACTATAACTGTAAAATGTTAAGCAAGTAGATTAGTCAACATAGCTTTGGGGAGTGGAGACAGTTGAAGGATAATTGGTTCTAAAAGTCAAGTTATTCTTTAACCACTTGACCACAGGGCACTTAAACCCCCTTAATAACCAGACCAATTTTCAGCTTTCGGTGCTCTCACATTTTGAATGACAATTACTCGGTCATAAAACACTGTACCCATATGAAACCGTTGTTTTGTTTTTTTTTTACATTTTTGCGCTATAAGAGAGACTGAAAATGCTGTAAAAAAAAAAAAATAATAATTCGTATAAAATTTAGCAAATTAGTATTTTTTCTTCATAAATTGTGGCCAAAATTTATACTGCTACATATCTTTGGTAAAAATAAGCACAAATCGGTGTATATTATTTGGTCTTTGTGAAAGCTTTATAGAGTCCACAAGCTATGGTGCCAATATCTGAAAAATGATCGCACCTGAAGTACTGGCGGCCTATCATTTCTTGAGACCCTAACATGCCAGAAAAGTACAAATACCCCCCAAATGACCCCTTTTTGGAAAGAAGACATTCCAAGGTATTTAGAAAGAGGCATTGTGAGTTTTTTGAAGTTGTCATTTTTTTCCCCCAATTCTGTGCAAAATCAAGATTATATATATATATATATATATATATATATATATATATATATATATATATATATATATAATTATTTTTTATAATATATAATTTTTTTTATTTCTTTCACAAAATTGTCATTAGCAGGTTATTTCTCACACACAGCATATGCATACCACAAATTTACACCCCAAAACACATTCTGCTATTACTCCCGAGTATGGCGATACCACATGTGTGAGACTTTTACACAGCGTGGCCACATAGAGAGGCCCAACATGCAGGAAGCACCATCAGGCGTTCTGGAGCACCCAGGCCAATTCTGACATTTTTCTCCTACATGTACATGTAAAAATCATCATTTTGTTTGCTAGAAAATTACATAGAACCCCAAAACATTATATATGTTTTTTTAGCAAAGACCTTTAGAGAATATAATGTTGGTCGTTACAACTTTTTATCTCGTACGGTATTTGGGCAGCAATTTTTCTAGTGCATTTTTTACGGAAAAAACAGTGTAGTGCTAAAAAAAAAAAAAAGGAAAGTTAGCCCAATGTTTTTTCATAATGCGAAAGATGAAATTACGCCTAGTAAATAGATACCTAACATGTCACCCTTCAAAATTGCACACGCTCGTGGAATGGCGTCAAACTTCGCTACTTAAAAATCCCCATAGGCGACGCTTTAAATATTTTTACTGGTTACATGTTTTGAGTTACAGAGGAGGTCTAGGGCCAAAATTATTGCGCTCTCTCTCTCTAACGTTCGCAGAGATACCTCACGTGTGGTTTGAACACTATTTTCATATGTGGGCGGGACTTGCGTATGCGTTCGCTTCTGTATGCGAGCTCACAGGGACAGGGGCGCTTTAAAAAATATATATATTTTATTGTTCATTTTACTTTATTTTAGTTTGACATGTTTTTCCGCCCCAAAAAATTTTTTGATCACTTTTTTATTCCTATTACAAGAAACTTAAACATCCCTTGTAATAGGAATATGGCATGACAGGTCCTCTTTACAGTGAGATATGGGATCAATAAGACCCCACATCTCACCTCCTAGGCTGGAAAGCCTGAAATAAAAAAATAAAAAAAGACAATATTGGCTTTGATCGTAGCGGTGAGTCGGTAGAAGCACCGGAGGGCGGCGGGGGAGACATCGCCTCCCTTAAGAATGTTTAAGCGGCGGAACAGCCTCTATGATTGTTCTTATGGTGTAGGGAATCGCCGGCTGAAAAAGCTAATATCTGAATGATGCCTGTAGCTGCTCCCATCATTCAGATATCCCGCACAAAGTCAAGGACGTCATATGACAGCGGGCGGAAGGTGGCTATTGCAGAGTATGGGCAGGCTATTGCAGAGTATGGGCAGGCATGGCTGAGCAGGGATGGATGGATGGCTGGATTTGTGACTGCAATTGTCACAGATTCAGCCCACAGCGCTGCTGCCATGATCCTCTCTCTCCCCTCTCCTCTCACACTGTACCGATCCGTACAGAGAGGGGAGAGAGGAACCGGCGTCATCACATGACTCCGGTCTGTTTACAAGTGATCGCTCCGTCATTTGACGGAGCGATCACGTGGTAAGCGACCGCTATCAGCGGCGATGTACCGTGATGCGATGGGTCCTCTGGACCCGGCGGTCAGACTCCCGTGTGCGCGCCCCAGGGGGCGTGCGGAAGCGTGATTCTGGGAGGACGTTATATAACGTCCTCCCAGAGTTAAGCAACCACCCTGCCGCCATTATTCGGCGGTGAGCGGTTAAGTGGTTAAAAGTTATTGTTTTATTTTTTTCCGGAACTCTTTTGATACTTGTTTACAACAAAATAGTTTGAAGCGAGGCAACTAGCATTTTAGGAACACTAGAAACTCTTCTATATTTCTCATCACAGATTTCCAGTTTTTCTTAAGGCCTCTTGCACATGGGAGTAAAAAGAAAGCTGTGGGTTTTTTGTTGTTTTTGTTTTACTGATCTGAAATGAGCTGCATTGTTGTCTATGGGACATTGCACACAGCTGAGTAAAGATCAGTAATAAACCTTTGCGTACAGAGCAATAAAGGGGGTTGTAAAGGTTCGTTTTTTATTTTCGAAATGGGTTCCTTTAAGCTAGTGCACTGTTGGTTCACTTACCTTTTTTCTTCGCTTTCCCTTCTAAATGTTTTTTTCTTTGTTTTCTTTGTCTGAATTTCTCACTTCCTGTTCCTCCTCAGTAAGCTGTTCTGGCTGACTAACCACCGCTCGGATGATGGGGGCAAGCTTACTGAGGAGGAACAGGAAGTGAATAATTCAGACAAAGGAGAAAAAAAACATTCAGAAGGGAAATCGAAGGAAAAGCTAAGTGAACCAACAATGCACTGGTGAATATGAAAAAGTGTAGCGCTTATTTTTGTAAAAGAGTCGGTTACCAACACATATCAAATGTTGCAAACATGCATATATATTAATTTCAGTGACACCAAGTGACTGAGTGTGATCCGTGAAAAAAAAATGTATATATGTAACAAATCAGAACGAAGCAGTCCTCTATTGTGACCACACACAAATGACAGTCCAAAAGTGTAGAAAAAACTGCAAGGTTGAAATCAAGAGTCCCACATGGATATGACCCTCTCTGTGACATGATAGAGACACCATCACCGATATAAGGAGGCTTACCAGATGGTGTTGACTTTGGTAAGGTGCATACCAACCAAGTCAAAACAGGCTTATATAATCAGTCAGCAAGATGTATCCAGGTGGTCCTGAATCCGCATATCAGTCGGCACCGCAAATTCCCGTAAACACCAGGAAGTGTAAATACCTGTAGTCTTGTTGGAGCCAGAGATACGGTAACAACATAACATGCGTAATGGGGGGAAAAAAAACTCATAGTGTGATACCGTACAAGGAAGTATTTATTAAAAAATGTACACTCACATTTGGAAGAACATCATAGGCATATCCCAAAATGCAAGAGCGATGTGTGTGTGAATGGGTCCATCCGACGCGTTTCAACAAGTCATCAATGCGTCGGGTGGACCCATTCACACACATCGCTCTTGCATTTTGTGATATGCCTATGATGTTCTTCCAAATGTGAGTGTTCATTTTTAAATCTTTTTTAATAAATACTTCCTTGTGCGGTATCACACTATGTGAGTTTTTTTTCCCATTACACATGTTATGTGGTTACCGTATCTCTGGCTTTTTTTTGGTGGTTCTTTTGGTGGTTTTTATTTTTGAGAAAACTTTTTTTTTTTTTACTTTTTGCTATAATAAATATCCTTTTTTTTTTTTTTTTTTTTTTTTTTTTAAAGTTTTTTTTCCTCAGTTTAGGCCGATACGTATTCTACATATTTTTGGTAAAAAAAAAATCGCAACAAGCGTATATTGATTGGTTTGCGCAAAAGTTATAGCATCTACAAAATAGGGGATAGATTTATAGCATTTTTATTTATTTTTTTGTATTTTTTTTATCGTGACTGCGATATTGCGGCGGACACTTTTGACACATTTTTGGGACCATTCGCATTTATATAGCGATCTGTGCTATAAAAATGCATTGATTGCTGTATAAACATGACTGGCAGGGAAGGGGTTAACACTAGGGGGCGAGGAAGGGGTTAAATGTGTTCCCTATTAGTGATTCTTACTGTGGGGGGAGGTGACCGATGGTTGTCCCTATGTACAAGGGACACACCATCGGTCTTCTCTCCCTGGCAGGACGTGGATCTGTGTGTTTACAGAGATCCACAGGTCCTGCTCGGGCACTGGGCAATCGCAGCCGCCAGGCACGCGCATTGGGTCTCCAGTGACGCGGCGGGCGCGCGCGCCCCCTAGTGGATTTTAAAGGCGCGCCGCCATATGATGTCCGCCCAGAATAACAGTGTCTTCCTGCCGCTGTCATTTGACGGTGGCCGGTTGACAACTGGTTAAAACAAAAATTTGAAAATGTGTCAATTGAGTGCAGTAATTTACTTGCATACGTGTGTATAAGCATGTTTACACGAGTATAAATTGGTATAATACAATACTGGCAATGAAGACGAATTTCACTTGTCTAAGCTTACGCAGCTTTACTCGCCTATACTCCACATCACTCAGGTCTTCACACACAGTTTTTGGCCCCTTGCACACGGAGGTCACAAGTTCCTGAGTAAACTATGACGCCCATGTACAAGGGACCTAAATATCCTATGAGCCAGCTGGTAGTTGTTTGTAAACCAGACGGCACTTTCTTCATCTAAATTAAGCTACAGGTCCAGTGTCTCTTGTCTATAATATAGATACAAAACATTGTATCCATTTTATGTTCAAATCCATGGTTTACAATTTTATTTTATTTATTTTTTTGTTAATCTAGTTTTTTTTTTTTCTTAGACTAAATTGGTATTGATTAAAATAAGCAGTCATAATGGATGGAAGCACTGGTTTATGCTTCTGTGCTCATCTTTTTATTAGAATTAAAGGAGGGAATGCCTAATGTTTCATTAGTACAGTGTATCATTAACCCAAATGAGTCTCATCCACTGTGTGTAAACAGCAGATGTATTTTTGAGATTGGTTATAGATTAGCAGATGGAAATCTGTCTAGCCTAGTAATGGCTGCCCTGTAAGTATCCAGTGTGCTGTAATGCTATAATTGGCATGCATAGTAAAATTTATCTATCTACCTTTTTTTTTTTTTTTTTTTTTTTTTTTTTTTTCTGTAGTAAATGGAAATAATTTCAAATGTCACAAAATACCCACCAGTATGTTAGAAAACTGTTATTAAAGTGTTTGTTTCTAAAGGCAAAAGGTGTGTGTGTGTTCCTTTTAGGCACAGTGCTGGATTACGCTGCATGCGTTATCTACTGCAGCTTTTCTCTCCTCTTCCTAGTCTCACTAGAGGCTCTGACGGCAGCAGTGAGAGTGGGGGGTGGAGCCAAGAATTGCTAAGCTGGAGGTCCGCTAATTGCATATCCCTGCTGTAGATCAAGAAAACTCTTGTGTATCTGAGCCCTAAATGTCATTCCACAAGGCTAGCTAATTAAACAAAGACCTGTTATGATAAAGATCATTCAGTTATTTGAAATGTAAGCCTCCTTGTATACATTTTTTTTTTTTTTTTTTCCCAGCTCCCTGCCCTTGCCTATTCTGCACTGGTTTCTGATTTAACAGGTGTATTTTTATTAAACTCTTACATTATATGTGGCCTTGCAAACGCTGCATTCTATTCCCATGGAGACCAATTATCGCATTTTTGTTTTGTAGCTGCATATGCACTGAGACTCAGGCCTTATCTATACTTGTAAAATAAATTTGTTCTGTTGGGAATTGCTGGAAATATCCAGTGCAGCCTTTAGATACGTATATGCTTAAAGGAGTAGTAAAGTTACATGTTTTTTCACCTTAATGCATCCTATGCATTAAGGTGAAAAAACATTCGACAATACCGCCCCCCCCCCCCCGAGCCCCCGTTTTACTTACCTGGCCCCTCGAAAGTCACGCGCTCGTCCCCGTCATCCTCTTCGTTTTTCAGCCTGGCCGCCGATTGGCTACACTGGATGGATTGAAAGCAGCGCAGCCATTGGCTGGCGCTGCTGTCAATCACATCCAATGACGCGGGGGGCGGGGCCGAGTGATACAGTCGGCGGCTATGGCCGCCGCTGTATCACGGGAGCGCGCCCGCAATCACTCCACACCATGCGAGCTCACTCGCATTATGGTGTGGAGTCCTTGCGGGGAGGAGCCAAGACAGCCGCCGAGGGACCCCAGAAGACCAGGATCGGAGCCACTGTGTGCAAAACGAGCTGCACAGTGGAGGTAAGTATAAACTGTTATTTTTGGGGAAAAAAAAGGGAAGCTTTAGTGCTCCTTTAATTTTTGGCCAGACTGACCAAATGGTATTTTCAGGTTTTATTATATGTATACGGCCTGTACTATGCACCAGCTTCTTATCGCTCTAGGAATTTGGTTGCAAGCTCTCTGCATCTAAATTCCACAGCTCTAATAAGGCCTTAATAATGTCTGTCTTTTCTGTTTGTGTGTAAAATATAAAACCTTTTTTCTTTTACAATAAAGCATATATGCACTTTAATTATAGCATATTAACCCTAATAATATATCCAGGGACAGCAAGAAACTTTGCAAATTATAACTTCCTTTTTATAGATTTTCTTTCTTTGTACTCTGAGCTGCCGTAATGGTTCTAGATTAGTAAATACAGTCTTTAGTTTATAGTCTACACTAATCTGCTGATCAGTGCACACAGGTAGAGAACAGTTATGCCTCGTACACACGACCGTTTTTGTTCCGTCGGAATAAACTCCGATGGGTTTTTCCGACGGAATTCCGTTCACGCTGTCTTGCATACACACTGTCACACCAAATTCCGACCGTCAAGAACCCGGTGACGTACAACACTATGACGAGTTCAATTCTTCCACGCATGTGTCGACTTGATTCTGAGCATGCATGTTTTTTTTTTCTCCGGATTTCCATACAGACTAACGGAATTTCCGTTGGGGGGGGGGGGGGGGGAGCATGTTCTCTTTCTAAGTCCGTTGGAATTTCTGACGGAAAAAGTCCGAAGGGGCATACCCGCGGTCGGAATATCCGATGAAAAAATTCCGTCTGACTTTTTTCCTCGGAAATTCCAACCGTGTGTACGCGGCATTACCTGTTTGATTTAAGTTTCTTAGGCCCGGTTCACACTGATGCAAGTTCAAAACGAATGTGATGCGTCAAAAACATTCTAAATTCGCATGTCATACATAAAGTCATTGTTTTCAGTGACGGTCGTTTACATACATGCATTGCGATTGCTCTACGAATGCGATAAAAAAGGGGTCTTGTGGGAGTTTACAGTGTTGCAAATTTGGTCTCCATAGACCTCAATGTAAATCGTTCTGGAATCGCATTGATGGTTCACATATGTGCGAATTCCACCACACTACGCTCCACAAAAACCAGGAAGTTAACACTTTTTTTTTTTTTACACTGATTCCATTGGCTAGAACATAAATTGTAGCTATGTCTATAACTCCTGAAATTTGCCGTAAATTGGCACCTCACACAGGACAAAAAACGGAACAAATTCTCAGCGCAGCAGTGTGAACCGAGCCTTAGTGACACAGTTGAGGCTTTCTGTGCCATGCTGAAGTCATGTAGTAATTGAAGAAGCAGATCGCAAATCTCTGAAAAAAGCCTTATGCACCCTTGCAGCCCCTGAATACATGCATGCCCAAACAGCCAATTGTGAGAAATGGGATTACATATAGAGAGGGTATGCCTTCCTTGTTCACAGTCCTGTTTTGAGTCTGCTTTCTACAATTACTACAGTGTAAACCGCAGATCAGTGAATACTATGAAGACTGCAGACATGCTAAATGTAAATAAAGCAATATTTAGACCTACTGTAGCCTGAGATGACCGTGCTTAAAACACAAAGAAAAGGCTAGCATTTAAATTTCCAAATTGCTTGAAGTCCCTTGACATATACTTATTTTTTTTTTTTTTTAATATATATAGTTTAGTCATTCATTGAAAAGAATGTAGCAGGCAGTGGGAGAGCTTAGTGGGATTGGGGGCATAGAAAGGAAAGATGAAGCGAGTGAATCATTTAGCCTACCAGTATTGTGCATTTTATATTTAAAATTATTATATCCATGAAAAAAGTCTTAGCCTTTTAGTACTACTTTAATAAAACTTTTTCCTCTTTAAATATTTTATTATATTATATTTTGTAAGATACAACAAATTACAATAATATTCATCGTAATAAACAAGTTTCAAGCATAAAATTAAACATAAACGGGAGAGCTTCTCATGAGAATTTAAGTTAATCGATTTATAGTATTGATTTTTAAACATTCTACTACATAAAACAAAAATGTCAGAAATTTTACATATTCGAGTATTTCTAAATAGCGTAAAGTAAAATAAGACATTCAGAGTAATAAATGAAGTGAATAATAAATAGGGTTGTCCCGATACCACTTTTTTAAGACCGAGTACAAGTACCGATACTTTTTTTCAAGTACTCGCCGATACCGATTACCGATACTTTTTTCAATGTCATGTGACAGTTTGAAAAATGGGGACTGATCGGTGGCACTTATGGGCACGGATCGATGGCACTTATGGGCACTGATAGGTGGCACTTGTGGGCAGTGATAGGTGGCACTTATAGGTGGCACTTGTGGGCAGTGATAGATGGCACTTGTGGGCAGTGATAGGTGGCACTTGTGGGCACTGATAGGTGGCACTGATTGCACAGAAAGGTGGCACTTGTGGGCACTTATGGGCACTGATAGGTGGCACTTATGGCACTGATAGGTGGCACTTATGGCACTGATAGGTGGCACTTATGGCACTGATAGGTGGCACTTATGGCACTGATAGGTGGCACTTGTGGGCAGTGATAGGTGGCACTGATTGCACAGTGATAGGTGGCACTGATTGCACAGTGATAGGTGGCACTTGTGGGCAGTGATAGGTGGCACTTGTGGGCAGTGATGGGTGGCACTTGTGGGCAGTGATGGGTGGCACTTGTGGGCAGTGATGGGTGGCACTTGTGGGCACTGATGGGTGGCACTTGTGGGCACTGATGGGTGGCACTTGTGGGCACTGATGGGTGGCACTTGTGGGCACTGATGGGTGGCACTTGTGGGCACTGATGGGTGGCACTTGTGGGCACTGATGGGTGGCACTTATGGGCAGTGATAGGTGGCACTGATTGCACAGAAAGGTGGCACTTGTGGGCAGTGATAGGTGGCACTTGTGGGCAGTGATAGGTGGCACTTGTGGGCAGTGATAGGTGGCACTTGTGGGCACTGATAGGTGGCACTGATTGCACAGAAAGGTGGCACTTGTGGGCACTTATGGGCACTGATAGGTGGCACTTATGGGCACTGATAGATGGCACTGATAGGTGGCACTTGTGGGCACTGATGGCACTGATTGCACTGATAGTGCAATCAGTGCCATCTATCAGTGCCCACAAGTGCCACCTATCAGTGCAATCAGTGCCATCTGGAATCAGTGCCATCTACCAGGTGGCACTGGTAGATGGCACTGATTCCACTGATAGGTAGCACTTGTGGGTACTGATAGGTGGCTGGCACTGAAATGCTGCGGGGGGTGGGGGGGAAATGACACAGGATTTAAGAAAAAAAAAAACTGCTGCAACGCCCATCTTGGTACACCCTGCACTCGGCTGCAGTAAGCAACAGCAGACATCTTGTTACACCCAGCCCATATAGCTCGGGCTGGGTGTAACAAGATGTCTGCTGCTGCTTACTGCAGCCGAGTGCACCAAGATGGGCGTGGGGACGTTCAGCTGCTGACGGCGACCGAATGTGACAGCACCGGTCACCGATCCTGATGCGGCTGCGCCCTGAACCCCTGCCAGCTTACCAGGTTCAACTGCAGGTGAGGGACTCTCTCTCCGCCCGCGGACTCCGTCCACCGACTGTGCCCGCCCTCTTCAGCCAGACTCCGCCCGCACTTTCCTCTCCCGCCCTCCCCAGCCACTGACTCCTCCCGCCCTCTCCGGCCAGACTCCGCCCGCACTCCCCCGCCCTCTCTCCTGCCCTCCCCAGCCACTGACTCCTCCCGCCCTCTCCGGCCACAAAAAATAAATAAAAGTATCGGGTGAAGCATCGGGAGCATTTGCGTGAGTACAAGTACTCGCGCAAATGCTTGGTATCGGTCCCGATACCGATACTAGTATCGGTATCGGGACAACCCTAATAATAAACATTGAGTAAATCAGCCAAAATAGAATATGAAAGTTATGAACCATATATAAAACGAGAAAAGATAGGGGGTTGAGATAGAATAGCATTTTAGAATTTTGATGGAGTTAAGGGGTATATCAGTCCTTAATCAGGGCCAGGGTCCGGCTGTGTGGCCTGGCGTATCCTGAAAAAATAAATTTAATAATTTTCCTACCCCTCTCGTATTCTAACTTTTGTGGGGAGGGGGGGAGGGAAAAGAAAAGGGAGAGTTGTAAGGAGAGGGGGAAAAAGGAAGCAGCATTCAGAGAATTATATTATATATTTTAAGTTTATATCAATGATATATTTGTATCTGGTGGAAGATGGTCAATCCATGGTTGCCATACAGTTTCAAATTTATTGATTCTGTCCAAGTAAATTGCTTCAGTTTTACCATGGCTTGCGTCACTCTCTGTTTAACAGTTTGTATGCAGAGGGAATTGGTTTTCCATGCTTTGGCTATGGATTGTTTAGCCGCTGTTGTAACAAATAAGGATAGTTTGAATTGGCGAAGGGTAAAGCATGGGGGTTTGTAGTTTAACCACCTCCCTACTGTGCACGAAAACCCCTTTCCTGCCCAAGCCATTTTTCAGCTTTCAGCGCTGTCACACTTTGAATGACAATTGCGCGGTCGTGCGACGTGGCTCCCAAACAAAATTTGTGTCCTTTTTTTCCCACAAATAGAGCTTTCTTTTGGTGGTATTTGATCACCTCTGCGGTTTTTATTTTTTGCGCTATAAACAAAAGAAGAGCGTCCAGTTTGGAAAAAAAACACTATTTTTTTACTTTTTGCTATAATAAATACCCATTTTTTTTTTTCCGCAGTTTAGGCCGATACGTATTCTTCTACATATTTTTGGTAAAAAAAAAAAAAATCGCAATAAGCGCGTATTGATTGGTTTGCGCAAAAGTTATAGCGTGTACAAAATAGGGGATAGATTTATAGCATTTTTATTTTTTTATTAGTAATGGCGGCGATCTGCGTTTTTTTTTTTTTTTTTTATTGTGATTGCGATATTGCGGCGGACACATCGGACACTTTTGACACATTTTTGGGACCATTCACGTTTATACAGCGATCCCTGCTATAAAAATGCATTGATTACTGTATAAATGTGATTGGCAGGGAAGGGGTTAACCACTAGGGGGCGGGAAGGGGTTAAATATATTTCCCTCAATGTGTTCTTACTGTGGGGGGAGGGGAATGACTGGGGGAGGTGACTGATGGTTGTCCCTATGTACAAGGGACACACCATCAGCCTCCTCTCCCACACAGAGACCCACTTTCCTGCTCGTTTCCCGGGCAATCGCGGGTGCCCGGCGGCAATCGCGGCCGCCGGGCACGCGCACCGGGGCCTTGTGAACGCGGCGCACGCCTTCTAGCTCGTTTTTAAAGGGAGGACGTCATATGACGTCCTCCCAGAACGAGAGTATCCTCCGCCCGCCGTCAATTGACAGTGGGCGGTGGACAAGTGGTTAATAAAGCAATCTTTGTGTCAGGCAGTAAGGTAGTTTTAAAAATTGTTGAGAGAATCTTAAAAACTTCCTTCCAGAATGAGTTAGCTATAGGACACTCCCACCATGTGTGTATGTATGTGCCTTGGTCTGTACAGCCTCTAAAACAATTGGCAGGGTATTGATGGTTAAATTTAGATAGACGGGAAGGTACTAAGTACCATCTAGTAAGGACTTTGTAATTAGTCTCGAGCTACAATGTTGGGACTGGCTGATTTAGTTGCTTGCCATATTTGGGCCCATTCGTGTTCATCTAGTTGGAGGTGAAGGTAATTTTTCCATTTTTTCTATCTATGACGGAAGAGAGGAAGTTGTATGGGCAGTCAATTGGGCTTAATAAAACTTTTTTTATTTTAACCATAAAATAAATTTCTTTGTACATTTGATAAATGGAGGAATGTTGTTCAAAAATTTCACTTGCTTTTAACATTCAATTTTAAAATCCATGTCATTTTTGAATATAACCATGTACAGTGCACTGTCTGAAAATATTTGTTTGATCGAGAAACTTTTCCTGTCAATATGACCTCCACCAACGGTTAGAAAATTGAACTAACATTCTTAAAATGAAAATTTTCATAGGATTTTTTTCTTTAATATATGGCCAGCATACGTGACAGCAGGCACAGGTAGCTTGTATCAATAAGTATATAAATTATAAATACTTTTTTTTTTTTTCCGGAGACCCGAGAGAATAAAATGGCGGTCATTGCAATATTTTTTTGTCACACTGTATTTTCGCAGCGATCTTTCAAACACAATGTTATTGGACAAAATACACTTTCATGAATTAAGAAATCACCAAACAGGAAAGGTAGCCCAATTATTTTGTATAATGTTAAAGATATTACACCAAGTAAATGGATACCTAACATTACATGCTTTAAAATTGCGCACACTTGTGGTATGGTGACAAACTACGGTACTTTAAAATCTCCATAGGTGATGCTTTAATTTTTTATTTTTTTTTACCAGTTTAGAGTTGGAGAATTAGTGCTAGAATTATTGCTCTCGCTCTAACGAGATATATAAATCTCTCTTCTGTCTGTTTATTATATATTTTTTTCCCCAATCCATATAGCTGGTTACTTATATTTGCCACTGCATATTCAAGAATAAATCGTGTGGTGTGTTTTTGTGTTTTTTGTTAAACTTTACTTCTTAACTAAATTATACACCAATCTTTTTTTGAAGCTTTTATCCAATATATCAAAACCATAATCTGCCAACTAATCGATTTTATGAAAATAATCGTTAGTTGCAGCCTAAATTGTTCCCTTTTCTGTGAAATTAAAATGGTTTCAGTGAACTTTTCATCTATTTATTAGCCATATTGGAAAAAGATCCCAGAAGTGAATGAGTCCTTCAGCCATGTACATTTGCCATTGTCAGTGGAGCCAGTTTACATTTTACTGTACAGTGAATATCCATAATTGCCCTTTTTGTAAACGGCCAGCTAACACTGCCATGAGTATTGTCTCTATTTTTATGATTTGATGAACAGGATGATGCTTAACTCTGACTTATTTTCAGAAAGCTGGATGATTATAGCAACTAGTTATATACCAGATGTTAACGTGTGCTGAATTCTGGCAACATTCTTATTTGTCACATTGCAAACTAAACTGTTCTTTTTTAAACCTTATATCTTGCTTTAGAAATGTATAAATGCCATCATTCAAGATCTCTATTAATACAACATTGATAGAGTTCACTTATAAGACACTCTTCAGGTGGTACCTGGTTCCCACACGACTTGCAAAGATGCACTCTACCGCATCACCTACCTGTTTTTGGCATTGTGAACTATTGGGAACCATGTGCCACATTTGGTGGCAATGCCCCATAGTGTCTACATTTTGGATTCGGATGTTCGAAGTCATTCATTCAGTGACGGGAGTTAATATTCTTAGATCCCCTGAAACTGCTCTTTTTCAGAAACTGCCTAAAAAAAATCAACACTTATCCTCTCAAAGAAGTCCAGCCTGAGCTTTTTAGGCTGGGCTTCTCCTATGGGTCACAGGAGTGCAATTCGTTTTTGTTAGAATATTTCAAATTCATAATTCGGCACTTATAGGTGTTCTATTAATATAAGGCAAGCTTGCAAAACATATTTGGTTTTATAATTAATCATAGTAAATTAGGTATGAATGAATGACCTTGATCAATTGATATGACATAATTCTTCAATCTAAGGCTGAGTATTGCTGGATATTTCTGGTGAAGAAAATTTGAGTATGACATATAAGGTATCTTGGTGTAGGGTGACAAGAATAGATCTCCAGAATAGATTAGTATTTACGTAGTGAGATAAATAATATATTTCTTTATATCTCTTGTCAAGTTTAAGTGAAGTCTTAGTCATACTAGTATGTATTAGTTAATGGTTATTTTATTGTTAGTAATATATGTTCATATAGGAGATGTTTGGTTATGATATTACATCGTCAGCACACCACTCCAAGTATAGAGTGCTACATGTGTGCCTGTCAATCAAACTCCATATGTCTCTGAGCCAATATCTTCTATTGGTATAACATATTGCTGAAGTTAGCAGAAATTAATGTGTGCCATACAAGGTTCTAAGTTTGTATGAGGTGACGTACATATGTAAAGAGAGAGAGATATAGATATATATATATATATATCTCTATCTCTATCTATCTATCTCTATCTAATTAGTTTGAGATGGGAGGGAGCACAACACACTTACACGAACACACATGAAGACACACTCACTCACACCCACTTCAAAAGATAACACTGACACATTTACACTAAGATTGACAAGAACAGCTGAATTACCAGAAGCCTAAGAACATCATTTCCGGCTTCACTTTGGGAACACTCAGAGAACAGCATGGAAGATGGAGTCTGCAACTAGCACACATGCTTTCATAACTTTGCTACAGCAATCTATTCTATTTTATATATATTTACCTACACTGAACTGAACTGTTATACTATTTTTTTTCATTGTATTTATGATGCCACCTGTGAGATAATAAAACTCACTTTATTTTTAAGTCAACCTGACTGAATGCAATTCATTCAGAAACGCCCTTAAGATACAAGAATATTAGATATTAATCATATATTCTACAGTTTTGCACTCCTGTGACCCGTTTTCAGTGGAGAACGGTCTGAAGTCCGCTCTCCGCAGACGTCACTGCCATCAGTCGGGGCAGCGCGTCATCACGACCTCCCAAGTCGGGATCCGCCAGCTGCCCTGATTAATGGCAGTCTCAGTAAGCCGCTGAGACAGCCTCTCCCTGCCCCTCCACGGCTCAGTGCTCCAATGAGCTTGGAGAAGCAGAGAGGAAAGAGGCTGACTGATAATCAGCCTCTTTCCTCTCTGGGATCTGTGAGAACCGAGCCAGTAGCTATGTTCACTGGCTCGGTTCTCAGTGCACAGATGGCGGGGGACAGATGGAGCATCGGTCTGATGCTCCATCCACCGAGGTAAGTATAAATATGGGAAAAACTCAAATCCCATACTTCTCCTTTTTAATGTTTCTGGCAGTGAGGATCACTATTGCTAAACATAGGAAACTATCGGTGATACCACTTGATTACGTTTCATGTAAATTGAATTGGATCATGGTTATGACCAACTTACCTGCATGCTCGCTTTATAATGCAACAAAATTTGACAAAACGTGGGATCCGTGGATTCAATACTTGTCTATCCTATAGCGGGTCCACGGTTAACCCTATTACATTTCAATTTCTCTTTCTTTTTTTTTTTCTTTTTTTTTATATATACTGTGTTCACACTGCCGCACGGAGCGGCTCACAGAAGGGGTCTGGTGCGTTCCTGTTCACCGTTTCAGATCCTAATTTTTGGCTGAATTCAGACCTGAAATGAACCAGAAGACGCACAGGACTCCTGTGCAATTCGCGCCGAGGCAGCTCCAGGGGGGGGGGGTGTAAAACGGGCTCCATAGAGCCGGTTACAATCTCCTGACATGCAAATTGGATGCAAGGAAGCCACATCAATTCACAATAGTGTGAACCCAGCTTTACTCCTTTTTATTTTTCTCCTCTTGCTTTTTCCTTGTATTCTCAAACCTTTTTTTTTTTTTAAATGTACTCAAGCCTAATAACTGACTGATGTGGTCATTTATTCTCAAGAAATTTTAATTGCTAAATTTTCTCCAATAGTCTTAATTTGTTCTGCATTAACGATGGTTGCAGTTTATCCCTTGTACCAATGCGATCTGTTAGAGGGACATTGGTTCCAATATGTATGTCAGATCAAATGATTATTTGCTAAAAAAAAAATCGAAGTATTTTCAATGCAAGTCATGTTCTACCTATATGATAACCTGAGAGCATTGTGTTTTCGTTCTTTCTTCTTATTTTTTAACAGTATATCGTTATGACTCAACGTATCCTCAGAAGCTTTTAGTGGAAATGTCCCATCCATTGTTTATGGAGTGCATGCTACTTGCTGCTCTATAACACGATTCCCAGTGAAGCTTAAGTGGCTTGGCTTCATTGTTTTGGGACTGGTATACTGGTCACGATTTTGAAGGATGGTGGCTTCCACCAAAGGCTTCAGAAATTGGGGTGTAGAGCTTTGTGACAGGTTCCTTCTTTTTAATGGTTTTCTTTTTGTATTTCCTTTTCTGTAATGCAAATTCTTGTGTTTTTTTTTTTTTTTTTTTTTTACAGGAAAGCCTGGTAAACAATATTACGACTAAAGACTATGTCATACAGAATCTACAAGGTATATTATATTAAGCTTTAGAGGGTGTTTTGCATTATTATCAGAATATAAATATATATACTTGCATCATGGTTTTATTGTCGTAGCAACTGAAATGTTGCATAATTCAAGTCATAAATCCTGTTTGTCACTTTTTGTATGTAGGATCAGCATTTCTAAGGGAACTATACAAAGTAATCTATAGGAACAACAAATCTAAAATAAGTTATCCATGCATTGCTGGAGTCTGAATACCATTTATTTTGAGTATGACCCTTGACAATGTTTTATCAACTGATAACAAAAACTAGGATATGAAAATCCTGTCCCTCTCTCCTATTTTCTTGTACATTTCAGTGAATGACTGGCTCTTTATCAACACATTGTAAGAGACATAGTCACAAGGTGATGAGATCTAACAATCAGTGAGACCTCTGTTCAACTGTAGCTAAAAGAATTTCACTGTGATCCTTTTAATGGGCTGCTGCTTTATGAATCTTCTCTGCATAGTGTCAGACTGATCCTTATGTACTATGAAATGCATCCAACTTGGCTCTAGCATTTTGTTGACATTATGCTTACAGCTTACCCAGAAGGATGTGAGTGCCAGCAGGAAGTTCTTGGTCAGGCGGAAAGAGGTGACTGCAAGGAGAAAAAGCATATGAATGCAGCCACTGTTCAGTATAGGCAAACATAGAGTTCAGCGAACACAGAGCCCCGAGTACCAGACTTCTTCTTCTTTTTTTTTTTGTACAAGCCCATTAAGGCAGCAACACTGTTATAGCGTTTAAAATGTATTACCAACTACTTATCTGTGGACCTTGTTTTACACTAAATACAGGCTTCATAATGCAAACACAAGCAATGTTTAAACAGCTACATTGAAATAAGTCGCTGGTATAAATCAAACTGTGATTTATTATATTATTATTATTATTATACAGGGTTTATATAGCGCCAACAGTTTGCGCAGCGCTTTACAAAATAAAGGCAGACATTACAGTTACATTACAATTTGGTACAAGAGGAATCAGAGGAATCATTAGAGCTTACAATCTAAAAATACACTGGAAAAGAGAGAAAATACCTTGTTATAGGTCAAGAGACCTGCATGGCACCATAGAAACCATGCATAATGCTATATGTAAAGCATTAAGCTATAATGTCAATCGGTTACAACCTTTTGACTTTCCTGGGCCATTTTGGAAGAAGAGGAATTGTTTTAGGACACACATAAAATACACAAACAAGAAGGATAAGCCGAAAAAGTTGGGCAAATTAACAATTGCTGCTATAGATAATATACCTAAATGAAAAAAAATTCCTTGCACAATCTTCCTTCATCCGTTACTTTTTTTTCTTTTTTTGGGGTTTTATTTTCTTTTGCGATGTTTAAAAGAATTAAAAAAAAATCGACATCTGTGACTTCTCCAATCCTGTGAAGAGTTGGCTGGTTCTGATGGAAACACAAATTTTTGGATTTACTCTCATCTTAATTTCCCACAACATTGAAGAGTGAGAATCTCCGTAATGACGCATACTCTGCAATAAAAACCTGAACAATCCTTCACTATCCTTCCAAATCTAAAAAAAAAAGAATTCCTTACTTGACAGTAACTTTGCCAATACTTAAAATAATAACATAATACATATTTAATTTTTATGACAATTAAGGCTTTCTTTTTGATGACGTTGTTTTGCAAAAAAGATTTTACTTAAATCCATAAAAATGGTCAACTTTTTTTTTTTTTTTTATTAATGTTAAAAAAAAATTTACTGTGTAGATTTAGGTTTTTTGTTCTATATTTTTTCTTTTTTAAAATGACACTAAAATTGTCAGTCTTGTACAAAACCTTGCAAAGGTAATTACACCTGAAAACAAACACCTAAAAAAAAAGAAGCAATGTAATAATTACAAAAATATAAATAAATTGGGGAAATAATGAAGGGTAAAAAGTTAATTAGGGCTGATTCGAGTAAACAATTGGGTGGTTAATGGCGCTTTAATAGAAATAAAAAACAAATTGTAAAAAGCAACATTGTTACTTTTATTTACTATCTCCCATCTGAACAGTATTTATAAACACTTTGTCTGTGCCGTGTTTTTTTTTTCCAGCAGCAGCTTTTACATTTGCTGCATTTACATAGCAACAACTCCCAGTTAGGAAATTGTCCACCCAGCGTCCACAACTGGTTAAAGTATTTGTTACCCCGTTTTTATATTCCTGATATGTGCCTGCTATATCATGTACTTGTAAGAAAAAGTATCCTGTTCTCTTTTGCATTGCTTTGTTTGTGTGAAATCCCTGGTGTTCCTGCCAGTCCCTCTGCTTTCCTATTAAAAACTGACCACACTAAGCACGAGAGAACACTGTGGTCAGTTCTCAAGCTATGCTGGGAACTCAACCTGCTCTCCTCCAATGATCAGGCTTGTCCTGACCCGGCTCCCCTGCATAACCATTCACTAGGAAGCTCAGTGTGCTGCTGCTTCTCCTCCTCCCCCAGCTCTTATGTAGCTGAGGGAGATGTGATCACTTAAAAAAAAAATAAAAAAATCATTATTGAATTTCTCTTTTAAACAGAATGGGTTGTTTTACAAGGTGATCATTTGCAATATCTTTAAGGGTCCATCTGTGTGATGTGTTGAATTGTTTGTTATGTATATATTTGTGCACATGTTGGACATTTTTTTTTAGGGCCTATAATAACTTCTAATCACCAAGGATTGGGAAAGAGGGGGGGGGGGGTGACCATGCCATATTTGCCATTTTTCGTTTTTTTTATTTTTAATTCCTTCGATTTTCCTTTTGTGCAGTACAAATCAGCGGTCTTCACAGACGTTTGGAGGAGTCTAAGCTGGAATTCAAGGAACTTCAGGAAAGTCAGACTAAGAAATTATCTTATGAACTGTAAGTGCACTGTTCTCTCTTGTGGTGGGCAAGCGTGATCTGACTCAAGCTTTATAGTGGAAATATATGTTGCTTATGGATTTACTATAGATGTAGCAATATTAAAATTCAGCTTTATATCTGTATTCTGCCTTGCCTGGTTACTGTACTGAGCTTTTTCATATAAGATGATGATCCCATATGTCCTAACCTGTGGTCTTTGATAAGGGACACCCCTTATGACTATTCAGCATCATCTTTGATGCACTTGGTTTACTGCCAACATTTTAGCACTCTTGGTAAAACCATGGCTTGACCAGAAACCATATATTGTTTCCTTAATCCTACAGGACACAGGATTCATAGTCATAACCAAGGTTTATAGCTGATTCAGGTGATTAGACATTAGCAAATAAGCTGCAGAGACCTCCCCCTTATAAACTTTTCTACTCCCAGGTAGCCTCAGTTTTTTTTATTTTATTTATTTTTTCTAGTGGTGTTAGGTGATTGACGTTCTTCTTGGTGAACTTCCCTTTTTTTTTTTTTTTTTTTTTTTTTTTTTTTGGGGAGATTCTGCAAGATTCTTCTTTCAGGCTGTAGTTGCTTTATGCCCACAGCGGCTTTCCTCTGCAGTTTTCTGTATCCGTTGACTCCTCAGCTAAGCCCTTGGGGACTGTACCCTGACCCCACCTGAAAGATGATCTAGAGCCGGGCTGTAATGTCACTTTGGGCACTGGATCTTCTGTGGACGCTCACCTTGGCATGACATGCATACTGCTATACAGATTTATCAGCTGGTGGAGCCCTATCTTTTGATGATCCCCTGGAGGGAATGCCCTTCCAACAGGGTGAAGCCAGGATGTGGCTTTGTCCCTTTTTAATCCTACTCGGTTACTGAAGAGCTCTTTCTTGGTAAGTGGCAATTAGCCCCTTTTTAACCCCTTTGCTGCCATAGATGTAAGTACTACATCCATGGCAGCACAGCCCCATAAACTGAGTGTTTGTCTGTTCATCTGATTGTGGGCTTTCCAGTGAAAATGATTGTCGCGATTATCTCTGCACTGAATAAAGCTGGGAGTGACCAGCTTTCCGTCTTTTCTAGTTTCAGAGCTGTCATTCCCTGGGCGCCATAGCTGGGGAAGAATCTAATCAAGCATGATCTGTGCTTGGTCAGCTTTAGTGGGATATAAAGGTGACAGAGATCTACTAGCCCCCAATATCGTCTTAAACAGGACCTGTCATGTAAATTGTGCTAGTCAGACAATATGTCCAGTCATGTACATTATGCCATCTGGGGATCAAGATGCTGAAGATTCTGCCTGCCAAATTTCCACACCTGGGATGTTAACAGCAGATGGGGAAGAAATCTGCAGTTCTGCCCAAGACCGAATCATGCCTGCTTCCCATTGAGTGGCACGACCTCTGGTGCCTTCCTATACAGTACAGGATACAGGTCCCTCTTAGAGCTGCACGATTCTGGCCAATATGAGAATCACTATTTTTTTTTTTGCTTGGAATAAAGAGCACGATTCTCACGGCGTAACCTCATATTTCACATTATACCAAAAAATTGGGTTAACCTTACCTCCCTTTTTTTTTTTTCTTTTTTTTTTAAATTAGTTTAAAGTTAATTTTTTTCCAAAAAATTGCATTTGAAAGACCGCTGCGCAAATACAGTGTGACATAAAATATTGCAACAATCACCATTTTATTCTCTAGGGTCTCTGCAAAAAAGAGCAACTGTCATCTCTGTCCCGCAGCGGCTCTTCCTCTGACCTGCTGTTGACTCACCGACAGTCCCATTCACTTTAATGGTACGGCTGGTGATGCGGCAGTGACACCACAAGGTGAGAGATGTGGCGGCAGCAGACGATTAATTGTGCAGCTCTAGTTCCTGCTCTCTGTTCTTCCTTCTTTTTTTTCTTCTTTTTTTTTTTTTTACCTCCCTATTGTTTGCTACAAAAATGAAGCTAGCTGGAAGTTGGAGGTTTTATACACCCATCATTGTCATTCCCATATTATACACCCATCATTACTATCCTTATCCCCATATTGTATACCTGTCGTTATCATCATACTCCATCATTGTACAATACACCCATCATCATCCCCATAATATACACCCATCATCACTATCCTTATCCCCATGGTCTATACCCACCGTCATCCTCATCATCATTGTATAATACACCCATCATGGGTGGGGGGGGAGCGGCGCCCGTGCACCCACTATGGATGGGCTGCCACTGCTCCGGAGTATATTGATAACCTGTGTGAGACTTTATGCTTTAAAAAAAAAAAAAAGACACAGAGAGGCCCAAAAGGAGCACCTCCAGGCTGTCAAAGAGCCTAACTTAGGCATCTAATTTCCTGACTATCATATTTCTTGAGTTACTGGGTCTTGAGAAAGTATTATTGTGTTAAACCAAATGCTAGAGGTTTAATATGCTCCTATATTAAAGTGTTTAACACACACACACCCCCCCCCCAAAAAAAATGCAGATCCTGGTCCCTTAAAACAGATTACGCACAGCACAGTGCCTGTGCTATGTAATCTGCCCCCCTCTAAACTGTTAAAAAAAAAAAAACTTAATCTGCTACTTCCTGTATGCACAAAAATCAGAGCTGCTCAGCCCTGACCACCATGGTCAGAGTATGTCCCTGCATCATACGTTGCTGTCCCCTCACCCCTCCTCTCTCTCCCCCTCACCCCCTCCTTCCTGCCTGTCATCTCTGACTCTGCCCTGCAACACCCCACTCCCCCCCCTCCCCGCCGCTATTCATGAAAAAATATGAAACGTAAACTTGTCACTCCCAGACCCTCTATTAGAGGCTGGCATAGCACACTATGAACTATAAAGCTCGTTTAAAAAAAAAAAAGTTCTAAATATCGATTTGGAGCTGTCTTCAGGCCAGTCACATGACTCGCAGCCACTTTACAGCTACGAGTCAAAGCTTCTGTGGAGGAGATGAGCGGCCACTTGATCTCCCCAGCTGACATCAGAGGGAAATCCCGACCCTGCCCGTAGAAGTCATCCATTGGAGCTGTAAAGCGGCCACGAGTAATGTGACCAGCCTGAAGACAGCTCAAAATTTGTATTTAGGCCGCTCGTTTTTTAAAACTACTTTCATAGTGTGCTATGCCAACCTCTAATAGAGGGGCTGGCATAGTCTTCTATAAATGGGTTCACAACAGTGTTGCCAACCGCCCGTATTTTTACGGACAGTCCGTAAAAAACGGGCACTTTTGTCCCTGTCCGTAAATGTCCATAGTTACTGGCACATTCCCGCAAAAATAGCCGAGATCGGTTCAGCTTGGAACTGCGCATGCGCAGTTCCGGAGCTTGCCGAGCATATGTTGTATTCGGCCAGTGGGGGGCGGATTTCACAGAGGCTGTGCCGGCGAGTGATGTATTAGGACATTCCGCCGGGCGTGCGCGCCAGAATTTTAAATCTGTAACTAACCAGGTGGTCAGAGGAGCACAGCACTGGAGCAGGAGTCAGGACCCGGAGGCTGAGCAGCATGCAGCGGTGGCGGAATGGAGGAACCTGCTGCATTCAGGCAATACAAAGTTCACAGGGGAGTCGGGGACGGACAGAGTGACAGACAGCCCAGCCGACAGTGACATCAGGTGATGGTGGCAGAGGGGGATCCGATGGAGGCAGGGGGTGATGGTGGAACCACAGAGAGGGACGATGGAGGCAGGGGGTGATGGTGGCACCGCAAAGGGGGATGGAGGCAGGGGGCAATAGTGGCAGGGGGTGTTAGTGGCAGGGGGTGATTGGAGGCAGGGGGTGATGGTGGCACCGCAGAGGGTGGGGGATGGAGACGGGTTGTTGGTGGAACCGCAGAGGGGGATGGAGGCAGGGGGCCTGGGGGAGATTGAAGATGGGGAGATTGGAGCCAGGGGGAGATTGTGGCACCGCAGAGGGGGGTGAAGGCAGGGGGTGTTGGTGGCAGAGGGGGATGGAGGCAGGGGGTAATGTGACTAAATAGTTATTATATCGAAAATAACAAAAATATGTTTTTTTACCTTTAATATCTACCTTAAATCACATTCCTATTTGCCTGGCGTACTTGTTTGTAGCCTAAATACTGAAATTTGCACCAAAAAATATAATTTAGTAACTTGTGTGAAATGTCAGTAAAAACGTAGCTGTGCCAGTAAATTTCGGGTGTCGTGCCAGTAAATTTCAATCTGGTAGGTTGGCAAAACTGGTTCACAAACACTTTAATAATAAACCTATTCTAATAAACCTTAAACCCTCCAAGATGTGCAACCCCTATAATTACATAGTTGGTCAGGTTGAAAGAAAAACATCTAGTTAATCTAATAGGAAAAATAAACAGAAACCTACCATATAAAAAAAACCCTATACCCACAGTTGGTCCAGAGAAATGCAAAAAAAAAAAACGCTATAAAGCATCATCCAATTTGCTGCAGCAGGGAAAATACAACTCCCTTTTGATCCCATGAAGGCAACAAAACTTGTGAAAAGGGTAGTGAATCAGTTACAGGAGTATGTAGATGGGAATTCTGGGAACACTACTAGATGAGTATTCTCTAGGAAACCCTAGTCTTAATCGCTTTATTTCCATAAAACACAAATGTATACTAGATGTGTACAGTAAAAGCTCCCAATATTTTGAAGGCAATATTGTTAAAAAAAAATAACTTGTATTGCTAGGCATGTCTCTTTTCACTGAAATTGAAACTTTTTTTTAAAGATAAACATCAGACCTAAACAAAGAAATATGCATTTAAGTAGATGGTCTACACTGTCTACTATCCTATATACACTTGGGTCCATATATATTTGGACACTGGCACAATTTTTTTCCCCAGGTATTTTCCAAAACCTATTCAAGCTATAGTTATATAATACCCTGTACACAGGATTGTTTTTTTCATCGGAAAAAACGATCGTGTGTGGGCCCCATCAGACTTCTATTTTTTTACACCGATGGAAAAAAAAAAAAAACAGGTTTTAAATTTTTCGATGGGGGGGGGAAACAATATGAAATTCCGAACGTCTGTGTAGAACTCCAACGGAGAAAAAACCCACGCATGCTCAGAAGCATTGAACTTCATTTTTCTCGGCTCGTCTGAGTGTTTTACGTCACCGCGTTTTGGACGGTCGGAATTTTGTCTGATGGTGTGTATGCAAGACTGATGGAAGTCCGCTTCATCGGAATTCCGACGGAAAATTCCATCTGATTTTATTCCATCGGATATCCGATCCTATGTACAGGGCATAAGGGTTATGGGCTCAAAAGTGCACACTCTGGTTTTATTTGAGGGTATGTACATCCAAATCAGAGGAAGGGTTTAGGAATTGCAGCTCTTAAGAATAGCCAAGTCAAGGGTCCAAAAGTAGTTGGACAATTGAATCAAAAGCTGTTTCATGGCCAGGTGTGGGCTACTCCTTTTTGTTATTTCTTCATCAATTAAGCAGGTAAAAGGTCTGGAGTTGATTCTAAAGTCTCGTACACACGATCAGATTATCCGATGGGAATTGAGTGATGACTGGCTGTTGTCGGAAAGTTTGACCGTTTGCATGCTCTATCGGACAATTGTCAGATTTTCTGCAGACAAATGTGGGATAGCATGCTTTAAAATTGTCCGCCAACAAATGTGTGTTGGCGGATTATCTGAGCGTGTGTCTACAAGTCCGTCGGACAAAACTCCAAAGTACAAACACGCATGCTAAGAAGCAATGCTCACCATAACACAACATTAGCAGAAGTTGCCCAAACGGTTGTGCTAAAGAGCTGAAAAACCACATCGTTTTGTGTTTGTTGGCCGACAATTCTTTGCCGTTTTTGTATGCAATACAAGTTCCTGGCCAACGCCCTTCGGAAAAAAGTCCTACGCTTTGTCCGATGAAAATCCGATTGTGTGTACGAGGCTTAAGTGTGGTATTTGCATTTGGAATCTATTGCTGTGAACCTACATCATGCATTCAAAGGAGCTGTCAATGCAAGTAAAACAGGCCATTGTAAGACTTCAAAAAGCAAACAAATCCATCAGAGAGATAGCAGCAACATTAGGAGTGGCCAAATCGACCGTTTTGGTACATTCTGAGGAATAAAGAATGCACTGGTGAGCTTGGCAACATAAAAAGGCCTGGACATCCACAGAAGACCACAATGGTGGATGATCACAGGATCCTCTCTATGGTAAAGAAAAACCCATTCACAACATCCAGACAAGTGAAGAACACTCTCCAGGAGGTGGGTGTATCATTGTCCAAAGTTTACAATCAAGAGAAGACTTCATGAGGGCAAATACAGAGGGTTCACCACAAGGTGCAAACCATTCATAAGCCTAAAGAATAGAAAAGCCAGATTTGACTTTGCCAAAAATCATCTAAAAAAAAAAGAAAAGAAAAAAAAGACCAGTTCTGGAAAAGCATTCTTTGGTCGGATAAAATTAAGATTGATCTGTACCAGAATGACGGGAAGAAAAGCGTGGAGAAGGCTTGGAACCGCTCATGATCCAAACCACTCACCATCGTCTGTAAAACATGGTGGAGGCAGTGTGATGGCATGGGCATGCATGTCTTCCAGTGGCACTGGGTCATTGGTGTTTATTGATGATGTGACAGAAGACAGAAGCAGCCGGATGAATGCTGCAGTGTTTAGAGATATACTGTCAACCCAGATTCAGCCAAATGCATAAAAGTTGATTGGACGGCACTTCATAGTACAGATGGACAATGAACCAAAACACACAGCAAAAGCAACCCAGGAGCCTTTGAAGAAAAAGTGGAATATTCTGCAATGGCTGAGTCAATCGCCTGATCTCAACCCAATTAAGCATGCATTTCACTTGCTGAAGGCAAAACTAAAGGCAGAAAGACCCACAAACCAAGAACTGAAGACAGCTGCAGTTAGAGCCTGGCAAAGCATCAGAAAGGAGGAAACCCAGTTTTTGGTAATGTCCATTGGGTTCCCGACGGTCATTGCCAGTATAGGATTCTGAACAAAATATTTAACATTTTGACTATGATTCTATTCATTTGTCCAATTACATTTTGAGCCCCTGAAAATGGGGGGAGTGGGGACTGTGTATAAAAATGGTTGCAGTTCAATTTGTGCTCGCTATGTATATTCAACCCCTTGAATTAAAGCTGAAAGTCTGCACTTCAAATTCATTTGGATTGTTTTGTTTTTAATTTGTATTCTGGTGGCATACAGAGCCAAAAGTATATTAAAGTGGAGGTTCACCGGAATTATTTATTTATTTTTTTTAAAAGCCAACAGCTACAAATACTGCAGCTGCTGACTTTTAAAAAAAAATTGGACACTTACCTGTCCAGGTCACCCGCGATGTCGGCAGCCGAAGCCGAGCGGTACAGCTTCCCCCGCCACCATCCTCGGTGAGGGAATCGGGAAGTGAAGCTCTGCAGCTTCACTGCCCGGTTCCCTACTGCGCATGCGCAAGTTGCACTGCGCCATCCCCGTTGTGTCCTGGGAGCCGTTTGTTTCCCAGAGCACAGTGGGAGGGGGGGGCGGCGACGCAAAGGGGCGGCAGTCTATACCCGGAAGTGGTGCAAATACCTGTTTTATACAGGTATCTGCACCCCCTCCCCCCTGAAAGGTACCAAATGTGACAACGGAGGGGGGGAGGGTTCCGAAAAGCGGAGGTTCCATTTTGGGATTTTGGGTGAACCTCCGCTTTTAAAATTGTGCCGGTGTCCAAATGTGTATGGACCTAACTGTAAATATGAAATCACCTACCCTGGTTGTAATCAGAACCTGCTTTTCATTACATTTCTGTACCCTGCACTGCTCTGGTCTTCCTAGCCTGTCTCCCAGTTGTAGCAGCAGTGTTTTCCATTTACGGCAAGTGCGCCACATCAGTGTTTTTATTTTTATTTTGTAGAGTCGTCCTTTTTCTCCTTTTTTTTTTTTTTAAGTGGTTGTAAACCTCAGACGTGGAGAAATGAACAAAGCATGCCACGCTATAGTGTGTACTAGCCTGAATCCAAAGCTTGAGTGCGTCTCCTCAACCTGCTATCTGCATGAGTCACTTTTGACAGTTTTTCGCAATACAAAAATATGTGCATTGGCAGTTGTTAAAGAGGAGTTCAGTGTTAAACATTACACTTCTTGAAACTCCTACAAGAGTTAAACTAGAAATCGGTATCTAAATTTTTATTGTCTCATTGTGCTTTCTTCTGTTTGTTTATTATTGTGATCTTGTGTTGTCTTTGTTAAATGTAGCTGTATCGAAATCCTTTCCCTTTTGGGGTTAAAGTAATCTGAATCTTTCACTGGTTGGCATTGTGGTTTTCCAAATCTGTAGGCTAATTTTTTGTTCTTAGGGCACAGTGCAGCAGTAAGATAACAGAAGTGAAGGAGCAATGTGAAGAGCGGCTTAGGAAAGCAGGTGTGAAAGAAGCAAATACAGTGAATGAAGACACAGAAAACACTGTAATTGAGACTGAAAAACTAAAGGTAGGAAATCGTCTGTTTTTGCCCCATGAAAGTTTGCGGAGGGGCCAAAAAAAATAGTTTTGATGAGGATAATGACGGATCCCTCCTAACTGGTCACTTTCTTTTAAAAGATCCGACATCTATACTTGCCTTCTGTAGTGACTGGGTTATTAAATTTGAATTAAAAGCTGTCTGACTAGATTATTGAATTTAAAGCTATGTGCATAAAACTATTTTCCCATACATCTTAGGCCCCATGCACACGAGACGCTGTTATTTGCTGTTGAACGCGTGTTCAGAGGCAGTTGGACGCTTTTTTCAACTGCCCCTGAACCCATTCAATGTTATCCTATGTGTCCATGCACACACTCTCGTTTTTTTGGCGTTTACAAGCAGTTGCGTTTAACCTCGTTTTTCCAGAAGCAAAAAAATGGGTTCAGACGCAAAAGTTTTCCACGTTTCAGACGCTAAACGCGGTACCGGCGTTTTGCCGCGTTTGCGTTTATAAGCGTTTTTAAAGGTGACCTATTTTTTAACATTAGAAATCTCAAAAATGATGAAAAACTATTAAAAAATATAAAAGAAAACTGTAATTGCTTGCATTGCATTGTGGAGAATCCACAACTTGTGGCAGGTAACGTGGCAAGTGGACAATCCACAGCTTGTGGCAGGTAACGTGGCAAGCGGACAATCAACAACTTGTGTCAGGTGACGTGGCCAGTGGACAATCCACAACTTGTGGCAGGTGACGTGGCCAGGTAATGTGGCCAGTGGACAATCCACAACTTGTGGCATGTGACGTGGCCAGGTGACGTGGCCAGGTGATGTGGCCAGTGGACAATCCACAACTTGTGGCAGGTGACATGGCCAGGTGACGTGGCAGGTGATGTGGCAAGTGGACAATCCACAACTTGTGCCAGGTGACGTGGCAGGTGATGTGGCAAGTTGACAATCCACAACTTGTGGCAGGTGACGTGGCCAGGTGACGTGGCAAGTGGACAATCCACAACTTGTGGCCAGGTGACGTGGCAGGTGACGTGGCCAGGTGATGTGGCAAGTGGACAATCCACAACTTGTGGCAGGTGACGTGGCAGGTGACGTGGCAAGTGGACAATCCACAACTTGTGGCAGGTGACGTGGCAAGTGGACAATCCACAACTTGTGGCAGGTAACGTGGCCAGGTGACGTGGCAGGTAACATGGCCAGGTGACGTGGCAAGTGGACAATCCACAACTTGTGGCAGGTGACGTGGCCAGGTGATGTGGCCAGGTGACGTGGCAGGTGGACAATCCACAACTTGTGGCAGGTGACGTGGCACGTGATGTGGCCAGGTGACGTGGCAAGTGGACAATCCACAACTTGTGGCCAGGTGACGTGGCACGTGATGTGGCAGGTGACGTGGCAAGTGGACAATCCACAACTTGTGGCCAGGTGACGTGGCAGGTAATGTGGCCAGGTGACGTGGCAGGTAACATGGCCAGGTGACGTGGCCAGGTGACGTGGCAAGTGGACAATCCACAACTTGTGGCAGGTGACATGGCCAGGTGACGTGGCACGTGATGTGGCCAGGTGACGTGGCAAGTGGACAATCCACAACTTGTGCCAGGTGACGTGGCCAGGTGACGTGGCAGGTGATGTGGCAAGTGGACAATCCACAACTTGTGGTCAGGTGACGTGGCAGGTAATGTGGCCAGGTGACGTGGCAGGTAACATGGCCAGGTGACGTGGCCAGGTGACGTGGCAAGTGGACAATCCACAACTTGTGGCAGGTGACGTGGCCAGGTGACGTGGCAAGTGGACAATCCACAACTTGTGCCAGGTGACGTGGCCAGGTGACGTGGCAGGTGATGTGGCAAGTGGACAATCCACAACTTGTGGCCAGGTGACGTGGCAGGTAATGTGGCCAGGTGACGTGGCAGGTAACATGGCCAGGTGACGTGGCCAGGTGACGTGGCAAGTGGACAATCCACAACTTGTGGCACGTGATGTGGCCAGGTGACGTGGCAAGTGGACAATCCACAACTTGTGCCAGGTGACGTGGCCAGGTGACGTGGCCAGGTGACGTGGCAGGTGACGTGGCAAGTGGACAATCCACAACTTGTGGCCAGGTGACGTGGCCAGGTGACGTGGCCAGGTGACGTGGCCAGGTGACGTGGCAGGTAATGTGGCCAGGTAACATGGCCAGGTGATGTGGCCAGGTGACGTGGCAAGTGGACAATCCACAACTTGTGGCAGGTGACATGGCCAGGTGACGTGGCACGTGATGTGGCCAGGTGACGTGGCAAGTGGACAATCCACAACTTGTGCCAGGTGACGTGGCCAGGTGACGTGGCAAGTGGACAATCCACAACTTGTGGCAGGTGACATGGCCAGGTGACGTGGCAGGTAATGTGGCCAGGTGACGTGGCACATGATGTGGCCAGGTGACGTGGCAAGTGGACAATCCACAACTTGTGGCAGGTGGCGTGGCCAGGTGGCGTGGCAGGTGACGTGGCAAGTGGACAATCCACAACTTGTGGTAGGTGACGTGGCAGGTAACGTGGCCAGGTGACATGGCACGTGATGTGGCCAGGTGACGTGGCAAGTGGACAATCCACAACTTGTGGCAGGTGACGTGGCAGGTAACGTGGCAAGTGGACAATCCACAACTTGTGGCCAGGTGACGTGGCCAGGTGACATGGCACGTGATGTGGCCAGGTGACGTGGCAAGTGGACAATCCACAACTTGTGGCAGGTGACGTGGCCAGGTAATGTGGCCAGGTGACGTGGCAGGTGACGTGGCAAGTGGACAATCCACAACTTGTGGTAGGTGATGTGGCAAGTGATACGCTAAATACAAGTACACTGCTGCTCTCTCAGCTGCTGCTACTCACTCTGGTCTCACAAACTGGCTGAAATGGTTAAAATTTACTGTTTTTTGAGCTTAGGGAGGGTCTTATGATGAAACGCTTATAAACGCAAACGCGGCAAAACGCGCGTTTTTAAACGCCGGTTTCAGCATTTAAAAACGTGTGTTCAGCAGAGTTTGCACCTGCGTCTCGTGTGCATGGGGCCTAAATGTAATTAAGTGCTGAAGATCTCGTAAAACATTTTATATAAATGTATCTGGAAATGGTTATTGTAGCTGTTTATAAATGTGATCATGGAATTCAAGTTTTTTATTTTGAGATTGGATTACTACTCTAATCTTGCACTTAAATGATTTACAGCTTTTCCATTTAAACATTTTTGAGAGATATATGCTTTAAATTTATCCAGCCCACCACAAAACAGCGTAATAATCAGCATAAAGACGATGAAAAGGAAGAAGCGAAATCCAAAAACAATCTAAAACCTGCAATAATTCCACCTTCCAAGGATGACAAGAAAGAGGTCATTCCGCCTCCAGAAAAAAAAGGTATGCCTTTTCTAGTCCAGGGTGGAGAATAAGAGCATCTTGGTCCAAGAGAAGATGTTGCATAAAAAGAGATCCCAGTTAAAGAGGAAGTAAACTTCCTCTGCTTACATTTACCTATAGGTAAGCCTATAATCAGGCTTACCTATAGGTAGTGTAAATATCTCCTAAACGTACATCATTTAGGAGATATTTACATTAAATGCAGCCAGTGACATCACTGGCGCATACGCATAGAAGGAACGGGCATGGGTGCCGTTCCTTCTGAGCTCTGTGGCGACGCCATCGCGACTCTGGCCAATCACAGCGCTAGAGCCTGCGAACCGGGAAGTAACTTCAGGAAATATGTCAGCGGGTGCCGCTGCAACAGCTTCGTTCGAAGGTAACAATTACATAAATGGTACATTTTGCAACAAATTGGGTTAATTGGCAACAATTTGGTATAAAATTAGCATAATTTAGTCAGTGGATAGGCAGAGGTTCACCAGTCTGAAAAGCTGCCTCTAAAAATTGTTGAACATTTCAGAATAATGTTCCTCTATGTAAAATTGCAAAGACTTTAAAGAGGAATTGCATTCTGCTCACATAATTTGTAATAACAAAATCTTTTGCCATCTTGAAGCTTCCCTCCAACCACTTTGCATATTATTTTATATATACTGTGATTCTGTACTTGCCAAATATGCTGCAGAAATCTCCCTCCACTAATCTGGCTGCATCCATTTTAACTGTGGGCAGCTGAAGCTGCTGCCTGTTTACTTCCTGGATTTAGAGGCACACCTCCAGCTCTGCAGCTCTCATTGGCCTTCTTATGACTCGCCCCCCCCTCCCTTCCTGGCAAACTCTCCCGAGAGAGAGCTATGTATGATGTCATAAGCCTAGGCTTTTTACCAGACAAACAGGAAGTGGGCTGTATAAGGTATTTACTGCTAGAGAAAATGTTTTACTATCCAAAGTTAAAACAACAAGGACGGAGGATTTACTAGATGAAAAAATGACTGAAGTTCCGCTTTAAATATATCATCATCTACAGTACATAATATCAACAGAGTCTGAGAATCTGGAGAAATCTGTGTACAAAGGACAAGGTCGAAACACCATATTGGACGCCCATCATGTTCGGGCCCTCAGAACGCACTGCATTTAAAATTAGGCATGGTTCTGTGATGGACCTGGGCTCGCAAATGCTTCCAAAAATCACTGTCTGAACACAGTTTGCTGTGCCATCCAAAAAGAAAAAAGTTAAAACTCTATCATACAAAGAATCCATATCTGAACATGATGCAGAAATGCCACCATATTTTCTGGGCCAAAGCTTATTTAAAAGTCTGTTGCAAGGTTGAAAACTGTTCTGTGGTCAGGCGAATCAAAATTTCACATTATTTTTGACATTACCTCCTGGACCAAAGAGAAGGGGGATCTTCCAGCTTGTTAGTGCATGGTTCCAAAACCTGCATCTTTTATTGTATGGGGGTGCATTAGTGAGCATGTAATGGGGAGCTTGCACATCCGGTGCTAAAAATATATCCAGGTTTTAGAGCCGCATATGCTCAGGCAAGAATGGGAAAACTTTCCTCTGCTAAAATTTCAGAAACCGGTTCCCAGACATTTACAGAGTTGGTTTAAAGGAAGAGGGGGTGCAACATCGTGGTGAACATGGCCCTGTCCCAACTTTTTGGAAACATGTTGCTGCCATCAATTTCAAAATTGCCTCGTGTGTGTGTGTGTGTGTGTGTGTGTGTGTGTATATGTATATGTATATGTATATATATATATATATATATATATATGTGTATATGTAAATTTTCTCATGTTTAAACATTTGAAAAGTTTTCTATTGTGAATAAAATATGGGTTTATGACATTTACAAATCGCTGCATTGTCTTTATGTAGATTTTGCAGTGTTCCAACTTTTTTGGAATTGGGGTTGTAACTAGCAGTGGGATGATTTTTTGCTTGGTACCTGCTGCAGATGAAGAAAGCCCTCAAAACACTTGCACCACACCTACTGAAACAAATGTTTTAAGGCCTGCCATACACTGTTCAAAACTCGACCAAGATTCAAACCGTTAATGGGCAGGCTCAATGTACCAAGTTGATCGATCGCTCAACTTGTGTACAACCAGCCTGCCGGATTGTCTTGTTATCGCTAGCGGCTTCTATAGCTGCTAGGGATAATTACGGTCTTCTCCTGCCGGGCATGGCTTCCCCCCCCCCCATCCGCCCCCGCTGGAAGAAGACGGTCGCAGTGGCTGCAGGAAATTCGCACAGTGTATGGCTTGACCGTTTCAATGAGAAATGGATTTCTAAGAGTTCACAGTATTACAACATCAATAAAATCGTAATCCAAGTGCAACCAGACACAATTGTCAGACAACAAGCTCAATTTCAGTTTGGGAGCAGATACCAAAGATGAGCAAAGCTCTAACCAAAGTCCCCATACCACTATATTTACAGCATTCCTAACAGTTCTTGTATCGATGATATCTTTGTTTTCTTTCAGAGGAAACTAATGATTTGAAACTGAATGTAGACGAAAAGAAGCCCAGTGCAGCTCCTCAGAAGCCTAAGCAGGATGACAACAAAGCTGTTGTACAGGAGCCAGGAAATCAAATCAACCTTGTACAGGAGCCAGGAAATCAAATCAAACCTGTACAAGAGCCAGGAAATAAAATTAACCCTGTACAAGAGCCAGGAAATCAAATCAACCCTGACGATGTTAATGCAGCAGATGAGGAAGATGAGCCTAAAGTAGAAGATGCTGAGGACCAAGAGGCCAATAAAGAGAATGTAGAGGTGGAGAGAGAACATCTAATGAACATGGATGGCCAACAGGAAGATGAAAGGGGTAGGTACTGAAGTCCTATTTAATTCATTTTGGGAAGATCCTGGACACTTCAGGTAGATTTCCTTTTGGATGGCTTCATAAATCTGTGCGTGTGTGTCTGGTATTGATAAGCGCTATTTTATCGAAGGGAAGTTCCCAAAACATAAGGACTGAGGTTGAGAACCACTGCTGTATACAAGTCAGGATTATTCCTCCTATCAATGTGTCCCAGTTTTTTTAAAGTGTCATAGGAGGATGAACATCTTTCTTTAGCTCTTTTGTGTAAATTTTACTAGCAACATATTCAATTTTTTATTAACATTTTTTTTAACAAGCAAGTCTTTGCTCTATACTGCTGATAGAGCTGGTGACTTTGATTGTGGTTGTCCTCAGCCTGGCTTTTGGAGAACACACATGTGGAGGACACTGGCTAAAGTGCTGGACTACTGAACCTGCCTCTGAAAAGCACCTGATTTGAACAGCCTTCAAAGGACAGTGGGGGTTATTTACGAAAGGCAAATCCACTTTGCACTACAAGTGCAAAGTGCACTTGAAATTGCACTTGGAAGTGTAGTCACTGTAGATCCGAGGGGGACATGCAAGGAAAATAAAACAGCATTTTAGCTTGCACATGTTTGGATAATAAAATCAGCAGAGCTTCCCCTCCTTTCAGATCTTCCCCCTCAGATTTACAGCGACTGCACTTTCAAGTGCACTTTCAGTGCAATTTCAAGTGCACTTTCAGTGCAATTTCAAGTGCACTTTCAGTGCAATTTCAAGTGCACTTTGCACTTGTAGTGCAAAGTGGATTTGCCTTTCTTAAAGCGGAGGTTCCGCCGCAATTTTTTTTTTTTTTTTTTTTTAAAGGCCAGCAGCTACAAATACTGCAGCTGCTGACTTTTTTTTAAATATGGACACTTACCTGTCCAGCGCACCCGTGAAGTCGGCAGCCGAGGTCGAGCAATCGCTCATCCCTCGGTTGCACCCGCCGCCATCCTCGGTGAGGGAATCGGGAAGTGAAGCGTTGCGGCTTCACTGCCCAGTTCCCTACTGCGCATGCACCAGTAGCGTGGCGCGCCGTCACTGGTCCCTGCTCTCTCCTGGGAACAGTGCATTTCCCAGGAGACCACAGGGGAGTGCGGGTAGAGGCGTTTCTGCCACATTAGTCTATTCCCAGGAATTGGGTGCAAATACCTGTCTTAGAGAGGTATCTGCACCCCCCTCCCCCCTGAAAGGTGACAACCGAGGGGGGGAGGGTTCCGAAAAGCGGAAGTTCAATTTTTGGGTGGAACTCCGCTTTTAATGATACCCAGTGTCTCTTAGCGCATACCCTTGAAACCATTATCAAGAACGCTAACCTTAAGAATACCGATCTTTCTCAGCGGAAGACTCTCAAGCCTGTTTGGGAAAACCCATCCCTCTTTGGCAGTTGGGGGGGGGGGGGGGGGCCTGTGGCCCTGCCGTTCTGCACCTCAGGTGTTCTTCAAAACTGCTGGTGCCAGTACTAGTCCAGCTGCCCTCATGTGGCATAACCATTGTGGAATACTTGGATAACTTTTTGTTGATGGAACAGTCTGTGAGCCTTTTGAGCAACACGGCTATGATGGCTTAGACGTTGCATCCGTTCAGTTGGGTTGCTGGAATCCACTTATTTGGAGTAGGGATGAGCCAAACCGGGGGGCGGTTGGGTTCGCACCAGAACCTGCGAACGGCCCGAAAGTTTGCGCGAACTTTAGAACCCTGTTAAAGTCTATGGGACTCGAATGTTCGGAATCAAAAGTGCTAATTTTAAAGGCTAATGTGCAAGTTATTGTCCTAAAAAAGGGTTCAGGGACCCGGGTCCTGCCCCAGGGGACATGCATCAATGCAAAAAAAAAGTTTTAAAAATGGCCGTTTTTTCGGGAGCAGTGATTTTAATGATGCTTAAAGTGAAAAAAAAAGTGAAATATTCCTTTTAAATATCGTACCTGGGGGGTGTCTAAAGTATGCCTGTGAAGTGGCATGTGTTTCCTGTGTTTAGAACTGTCCCTGCACAAAATTAAATTTCTAAAATAAAAAAAAGCCATTTAAAACTGCTTGCGGCTTTAATGTAATGTCTGGTCCCGGCAATATGGATGAAAATCATTGAGAAAAATGGCATGGGTACCCCCCCCCCCCCCCCCCAGCCCATTACCAGCCCCTTTGGGTCTTGTATGGATATTAACCACTTAAGGACCACCTCACGGCGATATACGTCGGCAGAATGGCACGGCTGGGCACATCAACGTACAGGTACGTTGCCCTTTAAGAGCCCAGCCGTGGGTCGCGCGCGCGACCCGGTCCTGAGCTCCGTGACCGATCACCGCCAGTGTCCCGCGATCGGGTCACAGAGCTGAAGAACGGGGAGAGGTGAGTGTAAACAAACCTTTCTCCGTGGCATGTCGGTGATCGTCTGTTCCCTGTCATCGGAACAGACGATCAGTGACGTGTAATGTGTAGCCACGCCCCCTACACTAAGAATCACTTCCTAGGGAACACTTAGCCCCTACAGCGCCACCAAGAGGTTAACCCCTTCACTGCCAGTGTCATTTTACTGTCATTTTCACAGTAACCAGTGCATTTTTATAGCTGTAAAAATGACAATGGCCCCAAAATGGTGTCAAGTGTCCGATGTGTCCACTATAATGTCGCAGTTACGATAAAAATCGCTGATCGCCGCCATAACTAGTAAAAAAAAAAAAATATATTAAAAATGCCATAAAACAGTCCCCTATTTTGTAGAAGCTATAACTTTTGCGCAAACCAATCAAACGCCTATTTCGATTTTTATTTTGATTACCAAAAATATTTAGAAGAATACGTATTGGACTAAACTGTGGGGGGAAATTATTTTTTTTTATCTTTTTGGGGGATATTTATTATAGCAAAAAGTTAAAAAAAAATTTTTTTTCAAAATTCTCGCTCTATTTTTGTTTATAGCGCAAAAAATAAAAAACGCAGAGGTGATCAAATCCCAAAAGAAAGCTCTATTTGTGGGGAAAAAAAGGAAGTCAATTTTGTTTGGGAGCCACGTCGCACGACCGTGCAATTGTCAGTTAAAGCGACGCAGTGCCGAATCGCAAAAAAGGCCTGGTCTTTAACCAGCCTAAATGGTCCGGGGCTTAAGTGGTTAAGGGGAACCCCGCACCCAAATTAAAAAAAGGAAGGCCGTGGGGCCCCCAGGCCCTATATACTCTGAACAGCAGTATACAGGCGGTGCAAACAAGACAGTGACTGTACAATAGGTGCTGCCGATATTGTGTCAATCTCGCCTCTTCTAGCGGCGAGATTGACACCCTACGAGCTCCGTCGCGAGAGCCAGCGCCGAGCTGTCTCGTCATCGGGAAAGGAAACGTTTTGTTTTTCCTTTCGCAATGAGCGACACGCATTGCCGGTAGACGGAGATCCGACATGGATTCCCGCCAATACCAGGCACTGTGTTTTGGTATGAATCCTGAGTGGGAACTCCACGCCAATTTTTAAATAAAAAAACCGGCATGGGTTCCCCTCCAGGAGCATACTAGGCCCTTCGGTCTGGTATGGATTTGAAGGGGAATCCCCTAAGCCGAAAAATCGGCGTGGGGTCCCCCTCAAAATCCAAACCAGACCCTTATCCGAGCACGCAACCTGGCAGGCTGCAGGGGAAGGGGGGGATGAGAGAGCGCCCCCCCTCCCTCCTGAACTGTACCAGGCCGCATGCCCTCAACATGGGGGTTTTGGTGCTCTGGGGCAGGGGGGCGACCTGCGGCCCCCCCACCCCAAAGCACCCTGTCCCCATGTTGATGGGGACAAGGGCCTCTTTCCGACAACCCTGGCCATTGGTTGTCGGGGTCTGCGGGCGGGGGCTGATCGGAATCCGGGAGCCCCCTTTAATAAGGGGGCCCCCAGATGCCGGCCCACCACCCTATGTGAATGAGTATGGGGTACATTGTACCCCTACCTATTACCTGGTGGAAAAAAAATGGCAATAAAAAAACACACACAGCTTTTTAAAGTAATTTATTACACAGCTCCGGGGGTCTTCTTCCGACTCCGGGGGTCTCTTCTGACTTCGGGGGTCTCCGGTGTCGTCACCGCGCTCTCCGATTCTTTCTTCCTTCTGCCGGGCCACCGCTATCTTCTTCCAGCTCTTTTGCTAGCGGGACCCGGTCTTCTCCGTCGCCTTCTTCCCTCTTCTCCTGTCTGGTTCTTTCTTCCTTCTGCCGGGCCTCCACATCTCCTTGATAGCACGAATACGAGGATCCTTCCGCAGGCTTTGCAGGATCAGGGAGGCCATGCAGCGTAGGTTTGCTGAGGCATTCGGTCCGGAGTCCTCTGGGTCACTCAGGACGACATTATCCGCAGCCACCTCCTCCCAGCCACGTACAAGTCCATGGGTTTCTTGGGACTGTAATTGATCCCTTGAAGACTGCTGCTGATGCTGAGTGTTATGCTCCACCTCCATGCTGACACAAACCTCCTCCTCCGGGCCAGCAAGAACACTGTCTGGATAAAGGGGGCCTTGAGAGGTAAGGAAGTCCTCCCCTTCCTCCCTCTGTTCTGCCTCAAGTGCCCTGTCCATCATTCCACGCAGCGTGTGCTCCAACAGGTGGACAAGAGGGACAGTGTCACTGATGCATGCACTGTCACTGCTCACCATCCTCGTGGCCTCCTCCAAATGGTGACAGGACAGTGCATGCATCCCTGATCATGACCCACTGGCGTGGCAAAAAACCCAAGCTCCCCTGACCCTGTCCTGGTGCCATATTAGCACAGATACTCATTGATGGCCCTCTGCTGCGTGTGCAGCCGCTGCAGCATGGCCAACGTTGAGTTCCACCTGGTGGGCATGTCACAGATTAGGCGGTTCTTGGGCAGGTTGTATTCCTTTTGGAGGTCAGCCAGCCAAGCACTGGCATTACATGACCGGCGCAAATGCACACAGTTTCCTGGCCTGCCTCAGGACCTCCTGTAAGCCCGGGTACCTGCCCAAGAACCGCTGCACCACCAAGTTAAGGACGTGAGCCAAATGGGGCACATGGGTCAGGATTTCCCTATCGAAGGGCAGAGAGGAGGTTGGTGCCATTGTCGCAAACCACCATTCCTGGCTTAAGCTGGCGTGGTGTCAACCACCTCTGAGCCTGCCTCTGCAGAGCTGACAGAATTTCTGCCCCAGTGTGGCTCCTGTCCCCCAAGCACACCAGCTCAAGCACCGCATGGCATTTTTTTGCCTGCGTACTTGCGTAGCCCCTTGACCGCCTAGGGAGCACCGCTGGTTCCGAGGACAAAGCACAGGAAGAGGCCATGGAGGAAGAAGAAGAGGGGGTGGAGGAGAGAGGTGTGTCAGAATCACCAGTAGTAGCATTTTGGAGGCGTGGTGGCGGAACAACCTCCAACACTACTGCACCTTGTCCTGCATCCTTCCCAGCTGCCAGCAGAGTCACCCAATGCGCCGTGAAACATGGGTAACGTCCCTGTCCATGCATGCTGGACCATGAGTCAGCGGGCATATGCACTTTACCGCTGACCGCTCTGTCCAGCGAGGCCAAGACATTGCCTTCCACATGCCGGTAGAGAGCCGGAATCTCCTTCCGTGAGAAAAAGTGGCGTTTGGGAACCTGCCACTGAGGAACTGCACATTCCACAAACTCACAGAAGGGGGCAGAGTCTACCAACTGAAAAGGCAGCAGTTGAAGTGCTAGCAATTTAGCCAAGCTATCATTCAACCGCTGGGCATGTGGTTGGCTGGGAGCGAACTTATTTTGGCGGTGCAGCAGCTGGGGCATGGAAATTTGCCTGGTACAATCTGACGTCGGTGTAACGATAGCAGATTGCCCGTAAGTACTTGGCTGTGACGCACCTAATTCTGCACCTTCATTCCTCTCAGTGCAGGTTTCAGAGAGGACTGAAGGTATAGTGGTGTTGGAGATCCCAGCTGATGAGGAGTAAGGAGAGGTACGCTTTGTTCTTTGGTGTGGGTCTTTTAGGTACGCTTGCCAACGAACTGCATGGCAGGTCGACATATGTCTGGTCAAGCGGGTGATGTTTTGGCCACGTGAGAAACGCTTGAGACATATGTTGCAAATGGCAGTGGTGCGATCTGATGCACTCGTCTCAAAAAAGGGCCACACCAAAGAACTTTTGGAATAACGTGCAGAGACAGCAGCGCTCTGCGGTGTGATGCAGTCGGTGTGCAGCCCTTAAGCTGGCCACTGGAGGGCACCCTGCCTCGTTGGAGATGTTTCTCCTCTCAGGCACCCACGTGGAGTCAGTAACCTCATCATCCCCCTCCCTCCTCATCACTGGAGCAAACCTGGCAGTATGCTGCAGCTGGGGGAACATGACTGCCAGATTGCTGTCGTTCTTGGGCACCCCCTCTCTCTGGGCTCACGTTACTGCCTTCCTCTAGCTGGGTACCATCATCGGAGCCTTCAAAACACTGGGCATCCTCCTGGAGCATGTACCCAACACTGTGGTCAAACAGTTCGGGGGACTCCTCAGGAGGACATGGTGGGGCTAGGGAAGGAGTGACTGATGCTATTGAGCCAAAGGAAGAGGCCACGTTGGCAGCTGATTTGCCATACAAAGTACCCTGAGCCTGGGTGCGAGAGAATGAGGACGGCTTGGTCATCCACTCTACCAAGTCTTCGGCATGATGCGCCTCAACACGGCCAGCTGCCGAAAAAAAGGACAAGCGTGTCCCACGGCCACGTGCTGATGAGGCTGCACCGTGTCCACGACCAGCACTGTTGCCTCTAGACACAGAGCCTGCTTGCCCTCTTTTATTGGCTTTGTGTGTGTGTGTGTGTGTGTGTGTGTGTATATATATATATATATATATATATATATATATATATATATATATATATATATATATATATATATATATATATATAAAAACTGCGCTAAGACTAGTAACAAATTCTAAAAAAGGCAAGCAGCAATAATGTGATAAGCATATACGAAACTAAAATAAAGAAAAAAGCTGCGCCAACATTGTTATAAAGGACTCCTCAAGAGTCTCAATCTTAAAGTTCAGAAAAAGGTAGTCCATATAAGAATAATGGGGGGAGTCAGTCCATTGATATAGGGAATTTCAACTCGTGGTATGTTGTAAACACATTACACCAATCACAGTCACCAATGTACGAAATGGCTCCTTACCACAAACGAAAAAATATTATGCAGATGACTTTAACCCAGCCTAGGTCTTTATCCCTGGCAGAAATTCACTGGATCACCAGATAATCCACAAGGCTGATAGGGGAACTCTCCTGATGGCTCCGTGGCAGATAGAACAACAAAAAATATATACCATAGGGTGATCACGTTTTCCACAAGGTATAATATATTCCCACCACCGTGCAAAAAAGGGTTAGAGTGACCACCACCTATATATGAATTGGCTCCTTACCAGACATATACACAGGGGATAAACATGTATCAGCTGCTTCCAGCCGCGATCCTTCCAGACAGACCCTCTATGTGATAAACGCTGCTGCGCTCCAAATGGGGTACCAAAAAACAAAGGGGGAAACCATAGAGTAGTACCCTCTTAACATGAGCTTTTATTAAAATTGAAATTCTACTTACAAAAATGTAGCTATATACAAGCATAAAATCTAAGCCGGCCGGCTTAAGCGAGTACCCTTCCGTACTGCGTGGTGACGTCACTGCGTTTCCCTCAGACGCGTTTCGTCATAGATGACGTTTTCAATGGGATAGGGCACGCAATGACTCGCCTCTATAAATACATAAACCAAGCCTCGCTTTGAGATGCCAATATTAAGGTTGCAAGCGCCATCTTAACTAGGGGCACCTACCAGCATCTTGCGCTACATATCATAACCGCAAGAATACATGTAGGAAGCAAGGCTAGACCTATTCCAAAAGAACATATTAAAAAACAACAAAGGACCGCCAAGCAAGCAATTGCCTGTCTAGTATTTTAACAAAGCGCGGAACCTTATGTGCGGCACACGCCATCACTATAGGTTCACGCAATGTGTACACACAAATTGAGGTCATGAGCGTCATCTTAACTGAGGGCACCTGCCAGTCTCTTACGTTACTATACATAACGGCAGGAATATGAATGCCGCAGCTAAGAGGCAAGACTGAAGGTATAATATAATGCCACAAAACAAACTAGTGGACGAGCAATCTTTTGACTAAACTATACTTATATTAACTAAAGTGTGGGCTTCATATCATAGCCATCATTACAGATCCACGCACTGTGTAAGTGATGCATAAACAAAAAAGTGATCCTGTGCAGTGGCACAGATAGTGATCAACCTGGCAAACATATGCCTAATATATGGATATAACATTTTAGTGGTTATATCATGAAAATATATAGGTGATAAAAGACTGTATAGTTTTAGTGATTACATAGTGATAATCCCCAACGATACCAATTAAGGGCTCGATGTTAGATATTAATTGCAATAAAAAATTGCTAAATGTGACAATAACAAGTGCCATATAAGGTATATTGAAATTGCCATTACATACCCTACAAAAATGTATATATATTAACATACTCGTGAACCCTCAAAAAATTATTTTGACAGTCCCTGAAAGTTGGCCAATCGTACCAGGTCGGCTATATAATAAAAATTGTTGTGTGTGGTTTTCATTAAACTAAATTATAAAAATATATATGAATATGAACACCCACAGAATGGGAAGGAATAATTACCCCATATTGGCAACCCACAGCAAGTTTACACAGATACACCAATCAAGCATTATTAATAAAGGCGTTTACGTCCGTTTCTATGTTGAGTCCATAGGGGGCATAGGTCTTAAGTCTATGTATCCACCCCCATTTCTCTAATCATAAAGCTCCCCCTCCAGTGTGGTTTATACTTGTCAATCCCTATATATAAGGTTTTCGAGGGGTCTCTATTGTGTACCAGACGATAATGGTTCGACACTGAGTGGTTTCTGAACCCTGATATTATATTAGTTACGTGTTCATTCAGATGTACTTTCAAAGGTCGTTTGGTCCGTCCCACATATTGCATGCCACATGGGCACTGCAACATGTAAACAACACCCATGGTGTCACAGGTGATGCATGGCTTGATCGTATATCGTTTACTAGTAACTGTGGATACAAATTCAATGGTACGCCTCCTAGGACAAGAATTGAGGGAACACACTCTACATCTCTTACACATGTAGTATCCACTGAGGTGGTCAAAGAAACCCCTAGTGGCAATAGGGGGATTGAGAATATTAGGGGCCACACGATGCCTCAAGGAGGGCACCCCTCTAAAGATTACCCTAGGTTTCTCTGGGAGAATATCCCTTAAGACCACATCATTAGTGGCCAAATGCCAATGCTGATCAATAGTGTGTGTGTGTGTGTGTGTGTGTGTGTGTGTGTGTGTGTGTGTGTGTGTATATATGTATGGATAGATAGATCTATCTATCTATCTATCTATCTATCTATCTATCTATCTATCTATCTAATTAGTGGGTACGGAAAGAATTCAGACCCCCTTAAATTGTTCACTCTGTTATATTGCAGCCATTTGCTAAAATCATTTAAGTTCATTTTTTTTCCTTATTAACCACTTAAAGACCCCTCACTGTACATATACGTCGGCAGAATGGCTCGTACAGGCACAATCACGTACCTGTACGTGGCTCTTTAGCTTGCGACCCCCCCTGCCTTCCCCGTGAGTGGGACCGCGGGTCCCGCGGACTCGATCGCTGCGGGGATCCCCGCGATCGTCTCACGGAGGCTCGGAGCGGGGAGATGCCAGTGTAAACACATCTCCCCGCTCCTCTAGTGACAATGTCAGCGATCTCCGCTCTGTGACGTGTCAGTCCTAGCCACGCCCCCACACAGTAGTAAACACTCCCCTAGGCACACTTAACCCCTCCAGCGCCCCTAGTGGTTAACCCCTTCACTACCAGTGTCATTTTCACAGTAATCAGTGCATTTTTATTGCACTGATTGCTGTGAAAATGACAATGGTCGCAAAAATGTGTCAAAAGTGTCCGATGTGTCCGCCATAATGTCGCAGTCACGAAAAAAATCACTGATCGCCGCCATTACTAGTAAAAAAAAAAAAAAAATTATAAAAATGCCTTAAAACTATACCCTATTTTGTAAACGCTATAATTTTTGCGCAAACCAATCAATAAACGGCGATTGCGATTTTTTTTTTTTTTTTTTTTTTACCAAAAATATGTAGAAGAATACGTATCGGCCTAAACTGAGGAAAAAAATGTTTTTTTTTTAGGGCTGTTACTTATTAAAATTATCGTGTTCGATTAATCGATTTATTTTTTTTAATCGAATAATCGACTAATTTCGATTAATTATAACGCACATAGATATCCAACTACTTTTAGCTGATCTCCTTGCAAGGTGGATTCCCAGTGCAGCTACCAACCACTGGAAAAATCGATAGCAGGATACAAAAAACACACAAAGGCAATTGCTCGATGGGAATAGCATTAAAACTTTTATAGTCTTCAAGTAGGTAACAAAATAAATATTGCACTGGAGATAAAATCTATGGTAGCAAAAGCAGTCATAAAAACATGTATCTAAGTATGATACTGGTATAAAAATGTGTACAACGATACCACTGCTGAATCCAGATGAGAAGGGGCTAACATTAGTCCGTTGGCATGTAGATGTCCTGTGAAGGGAACTATCACAACTCTCAGTGGATGGCTGTAGAATCCCAGGTTGATAGAGGGAAGTGATAGAGGGAAATGTAACAGCCCTTGCGTGTGGCAGATAGTAAGGTCCTGCCGGCATGCAGATATGAAGGCACAGCAAAGGAGCCATTCAGATGGACACTGCAAGCCCAAAGAATTTTGATCGAATTTTGATCGATCAAAGCAATTAATCGATTAATCGAGGAATTAATAGTTAATTTCCACAGCCCTATTTTTTTTATATATATTTTTGGGGATATTTATTATAGCAAAAAATATTGAATTTTTTAAAAAATTTCGCTCTATTTTTGTTTATAGCGCAAAAAATAAAAACCGCAGAGGTGATCAAATACCACCAAAAGAAAGCTCTATTTGTGGGGGGGAAAAAAAGGACGCCAATTTTGTTTGGGAGCCACGTCGCACGACCGCGCAATTGTCAGTTAAAGCGACGCAGTGCCGAATCGCAAAAAGGGGTCTGGTCATAATGGCCCGTATTGGTCCGGGGCTTAAGTGGTTAATGTACACACGGCACCCCAAATTGACAGAAAAAAAACGAATTGACATTTTTGCAGATTTATATAAAAAAAAAAACTGAAATATCACATGGACCCAAGTATTCAGACCCTTTGATGTGACACTCATATATTTAACTCAGGTGCTGTCCATTTCTTCTGATCATCCTTGAGATGGTTCTACACCTTCATTTGAGTCCAGCTGTGTTTGATTATACTGATTGGACTTGATTAGGAAAGCCACACACCTGTCTATACAAGACCTTACAGATCACAGTGCATGTCAGAGCAAATGAGAATCGTGAGGTCAAAGGAACTGCCTGAAGAGCTCATAGACAGAATTGTGGCAAGGCACGGATCTGGCCAAGGTTACAAAAAAAAATTCTGCTGCACTTAAGGTTCCTAAGAGCACAGTGGCCTTCATAATTCTTAAATGGAACCCTTCTTAGAGCTGGCCATCCGGCCAAACTGAGCTATCGGGGGAGAAGAGCCTTGGTGAGAGAGGTAAAGAAGAACCCAAAGATCACTGTGGCTGAGCTCCAGAGATGCAGTTGGGAGATGGGAGAAAGTTGTAGAAAGTCAACCATCACTGCAGCCCTCCACCAGTTGGGGCTTTATGGCAGAGTGGCCCGACGGAAGCCTCTCCTCAGTGCAAGACACATAAAAGCCTGCATGAAGTTTGCTAAAAAAAAAAACACCTGAAGGACTCCAAGATGGTGAGAAATAAGATTCTCTGGTCTGATGAGACCAAGATGGAACTTTCTGGCCTTAATTCTAAGTGGTATGTGTGGAGAAAACCAGGCACTGCTCATCATCTGTCCAATACAGTCCCAACAGTGAAGCATGGTGGTGGCAGCATCATGCTGTGGGGGTGTTTTTCAGCTGCAGGGACAAAACGACTGGTTGCAATCGAGGGAAAGATGAATGCGGCCAAGTACAGGGATATCCTGGACGAAAACCTTCTCCAGAGTGCTCAGGACCTCAGACTGGGCCGAAGGTTTACCTTCCAACAAGACAATGACCCTAAGCACACAGCTAAAATAACGGAGTGGCTTCACAACAACTCCGTGACTGTTCTTGAATGGCCCAGCCAGAGCCCTGACTTTAAACCCAATTGAGCATCTCTGGAGAGACCTAAAAATGGCTGTCCACCAACGTTTACCATCCAACCTGACAGAACTGGAGAGGATCTGCAAGGAGGAATGGCAGAGGATCCCCAAATCCAGGTGTGAAAAACTTGTTGCATCTTTCCCAAAAAGACTCATGGCTGTATTAGATTAAAAGGGTGCTTCTACTAAATACTGAGCAAAGGGTCTTAATAGGACCATGTGATATTTCAGTTTTTCTTTTTTAATCTTCTTCAAAAATGTCAACAATTCTGTGTTTTTCTGTCAATATGGGGTGCTGTGTGTACATTAATAAGGAAAAAAATTAACTTAAATGATTTTAGCAAATGGCTGCAATATAACAGAGTGAAAAATTTTAAGGGGGTCTGAATACTTTCCGTACCGTGTGTGTGTGTGTGTGTGTGTGTGTGTGTGTGTGTGTGTGTGTGTGTGTAAAATTTTATATATATATTATATTATATTATATTGCACACAACACCTAGGATGCATATATATCCTCTTCACACTGTAACTGCAGCTAACTGACTTGCCTACCTGCTCTATCTAACTTAAATCAAATGATAGTGTCTTTTGTCTGTCTCCACCGCTGCAACACACTCCACAAGGCCGCCACGCAGGCGGCCTTATATAGTGTGGGGCTTGTACTAACCCCCCTAAGCCATAATTGGCCAAAGCCACCCTGGCTTTGGCCAATTACGGCTCTGTACAGACGGCGCTGTGATTGGCAAAGCATGCGGGTCATAGTGCATGCTTGGCCAATCAGCCAGCAATGGACTGCAATGCCGCAGTGAATTATGAGCCGTGCTGCGCCACTCGAATTTTGCGTGAACGGCCCATAATGTTCGAAATTCGGCTAACAACCAAACAGGCAATGTTCGAATAGAACATGGGTTCGACTCGAACTCTAAGCTCATCCCTAATTTGGAGTAGTATGGGTGGCTAGTCCTGGACACTGTACAGGCTAGAGTCTTTGTTCAGCAGGAGAAACGTCTCTCTCCAATCTCAGGTTCAAGCTCTCCTGGAAAGAAATGCCAGAGCTTAAAATGGCAGTCCCACCAAAAGTCCTTTTGAAATAACCAGAAAACAGAACAATAAAGAACCATGTAAATTCGTTCCATTACAGTGTCATTTTGGCATATAGGTAACATTTAGTATACAAATTGATCATTCAAATAGATGATTTATTTAATGTAAGAATGATTAAGAGGGCGATATTGATCAATGGCTTCATGTCTGGGAATACATATCCCCCATCTCAATCGCATAAACGTGGTTATGTCAGTAGAAACTACTCTTGATAAAGTGATTAGTATTCACAAAACGCGTTCAGATATGTGATTTATTTTAGCATTCAGCTGTTATTCTGTGGAACTAAAGTATTTGTGAATCAGATATGAAATTTGTAGCTACAATTACAGTAAATCCGCTTGTTTTTTACAAATGTGTGCTCTATATAAAGATTATTTTTTAGGGTTGATCTTTATTAATCCGTCTTTTTTTTTTTAATCATTTACCTTGTTGCGATGTACCTCATAAAAAAATCCCATGGGCACTTTTTCCTCCTTTGAGATTTGGTACCTTTACTTAGTAAGATCACTGGTAGATGTTCCGTGGGATCTATGGAATTGAGACCAATACCATCCTGCTTCATTGTCACAGGCTTTAACTCATGGGTGCTTAACCTGTGGTACCATGCCTCTGCCTTTGGGAGTCATGCTTGTAACTGTCAGTCTTGCAATGCCTCATGGGACTTGTAGTTCTGCAACAGCTGGAGGGCCACAGGTTGAGCACTTATGCTTTAACTGCATTGATGTAGAAGCCCGGGTTTTGAGATGAGGCCATCTGAGTCTGTAATTCCTGGGACACTTAAAGCTAGGAGTACTGCTTCCTGCAAGATCTTTTATTGGACATGGAAGGTAGCAGGTGGCTCTCAGCACCATCAAAGGTCAGGCTTCTTCCCTGTCTATCTTGTTTCAGAAACCCTTGACCTCCAATTCCTTGATTAAGGCTTTTTCACAGGGAGTCTTCCATGTAGCTCCCCCAATTTGTTCCTTTGTGAATGAATTGGTATTTACATTTTTATAAATCTGGTTCCCTCTGCACTTCAGAAACTGCCATTTGAACCTAGTCTTGTCTCTAAGGTGGTATTAATACCTTGTTGCCATCACCTCTGCGAGGTGAGTATCTGAACTGGTGGCCTTATCTTGCAAAGAACCCTTTCTGATGTTAAGGTCTAGGCTTCTTACCTAAGGTCATTTCTTCTATTTGCCCAAACCATGTCATTGTTTTTCTGCCTTTCTGTGCACCTTCAGTTCCACCATCTCTAGGTGGTTTAAGCAGAAAGTCAGTAGTTGGCAGTGTAAACTGACAGTATAAGACTTTGTGTGTCCATCATTGGACTCCAAAAAATAATGGATTTCTTAGTTGTACAGTACGGGACGCAAGATCTTGGTCTTGCCATGGGTTATATGCAGCTACCATTAGGTGATTGGAAAATTGGGGGAAAAAATCGCGCTAACCCGTGACCAAACACTATGACAGTGATGGGGTGAATGAAAATTAACCAATGAAACCCACAAAAATCTATTAAAACTAATGAATGAAATCAAAAATATATATACAAAAAGTAAACTATAAATATATAGTGTACTGTGATTTACATCAAATATATATAATAGTCCATCAAAAAAATCCTTAAATGAAATCCAAATAAATAACACCAGTGCTTCATGTGAAATTCATATAAAGTGTTGTGTCCACATTCATCTGTGACGTTCCACCACCAAATAGCAGGATTTCTCCTTACCAGCTGTACACGACCCCCCGTGACAGAGGGTCAATATATGCAGAAATCAAGTAGTTTCTCCCACGAATCACCGCAGCACACAGCACATAAGTTTCCTAGAGCACCGACCTCCGATTTTCATCAATAGGCACATATATATGAAAAGAATGGAACACACTCCACATAGTGCATTAAACTTTTAAAATGTATTCCATTAAAATTAAGTTGCACTTACGCTTATGCAGTTTAAAATCGCCTGTTTACGTCTGGTGTGCCGGCCGTAGCATATTCAACAGACACCCGTCCTTGTCGGAAGTGTTAGAGGTGACGCTACCAGCGTGAACATCTGGGGTTTCCTTCTTATTTAGCTCATTTAGCGCAGTTTTACTTTCTTTTTTTCTCATTAGGTGATTGGACACTGATACAAAAAAGCAGCTGTGGCATCCAATATATAACCCTCCCACCCCCAGCTAGACTCTGTTTTTGTTTTTTTGCCAGTGTCCTTAGGTCATGGACCTCTTCTGTCTGAGAGAAGCAATAACTTTTTTCCTATGGAGGTTTTCTCTCCCTTTTTTTTTTTTTTTTTTTTTTTGGAATTCTTTGATCATTGAGATTATTCAACTTGCTGCACCATAGCCACTTTGGCTTCTATTGCAGCTTCTAAATCCTTAGCTGAGCCTTAGCAGGGCCTGAATATGGTCTCCTATTTGAAGAAGCACGGATGACCTGTAATGTTGCTGAAGGCACTGGATCCTGTTCACCTTGCACAAAGTGCATCACTTTTGAGTCGGAGTGCTTTACAGGGCCATGGCCTACCATCAGCCCCCTCTAGTGGTATGCCCATCTTGGAGGGTGATGAGGTCTGATCCCCTTCTGCATTCCCACCTACATTCAAGACCTCTGCCAGCATTAAGGGCAGAACCCCTTTTAGACACTCTCTTCCCAAAATGCCAAGCTCTATCTCCTTGCCAGAAAAAGAGGACTTGCTGTGACTACAGACTGGTAGTTGTGCTAGGGACTGAGAGCTGGTGAAATTTTTACATTTGGTGCCATTTTTATTTTTATATTTTTTTCCTTCAAGCATGGCAGTAAGGGCAGATGCTTGGGCCCGCATGGCCTTGCTCTCGAACAATTTAGTGAGTCTCAGATTGCTGATTTTTAGCCTTCTCTGGGTGTGTCTTCAATATGGCAACATCTCCTCCTGTTCCACTATACCTGGAACAGCACTGCAATTGGCTATACTACCTTTGTGTTCAGGAGCCTACATTGCTAGGCATTAGAGACTTTCCCCCTCCTCTCCATAGCAGTGGAATTCATAAGTACCCCTCTGGAAATATTTTGTACCATACATGGCACATCCAAAGGGAAAGAAAAAGATTTTCAGGTGGCCTCATTAGCTCTGACTCCAAGGGGGATAGTAGTTTTATCTCCACAGGGTCCCGGTAGCCTCTGTTCGAATCATTTCTCCACCTTCCTCTGGGCACTCCAGTGACCATTTGACCGCATGCCCTTCCTACTTTTAATCAAGAAGGCGTTCTGCCACAATTTCTGCTTTCCATGGGTAGAATTTAAAGCGTTTGTAAACCCAAAAATATATACATCTCCTGTTTCTTTAAAGCATGTTAAATAGCACAGTCCTTGCGTCATGTCATTTTGTCCCTTTGTATATTGTGAAATACCTGGCTGATCTTGCCCGTCTTTCCCAACATCTCTGCTGACCATGATGATCAGGATGCCGTGGTCGGAATACGTGCCTCCGCCATCACGCTGTCTGCTCTCCTCTGTTTCTCCCCCTCCCTACTTTGTGTGTGTGTGTGTGTGTGTGTGTGTGTGTGTGTGTGTGTGTGTGTGTGTGTGTGTACGCGCGCGCGATCTCCTCAAGCCCCCCCCATACTGCTCTTCCTTGTCATTTGAAATACCTTTGAAAAATAACTTGCATCCCGTCTGTTTTGTCAAGCTCTTAAAGTGGTTGTAAACCCTTTACAACCACTTTAACCTACAGGTAAGCCTAGATTAAGGTTTGCCTTTAGGTGCTTGAAATATTTCCTAAACCTCCACGGTTTAGGAAAGCTTTACAAAAATCACGGGCACCGATGTCTACGGCGCATGCGCGTGTAAGCAACGGCCATCCTGGCGTTCCTGATGGAGGCTGTGCCATGACTGGCGGTTCCGGCGCGCATGCGCGGGAGTAACGTCATCATAGCTCCGGCCAATCACAGCGCCGGAGCCGTGATACCTGGTAGAGATGACGGCCGCCCGAGCAGTGAACGAGGATGGCTGCGAGATCTTCGATCTCGGGTGAGTATTACATAATGAGCTAGTATGCTATGCATACTAGCTCAATAAGCCTTTGTCTTGCAGGTGGTGCTTTTTTTTTTTTTTTTTTAAACAAGTGGGTTTACTTCCTCTTTAACTACTAGGTGTCGGTTCTTTTAAAACTATAATTGTAAATGCCTTATCTCACAGCGGTCAGATGACATTCCTCTGCTGGCCGGCTGATGTCAGAGGGTTATCTCAGCCCCTCCCTCTGCATTCTTTAAATGGGAAGATCGAGCACAGAAATGTCACTAACAAGTTATTGCTGTGAGATGAGGTATTAACAATTAGAATAAAAAAAAAGACACATGGTGCTATAGCTCTTGATAAAACAGAGGGGATGGCAGTTTTTTATCATCCTGACTTTACAACCACTTTAAGGCCTTATAGAGGCCATTGATACCAGGGGTCACAAGCATGCCCCATTCAGTTACTGAGTCATTGCTTGAGGCCAGCACACTAACAGAATAGGCAGTATATGAGGAAGATTAAACACCCCCCCCCCCATCCCCATCTTTTCTGAGGAAACTGGTCAGGATGAGATGCCTTGGGCTGAAATTTCATCCAAACTTAGTGTTACTAACCCCCAGTAATATGAAAATTGTTTATCCGCCCCCTCACAGTGCCCACAGCTTCTAAATCTTTTTACATTTAACATATTCCCACTATAAACCTTTTTGGATCATCTGTATAGCATGGTTACATGATAAACTGCACAGTTTTCTCCAGTGCTGAGATTCAGGTAGAAGATTTCCACTCCAGCCTGTATACACGCCCACATGTGCGATGTCAATATCATGGGATCTGGCTAGCTCTGAGAAAAATAAACTGTTCTCTCCAACATAAGACACAATGGAACATGTGTAGGTTAGCTACTCTGCCTGTGTTAGCTGGCCTTCCCCAGATAGACCTGCAGGAGGGGGAGGATCTGTGCATACAGGATAAAACAGCCCTTTTACAAAATTCGGAGGATTAACCCCTTAAGTTCCACAGTGAGTATAACAAGCATGCTAGGCAGCATATACAGACTGATTTTACTGTTGTGGGTTTAGTAACACTTTAACCACTTTTGACCACTGGGCACTTAAACCCCCTTCCTAACCAGACCAATTTTCAGCTTTCGGTGCTCACATTTTGAATGACAATTACTCAGTCATACACTGTACCCACATGAAACTTTTGTCATTTTTTTTTTCCACACAAATAGAGCTTTCTTTTGGTGGTATTTAATCAATGCTGGGTTTTTTATTTTTTTGCGCTATAAAGGAAAAAAGACTGAAAATTCAGTAAAATAAAAATAATTTTCCAAAACGTCTTTCAGGACAGCACCCGAGAGATCATGGCTCCTCCTCCTACAGGAAACACCTCATCAATTAATTCTTTAATTGGAGGCCTCCACGTTGCTTCCATCAGTTTTTTGTGTTTCCTCCAGCCGGAGGAACACCTCTGGTGAGAGCCACGATCTCTCGGGGCTTTCCTGGGAGACAAGGTTCTCAGTCAGTCTTTTTTTCTTAGAGTGATCCTCCCACTTACCTCCTAGCAAGGATGGTCCCGTGGGCTCCCTCTTCCGTGCTCGGGGAGAGCCTGTACAGCCCGGGAGGGCTGCCTCCTTTTTTGTCTTCAGAGCGGTGGTTTGCTGTACTCTCGCCGACCGCTGGCGAATAGCGGCGTGGAGCTGTGCGGCGGCCGCCATTGTTCTGGTGGCCGAGGAGAGCCTCGGCCGCGTCCTGTATGGGAAGAGGCAGCACTTCCGGGTCGGCGCGCGCGTCATTTCCGGCCGCAAAGCGCAGAGGGAGAGGGCAGGGTCACCTGGTGCCTTAAAGTTCCGGTTCCAGGTCAGCGCGGCGGCGTTTTCGAATCTGGAACCGGCGTTTTTCTTCACCACGCATCCGCAGACAGCTATGGATAGCGATGCAGCGGATAAGGGGGCAAGCCAAGGCACCAGCAAGGCTAAGGTAAGGGACTGTGTCTTTTTTTACACTGGGCCGTTTTCTCCTGTGGGGGGGTGGTATTCACCCTTCTCCCCCACCCCCCATCTCCCTGGTGGTGCAGTGGCTGGTGTTTTAGCATGTCTGCATAATATCTAGGGGTCTTTTTGTAAAAGGTGGTGGTGGTGGTGCATGGCTTGCGGGGCACAAGGAAGTAAAAGTGTTTTTTCCTATGTGCACCTGGGTGTATTGATTTGTACTGTGTAACAGTTTTTTCTTAGCGTGGTCCCTGGTTTTTTTATTTTCTGTTTGTGCAGGCCAAAAGTTCTGCTCAACCAGTGAAGAGAAGGTGCCCTGTCTGCAAGGAAAAGTTAAGCGAGGCTTGGACCAAGTCGCTTTGTGCAGATTGCACTGCAAATGTAGTCAGGGAAGAGTCTCCATCCTTTTGTGGCGATCTAGTATCTACAATTAAGGATGAACTCCGTGCCACCTTTCAAGCTTTTAGGTCAAACCTAAGAGAAGAACCAGGCCCTTCAAGGGAACCTAGGGCTCCTCAGCCTTCTTCAGAACCCCAAGACGGCTCTCAAATATTATTGGGAGGTCCGATAGACGCTTCCCAAGAATCTGCTTCCCTTGCTCTGGATGGAACAGACTCTGAGGAGGAAGAAAATGAAGCAGAAAGCGCTTCTAAGTACAAGATGTCGCAGGACTTTTAAGTAATCCATGCGACTTTGGGGATTGAAGAGGAAAAGAAGGAGCTCTCCCTACATGACCGCATGTATGCAGGTTTGGGTGATCCAAAAAGCCGTGTTTTTCCAGTCCATTCAATAATCTCGAACATGATTAAAAAAGAGTGGTTGGAACCTGAGAAAAAGCCATTTTTTTTTCCCGGTCTCATAAGAGAAGATTTCCATTTGAGGACAACCCAGATTCCATCTGGAACAAGGTTCCAAAACTGGACTCTGCTTTTTCACAGGTCTCAAAATCAACTGACCTTGCCTTTGAGGACATGGGCATGTTAAAGGAGCCCATGGACAAAAGAATGGATTTGCTTCTTAAAAGGGCTTGGCAGTCCGTGATGAACAATCTAAAACCAGCAATGGCAACAACCTGTGTCGCTAGGAATTTAGAACACTGGATTAACCAGATGAAGGCCCATGTTACGGCGGATTCTCCAAAACAGGAGATTCTGGACTCCTTTTCCAACGCTTTCTGCAGCGGTATCATATATTGCGGATGCTTCAGCAGAATCCATTCGTATGTCAGCCAGGTCAGCGGCTTTGACCAATTCTGCTAGGAGAGCCTTGTGGCTTAAAACTTGGCCAGGAGATGCTGCATCTAAAAATAGACTGTGTAGCATTCCCTTTGCAAGGGATTTGGTTCTGAGCTGGAGTCCATTCTTGACCGTACGGCTGACAAAAAGAAGGCGTTTCCGGTAAAAAAACAAAAGGTACAGACCCGTAAGCGTTTTTTTCGTCCCCAAAAAGGACAACAGGAAGGAAAAACGCAAACCAAAAGGAAGCAGTGGTCTTCCCAGAAACCAAAAGGTAGGAGTGGAGTGCTCTTCCATCCTCCTGCGACCCCCGGAAAGCCGCAGTGACAATCCACCCCAAGTAGGGGGAAGACTCCAGGAGTTCATTCCTCAGTGGAGAGACATCACTACAAATCAGTATATTGTAAACATGCTCTCCCAAGGATATGTGGTGGAATTCACGGAAGAACCCCCAAAGAGATTCCTAGTAACAAACGTCCCGAGGGATCCGGTCAAGGCACTCGCCATGAAGTCCCTAATTCAGGAACTGATATCCCAGAGAGTCATTGTTCCGGTTCCAACAAAAGAGTTCTTCCAGGGGGTTCTATTCTCACGTTTTCCTTGTACAGAAACCTTCAGGAAAGTACCGCCTCATCCTAAATCTAAAAATGCTGAATTTGTCAGTAGAATACAAAAGATTTCGGATGGATTCCATTTTCTCAGTAAGAAGCCTCCTGAGTCAAGGATGCTTCATGGCGTCAATAGATTTGCAGGACGCATACCTCCACATTCCTATTGCTGCCAGATCTCAGAGATATCTGAAGTTAGCTCTGAGAGAAGGGAAGAAGGTGGTACACCTGCAATTCAGAGCTCTTCCATTCGGCCTGTCATCTTCTCCAAGGGTGTTCACAAAGGTAATGGCCGAAGCTCTAGCACCCTTGCGTCTAGAGGGAATTTCAGTAATTCCTTATCTAGACGACCTGCTACTGTTTGCCCAAACCAGAGATGGACTTCAGAAAAATTGGACAGAGCACGCGCTCACCTAGAATCCATCGGATGGATACTAAACCTCCAAAAGTCCAATATGATTCCCTCTCAGGAGATGTTATTCCTGGGTTTCCGTATCAACTGTGGAGCAAAAGATTTTTCTCCCAGAAGAAAAACGGGAAAAGCTGTTAGAGGTTGTGTCTCTCTTACAATCCAGTCAGCTTCTGTCCATCAGGAGGGTCATGTCAGCATTAGGAACCCTGACCTCTTCCATACCGGCAGTACAGTGGGCAAAGCTCCATTTCAGACCGCTGCAAAAGTTTCTGTTAAAAATCTGGGATCGCCAGCAGAATTCACTGGATTCACTGGTGAAGATCCCCACCAAAGTAAAGAGGAGTCTCTGGTGGTGGAAGAACCAGGCAAGACTCTCAGCAGGCCTGTTATGGTCCTTTCCAACCCAGGTAAGGCTAACAACCGATGCCAGCTCCTGGGGTTGGGGGGCTCACATGAGCGGTCGTTGGGCTCAGGGATCTTGGTCCACAAGGGAAGCACTGATATCTTCAAACTGGAGGGAACTAAAGGCGATAGAAATGGCCTTATTGTTCTTTGCAGAAGAAGTCCAAGGGCGACATACACAAATCCTGTCGGACAACGCCACGACGGTGGCTTACATAAACCGACAAGGGGGCACCAGAAGCAGAATACTTCAAGGCCTAGCAGAGAGCATTCTAAATTGGGCAGAGCTCCATACTCAATCCTTGTCCGCGGTCCATCTAAAAAGGACCCTAAACAGGATAGCGGATTTCCTCAGCAGGAACCAGGTGTACAAAACGGAGTGGCAATTGAATCCAGATGTCTTCAATCTAATAGTGAAGAAATGGGGACAGCCAAGAGTGGATCTCTTTGCGACTCAGGAAAATACACAAATATCCCTCTTTTTTTCCCTGAACAGGAACGAGTCATCTCTGGGGGTAGATGCTCTGGCACACAGTTGGAATTTTCACCTCTGCTACGCCTTCCCTCCATTTCAGCTGATTCCGCAGGTCATAACAAAAATCCGGAAAGAGGATATGACCGTAATCCTCATCACTCCCTTCTGGCCCAAGAGGCCTTGGTTTTCAGCTCTTCTACAGATGCAGATCAAACCATACTGGCACCTTCCCTTGAGACAAGACCTTCTGTTACAAGGTCCTCTGTTTCACCAAGAAGTAGAAAAGCTAAAACTCACAGCCTGGCTTCTGAGGAGCAGCTCTTAAGGAGAAAAGGATTCTCGGATAGGTTGGTGGCTACCCTCCTATCTAGCAAAAAGAATGTTACCAGAGCAATATATCACAAAGTCTGGAAAGTCTTTAACTCTTGGTGCACTACATCCGGCAGACCATTAAAGCAGATTTCTTCTATCTTGGAATTTCTGCAAGAAGGAGCAGACAAGGGCCTAGCGATCAGCACCCTAAAAGTTCAGGTTGCCGCTCTGGGGGTATATTTTGAGAAGTCTATTTCATCAGAACCCCTAGTAAACAGATTCTTTAAAGCCCTCACTCGGGCTAGACCGATAGTGATCAAAAATTGTCCGTCATGGGACTTGTCAGTCGTTCTACAGGCCCTGACCAGGGAACCTTTCGAACCTCTTAATTTAACCTCCCTGAAGCTAATTACTTTAAAAACAATTTTTCTAGTAGCTATTACAACAGCTCGAAGGATCAGTGAGCTGCAAGCTTTATCTATCAGGGAACCATTTTTTTTTCTATTTTTTCAGACAGAATTGTGCTGAAGACGGATCCTAATTTTTTACCAAAGGTTGCCTCAGTTCAAAATAGAACCCAGGAGATGATACTTCCTACGTTTTGTTCTAATCCGTCGGGTAAGAAGGAAGAAGAATTCCATACCCTGGATGTTAAAAGAGCAGTCTTAAGTTACCTGGAAGCTACTAAAGACTTTAGGCGTTCAGACGCACTATTCATTTTATTTTCCGGAAATGAAAAAGGAAGACAAGCTTCTAGAGGAACCATTGCCAGATGGTTGAGAATGGCTATCTCAGACGCCTATTCCCTTACAGGCCAGGAGAGTCCAGTAAGTATCAGGGCTCATTCTACTAGAGCTTCGGCGGTGAGTTGGGCAGAAAAAGCTGGTGCCACCCCCGAACAAATCTGTAAGGCAGCTACATGGACAAGTCTGACGACCTTTGCCCGTCATTATAGATTAGATCTCATGACGGCTGGGGACCAGGCTTTCGGAAGGAAAGTCTTACAGGCTGTTGTCCCACCCTAAATGGGGTAAGTCTCGATTATCCTCTCGGGTGCTGTCCTGAAAGACGTTTTGGAAAAATGCAAGTTAGACTTACCGGTAACTTGTTTTCCAATAGGCTTTCAGGACAGCAGGATCCCGCCCTTTTTTTTATGCTGTGGCTGTAATACTATGTAATAACTGTCGCTTATGTGTTGCAGCTGGGGCTGGAGGTTCTCTACAAACAACTGATGGAAGCAACGTGGAGGCCTCCAATTTAAAGAATTAATTGATGAGGTGTTTCCTGTAGGAGGAGGAGCCATGATCTCTCGGGTGCTGTCCTGAAAGCCTATTGGAAAACAAGTTACCGGTAAGTCTAACTTGCATTTTTTTTTTCTTAGTTTGTTATAAAATTTAGCAAATTAGTAATTTTTCTTCATAAATTTTGGCCAAAATTTATACTGCTACATATCTTTGGTAAAAATAAGTACAAATTGGTGCATATTATTTGGTCTTTGTGAAAGTTAGAGTCCACAAGCTATGGTGCCAATATCTGAAAATTGATCACACCTGAAGTACTGACGGCCTATCTAATTTCTTGAGACCCTAACATGCCAGAAATGTACAAATACCCCCCAAATTACCCCTTTTTGGAAAGAAGACATTCCAAGGTATTTAGAAAGAGGCATTGAGTTTTTTGAAGCCGTCATTTTTTTCCCCACAATTCTTTGCAAAATCAAGACTTTTTTTTTTTTTTTCTTTTTTTCACAAAATTGCAGTATTAGAAGGTTATTTCTCACACACAGCATATGCATACCACAAATTATTACTATTACTCCCGAGAATGGCTATACCACATGTGTGAGACTTTTTACACAGCGTGGCCACATACAGAGGCCCAACATGCAGGGAGCATCTTCAAGCGTTCTAGAGCACCCAGGCCAATTCTGACATTTCTCTCCTACATGTAAAATTCATAATTTATTTGCTAGAAAATTACATAGAACACTAAAACATTATTATATATTTTTTTTTAGCAAAGACCATAGAGAATACAGTGGCGGTCGTTGCAACTTTTTATCTCGCACAGTATTTGCGCAGCAATTTTTCAAATGCAGTTTTTTTTTGGGGGAAAAAAAGAGTTTTGTGCTTTTAAAAAAAAAAAAAAAACCGTAAAGTTAGCCCAATGTTTTTGCATAATGTGAAAGATGAAGTTACGCTGAGTAAATAGATACCTAAGATGTCATCCTTCAAAATTGCACACGCTCGTGGAATGGCGCCAAACTTCGCAACTTAAAAATCCCCATTACATTTTTTTTACTGGTTACATGTTATGAATTAGAGGAGGTCTAGGGCCAAAATTATTGCTCTCACTCTAACGTTTGCAGCGATACCTCACGTGTGGTTTGAAACACCGTTTTCATATGTGGGTGGGACTTGCGTATGCGTTCGCTTCTACATGCGAGCACACGGGGACAGGGGCACTTTAAAAAAAATATATATTTTTTTTTTATTATTGTTCATTTTACTTTATTGTAGTTTGATCAAAAAATGTATTTATTTTTAGGAAAAAAAGTGTCACTTTTATTCCTATTACAAGGAATGTAAACATCCCTTGTAATAGGAATATGGCATGACAGGTCCTCTTTACAGTGAGATATGGTGTCAATAAGACCCCACATCTCACCTCTAGGCCGGGAAGCCTGAAATTATAATAAAAAAAAAAAACGATCCTGGCTTCGATCATAGCGGTGAGTCGGTAGAAGCACCAGAGGGCGTCGGGAGGGGGCGTAGGAATGGTCAAGCGGCGGAACAGCCGCTATGATCATTCTTATGGTGTAGGGAGTCACTGTCTGAAAAAGCTGATATCTGAATGATGCCTGTAGCTGCAGGCATCATTCAGATATGCCCGCACAAAGTCAAGGAAGTCATATGATGGCCGGCGGGCGGGAAGTGGTTAAAACGCTTTGTGTTTAAAAAAAAAAAAAAAGTTGTCCATTTATTCAATATTTCTAACACATGGCATGTACATACCAAAAATTACACCCCAAAATAGATTCTCCTACTCCTGAGTACGGCGATACCACATGTGTGAGATTTCCACAGCCTGGCCACATACAGAGGCCGAGTACAGCCGAGCATGGCTGGGTATGGCAGGATCTCTCACACTGTATCGATCGGTACAGAGAGGGGAGAGAGGAACCGGCGTCATGATATGGTTTGTTTAAGTGATCGCTTAGTCATTTGACGGAGCGATCATGTGGTAAACGGCCGCTATCAGCAGCCATTTACCGTGATGCGCTGCATCCTCTGGACCCGGCGGACAAGGACACACCCATTTGCGCGCCCCAGGGGGCACGTGGGAGCGCAATTATGGGAGGACGTCAATGTACGCCCTCCCAGAATTAACGAACCGCCTTGTAGCCGTCATTCGGCTATGGGCGGGTCGTTGAGTGGTTAAGGATACCATAGCTACCCTTTTATTGATGCTGTATGCTCCTGCTTGGTATTACAGCAGCCCAAGTTTGCTCACCCCAAGGTCTGGGGTTCCTGAAATTGCCAAAACCCTTCTATCCCAGGCTACTTACTTGTGGAACCTGTCCTAATAGAGGGACTAGCCTCACCCGGTGAAGATTTTTACTCCAAATCACTTTGCAGAGCATTATCCTAATGAAAGCTTCCTGCAGATGCAGACAGTTGTCTTAAGATACTCTGTATAGCAAGGATATGCAATTGGCGGACCTCCAGCTGTTGCAAAACTACAAGTTCCATCATGCCTCTGCCTCTGGGTGTCATGCTTGTGGCTGTCAGTCTTGCTATGCCTCATGGGACTTGTAGTTCTGCAACAGCTGGAGGTCCGCTAATTGCATATCCCTGCTGTAGAGGATAATCCTGTGTTGTTGTTTTTTTAAAGAGTACTTTTCTCACCCTTCTACAAGTAGGTCTTCTACTCTTGAGTTTAGGAAAGGTCCCTTTCGTCCCTCACAGACCTCTACTTCCAAATGCAACTCCAAACCAGCTAAGACCTGGTTCCAAGCCCTCTTTCCAGTGATGAGACAAACCCACTTGCCAGAGTGGAGGGGGGACGGCGCGGCATCTGTTGGCTTCTTGGTTTCAGAAAATCTCTGAGTGTCCAGAATGTAATTTCCAGGGACAACAAACTGGATTTTCGAATTCAGATTACTTCCCGATTCATGCTTTCAAACTTGCCTCTCTCTACTAAAACAGGCAGCTGTTCACAACTTCTTCTGTCTCAGGTGAATATTACCTCGATACCAAAAAAAGAAACCATTTCAAGGCTTTTCAACATGTTCCTACAGGTTTAGAACTTTTGTATGGAAACTGCCATATTGGTTATTTCCTTTGTCCTTTCGTTGAGACTGGCTTCAGTAGACATTCAGTGTCTACAAACACAGTCCCATCTTTCCTCCCCATCAACGCTATCTGCATTTCTTTGCAGTGGTCGATCAGCATTACCAATTTGTCATCCTTCCCTTTGGCTTATCCATGGCCCCCAGGGTAAGTGCTTGCCCAAGTATTGTTACCAGCCCTGATCAGTTTATGGAGGTGGAGCTAAGGGTTTATTTAGGCTTTCGAGGAATTTAGGAGCTGGAGCCACTGCAGGACCAAAGCAAGTAAACATGGTGCCAATAGTATTCTCCAAATTGCAAAGTGCATGTAGCACCACCACATCAGCACCAGCCACATGTAGACATCTACTGTACATGTATCATAAAAATGTATAAATACAGTCTCTAATCAACAGCAGCCAAGTTCTTCATTCCAAACTACATCTGACCCCCCTCCCCCAAATTTACAGCTATCCTATTCCATAGTAAAACTTTCCCACAAACCCCCAAGCCACAACTTTCCTACTTGCAGCTACTTCTCATACCCCCCAAGCCTCAACACTCTGGCATATATCTTCATTGAAATCTGTGTGTCCCACCCCCATGAATTTTTATCTACCTACTCTGCAACCTCTCTGCTTCTGCATGGTATGCATGTTAGTAGTAGTTCAGAGAATGGAACAGAGGCCGCAGAAGACCCCAAAACAGTTCAATGTCTTGTTTAGAGGATGCTTGGTTAGTGTACTGTCTACAAATTGACATAAGACTAGGGGGTTGATTTACTAAAGGCAAATAGACTGTGCAGTTTGAAAGTGCAGTTGCTCCAAAACTTGGTAAATGAGGTAAAGTTTCACTTTGTAAAGAATGCCCAATCATGTGCAAGGGAGAAAAAAATATGAATTTTTGCTTGCACATGATTGGATGATGGAAGTCAGCAGAGCTTCTGCTCATTTACTAAGCTCTGGGAGCAGCTGCACTTGCAAAATGCACAGTCTATTTGTCTTTAGTAAATCTACCCCTAGGAGTCACCCAAGAAAAGTGATCAATGGATTGACACTGTGCAAACTGCTTTACCACTGAACATTACACCATAGGCGTAATTTCCAATGTAAACAGGTTTGCCTGGAAAACCTAGAAAGGGCACTTTAACTACTTACCATATTTTTACTACTTTTTATTTTTTTTTGCTACACAAATGAATAGATAAAATGAAAATAAATGCATGTATTGTAAGAAAAGATCTAAATCTGACACACACGCATGCATGCATGAATGCAGCATCGGTCATTATATGTGGGGAAAACGTCCAAGATTCTGCATTTTAATTAGTCTGATTGGTGCTTGATTGAAGATATTGCCTTCTCTTTTAAGACATAAAACAGAATAACCAGGAAGACAATGCAGAAAACCTCAATGAGTACAATGGAGATGAAGCAAATGTAGCTGAATCCGAGGCAGAAAAACAAGCTCAGCTGAATGACAACAAACCAAACTTAAAAGGTATTTTCAGTTTTTGTTGCACCTAAATTTTAACACATTCCATCAGCATTTCTATTATGTAATTATTATTGTATAACTTAAAGTGATGCTTAACCCCCCCCCCCCCCCCCACACACATAATGAATTCCGCTTTGGTCTGCTGCGATTCACTGTTTGGGTGCCACATCGCCATCTTGGTCCTTTTTCAACTGGCTGCGTTTTTCGGGGTGCATGCAGTCATCTATGACTTGCCAGACCCGCCCCCTGGCACACCTGTCTCACCCCTGGGCCGCTATGTGTGCCAATTCTGCAGCTCCCTGGGAGATGTGATGTAAGTACCCCAGGGGACTGCAGGACCAGGTACACATAATTCTGGCCTAGGCCAGAATAGTGGCCAATAACTAAAAATTCCACACTACTGATTGCAGAAGAGGGAGTGTTAACCACTTCAGCTCTGGAAGGTTTAACCCCCCCCCATTTTATGACCAGGCAATTTTTTGCGATGGGGCACTGCGTTACTGTAACCACTTAAAGACTGCCCAATATATATATATATATATATATATATATATATATATATATATATATATATGTCAGAATGGTGATCCGCCTTTTTTACATAGGCAGATCGCCCCATTCTGCCTCTCTGTACCGCGATTGCGGGTGGCTGACAGAGTCTGCCGGGCACGCGCATCGGCTCCTCCTCTGTGCAGCGGGCGCACACACTATTGCATAAAACGACATACACGTACGTCGTTTCACGCAACAAAGCCATACAGTCATATATATATATATATATATATATATATATATATATATATATATATATTGACTGTATGGCTTTGTTGCGTGAAACGACGTACGTGTATGTCGTTTTATGCAATAGTGTGTGCGCCCGCTGCACAGAGGAGGAGCCGATGCGCGTGCCTGGCAGACTCTGTCTGTCAGCCACCCGCAATCGCGGTACAGAGAGACAGAATGGGGCGATCTGCCTATGTAAACAAGGCGGATCACCATTCTGACAGGAGAACACTGATCCTAGTGATCAGTAACGGCGATCTGTGTTCCTGTCAGCACTCCCCCCCCCCCCCCCCCACACAGTTAGAAACACACTGAGGTAACACACTTAACCCTTTGCCCCTGTAGTTAACCCCTTTCCTGCCAGTGTCATTTATACAGTAATCCGTGCATTTTTTTGTTTAGCACTGACCACTATTGGTGTCACTGGTCCCCACAAAGTGTCACTTGGGGTCAGATTTGTCTGCCGCAATGTCGCAGATCGCCGTCATTACCAGTAAAAACAATTTAAAAAAAATTAAGTCCATAAATCTATCCCCTATTTTGTAGATGCTATCATTTTCGTGCAAACCAATCAATATACGCTTATTGAGATATAAACAAATTCCTATGCACACATCTTATTTGTCGTGCAAAAAACAGGAAAAACCAGTACGATATTTAAAATAAAAAAAAATTTAATCAACAAACTTTTGTTAGTATTTCCCAGAATCCCCTCCTCACAGAACCCCCCTCCCCCCCTTCCCATCAGACTCCTCTCCAATAGACTCCCCCCCCCCCCCCCCAACCCAGAGCCTTCCATGACAGATCCCCCCCCCCCCCCCCATTACAGACTCCCCCAGCACAGAGCCCTCCATCACAGATTCCCCCCCCCCCATCCATCAGACTTCCCCCAACACAAAGCCCCCCCCTCCCCATCAGACTGCCCCATAACAGATATCCACACCCCTCCCCCCCCAACACAGAGCCCTCCAGCAGCGGTATTACTTTTCCCCTTCTCTAACATTGTAGCACTCCCCCTCCCCTCTGCTACCTTAATCACAGAAGACACGAAGCATGGTAGGTCCGGACAAAGGGCGGGACTTTGCAACTGAAAGGCACGTGATTGCTAGGACGCCCCCGCTGCCTAGTAACCAATCGTTTGCTTCTTGACTCAAAAGGTCCCACCCTTTGTCCGGACTTGTCATGTTTCTCGTCTTGTATGATTAAGGTAGCAGAGGGGAGGGGGAGTGCTGTGATGTTAAAGGGGCAGTCCGTGGGCCGGGTAAATCACCCTGGCAGGCCGTAGTTTGAGGACCCCTAATGTAGAATTTTTTTCAAAATTGTTGCTTTTTTTTTTTATGGCGCAAAAAATAAAAACCACAGAGGTGATCAAATACCACCAAAAGAAAGCTCTATTCGTGGGAAAAAAGACGTCCATTTTATTTTGGTACAGCTTCGCACGATTACGCAATTGTTGGTTAAAATAACGCAGTACTGTATTGCAAAAAATGGCCCAGTCATTAAGGGGTAAATCCTTCTGGGGCTGGGGTGGTTAACTGACAATTGCGCAGTCGTGCAACACTATACACAAATATATATTTTTTTCTTTTTACCACAATTGGAGCTTTCTTTTGGTGGTAGTTGATCACCTATGCGGGTTTTTATATTTTGCGATATAAGCACAAAAGACTGGGGGAAACTTTTTTTTTTTTTTTTTTTTTTTTTCTTTTTATCCAATAACCTTTAAAAAAAAAATCGAATTCCTTCATCAGTTTATGCCGATAGAGATGTGTATATATTCGGCTACATGTTTTGGCGACTTTATAGCGGGACTGCGATATTGGACGCCTAACTGACACTTGACATTTGGGGACCAGTGACACTTAGGCCGGTTTCACACTGGGGCAGTGGGGGCGGTGGCGGTATAGCGCCGCTATTTTTAGCAGCGCTATACCGTCGGGATTGCAGAGGTATTCGGCCGCTAGCGGTGCGGTTTTAACCCCTGCTAGCGGCCGAAAAAGGGTTAATACCACCCGCAAACCGCGGCTACAGCCGCGGTTTGCGGGCGGTATTACCGCGGTATCCCATTCATTTCAATGGGAAGAAGCGGTGTAGTAGCAGTAAACACACCGCTCCTCTCACCGCTCCAAAGATGCGGCTAGCAGGACTTTTTTTTAAGTCCTGTTAGCGCACCGCTCCAGTGTGAAAGCCCTCGGGGCTTTCACATTGGAGACACAGGAGCCGCTGTTTAGGCTCGGTTTGCAGGCGCTATTTTTAGCAAAATAGCGCCTGCAAACCGCCCCAGTGTGAAAGGGGCCTAATACAGTGATCAGTGTTAAAAAAAAAATATATGCACTGTAACTGTACTAATGACACTCGCAGGGAAGAGGTTAATGGGGGCAATCAAAGGGTTAACTGTGTTCCCTGAGAGTGTTTTCTAACTGTGTGGGAGGTGGTTGCATTGTGGGAAGGCAGAGATCCATGTTTCCGTGCTTGCTCCAGACCCGGATGTACCAGATCACGTACCTAGTATGTGATCTGGCACAGAGCAGCCGCCCTGCCGCAGTATATCTGCGTGGTGCAGTCATGAACAGGTTAAACCAAACGCACAAAAAAAAAAAAAAAATACCAATTGCAGCGCAGTTCTCCTATACCTTATTCTCACTCGTTATAAAATTAAAACAAAAGTCTTTAAAATAGTTCCCTTGTCTCTGGCGTTGCAGCTCTCTCTTAAATCCACTGGGTGGCGGACTTGCGTCTGAAAGTACATGGAAGGAGAGAAAAGAGCGCACGCGCCATAGCGTAACACTGTGTTTTATTGTAAAGGCTTAGTAGAAATTAAAAGGATTGCACTCAAACATAAACTTGTAAATTCGCATGTAGACTGGTCTCTTGGCTCCAACCTCCTCTCCTGACCTATGCAAGGCGATTGGCTCGTATTACGGCGGCAATGTTGTAAGGAAAAGCACAGTCTGCCTTCCTGTAAATCCCTGTTACAACACGCTTAGGACGGACCAGCCGGCCAGGCGTGACGTCACTTGAAGGAGTTTACTCCGAAACATGTAGTCATAGCAACCGTAACAACAGGAAGGAAACAGCACGCACAGCCCGGCTCCCCCTCTACGGCTGCGAGTGACATCACGCCTGGCCGGCTGGTCAGGAGAGGAGGTTGGAGCCAAGAGACCAGTCTACATGCAAATTTACAAGTTCATGTTTGTGAGTGCAATCCTTTTAATTTCTATTAAGCCTTTACAATAAACAGTGTTACACTATGGCACGTGTGCTCTTTTCTCTCCTTCCATGTACTTTCATGAACAGGTTAAAGCAGAACTAACTCCCTTTTGGCTTTAATATTAAGAGTAGCATTTTATAATTCAACCAATGTGAGCCTTCCAGCATTTCTATGTAGAATTTATGCATGGAACAGGTTTAATCTGTTGGATGCTTAAAGCAGAACTAAACCATCAATTTAACTGGTTCAAAAAAACTTTCCATTCCAGACATGCTGGGATTGCTGTCACATTTGCTTTTGCTCTCAACTAAACTGACACCCTCAAATAGCTGGTGTCATGAGTGATCACATGTGCAGCACCATGGCAGTTACAGATCAAACAGATGCTAAGATGGCAGCTTCCTTGGCTGAAAAGGATAGGAGGGTTTAGTTCTGCTTTAAGGCCCCTTTCACACTAGGGCGCGGGCAGAGTCGGCGGTGAAGTGCCGATATTTTTAGCGGCGCTTTACCCTCATTTTTGCAGAGGTATTCGGCTGCTAGCGGCCACCCGCAAAGCACCGCTCCAGTGGCGCTTTGCCGGTGGTTCGGCCGCGGTGCCCATTAATTTCAATGGGCAAGAGCAGTGTACACACCGCTCCTTCACCGCTCCAAAGATGCTGCTTGCAAGACATTTTTTAATGTCCTGCCAGCACACAGTTGCAGTGGAGTGAATGGAGCCGCGCTTTGCAGGCACTATTTTTAGCATTAAATCGCCTGCAAAGCGCCTCAGTGTGAAAGGGGTCTAAGTGATTTTCGTTCAGTTAATCAGGGGTCTCAAACTGGTGGCCCTCCAGCTGTTGCGAAACTACAATTTCCATGAGGCATTGCAAGGCTGACAGTTACAAGCATGACTCCCACAGGCAGAGGCATGATGGGACTTGTAGTTTCACAACAGCTGGAGGGCCACCAGTTTGAGACTCCAGAGTTAAAAGGACATGTGTATGTTTAAAAACAATTTAGCTCTTTAAATAAATCTAGAGACACCAAGCAATTTCACAAATACAGCTTTTAAAAAATAAATTCCATGTGCTTTGTGAACTGTCATTACAGACCCAGATATTTTTAAACCTTGCTTTGTCTACTTTCAGTTTATCTGTATCTTGTACTAAAGACAAGGAGGGTATCTGGGTAAAATGGTGATATTGCGCTGTGAACCTACTAAAATTGCTATAATACAGTGCTTACAGCAGTAAAGTGAGTGGCTGGTACACATTTTAGGTGTCACTACAGTGGATTGGCCTGGCATCGGCTGTTGCTTTCACGGTGGAGGGATTTACCACTCATCTAAGATTCTTAAAGTGGTTGTAAACCCACTCTGACAACTTGCACCTACAGGTAAGTCTAGATTAAGGCTTACCTGTGGTGCAAGAAATATCTCCTTAACCTACACGGTTAAGGAGATATTTGCAGAAAACACTGCACCGATGTCTACGGTGCAATGCTGAAGCAGCCGGCGGCCATTTTCTCGTAGCTCGCGCTCTTTTTCCTGAGGCGGACATTTTATTGTAGCCCCAGCTGTTTTGGCCTCTAGCGCTGGAAATGTCTTTCTGAACGGCGCGAACAGCACAGAACACCTCAGACGCATGAGAACAGGCAGTGCAGGAGAGAGAGCGGACCGCGGCGCTGTGCAGTACCTGGGTCAGGGTGGTGAGTCCTCTGGGTGGCCCCTCGGTCTGTAGCAGCTAGAAGGGGGGACCTTTTGTGTGCCTTGCCTTTAGTCCCCAAGTGGCTGTCAGGCGAGTGTGGGTCAGCATGGCGTCCAGAAGCTGGCGCTTCTTCTCCAGACATCCCTGTGATGGCAACCGGGGCCCCTGCACCTGCGGTGCCTATAGACGCTTTGTCGGCGGTCCTGGGGTCCTTTGTTGCCAGGGTGGAAGCAGTGTGTGGGCGCAAAGGGGGTAAAAAACGCCCCCTTCCCCCACCATCTTCTGGGGAAAGCTCTGATTCAGACTCGGGCCTGGCTGTGGCACATGGCCCCTGTTCTGACGTGTCAGAGGATGTGGACCAGGACAGTGAGGAAGAGTCTGTGTCTGGGTCAGCGCAGGAAAAGGCGCTTGTTGGAGCACTTGTCACCGCAGTGCGGGAGACCCTAAAATTGGAGGATACGGCGGGGGCATCTACTGAGGTGTCAGTCCCTTTTGGGTCCCACAAGCCGACCCGCACTGCTAAGGTATTTCCCTACCTATCTTATTTTGATACGTTTATATACAAAGAATGGGAACGACCGCAGAGGGCCTTTTCGGTCCCAAAACGCATGGTGGTCTGTTACCCCTTTGAGGAGAGTCTCTTGAAAAAATGGACATCTCCCCCGATTGTGGACCCCCCGGTATCCAGGTTAAACAAGGTAACCACGATTCCGGTAGAGCGAACCCCTGCCTTTAAGGACCCTGCAGACAGGAGGGCCAAGGCGGTGGCCCGGTTCATGTTCACGGTGGTGGGGTCAGCATTGCGGCCAGTGTTGGCCACGGCCCTGGTGTCACAGACACTTACCGAATGGGCAAAACTGTTGCACCACGAGTTGGTAGAGCAACAGGCTTCCCCGGTCTGCGTGGAACTGGCCGACCAGTTGGTGCATGGCCTTAAGTATGTCTGCGATGTGGCCTTGGATGCAGCTCCCTTGCTTTCCAGAGCCTCAGTATCTGCTGTGGTGCTACGTTGCCTGATTTGGCTAAAATGCTGGTCCGCGGACCAGACTTCCAAGAAGGCTCTGGCATATTTGCCCTTCCAGGGAGAGAGGCTATTTGAAGCCTCGCTGGATGACATTATTAAGAATGTCACTGGGGGTAAGAGCACGCTGCTCCCACAATCCAGAAAAGTTAAGGAGCCGCGCTGTAGGCCAGGGCCGTCCTTTTCAGCTCAGAAGCGTTTTTTTCGTCAGCCCGGGCCGACAAGGGGCCAGCTGAGGGACAAAAGCGTCCCTGGTTTCGCAAGCCAAACAAGCCTGCGAACAAATCTGCGACAGCATGAAGGTTTACCCCCGCCCGACTCTCGGGTGGGGGGGTCGCCTTTGCGAGTTTGCAGCTCGGTAGGCCTCCCTGCTTTCCGACCAGTGGGTTTGCAAAGTGGTTTCATCAGGGTACAAGATAGAATTTCTTTCTTGTCCACCAAACAGATTTTTTCCCTCAAACCTTCATCTTCTTCCGGCTCGTCGGAACGCCCTGTTTGGGGCAGTGCAGGACCTGCTGATGCGCGGGCTAATAGTACCTGTGCCGCTGCCGGAAAGGTTTCAGGGATTCTACTCCAATCTGTTTGTAGTCCCAAAAAAGGACGGGTTTGTCCAATCCTGGATCTCAAGGCCCTCAACACCTTTGTAAAAGTACGAAGGTTCAGGATGGAATCAGTTCGCTCTGTGGTCGCTGCACTCCATCCGGGGGATTTTTTGGCATCCTTGGACATCAAGGACGCATACTTGCATGTCCCCATATATGTCGGGCATCAGATTTCTGCGTTTTTTCAGTCGGGGACGATAACTACCAATTTGTAGCTCTCCCCTTTGGCCTAGCGTCGGCACCAAGGTGCAACCGATTCTGGCTCTGCTGAGACAGTGAGAAATCGCTATCGTGAGCTACCTGGACGACCTTCTGAGAGCAGCTTCAGACTCAGAATTGGGAGGAGGATGTGGCTTTAGCCAGTCAGACCCTTCAAGAGTTTGGTTGGGTACTGAAACTCCAGAAGTCGGTGTTGGTGCCGACTCAGCGCCTGGAATACCTGGGCTTGATTCTGGACTCCTCAGAGGCGAGAGTTTTTCTCCCTTTTGGAAAAGTTGCAGACTCTTTGGACTGCGATGAAGCTGTTGGCATCCCGCAGGTGGTCGTTGCTGCGCTTTTGCATGCGAGTCCTGGGTCTCATGGTAGCCACTTTCGAGGTGGTACCGTATTCTGCATTCCACACTCGAGTCTTGCAAATGGAGATCCTGTCCAAATGGGACAAATCTCCGTTGTCCCAGGATTGTCAAATCCGGGTGAGCCAGCTAGTCAGGACGTCCCTGATATGGTGGCTGAGATCTCCGGCCCTTCAGTCCGGGAAGTCGTTCCTTCCCTTTCACTGGACGGTGATCACGACGGACGCCAGCCTGACTGGTTGGGGGGGGAGTTTTGGGCGAACAGTTGACACAGGGTCGCTGGACGCAGGAAGAATCCCGCCTGCCGATCAATGTGCTGGAACTTCGGGCGATCAGGCAGTGCCTCTCCACATGGTCACAGATGCTGCAGGGACGTCCAGTCAGGATCCAGTCGGACAACGCCACGGCGGTGGCATATGTCAACCATCATCAAGGAGAAACAAGAAGCTCTGCTGCAGCATTGGAGGTCACTCACATCCTGCAGTGGGCAGAGCGGAGCGTGCCGGCTCCATCGGCCGTATACATTGCGGGCGTAGAAAACTGGCAAGCGGACTACCCAAGTCGCCAGATGCTGGACCAAGGAGAATGGTCGCTACACCCGGATGTGTTTCCACTCCTTTGCCTGAGATGGGGCATGCCAGACATGGGTCTCCTGACTTCTCGACTCAATCGGAAGGTATTGCGGTTTGTGGCCATGTCCAAACATACCTGGGCAGACCAGTATCGGCTAATTTTATGCCTCCCCTCCCCCCGCTAAAACTTCTTCCTCGACTGCTTCGCAGAGTGGAGACTGTGGGGATTCCGTTGATTCTAATTGCCCCAGATTGGCCTCGGCGTCCCTGGTACGCCGACCTAGTACGCCTGGTGGCGGATGTTCTTTGGAGACTGCCGATGCGAGAGGACCTTCTGTCGCAAGGTCCTATACTTCATCCTGCTTTACAGTAACGCTTCATCCACCTTATGTTTATGGATGGGGAATCCTCTTTATATTTTTTTGGGCTGAACTAACAATGTGCAGCCAAGTTTAGGCATTATAAATGGTGATTTCTGAAGTGTGTTGCCCTTACTCAATGAATGAGGTTAATTTACTAAAGGGGCTGTTCACTTGAAAAAAGGCAATTGTTTACTGTGAAAAATGTATGTTCACTTTGCAGATTTAATGATACGCTGAACCTGTTTTTCACTTTCAGGATACAACTTCTAAAAAAAAAAATTGGCTTTTTGCTAGCATACAATTGGTTGATTGAAGTCAATACAGCTTTAACCTATAAGTGAACAATGTCTATTCCTTTAGTGAAAAATGCCACAGAATTCAAAAAGAATGCAGAGAAGAGACCTTACTTGTGTTGTACAGATGTAAATAAAGCAATGATTTACACTGACCTGAACATGTAATGAGATCACTCTCATTCCAGCACAATGGTGTAGTGGTTAGCAATTTAGCCGAGCAGCAAAAGGGTCATTGGTTCGAATCCCAACCCGACACTACCTGCTTGGCGTTTGCATGTTCTCCCTGTGTCTGCGTGGGTTTCCTCCCACACTACAAAGACAGGATCTGATTAATCTACCAGCATAGCATGTCTAAATTGGCGTGTGTGCGTGTGTGTGTGTGTGTGTGTGTGTGTGTGTGTGTGAATGTGAGTTGGGGACCTTAGAGTGTAAGCTCCTTGAGGGTAGGGACTAATGTGACTGTACAATATATATGTAAAGCGCTACATAAATTGATGGCGTTATAGAAGTACCTGAATAAATAAAAAATCTCTCAAAGGCTGTCACTGTGCAGGCCAATAATATACCAATCATTCATTTTTGTTCTCGAATGTTGCATTGGTTTTACTGTGCTGAGTTTAACTTATTTTAAACTTGGCACGTAGTGTCCATTGTTTTCTGTGTCCCCCTACACAGACTGAGCACGTAGAGTCCCCCTACAGAGTTGCATTTTTCTACTGCACAAAAATACTGCTCTGTCCACAGGTGTGAACATGCCTTAAAACAGAATTGCCACATGGCTCGGTATCGCTTGGTATATTGATCTAGCTAAGCGGGTTTTTAAGTTATTCTTTTAGGCCCCCATTGACTGTTGAAGGAAATGTCGTACTTCATACTTGCTGTGGGTGCCACTTTTATATTCCATCATGCCAGTTTTTATAGAAGTGATCTGTTATAAATAGCATACATAGTCTAAAACCATTTCAAGTGTTCTTCCTTAAAGAAAAAAAAAATAAGTTAGAGCCACATATTGGTTATTATGCAGTAAACTACAATTGTGTGTTTTTTGTTTTTTTTAACAGATAATAAAATCCAGATTGGACTGAATGGACAGGCAGCTGATCAAGAAGCAGAGAACGACGACAACCCAACTTAAAAATAAGAACTCCCCCTTCATATGGACTCTTGAAATTAAATTGGACTGTTCTTTGTCCCTTTTTTTTAAGACTTTTCCTGTCAACAAGACAATTGCATAATTCAGCACAAGCTGGGACTTGAAGGAGGTTTTAATTTTATTTTTTTGTTTGTTTTTATTTAAAACAATTTTGTATTTGGAGTTTTTGATAAAGAACCACTATTGCAGAACATATTTTATTCTGATAACTATACTGTATGTAGGCAGTTTATACATACGACAGTATTCGGCAAGTGAACTCCTTTTTTATCTCCTATTTTTTTAAAGTACATTTTCACCATGGGAATAAACAATAGCTGCTGTAAGCATCCCTGAGAGTGTTATTTAAAAAATATATAAAAAGGAATTTGATTATTGAATACTATAATTACTATATTTGAGTTATCCGACTAAAATATTTTTCAAAATGGTGCTCAACGTTTTCTTTTAAAAACGAATATGCCTTATTGTCAATGATTTTGATTATAGAATATGTCATCAGCACATCATGCAGTTGCCTTTTTATTCATTCATATTTCCCAATTCCCATAAGGTTTTGTTTGTGAAGTTACCAGTTCTTCCAATAACTTGCACATGTTCCAAGTCATAGCCAACGCAAATGCAGGTAAAATTGGCAGGACTAAACTAGTGATCCCCAGAACTGATACTGTATATAGTAACATAAACAACCATCTTCTGTCTCTCAGGGACTCTAAAGGTGAGATCTCTGTACACAAGCTCTATGAGCCACCCATCTCCCTTACTATTATGAGCAGGTCTCGCTTTCCATTTTTGATTATTATACGTTGGCTATTAATACAGCTGCAGGAGGGCGACTGCTTGGTCAAAGGTATGAGAGGGCAGAGTTTAGAACTCTGGAGTGATTCCCAAAGAGAAATAAGTCATTAGGTCATTCACTTTGCCCCAGTTTACGTCAATTACAAAGATTTAGTTCAGAGTTGACTAACGCTTTAGTTAGTCAACACAGAAAACTGGGTACTTCCATTGTTCCCTTGCCATTATGCTAAACTCCACTGATTACTGGGTCAGGGACTTGTCTAGTGAAGTCGCAACTCCCTACCTGCTGATTTGTTTGGGTCAGTGACTCCTTGAGTGGGAGCTGAAAATGACAATAACAGCTAGACACACTTTAAGAGCAATGGCAGTGCAAACCATTTAGGTTTAATTAAAGTTGCCATAAATTCAGAAATGCACTTTAAGTCTCCTTGGTTCCTCTTGAGGCTGCTATTACAAAAATGTCCCCCCTGATATGTATCTGTGAATAGGGTCCCAGTGACCACTGCCTTACTTCCTATTCCCTCTGTTAGCCATGGTAAAGAAGGACTCATGCAGATCCACACATAAACCAATGGTAATAGAAAGTGAGCAAGTGTTTATTGGGTCCCCATGTTGAATCTACTTTAAAGTATTGGATAGAAAATATGTTACTGGTACATATAAAAGGTTGTTTGTTTGTTTTTTGCGCATGTGTAGCTGCAACTGCACTCCAGACACCAGCAAAATAAGTGATTTATTTTTATTTATTTTTTTGAAAATATTTTTGAGTGAAGTGATTAATTTTTAACATTAACACACTAAATCAGTGGTTCTCAACTCCAGTCCTCGGGACCCACTAACAGGCCAGATTTTAAGTATTACCTTGGGGAGATGCAGACCAGAATACTGCAATCACTGAGCAGCAAATTATATCACCTGTGATGTATTTCAGTTATCTTGCAAACCTGGCCTGTTAGTGGGTCCTGAGGACAGAAGTTGAGAACCACTGCACTAAATGATCAGGGTATGCATGCTAGAGACATGTTTGCTGTGTTAAAACGTCACTCCATTCCCCATCTGTAAAAAGAGAAGCCCAGCACTGCATAATACTGTCATTTCACAAAGCCACTTAAGTCATTTTAAATGGGTTTGTTTTCTTATTTAATTTCTGCATCAAAATGTTCAGATCACAAAATCTTTGAAAGCTTCTCTTTCCTATTGGTATTTATCCCATGAGCTGGGATGACTCAATTTTTCTGCTTTCCTCAATAGACCTTTTGTGGAAACTTACTATTGTCAATACTGTTTGTTTGTTCTGCTTTAGGGAACTGATACTAATATGCCCTGAACACCATGTCTGAAAAGACTCATTCTTTTACGTTACTCGTTGGCAGGTCAGTTAGACACCGTGCTAAGCCAAGGTTTCACTGTATGCCTGTATTTACTGAACCATGGCTTAGAAGAATGTATCCAGTAAGCTGAACACAGTGAGCGCCTGCTTTTGGCACTTGCAAGGACTGTTCATGTAGCTTTGGGCCTAAAGCAGCCTAGTGTTGGACAGTAGATTATTAACCAGCGTTCTCTTGCAATAGCAGGCATCATAACCTGCTAATCCATACCTTCCATTTGGACACTGGGCTCTTGCTCACCCTGGTACGACACGAACTTGGACAAAAGTATATATGTACATTGCATGTACCCCATGTTGCAGTGCTTATGCATACACCCCCCCACATCCAACAATGCAATGAATTGCTGAATAATGTTGTCGATCGTGTTTAAGCAGCAACCTACGGCAGAGCTGGTATTTTACATAGTGAATGCTCCCTGGGTTAGTGGGACAGACTGTAGTTAGACTTCAGCCAATTTAAGAGTATGTTCTGGCAACTAAATAGCACCTGCTGTTCATATAGATGACTATGCTGGTTCATATGGTATTACTCAGCATCAAGGTTCAAACCGTGTTGTATATAGCCATTACACAAAGGTTATTATAGAAATAAACTTCACATTGAAATTGCCAGCTTTTATGTTTCACTTCTACAGAAAGAAGTGCACCAAAGCGTCTTACCGAAATCCTAAATGCATGATTTTGTGCCTTAATATCAAACATATGACTGTATTCCATATACTATGAATGTAGCTAAAATGTATTCCTGAACCAAGACTTGTTCAGGTTAACTGACATTTGAAATGCAGGCTAAGTGCTCCTTTTCCTATTTTTTTTTTTTTTTTTTTTCTTTTCTTAAAAAAATAAAATCAATTTTATTTTTACTTTCATAGGAATAATTTGTAATTTTAAATGGGATAGTACTGTATTGTTCATGGCGTAGATTAAATTGTTCAATGTTTTTAATTTATGACCTTTTTGTTGTATTTGTATTAAAATAGAGATTACACTCTGACGCAAGATGTATGTCTCATTTACTTATGTGATGAGGAAATGCTATCAGGGACTTGGAAATGTCAGTGTGGAATAAAATGTTTAAGGCTTCATGCACATGGCTGCATTTTTTATTTTATTTTCTGCTCGGAGTGACAGGTGCAACCATCACTATTCACCCTGTATAGATCAACGGTAGGTGGCCATATGCCAATCTACACTATATATAGATATAGATAGAGCGCGCGCTTCTGCCTGCCAATGATTCGTACAGGCTGACGTGCAGTGGCTGTATGCTACACCAGTTAGGTTTCACTCACACCAGGAGGTGCATCCAAGTTTTACATATTGCAGCATCCACACACCTAAGTAGCCCTAACATTAGAGGTGAATTATCTTCCAAAGCAAGCGTTCAAAGAAAATAGGATTTTTTACTCACCGTAAAATCCTTTTCTCTGAGTCCATGGACCGACACAGCCTCTCTATTGACAAAGTGGGTATTATCCGTTAATTAGGAGTGACTAGGCAGAAAACTTGTAAAAAGTGTTGCATCACACCCTCTACAGTACCGCCCAGGGGGGCAGACCCTCTGGGTATATCACCTCAGTCTACATCTCGCAGATCAGTTCGTCAAAAAGCAGTACAACTTAAAAGGAGGGGTGGGTGTTGTGTCGGTCCATGGACTCAGAGAAAAGGATTTTACGGTGAGTAAAAAATCCTATTTACTCTTTCGTCCATGGACCGACACAGCCTCTCTATTGACAAAGTGGGACGTCCCAAAGCAGTGTCAGAGAAAAAAAACGAGGGGTGGTAACAGCATAAAAATAAACTTCACCCCAAACACAAAACCGCACTCCTCCAACGGAGGAGTTGCAATACTAAACAGCCGCTTGCAAAACCTTGCGGCCGAAAGAGGCATCACAGAATTTTGTGAACATGTGAGCGGACGACCAAGTCGCCGCTTTACATAATTGGGAAACAGACGCTTGATGTCGGAAAGCCCAAGAGGCACCTATTGCCCTGGTCGAATGCGCCGTGACAGGAAAGGGGGGCGCCTGACCCTTTAAGGCGTAAGCCTGGATTACTATCTGTCGGATCCACCTAGAGATGGTGGCCGACGAGACTGCTTGGCCCTTCTTGGGACCAGCCACCGAAACAAACAGTGAGTCTGACTTCCGGAACAGGGAAGTAGCAGATAGGTATACTCTCAAAGCTCGGACAACGTCCAAGGAATGCAACGCCGACTCCTTAGGATTCGACGGGTGAGGACACAAGGATGGAAGTACAATGTCTTCATTGAGATGAAACGACCTTCGGAAGAAAGGAAGGCTGCGGCCGCAGCACCACCTTTTCCTTGTGGAAAATCAAATAGGGAGCCTTGCAGGACAAGGCTGCCAGCTCAGAGACTCGTCTGACGTAACAGCCACCAGAAAGACCACCTTCTGAGAAAGTGTCAACAGGGGAATATCTCTAATATTCTCAAACGGTGCCTTCTAAAGCACCGAGAGGACCAGGTTCAAGTCCCACCAAGGTAGTGGGGGAGGGGCCACATGTCGAACCCCCTGCACAAATGTACTCACGAGAGAGTGAGTCTCCAGGGGTCGCTGAAAAAAGACAGCCAGGGCAGATATATGTCCCTTAATCGTACTTAAAGCGGTTGTATACCGCAAAACTTTTTTTTTTTTTTTGGTTAACCTGCAAGGCAAAGGTATAATGAGCTAGTATGACTAGCATACTAGCTCATTATCAATCACTTACCTTAGATCGAAGCCCCCGCAGCGGTCCTCGGACGCGTCCTCCGTCGAATCCATGATACCCGGAGTGACTTCCGGGTATCGCCGCTCCGGCGCTGTGATTGGCCGGAGCGGCGATGACGTCACTCCCGCACATGCGCGGGGAACGGCACGATCCCCGCGCATGCGCGAACTACCGGCAGTGTACGGCAGGCTCCCATTCAAGAGCCGCCGCGCTCAGTGCGCCTGCGCCGTTATCTACGGCGCGCATGCGCCGTAGATAGCGGTACAGTTTTTTTTGCAAATATCTCCGAGACTGTGTAGGTCTCGGAGATATTACAAGCACCTACAGGTAAGCCTTAATGTAGGCTTACCTGTAGGTGCTTGTACAAAATTTGGGTATACAACCACTTTAAGGCAAGCCTTTGGTCCACCCCATGCTGTAAAAACGGCATCCGCGTACTTATTTGGTTTCCAGAATCCTGCTATTTCATTTCCTCACACCTGGAGATGTAGGCCTTCCAAGTGCGGTGATAAACCTTCCTAGAGGATGGTTTCCAAGCACTTCTCATAGTAGAGATTACTGAATCTGATAGGCCCCGGTCTTCTCAGTACCTGGTTCTCAACAGCCATGCTGTTAAAGCCAGTGACTGTAAAGCAGGATGGAGTATGGGACCTTGCGATAGCAGGTCCTTCCATAGTGGAAGGCGCTAGGGGACGTCTGCTACCAGACGTACTAGATCGGCGTACCAAGGACGCTGAGGCCAATCTGGAGCGATTAGGATCATTGGAATTCCCTCTGCCTCCACTCTGCGGAGCAGAAGAGGAAGAAGCCTTAAGGGAGGGAAGGCATAGATTAGCCGATACTGACCCCACGATGCCACCAACGCGTCCGGTGCGTCTGACCATGGGTCTCTTGACCGGGCCACAAACCTCAATACCTTCCGATTGAGTCGGGAAGCCAGAAGATCTACGTCTGGTGTGCCCCATCTTTGGCAGAGGAGTTGGAACACCTCCGGGTGTAAGGACCATGCTCCCTGGTCCAGCATCTGGCGGCTCAGGTAGTCCGCCTGCCAGTTTTCCACACCCGGAATGTACACGGCCGACAGTGCCGGTACGCTCCTCTCTGCCCACTTCAGCAGGCGAGCGACCGCCGATACTACTGCAGCTGAGCTTCTTGTTCCTCCTTGATTGACATATGCCACTGCTGTGGCGTTGTCTGACTGGACGCCCTTGCAGCCTCTGAGACCATTTGAAGAGGCACAGCCTGATCGCCCGGATTTCCAGGACATTGATCGGCAGGAGGGCTTCCTCTGGGGTCCGACTGAACACCCCAGACTCCCTCTCCCCCCCCCCACACCTGTAAGGCTGGCGTCCGTCGTGATCACTATCCAGTAAACCGGAAGAAATGACCTCCCGGCCATTAGAGCCGGTGCTGTCAGCCACCATACCAGGGATCTCCAGACTAGGTGGCTCACTCGGATTTGATCTTCCAGAGATGAAGGGCATCTGTTCCATCTGGACAGAACTTCCTTCTGTAACACTCGAGTGTGGTATTGAGCATATGGGACCGCCTCACACTCGCATGCAAAAACGGAGTGATGACCAATTCCTGGAAGTCTGCTGCCGTACTTCAGCCTGGAGGGTCTGCAACTTCTCCACAGGGAGGAATACCTTTGCCTCTGAGGAACCCAAAATCAACCCCAGGTACACTAGGCGTTGAGTGGGCACCAATACTAACTTTTGCGTGTTTAGTATCCAACCACAGTCTCGAAGAGTCTGACAGGTAATAGACACGCTTACCTCTAATTCTGAGCTTGAAGGGGCCTTCAGAAGAAGGTCGTCCAAGTAGCCCATGATAGCGATACCCTGCTGTCTTAGAAGTGCCAGAATCAGAGCGAGCACCTTGGTGAACGTCCTGGGTGCTGAGGCAAGGCCAAACGGGAGGGCCACAAACTGGTAGTGGTTCTTCCCGACAGCAAATCACAGAGACTTCTGGTGTCTGGAGTATATGGGGACATGCAGGTATGCGTCCTTGATGTCCAAGGAGGCCAGAAAGTCCCCCGGATGGAGAGCCGTGACTACAGATCGAACCGACTCCATCCGAAATCTTTGTACTTTCACAAAGCAATTGAGGGCTCTGAGATCCAAGATTGGATGAACCCCCTCCTTCTTCGGCACAATGAACAGATTTGAGTAAAAACCCTGACCTCGTTCCTGGTCTGAAATAACTACCCCGCATTCCAGTAGACCCTGGACCACCCCACACAGGGCCTCCCGACGGGTCGGTAGTAGCTGGAGATTGGAGGTGATGAACCTGTCCAGTGGACAAGAGAGAAATTCTATCTTGTAGCCTGAGGAGATTACTTCGCAAACCCACCTGTCGGAGACTAGAGCTGTCCACTGAGTCGCGAATTTGCGAAGACGTCCCCCCACCTGAGAGCTGGGTGGGGGCGGACCTTCATGCGGACGCAGATTTGTCCGCAGGCTTGTTGGGTTTGCGGGACCAAGGACGCTTTTGTCCTTGGGCAGGCGCCTTGTCAGCCTGGGGTCTTTTCCCTGTCGCCCTAAGAGGACGAAAAAACCGCCTGCGTGCAGTAAAGGAGGGCCCTTGGCGTGGCCCCCTACCCTTGCTAGTTTGGGGAAGCAAAGTGCTTTTACCTCCTGTGGCATCCTTGATGATGTCATCCAGAGAAGCCCCAAAAAGTCTGTCGCCCTTAAAAGGCAGATCCAACAGGGCTTTCTTGGAAGTCTGGTCCGCAGACCAGCCCTTTAGCCAGATCAGGCGGTGTATTGCTACTGCATAAACCGAAGCTTTTGACAGCAGGGGAATAGTATCCATGTCTGACTTGCAGACAAACTTAAGGCCCTGGACCAACTGGTCGGCCAAAGTTATCTCATTAGGAGGAGCATCTTGCTCCTTTAACCCCTGGAGTAGCAATTTTGCCCATTCAGTAAGTGTCTGAAACACTAGGGCCCCCGCCAATGCCGGGCGTACTGCTGAGCCTACCACTGAATATAGGTAGCGAGCGCTTCAGCCTTCTTATCCACAGGGTCCTTGAAAACAGGAGCCCCTTCTACTGGAATAGTGGTGGCTCAATTAAGTCTGGACACCGGAGAGTCCACTATAGGGAGAGAGGTCCATTTCTTCAGAAAACTCCTCAAAGGGGTACCGTATCGCAAACCTCTTTGGGGCTGTAAAGACCCTCAGTGGGTTCTCCCATTCCTTGTATGAGGCCTCATACACACGACCCATTTTCTCGGCAAGCAACTTGCTGGCAGAGAGGTCTTGCCGAGTAAATCGGTCGTGTGTACGCTGCTATCGGGTTTCTCGTCGAGAAAAACGACAAGAAACCTCGACGAGAAAATAGAGAACCTGCTCTCTATTTTCTCGTCGAGATTCTCCTCGGCATGTTTCTCGACGAGAAAAGTGAGAGTGTGTGTACACTTACCTGTCCGCCGGGAAGCCCGCGCATGTTCGAAATGAATTCGACGCATGCGCGGTAGCTTCCTAGGCATACGTAGGGTATACCAAGATGGTGGCGACGGCATCGAATGTGACGAGCGCATGCTCGACGTAGTCGATGACGTCACCGCCTACACTCCTTTCAAAGAACCGCGGGTTCTTTGAAACGAGCGTGTGTACACTCGGCCGGGACAAGTTTCTTGTCCAAGAATCTCGTCGAAAAAAACGACATGTTTTTTTCAACGAGAATCTCGGCCGTGTGTACGAGGCCTAAGAGTTTGTCAAAATAAGACGCACAAGGGAACACCTTAGCAGTGCGGGCAGGTTTACGAAACCCAAAGGGGACTGGAGTTTCTGCTGCTTCTGCAGTATTTTCCAACTTTAGCGTATCCCGCACTGCAGTAATAAGGTCAGATACCAAAGCCGTCTCCCATACTGACCTGGACTTGGAGTCATCCTCACTGTCCGATCGGTCACGGTCTGCAGTCTCTGATGCGTCTGAATCTGGGCCATGAGCCGTAGCTGGACCTGGTTCTGCATCAGAATTATCCCCGGAAGATTGCAGGGGGAAGGGGGCGTTTACTACCCCCTGTATTCCCGTGTGCTGCTTCCACCCTGGCAGCAAACGCCTCTAGGATTGCCGACATAGCGTTCACAGACACCTCAGGGGCACCAGCTGCTAAATCTGGTGTTTCAGGGGAGAAGACATCTGGTTCAGATGCCATGCTGACCACACGCTGACACCCACAGGGCTTCAGGCAAGATATCAATAGGCCACCCTCCTGCGCTGCAGAGATGCTGGGTTACCCAGAGGACTGACCACCCTGGACCAGTACTGCTATGCTGCCGTGTGCTGCGCCTGTGATGCTGTCCCACTGCTGCTTTGTCAGTCTGCTTCTTTTATCAGTGCTTCCTGTGTGAATTTTCGCGCCAGTGTAATGCACCCTAGAGGCCAGAGACTCTCGCAAAATGGCCGCCAAAAACGTCTGTATGGAAGATAATGTGGGCTCTAAGAAAATGGAGGCCAAGCAGCCGTAGCCCACAAAAAGATGGCCGCCGAACAGCAATATATACATACAGGGTGGACAAACATGGCCGCCGATCAGTTGATAGAGGCCAGTGGGTGTGGACTACAAGAAAATGGCGCCGAAACCACAGGAAGATGGCCGCCGGGCAGTCACTAGAGGCCGAACCCGGCATGGACCACCACAAAATGGCTGCCGACAGCATGGAGGAGGAAGCACACACAGGTAAGCAGAAATGACATTTCTTTTAAATGTTAGTTACAGCCAGCCCCGCTCCAGTGGAAACCCTTAGGTGACCCCCAGCAACCTTTAGCTAGAAGCCCAGGGAGGAGGGAAAAGGCAGGGAGAGAGGGAAGAAAGGGGCCACAACCACTTACTTGGTCTCTCCAGGAATGTCCAGCCAAATCACCCAGCCGAGGCAGGGGAGTTTACTTACCTATCCTGCATGTATTATGCTGGAAGACATTCCAAACAGATCATCGTCCGCGCACGGAAGGTGACTGTTGGCCAGGCATGCTGTGATTGGACCCAAAAGGGACGATCATATGTATGCCCTGGAGCGTGACGCTCACCGGACAGGCTGTTGCGACTCGGCCGTAAGGTCAGCCGAAGCCGAGCGGTCCGATGCAAGCCTTGGAGCGTAAGCTCACCGGCCAGGCTGCTGCGACTCGGCCGTAAGGTCAGCTGAAGCTGAGCGGTCCGATGCAGGCCCTGGAGCGTAGGCTCAACGGGCATGTCGTGGAAAACCCAGCGCGTAGCTAGGGTCGGCACACGCTCGATGGCCGAACTGGGGCGACTACAAGGATCGAGGATCCAGCCTGTCACCCAGTCGGCAGTTGATCGAAGATCGTAGGAAACAAAAAATGTAGCAAAAAAATATATATTTTTCCCCCGGACCAATGGGCCTGAAGGGAGCCATGTCCTACTCCTTGCTAGACAGAAAAAAACTGATCTGCGAGATGCAGACTGAGGTGATATACCCAGAGGGTCCGCCCCCTGGGCGGTACTGTAGAGGGTGTGATGCAACACTTTTTACAAGTTTTCTGCCTAATCACTCCTAATTAACGGATAATACCCACTTTGTCAATAGAGAGGCTGTGTCAGTCCATGTTCGAAAGAGTAATACATGTTTAACTGCATGCACTAGCGATGTAATCGGAACTAATAACAGCGATATCTCAGCAAGGGCAGGCGTTGAAGGATTTTGCAGCTGTCCGCCATCGAGTTTGTATGATGAGCTTGCTGATGGGGGGAAAAGCAGAAAATGTTTACTTTACATCATGAGTCAGTGGTCCAAACGAGGGATAGAGATGGAGTATCCCGACTTTAAATTTAAAAAATAAATAAAATAAATATGTGAGTATAGGCAAAGAACTTGCATTTTTTAAGTCTCCAGTAGCAGCTACTATAATTGTATCCTGATAGCAGTCTACGTTGCTTGTAGAACAGACTCTTCAAATGATACAACTCTAGTAAGCAAACAAACTGTCATTCCTATCACACTGATGTATGTAGAAGGTAAAAACACCTTACAATTAGCTAGATTAGTAGATTTTAAGAGGCAGTGAGAGGTCTTCATATACAGTGCATCCAGAAAGTATTCACAGTGCTTCACTTTTTCCACTTTGTTAGTCTTATTCCAAAATGAATTAAATTATTTATTTTCCTCATTCTACAAACAATACCCCATAATTACAATGTTAAAAGAAGTTTGTTTGAAATCTTTGCAAATTTATTAAAAATAAAACCCCCCAAAAAAAAAAAAACGTACAGTGAAACCTTGGATTACTCGGAAATACTCGTGACCGTTTAGCTGCATTTGGGGACCGAGTATTTCTGATCAGCTCTGGCGCCCCCACACCCCTGGCCAAATGCGGTACTGCACACCGCAGAGGCTTGAATCCTGCTCGTTCGACAACACAGGATTAAAAAAAATTGCTCGTATTACGAAACGCTCATTAACCACGTTACTTGCAATCCGAGGTTCCACTGTATTCACAGCCTTTGGTCAATACTTTTTTGAATCACCTTTGGCACCAATTACATCCTTAAGTCTTTTTGAGTGTGATGCTACAAGCTTAGCACACCTATTTTTGGTCAGTTTCTCCCATTCGTCTTTGCAAGACCTCTTGAGCTCCATCAGGTTGAATGGGGAGCGTTGGTGTACAGCCATTTTCAGGTCTCTCCAGAGATGTTCCAAGTCTGGGCCACTCAAGGACATTCAAAGAGTTGTCCTGTAGCCACCCCCTTGTTATCTTGGCTGTGTGCTTATGGTCATTGTCCTGTTGGAAGTTGCACATTTGCCCCAGTCTGATGTCCAGTGCGCTCTGGAGCAGGTTTTCATTAAGGATATCTTTGCTGCATTCATCTTTCCCTCGATCCTGACTAGTCTCCTAGTTCCTGCTGCTAAAAAAAAACATCCCCACAGCATGATGCTGCCACCACCATACTTCACTGTAGGGATGGTATTGGCTAGGTGATGAACAGTGCTTTTATCAGACCAGAGAATTTTGTTTCACATGGTCAGAGTGCTTCAGGTGCTTTTTTTTTGGCCAAAAACTCCAGGTGGGCTGTCATGTGCCTTTTTATTGAGGAGTGGCTTCTGTCTGGCCACTCTACCATACCATTTCTAATGTTTTGTGTCATTTCAGAAAATGTCATTCTGGGGATTTGTCCTTTAGGTTTACTGGCATTAAAAGACTGACTCCAGTGGGGACAAGTGTATGCGACTTTTGAATAAGGAAGCTTGGTGGCTTTTTAGGCTTAAAACCCCCAGTGGTTAAACCTCAGATCTGGATTTACATTTACGGTAGCTTTATAAAATTGTTTTTATTTATTTTTTATGACCACAATCTCATTCTGCTGTCTATTTTTGATTTCCCCTTCCCTCTGGTTATTCGCTTTTTTTTTTTTTTTTTCCTATTCTGTCATACTGATCAGTTATTTTGTTTTGCTTTTTCCAGAACAATTTTAATCCTCTTCTTAAATTTTAACAATCATTAGGGTAATTGGAAATCTCTGCGATCATGAAGGAGGTGTTTTTACAGTATATATTGTGCTGTTTTTGTACATAACTGTTGTGAACAAGGCCATTATGGCTGAAACACATTAACGTCTGCTATCCATATTTCTTTTATGCAATAAATTTGGATTTATTGAAGAGCAGGTTTAGAGTTGCGGATGGTCTTCTATTCATTTTCTTTGTTAGGTGCAGTATGTCCAGTCACTCAACCGCTGACAGCTAAAGATGATCTCCACATAATCTAGGGTAGTAGCACATTTTTCTTCTATTGACACTACCATACAGGCCTGGTTGGTGGAGTGCTGCAGAGATGCTTGTTCTTCTGGAAGGTTCTCCTCTCTCCACAGAGAAACACTGGAGCTCTGTTAGAGTGACCATAGTGTTCTTGGTCAACTCCCTGACTAAGGCCCATCTCCCCCGATTGCCAAGTTTGGCCAGGCAGTTCACTCTAGGAAGAGTCCTGGTGGTTCCAAACTTGTACCATTTATGGATGATTGAGGCCACTGTGCTCATTAGGACTTTCAATGCTGCAGAAATGTTACGGTATCCTTCCCCAGATCTGTGCCTCAATACAATCCTGTCTCAGAGGGCTAAAGACAACCCTTGGACTTCATGGCTTAGTTTGTGCTCTAATGCCACGTACACACGATCAGAAATTCCGACAACAAATGTCCAATGTGAGCTTTTTGGCAGAAATTCTGACCGTGTGTAGGCTCCATCAGACATTTGCTGTTGGAATTTCAGACCACAAAAATTTGAGAGCTGGTTCTCATATTTTCCGACAAAAGTTCTGGTTGTAAATTCCGATCGTCTGTTTTGTGCATCAGAATTGCATACAGACATGCTCAGAATCAAACACAAGAGCCAAACTGCCTATTGAACTTCATTGATCTTGGCTCGTAAGTCACTGCGTTCATAATTTCCGACAAGATTTGTGTGACCGTGTGTATGCAACACAAGTTTGAGTCAACATTCCGTTGGGGAAAAAAAAATCCACAGTTCTGTTGTCGGAATTTCCGATCGTGTGTACGCGGCATAACAAGCACTTAACTGTAAAACCTTATATAGAAAGATGTGTGCGTGCCCTTCCATATCACATCCAATCAACTGAATTTACCACAGGTGGACTACAATCAACTTGTAGAAACAGCTCAAGGATGATCAGTGGAAACAAATGCACCTGAGCTCAATTTTGAGTGTCATGGCAAAAGCTGTAAATACTTACAGTATGTACATAGGGATTTGTTTTTAACCACTTCAGCTCTGGAAAGTTTACACCCACCCCGGAGAGAGGCTCATATTTGTTACCTACTGGGACGTCCCAGAGCAATAGCCTTGAGGGGAGGGCGACACCCTGCCAAACAATAGCCATCAGACCTTATACAGCAGTACACTGCGGCCGAAAGCCGAATCCTCGGCTGCTCAAACATCCACTTGATAAAATTTTGTGACTGTATGCATTGAAGACCAGGTAGCAGCCATACAAATTCTAAGCCACAGATACCTGATGGCAAAAGGCCCAGGAGGTTCCAAAACCCCTGGTTGAGATTTAAAGCTCCTCCCTTTAGGGTGAGAACTCATTCTGACCATAGGCCTGAATAACCAATTGATGGACCCAATTGGCAATGGAAGCTGCCTGCCCCTTCTTGGGTCCTTTTGGTAAAAAAAGAAAAAAAAAAAAAAAAGCCTGATCCGCAGATCTGGACAAATTATTCCTTGGACATTGTCCAGGTTTGAGTCTCTCTTCCACCAAACGAGGCTGAGAGGGGGAAAAAAAAAAAAAAGGCAAAATAATGTCCTGATTTAAATGAAAGGCTGACAAAATGTTTGGCAAAAAGGATGGAACAGGTCGTAACACGACCCTGTTATGGTTAAGGATCTGTACGAAATGACCGCCAACTCCAACACCCTTCTATCCGAGGCAATGGCCATCAGGAAGGTGAGCTTGCGTGACAGCAAGTCTAAAGGAATTTTCTTTATAGGCTCAAACACACACAGCACCAAGTTCAAGTCCCAAGGACACATCAGTGACCTGATGGGGGGAAGCAAACAAGTTGCCCCCTGCATAAAGGTTCGGACCACCGAATGGGAGGCTTAAAGCTTTTGGAAGAATACTGACAGGGCCGAAATCTGACCTCTGATTGTACTCGAAGACGATCCGATTTCCACAGCTGACTGTAGAAAAGAGAATTCTCCCAATCACGTATTTCCGAGGATGCCATTTTCTGGCTTCACACCAAGCAATATAAAAGTCTTCTAGACCTTAGGATAGATCTTCCTAGTGACAGCTTTTGTAGCGTTCACCAGGGTAAACACCACTGGTCCTGAGATGCCATGGCACGTTGGCGGTAAATGCCGCTACTTTTAGCGGCGCTTTACCGTTATTGCGGTTCTTTTTGGTCGCTAGCAGGGCGCTTTTAACCCCCACTAGCGGCTTAACAAAGGGTTAAAAGCACCCGCAAAGCGCTCTGGTGGCGGTGCCCATTGACTAACGCCAACTACCCCTAACGCTATTTAGCATCACAAGTGACACCAATACAGTGATCAGTAAAAAAAAAAAATAATCTGTACACTACTTACTTGGTTACACCTACTGGGAGTAAATGGGTTAATGGGGGGGTTGATCGAGGGGGTTAAATGTTAAATCGCATCATTCCCTGTGCCTGTGTTTACATTACACAGGCACAGAATGTTCTGCCATTCCCCAGAACCGATCAGCAGGTACAGGCCATAAATAATTGGCCTGGACCTGATGACTGATGACTGATCAGTTCTAATCGCCACAAAGACGGCGGGCGCGAATCATGCAGCTGTACGTGATTTTGCGCAGCCGGGCCGCCCTGCTACAGTAAATGTACATGGGGCGATCCGGAAGTGGTTAATAAATTTGCAAGATTTCAAACAAACTTCTTTCACATTGTCATTATGGGGTATCGTTTGTAGAATTTTCAGGAAAAATAGGATTTTTTTTACTCACCGTAAAATCCTTTTCTCTATTCGTCCATGGACGGACCCAGCTCCCTAAATCATGACCGTTATGTTCCTGTTCCTAGGAGAGGACTAGGCAGGACATGTTTTTAAAGAGAACGGAGTTGAACAGCCCCGCCCAGGGGACGGTCCCTCCGTAATAATCCTCCTCCCTGCAGTTAGCAGCTTCAGTTCATAGTAAAGCAGTACAAACTAAAAAAAATGAGGGGTGGGTGCTGTGTCCCTCCATGGACGAATCGAGAAAAGGATTTTCCGGTGAGTAAAAAAATCCTATTTTCTCTTCTTCGTCCATGGACGGACACAGCTCCTTAAATCATGACCGTTGGGACGTCCCAAAGCAGTGTCAAAAAATGAGGGGTGGGCACAGCAAACAAAAACCATTTTCACCCCAAAGAAGCAGAGCTCCTCAACAGAGGAGGTGCAACCTCAAACAGCCTCCTGCAAAACTTTGCGGCCGAAAATAGTATCCGAAGATGCATGCACATCAACCTTGAATAAAAATCTGAAAGAAAAGTGAACGGACGACCAGGTCACCGCCTTACACACCTGTGATACAGATGCTTGATGTCCGAAAGCCCAAGAGGCAGCAAAAACCCAGGTTGAATGCGCCTAATCGGGAAAGAGCAGCGTCTGCCCTCCAAGGGCAGAAGTCTGGATGACGGTCCGCCTGGCCCACCGGCCAATGGTGGCCGTTGGTATCGCCAGGCCCTACTGTGGACCATACACCGTCAGAAACTGAGTCAGACCTCCGGTACGGAGCCGATACAGACAGGTACACCCGCAGGGCACGTACCACATCTAAAGAAAGTAGCGCAATCTCCTTGGAATGCGATGGCCGAGGACACAACGTGGATGTACCATGTCCTCATTCAGGTGAAAAACCGAAACCACCTTCCGAAGAAAAGAAGGCTGCGGTCGTAGCCCCGCTTAGTCCCATTGGAGGACCAAATATGGGGACTTGCAATACAAGGCTGCCAAGTCAGAAACCCTCCTGACAGCTGTGATGGCTACCCCGAAGGCCACCTTCTGAGAAAGTGACAAAAGAGGAATTTCCCCAATGTCCTTGAAGGGAGGTTTCTGCAGCGCCGAGAGCACCGGATTCAAAGACCCACAAAGGTAGTGGCGGTCACACCAGAGGAGCCACCTGTCGGACCCCTTGCTCAAACATATTTACTTGTTGGAGACACTAGGGGGTCACAGAAAGAAAACAGTCAAGGCTTTAAACTGCCCCGAATAGTGCTTAAGGCAAGTTTCTGATCCACTCCGCGCTGTAAAAACAGTGGGATCCTGGAAACCGAATAAGTCCGTGGACGCCATTCCATCGCCTCCCACAGAGAAGTAGGCTCTCCATGTGCGATAGTAAATCTTCCTATAAGAAGATTTCCGTGCTCTCAACATGGTTGAAATGGCCGAAACCGAAAGGGCTAGGTCCCTCAGTACCTGGCTTACAATAGCTGTGCCGGTAAAGCCAGTGACTGTAAAGAAGAATGAAGAATGGGACCATACGAGAGAATGTCCCGCCCCATTGGCAGACGCCAGGCCAATCCGCCACCAGAGACACGAGGTCGGCGAACCAGGGACGCCTGGGCCAATCTGAGGTGACTAAAATCACCGGAATTCCTTCGGACTCTACTCTGCGGAGTAGACGAGGAAGAAACCTCAGTGGTTGAAAGGCATAAAATTAGCCGAGCTGACCCCATGGGGCCACCAACACGTCATACGGGATCTCTGGACCTTACCCCGCGGGACAAACGGTGCTGCCACGAAAGAGGCCAAGACCATATATCACTGCCCCCTGGAGCATCCGCAACCCTTCTGGAGGAAGAAAAAATTCTCCCCTCTGATGAGCACAGAACCAGCCCCAGAATGGAGACCGGCTATAGACATGTCATCCTGTAATTCTAAACTGAAAACAGGTTGTAAAAGAAGACCATGCAGAGCCCAATGATGACAATGCCATGTTGATTTAGCAAGGCTAGAAGTGAAGCGAGCACCCTGGTGAAAACTCCCGGTGCCGCTAGGTCAAAAGGGAGAGTCATAAAATAATAGTGGTTCTCCCTGACCGCTAATCACAGGAAACTCTGGTGCCTGTCGTATCTGGGGACATGCCAGCTCGCGTCCCTGAAGTCCAGGGACGTCCCTGTATTGAGCGAGACGACTCCATTCTGAATTTCCAAATCCCCACCCAGTCTTGAACTGCAGGGCAGTCCGAGACTGTAGGACAAAAAAAACATCCAGTGAATAAAGAAAGAAAACATCGATCTTATATGAAGCGACCACTTCACAAACTCCGTGGTCGGAAAAAACGGACAGCTACACAAAGGCATTAAGGGCCTTGAAGCCTAAGAGCCATGAACAGATCTGAATCTGTCCTGCAGCGGTATGGGTATGACAACCCCATAGAAACATCGCAAGATATTGGAGAAGGAAGGTCCCAGCTTACGGGGCGCCTCTACTGTTAACCAAAGAAAGGCAAATCAGTCAGAGCTTCCCCAGAAACTCGGTCAGCAGACCAGTATATCAGCCCTTTCAGGTGGCGCAAAACCACCCCGGACACAGAGGCCCTAGAGGCTAAAGCAGGTGCAGTGCACCTGCTGGCCGACTGATAGAGGAAGCAGATGCTCCTCCACTGCCTGGTACAAAAGCTTTGCCCAGTCATTGAGTGTCAGAGACACCAGAGACGCAGCCACTAACAGGCGTAATGCTGACATGCGTGGCACACTGGCATTGAACAAACCGCTACAAAACACGTGTGTCCCATCAATGCAGCCTACTTGACTATGCCCGTCCATGCAGCATCACTGTGCCCATCCATGCAGCGTCACTGTGCCCATCCATGCAGCTTTAACGAGTCCATCAATAAGCATCACTATGCCCATCAATGCAGTGTCCCTATGCCCATCAATGCAGTGTCCCTATGCCCATCAATGCAGTGTCACTATGCCCATTAATAAGTCTCACTGTGTCAGTACCTATTTTACACACAGCGGTCTCCCTGCTGTGTCACAGAGTCTAAAATGTACTTCAGCCGTGCTGTGATAAAAGTCCCACCTCCTCCTAGACCAGCGTGTGATCGACAGAACACTGATCTAATGGCAGGAAATAGACGCAGTGTTCTGTCCATCACACACACTGGTCTAGGAGGAGGCAGTACCTTTGTCACAGTGTGGCTGAAGTACATTTTAGACTCAGTGACACAGCAGGGAGACCGCTGTGTGTAATGAAGCGACACAGGGCGGCAGGGGATGACGTCAGTGGGAGGCAGTTTCTTCGGCTGCTTCCGGCTCCTCTCGGCTCCGAACTCGGAGGCAGCAGCACGGCGCGAGGATGACGTCATCATTAATCGATTATTGAAAGTCGTAACATCGATGCCGCATCGTGGACGACCGAATCCCGATGCATCGATGTTACGATTAATTTCGACCCCTAATGTTTATACTGTGCAAAGCGACGAAAGCGCACACACCAATGGGGTGTGGGAGGAAACCGGAGTACCCAGAGGAAACCCACGCAGACTGCCTACACATACCGTGTAGGTATGTTAGTATGTATGAACATATTGCACATGTTTATGCTATGCATAGCGCCAAAGGCGCGCAAACCATTAGAGCGTGGGAGAAAACCAGAGTACCCGGAGGAGACCCACGCAGACTGCATACACACATCGTGTAGGTATTATAGCAAGTGTGAAAAAACATATTGAACGTGTGCATGCTGTGCATAGCGCCGAAGGCGCGCATACCATTGGAGTGTGGGAGGAAACCAGAGTACCCAGAGGAACCCACGCAGACACAGAGTAATACATACATATACTGTGAATGTATTTAGTGTTGTGTATAAACATAATGAGTATGATTATACTGTGTATGACACCGAAGGCGCGCACGTCATTGGAGCAAACCCACGCAGACACAGAGAGCAATAATACATACACCGTAATTACAGCCAGTGTTGTGTATAAACATATTGTGTATGTTTAAACTATGGCGCCAAGGGCGCTTAATCTTCTCTGTATCGATCCAATCTGCGTATATGTGCTGTCGAAGCAAGCACCAAACCGCAGGTAAAAAGCAACCTCTGACACCTCAGACCGTGGTCCTGTCAGAGTATTCCCCAGAAAATGTCAGGCAAACCACAGGTGCAGGACTCTGCTGTTGCCTCACAGATACTGACTCCATGTTGGTCCCCTCCCCCGGGATAGAAGTTACTTATTATAACCGAGAGATCGGGGTGCGCTGAGGGACCGCAAGGGGCCTCTGCGACCGGTCTGTAGCTACTTAAGGAAAACCTTAGGCATAGCGGGTCGGTTTGTGCGACCCAAAGAAAGGGCAGACTCAGCTGTGAAAGAGCTGCATCATCCAGCTCGCGAGTGTCCCTGACAGCGTAATGCTGTCTTGAGGTGGCTCGGACAAGGCGTCCTCCACACAGGGAAGGTCCTTGTCCGCCGTTTGACATCTCAGAACCAGCCGCAGCCAGGCCCGAGTCCGCGTCAGAGCCATTCCCCATGCGATGGCGGGGGGAGGGAGCGCTTAGCAACCCTCTTCTTGCATTCGCACGCCTCTTCCACCTTGGCAACAAGGACTCCAGGACTGCCTAACCATGCCTATGGGAACCGCAGGTGCGGAGCACCGGATGCTGCCGCTGGAATGTCTGTGGGAAAAAACACCAGCCTCTGGCTCCAGAATACCCACTGACCACCCTTAGGGACCTAGTTAGTTACCTGACACATAACTAGCCCACCCTCCTAGCTGCACTGACCGAGGGGAGGAAATACCCAGGGGACTTACGACCAGCCAGGGACCGCCGAGCGCTGCTGCCCGCTCTCCATCCTCACACCGCGTGTGACTGAGAAGCTGTGTGGGGTGAATGGCGCCATTCGCGCTGTTCAGGAAGCCAACCAGGAAGCAATTACAGCACTAGAGGCCAAAACCCCTTTCCAAATGGCCGCCAGGTGCCAGAAAAAAAGCCGAGGACCACAAGAAAATGGGCGCCCGCCTGCAGCATGGTGCGGCTACGTCAAAATGGCCGCCAATGGGGAATTCAATGCATAGACTCCAGAAAAACGGCGCCAGCGCTTCAAAAATTGGCGCCCAGCAAGCTAGGTGGACGAGAAGGCCAGCAGCGGAGGCTCCCAAAAAAAGACCACCCCCACACAGATAGCAGGCCTGGACACCCGCCGGTACTAGGAGCCCCCCCTAAAAAGGTATTCCCCGGTCGCAGTAGCCCCGTGAGGGGAGGAGGAAAAAAGGGCGACAGAGGGAGAGGGGAAGGTAGGAGAACGACCCCCTTAGGAATGTCCACTGTGACCAAGACAGCAAGCCGCACGGTCATATGTGGACCCTGGAGCATATAAGCTCACCGGCCACCCCTGGAGCCATGGGGTATGTCGTGACAGACCCCACGCAGTAGCGAGGGAACGGTAACACGCTCGATGGCCGGACTGGGGGGACTACAAGGATCTAAAGTCCTGCCTGTCATGCCCAGCCGGCAGTTGATTGAGAATCTTCTTGAGAATTCTTTGAGAATCTTCTTGAGAATTCTTTGAGAATCTTCTTGAGAATTCTTTGAGAATCTTCTTGAGAATTCTTTGAGAATCTTCTAAGAATTCTCAAAAATAAAACAAAAGTAAAAAATCTCTTCAGGATACAGGGCCCGAAGGGAGCCACATCCTCTCCTCTACTAGGCAGAAAAAAACTGAAGCTAACTGCAGGGAGGAGGGTTATGTACGGAGGGACCGCCCCCTGGGCGGGGCTGTTCAACTCTATTAAAGTTACATGTTTTAAGATAACTAATATGTTCTGCCTAGTCCTTTCCTAGGAACAGGAACATAACCCAACGGTCATGATTTAAAGGAGCTGTGTCCGTCCATGGACGAAGAAGAGAAATAATGATATTAATCCATTTTGAAATAAAAGTTGCAACATAACAAAATGTGGAAAAAGTGAAGCACTGTCAATACTTTACAGATGCACTGTACCTCGGGTAAGTGACAGGACACATTGCCCTAAGTGTTAATGAACTTCTTGGAAATTTAGTTTGTTGGCTACAGCAACAAAGCATATCCTTGCTTCCAATCTTCTATTTCAGCATGGGTGAAATAGTGTTATTCCTTCTCCTATACCTAATGTTCAATTTCATGTGCAAGCAAAGTCAAATCACTGCTCCCAGTACTGGGTAAAGGAGGGGCTCCCAGAAGAAGGATCCCTCAATGTGGCTGTACCTAAGGCCTCATTCACAGAGTGTATGGAGCCGTGCCCCATGTAAGAGCTGTATAGAACTGCATGGAAATGCACAGGTGTTCTGTGCAGGCAGTCCCATAGTGGTCAATAGGGACTCAGCCACTGCTCCCAACCTGACATCCATGTGGTTGCATGGTCCCCCAACACACCCAGGGGACAGGGTTACATGCAACACATGTGCATCCCCGTGCAGGTAAACAGTCCTCACACAAGGCACAAATACATATGCCCATGCAAACCAGGCCTAAGGGTGTATTAATAGAAAAAAAAATGCAACTCAAACAAAATCTAAATAAAACCATTGTGTATTTTAAATATTTAATGAAAAACAAAGGCCTTTGCACACATGAAATAGATCCAACATAGCTGATTTACAAAACGGGTCCACATCTTGTGGCTTTACATAAAAAGTAACCAGTGCATTAAAAAAGAAAATTTGTCTTTACAATGGGCCCTGCAGTCACCACACACAGACCAAAACCACACTCCATGGACGATGGATTACAGTGTCTTTCCGCCGACTCCTTATACCAGTTTTACCGCAGGAAAGTATTTGTGCGCAGAGAAATCAAACTCAGGTGGAATCTGCATAAAACAATATGGGGAAAAAACACATTTTATTCAAATTAAATACCTTTATTAAGTAGGCAAAAACTGACATTAGTACATTTAAGGCATAGCAACTGATTTATGGGGTCTGTACTCTCAATGCACCAGAGGACAAATGAAAAAGCCATTTGTAAACTCTAAAACCAGTCTGATTAGAACTTATACAGGGCTAATGACCCCACTACCACCCTACTCCCCATCAACCGCACTTGGGTTTAGGAACGGTCCACTCAGCAGCCAGTGCTGCATAGTGGGAGGGTGGCGAAAGTCAGGCTGGGTTCACACTTATACGAATTGGATGCATGTTTCTCCCACATCCAATTCGCATGACAGGAGAGTGCGACCGGCTCTCAATGGACAAAGTTCACACGTGGGCGGCCACGGCCGGCATTTAAAAAGGGTCCTGTGCATCTTTGGTTTGCGATTGAGGTGCAAATTCAGGCAAAAATTTGGACCCGATTCACACCTGAATCCATGAATAGTGACGCACCGACTCCATGCTGTGAACCGCAGCATGTGTGAACCCGGCCTCAAAGTTACAAAAAGTTAAGATATGCAATGTTATTAGGTAATATCTAGAAATGGTAATTGTGCCTTAGCAGTATACTGAAAGTTGTACCTTTGTTTGGAACTGTTGCTGATAAAAAAGCAGTTTACTTCATGTACCTAGGCACTCCTGTGCCTACAGTCACCCAAGAAGATTTTTTTTTCTCCTTTCTGATCAATTGAGGGACACAGGGCATCTTAAACCTTCGGAAGGTCCAAATGAAGGATGGGCAACACGGCAAACAAAACACTATGGCTGGGTTCACACATATGCAGCCGCGGTTTCAGTGCGGTTCTGTTCACCGGTTCAGGTGCAAATTTTTACCAGAAATCGCAAATGAACTGGACTCAAAATCATAAAGAACCCTTTATAAACTGCACTGTGGCCGCCCACACATGTATGAATTAGCTCCATTGAAAGTCGGTCCGATTCACGTTATGCAAATTGGATGCTGTTAAGCCAAGCCCTGTTCTGTGTGTCTTGCAGACACACAGAGTAGGGTGTGGGAGCGAGCACGGACAAGTGTCCCTATAGCAAATGGCTTGCAATGGGGTCATTCAGAAAATAGGAGGAGCAGGCAGGGAACCTTAGAAGAGGATTGGGCTGCTCTGTGCAAAACCACTAACACAGAGCTGATAATTATAACTAGGTTTATTTTATTTTAGCCTTTAACCACTTCCCATCACGCCGAATGTCATGACGCCCGCAGATGGCATCTCCCACCCTGGGCGGGCGTCATAGGAGGGGGGGGAGGGAGGGAGGGGAGGGAGGAGAAAGGAGGAAGAGGAAAGGGGAGGGGGGAAGTGAGGTGTCATTCTGTACTTTCTGCTGGCTTTCTACGGAGACAGATTCACTATGAACCAATTCAGAAATGCTTGCAGTCAGCCATGACTCCTCGAACAAGGTGAGCATTATTTAAAAAAAAAAAAAAAAAAAAAACACAATTTTTCTATTTTTGTTTGGTAAGCAGTGAGAATGGGAACAAACATATATAGTGTTTTCTCTCTCAATTTTGACTGCAAAAATGTTAATACTGTATGTACACTCTGTTTAAGAAAATTATGAAGTTATGAACCAAGTGCTTTCCTCAGAAACAATTAGGAAAAAGCACATTGTATTTCACACATTACAATAACTTTTCTGTTCATGGAAGCCATAACAAGATGCAAGCTCTACTAAAAAGGGTAGGTACAGAACAACCTAGACCTGCCCTAAAGCCGAGTGTTCCTGTCACTTTAAATAGTTCATTTGGGCCAAGCTGGCCCAAACAGACTATTTTCTTCACCAACAGGTGCGCCGTCTATAGCCTCCACCAACGCTGTATACTGGCCTAGGCCAACAAGGCCTAGGGCAGCACGGAAAGAGTCCCTGTCGGCTTGCGCTACATTGTTCGTGTAACGCAAGCTGCTTCTAACTTTGACTGTCCTATCATCCTGGACCACAAACCTTCCTCACTATGCTATATGTTTTCTGCTGCACCATTGGCATGGTTACAGTACATCTTCTTAGTCCTCTACATAAAATTATCAGAAATTTGTGCTTAAAGTAGAACTATAGGCAACACTTTTTTTTTTCATTTTGGATAAGGGAGGGTTATAGCCTGTCAGTTTATTTTTTACCATCCCTGTCCCATTGCAGTCCCATTGCAGAGATTTCCCTTCACTTCCTGCCCCATAGCCAAACAGGAAGTGAGAGGAAATCTATGCAAATTAGGGAATCCAATATCCCCCCCCCTTCCCCTCAAGGCCCTACGAACTAGTGTCCCCACTCGAAAGTTTCAGGGCGGGTCTTAAACAGAAAGGGGTGTGGCCTTGAAAGGGGTGGGTCTTAATTAGGGGGTGCACAAGTTTGGTCAGGCCTAGGCCAGCACAAAACCTAAATACACTACTGGCCTCTATGACATGTTCCAGCTGTGGGATGCAAACATCTCATTCCAAACCCAAACATCTCATTCCAAACCCAAAAAAAAAAAAACAGAGTTGGGCTGCAAAGTGCTCAGCCATTCATAAGAAACTTGTATTCTCTGAATGAATACAAAGCTGCCTATGAATGGCTGAGCATCACAACTGATATCAATTTTGGTCTGGGTGTGGGCTGGAAAGTTTGCATCCCACAGCTAGAACACAAGGCTGTATAGTGAGGCTACATACAATTTACACAGTAAACCCAGCAGGCACATCTGTTCGTGTAGGTAATAGTTTGTTTGGGCCAGCTTCACCCAAACTATATAGGCCTCATGCACATGGGTTCATGAAAATACGCATTTTTTCTTCCAGCATTTGGCAGAAAGAAATACTCCAATGTTACAATATGTATGTGCATAAGGTGTTTGAGCATAATGCATTCTACTGGCCAGAATAGTAATTTATTCAGATTACTGGAATACAATTATGTGCGTTTATGCACATATGCACTTTTTTTTTCCTGCCCAAAAGCTCT